>JAWNLL010000022.1:0-600000 GCA_035042425.1 Drosophila flavopinicola | reverse complement strand
CGTGTAATTAAAGTAGAAAGAGTAAGAATTGAGGACTAATATTTTATTGTTTAGGCAAATAACATTATTTTTGAATTTTTTACTTATACTTATATTGGGATAGTTTTAAGATTCAAGCTAACGGTCATAAGCTTTGTTTTTAGTTTTATACCCTTAAGATTTCGTTAATTGAAGTATTTCTGATTACCGGAAGCACTTTTAGCATTTTGGAAACGCGTTTTAGGCTGAGGCCCACTGTGCGCTGTCATTGAGTATTGAAAATCTTTCTAGCAATTTCACAGGGGTGTTGATTAAGGGCCGTCTGTCAACCGTCAAGCGTCAACCGACTGAGAATGTACCGACAAATGCAAATTGAAGGTTAAGTCTGCTGACCTGCAGCACCTTTGGAACCTGTCCGCAGTTTTTGTGTCCAGTTGATCACGAGCTGCGTGCTGCGGTCTAGTGTTTTATTTATTTATGAATGGCGCCTCGCACAAACTGGCACTGATTAAATTAATTGGTATTGTCCGACACGGAGTAGCTAGCTGGCTGTCTTGTGGCCAAAACAAAAAACTTTAAAGCCCACATAGACAGATGAAAAAGTGGTTTGGGTGCTTATGCGACCATAGCAATCGCGACTTTGATAAACATGCGGCGCCATCCATAGCACATGTCTGAGAGTATTGCGAGGTGTTAACAAACTCGTTTTTAAGTGCCCGAAAAAAAAGGTGTTAAATATTCATAAATATATTCGTATATATGTGCATACACCTGTGCAAAAGGGTCAAGGACTCTCTCAGTGGTTAGTTATGTTATGTTATGTATGCACAAGATATTGAAATATTTTAAATGATTTATATAATTTGTTGTTCGCTGATCCGTCATGCTGCAAAAACTTGGCTCAAGCGTATTCAGTTTTTAAAGTATGGAATCTTAGTCATTGTCAATTGTCAAATATATATTATAATCCAAGCAGCAAATTCACATCCGATCAGAAAATGCGTCAGCAAACTGATAGTTAAAATTTAAGAATAACAAAGTACTACGCTCCAGTTAAAGTAATATACATATTGAAAACAAAGTAATGTAAACGTTTGCATTGATAAGACTTGATTACAGAACCTGATCGGTCATGCTGACATTTGGCAATTTCATATTTACTAAGAGCCTACAAATACTCGACTTCTAAGTACAAATATTCTCAATTATTTAAAAACTAATATATGTACAAGGTCATTGGTAAAAGTGCTCAAGAGACCTGATAAGTATTCTGTTTATTTTTAATGACATTTGATAAAGGGTTATCGATTTCAGTTTTTTAAGTGTTTGGCGTTATCAAAAAAGCAATGGGCTCAGCAAAGATTTTACTCAATTTAATAATTGCTATACTTTTAAGCAAAGGGAAACAGGAACAGGAAAAAACCTTGATAGCTTGTACATAATAAATAATATTGTAAAATGTAATAAATACACATGCAATTACACAAGCTTTAAGCTTTATAACGTATAATTATTAAGTAAGTTCTTCATGACCACAACATGGACAAAAGCAACACTATAATTATCAGCTAAACAATTACCGCTGAGAACCTTTAACAATTCCGCTGTCAAAATTATATAAAAATAATTAGATACATTTGCAAACTAGTTTCATTACTAATAATAGCTGCTCGGCGAACCGTTAGATTTTGTATTCAACTTTTCCCACACATGCAACAAACTGAACTGAACTGAACTGAACTGTATAACCTGATCTTAAATTTGAATTGGGTTATCTAATCCAGCGATCGTTGGTGTTTTCTACTTACGGCCAAGTGCCGGAACGTCTGCGACGTGTCGTGGACGTAAAGTAGCTATCATCGCACTCATCCAATGCCTGCTGCGTTCGATTTTGGCTATTGCTCTTGGCAGTGTGCTCCTTGTGCTCCTGGCCGCTGGTCGCATTCGCATTGCCGGCACTGCCAACTTTGTAATAGCTGCCGCTCTTGTTGGAACGCTGCCGCTGCTGGGTCTGGCGGATCAGCAGCTCATTGTAGTGGGTCAGCTGCTGGCGCTGGCTGCTGCCATGGGCGCCACACCAGGCGAGTCCATAGTGCCAGCGCTCCTCGAGCCGATGCTGATGCAGCGTGGCCAAATCAATGTCCGAGCGGCAGGCCAGCATTTTGCAAATGATTCACACTTCACACCGGCGATCACAAATCACAAAGTCTCTTTAACAAATTTAGTAACTCTTTCGCTATTTAGCACATTGCAGCAGCTAGAATTGAATTAGCTTAACATTTTTACTTGGCATTGTGTACAATTAACGCAAACGATTTGAAAGTTGGCCCTGAGATTTTGCTGGTTTTGGTTTCTTTTTTTTGTATTTTGGTTAAAAAGGTAAACAGTCTTCACCTTGCTCCCTTTTTTCGAAAGGTGTTAAAACTATATGCGTGAGTAATATTAATTTGAATGCAGCTGGTCAACTAGAAATAAACCCAAAATAAAGTAGGCGTGTGGTAAAAAGTTCGATATTTGCTAAATATGAAAAAACAATTTAACACACAATCAATTTATGAGTAATACGCAACAGGTTTTTAGAACCAAATCAAACGATATAAAAGACCAATCTTAAAAACGTTAAGTTTGTTGTTTACGCTTACGTACACATCTCCGACCTGCTCTTAGTTCCGGCTCTGACGTCAACTAATTTGCATAGAAATTCCAACAAAGCCAAACAGAGCAGGTGAGACAGAGTGGGAGAAAGAGTGCGCGAGAGAGAAAGAGAGCGAGAGGGAGAGAGAGAGAGAGCGTGACAGAAAGCTGCCTCCTAGGCTTAAAGCGTCATTAGTCAGCAGAAATCGTTGGCAGGTAAACACTTTACTCGCGAAAGGGCGGCACAAAGATTGTGATTAATTAAAATCCAATTAAAAATATATGCGATATTATTGCTTAAGCTGAAAGGCATCTAATATGTAAACAAAATGGCGTGACTTTTAACCCCATACTTAATGAGCACTTTAGAAACTCGATTGTATCATTATAAAAGTAGATAATTAGAAGCTTATCAACACTTATTTCAGTTGCTTGCTGAGCGTGTAAACATTCATTACATCAGGAAGTAATTAAACAATTTTAAGATAAATATATAAATATATACATAATTGTCGTGTATAATTGTATAAACAAAGAAATCACAACAGCCTGCGACAATAGACCAGAGAGTGCATTGAGTGCAAATTTAATGATTAACCGAACAAAGAGAAGCCTCTTATATATATTATACAAAATAAGTAATCATTTACAAACAAATGCGCCATACTAGCTAAAGAGCCAAGCGATTATCATTATTATCATTGGCCTCTTCGAAGCCTGACTGATTAATAGTTTTGGCCAAAGGGGCGGTGCGTGTAAATTTGCCAAGCCAAATGCCAAGTCATGTTAAGCTAGAAAAGTTTCGAACAAAAGTCCTCTAATTACATGTTATATAAGACGGCGTATTGAGCACACGAAACATGGAGCCCGAGCTTCAAGCCAAAGCCAAAGCCAACGACCGACAGAGAGTGAGTATAAGCACGGCACAGCACAACATCAAACAGCGACAGTGGTTAAGGTAGAAGCAGACCGAGAGGGAGAGGCAGACAGACAGGCAGACAGGCGGACAGAGAGAGAAAGATGGACAGCGAGAGCGCGCGCACAGAGATTGAGGCAAACACGACTGCGCTGTTCGGTGAACAAGCGATAACTGAACTGAGCTGAAACACCAAAAAGGTGATTAAATTGTAAATCGATTTGAAAATAAAAGTTGACGATCGTCGTCGCCAGCGCACGCCAACGATCAGGTTGTAAACAACAGCTGAGCAACAGTTCGACACGCGTCGTATAATCAATGGGCTAGCCGAGTGAGTGAACGAAACGAGCGAACCACCTGTTCGTCCACCTCAGACGGGTATGTAAAAGAGCTGTAAGCGTGTTATGTAAACATCACAGTAATTGCCAGCCTAGCTCTTGTTTGAACAATGTTATCCATACACATTTCTAATGAGCTGCGCTTAACAGAGACAGAATTGTATGTAGGTTACTTCTTGCACTGTGCTGCTTAACAGCGCCTTTTTAACAGCAAGCACTTATGGTAATTAATGAAGTCTGTCAACAACATGACTTGGGTTTTATTTACATTGTAGATTTATTCACTTACCACCACCAACGCATTTCTATGTCGCTAGCAGTGCCATTGGTCAATAGGCCAGGACCAGGCGCCGAGGATGCTGATCCATTGTTGGCATTCTTTTGACGGGCGTTGTTTACATTCAGCAATTGATTTTCATGCTCATCGTGATAGCTTGCGGCTGCTCCGTCCAGCGCACCTGGCACAGACCGTGCAGGTGTCGCCTTAGACGTTGGACACGCATTTGGGAGAGAATTGTAGGATGAGAACATGGCTAATGATCTCAGAGATGGCCGCGGGCCAAACTTTTGCTGCACGATTCAGCGTGCATACGAACTTTTTTGATTTCTAATTGCGATTCAGCACTGCACAGTTTTTTGTGGAATTTTATTGGTTTTTTTTGCAACTTTCTACCATGATTTTTGTAGGGTCTATTGCTGCCGCGGTTGACCTACTAACGTGCGCACTTGTCATTGCCGCTGACACTTATATGTATATCATTTCATTTATGGATTATTATAGTTTGTACGCTGGAATGCTGTTGCGTTGCCTAGCATCGTTCTACTTGTGCAATTGTGTTTATTTATTTATATCATTGTATACCAGCGTTCGATTAACTGAGTCACTAAACTAAACGAGCGAACTAATTCCGTGAGTGTTCCTCATTAGTTCATTAAATTGGCACGATTGACACCGTAACATGTTGCTGAACTGTTATTAACAGCCAAAATTGCTACTCCAAAACATGCTGTTAGTCGATTTATTACATATTTATACCGCAATTTTGGTGGGTACACTTTTTAAATATGAAAAAAGCAATTGGCCAAATTATTGACCGTAATTTATTGAGTAATTGTTTCTACATTGTTATAAATAATTATTTTGAAAATGTAATAATCTGATATATCGATAGTTGATATACAAAATGAACGCAAGCTGCCTGTCATAACCAGACTGCTACAATACTCAAAGTTTCAGTTATTTTTAAGATTTGAACATGTTTTTTGTGCTTGTTCAAGGGCGTTTATTAAATTGTTGTGTACAACCTATTTCAAATACCCTAATTTTATTTTGCTTACCGAAACTGATTTCGCTTGTCCAGCAAATTACCCACTAGCGTCTTTTTTGTTGGCTCTCCGGGGCGACAACACCAACTTGCAACTTCATCTTTAACAATTTCTCGTGCTCGCTCCATATCCCGTGCATTCATTGTTATGTGAGACTTAACTGCACTTTAATTAACGATCAATTAAACAGATTTGTTCACGCACAAACACAACCGCGCGCTGGCAGCGTTCAGAGACAACTATTGCACACGCCTATAATCCGAGATTTTATGCATTTCATATGACTAGATAAGCACGCACACCTGTCACGACGCACACACATACTCAGAGACACACACACACACACACACACACGCATACGCATTTTGATATTGATTCGCACACCTTGAAATTGTTAACAAAAAAGGCGAAAAAAAAGCAATGTACAATATACAAAAAACATGAAACAATGGCATAAAATGTGAAGCGTGTAACTCGTCGTGCATCTCATGTACGGCCTGAGGGCAACATTTTCTAAGCTCGACTCGAGTACTTTCAATTTCGTTTTCTATATGCAAATAGCCTTCCAACAATGCTCGATAAGCCCAAGTGCGTATCATCGCCAATAACTGACAATAAGTTGGGTAAGTCAGCGAGCAAACAGACCAAATCGAGGTGAACCACATGTAACCAACAAGTGGCCATGCATACGAGTAGTGTAAGTACTTATACTATAGCTCTGATTAATATAAACAAAAACATGTACACATATTTTCGAATTATAGTATGAGTGTGAGTCTCAGTGTAGAAAAGACCAACGATTTTAATTGCTTTTCGCAACAGTGTTTCTAAAAATGATTATCAGCTATAGAAACCAAAATATTCGAGTTACTAAAATATATACTACTATAAAATAACATAACAAAATGTTAAATTACAAGCAATTACATAGTTTAACTATAGCGCAAGCTTACAATGTGGCACAACTGCATACGTATACGTGTATTCCCAAAGGGGGAACAGTTCCAACTTACGCACTAAACATCATACAATTTAATATTTTCAATCTCATCGAATGTGTCCTCCGATCCAGATGCCGTCAGGTCCGACAGCTCATCGAGACACTTCTGTCGCTTGCGCACATTCCAGTGGAGTCCGTCGGCCAGCGAGGCAAACCAGTCGGAGATTTGATCCTGGGCGCATATGCTGGGCACAGGATAAATGGAAGTCGTGACGCGCAGGCTGTCGCCATGGAAGAGCTCCTGTCGATTGCGGCCATCGAAGCTGACCCACGACGTATTGCGACTCTCGGGCGAAACGGATATCTACGCATGGAATCGAAATAGTTAGCCAAGCTTCATAATAGCTACATATGTGAGAGGTACTTGCATTCAGTTCAACGCCAGCGGGCACAACAATGGGCCTAAAGCTCAGCGAATGCGGACAAATTGGAGTCACCATTATGGCCGGTACGGAGGGATGTATCATGGAGGCGCCAGCGGCCACGGCATATGCTGTGCTGCCCGTGGGCGTGGAAACAATCAATCCGTCGCCCTGCACCGAAGTTATGTATTTGCCATCCAGAAACAGATCAATATTGCTCAGATAGGGCGATGGACCGCGATCGATGACCACCTCGTTCAATACTAAAATGCTATTGGCAGCGGGAGACGAGTGCGCAGTTGAGTCCGCCGCATGTTTACTCTCATGCCGCTTCTCGCTCTTTCGATGCATCACGCAGCGCAGGCGACTGCGTAAAGTTAGTGCCGCATGACCCTCCAGAACGCTGGTGAGTTGCTCCTGGAAATTATCAAAGCGAAACGGCGTCAGAAATCCCAGGGAGCCCAAATGGAAGGCCATGACGGGCGGCACTGATTGCTGGAACAGCAACGAAGCATATAACAGTGTGCCATCGCCTCCAAGGCAGACAATGAAGTCGATGCGATCGGTAAGATCATCACGACCATCTCTGTGGCATGGAAAATAATGTAAATATATATTGAAGTATGTTTAGAAAGTCAGCAACTCACTTGAAGGTCACCAGCTTGTCGCGAATGGCTTGAAATTGTGGGTCCTCGTTGAGTAAAGCATCCTCTAGCACTGCCGACTCCACCCAGACGACCATATTCTTCTCCTGCAGCAGCCAACTGACCAACTGCACAAATGGCGCCAACACAGACGCATCGCTGACCTTCTTGATCACCAGCACAGTGAGTGGGGGCTTGTACCAGGTCAGGCGCTGACTGGCAGGATCCTGTATTTGCATAACCATCGCCGAGTTTTTCATGATGCGACCACATGGCCCAAACTGCTGGAATGGCGACGGGGCGTTCAAGCTGCGTGTGCGCCTACAAATATTATAATCAATTAGGAAATCATTTTATAAATCCTCTTTGTACATGACAACAGAAAAAAGCTGTTAGCATTTATTTTGCATGCTGTGCTTTGTTTGGACTCTCATGAATAGAAGATAAAATTAAATAGTAAGTTTCTGCATATGAATCATAATTATATAGAATATTTTGTTCGCCCCTTTAACTATAACTGGTTCCGGAAAATTCGACACACTGACTAGAGCGTAATAAAAATTAAAAATGTAAATACCGCTGCTAACGAGGTGTGCTTTTAAACACAGACTAGCAGCTCAGTGTTTCGGTGAGCGTCAATAAAAACAAACAGTGAATCAAAACAAACAGTGGATAGATAAATGATGAGCAAGACTGTTATTGCGCTTGCGCGCAGTGGTCAAACATGATTTGCCTGATGATAACAAATAAGCTTAGCCAGCAAAGTAGCAAAGTTTGTGTCAAAATCGACACAAATCAATAGCCATCAAAAATTGTGTATAACTGCGTAGTCAACATGACTATGTTTTCAATCATTTTGCAAGATGCTATCGCTTACCACCACCAGCTGCCCATGCCGCGGAAGCGATTTGAGGACTCGCTCCCATCGTCCCGGTCGCTGTCCTTGTGTTCGTGACTCGTATATGCCTGCTTCGCTGTTGATGCACTGTGTTTGGCCGTCTCTGATAGTGTTGACATTTTCAAATACGCGGACACTGAAGACTTGTAAGCCCTTTTCACCCGTGCGACGAGTTCTTCAATTTAATGGACTTAAGTGTGACTGTTTACGAAGACCCACAAAATACTGTTAAAAGCATGCCAAAAAATACCTAAAGGCTAATATGTATTTTTTATTGCATACTTTTTACGGTAAATATTAATTGCCTTGAATAATTTGGTCCCTTCTACTTCTACCAGCTCAAAATTATTATTCTACTGCGAAATTGCCATTGTTATCGAAAATATCGAAGAAGCAAAGCCCAACAGAATGAATTCCAAATGGCTTTACAAATAATATGTTAGCATTGCAGAAACAAATATGTGCATACAAATAGCAAAATTGTTGAATGCAAATTTTCACGTATGTTCGTATTATTAGTAGTCTGTATATGAACTATTTAAAGATACTTTCAAGCTATTTCTGTGCCCACTTACCGAAACTGTTTACGTCTCTCATTTAAATCCAAAACACGAACTCTTCTCAACGGCTGTGGCGAAGCTTCAGGTGATGCTGCAGCAGCGCCCTCATCGTTTTCATCCTCCACAGAGATCGATTGAGCAACCATTTGTAAAGCCAACTGTAGATCCTCGTCTCGCATTTTGATCAGGATGCCTATGATAAGCTGGTAAACTTTCTATATTTTTTCTCAACCGCACTGTTACAGTGTTCGAATTCAACTAAGCAATTGTCTATGCCTTAACTTCTAAAACATATACAACGCATACAAGTTGTATTTACATACGTAAATATATACATTCATGGATACGCGGCTAGGAGGCTGAGTGTGTACACACGCATGTGCATATATTGAATGAGACACTGTATTCAATAAGCACACACACTCGTACTTTGTATTTCTTAAGATCATTCTAAAAAGCAATTGTACAACGCCTATACAAAGCAAGTAAGAACGCCCTATGCGAGAGTACCCGACTTGAATATACCTCGCAACTTATTCTCACCCATATCGAAATCTATTATTAAGTTGTATAAATAGCTAAGCAATGAATCGGCTATAATTATTGATACTAATAATTTGTATAATCTTCGTTATACCCTTTCTCAGCATATTTTTGAGTGCAGGGTATACAATGTAATTTACATTTTCACTACAGACACCGACATATTACATACATACATACACATGCATTTTGTAGGCCGTAGGAATATGATACAGTTTTGGGCGTACCTGTATCAAAGATTTGCATGTTTTAAATTTTTATGATTTTGTATTATTAATTGCTTTTACCCGCCGGCAAACAAGGGCGTGCCAAGTTCATGCACAATAATTATAAGCGACAATGACTGCCTTAAACTAAAAAGTATTTGCGCATATATTATTTAAAGTAAGCCGTTCACTTCATGCGTTGGAATATTACTACTCAGACATGATGTGTGTGTTTACACTATGCTTTTACTAAACATTAGTATCACCAATAAACAATTGTTCTAGTCGGCGGCTGCTATGAAAGAATTATAAACGACCATCGGCCTCGGATTCAAATTCAAGCACTCAACTTCCAGAAAAAAGCTCGATGCTGCATGTATCAAAATACCAGCTTATATTTGGTATTTTCTATATCGATAACAACTTTCGATTGAGGAAGCAAGCACTGCGGCAAAATTTATCTCGGTGAATAATTTTTTATTATATGCATAGTTTAAAGTTGCATCGGTATTAAGAAAACGAAAACTTCAATGGCAACAAAGGCTTCTCTACCCATGAAAATGCTGGCCAAACGTTTCGGCACCATTGAGCCCGTGGCTAGCACACAACATCTGAGGTAAGCTGGCTGTTCCAGATGCCGCTCGCGTCTTGTCTCGTTCTGTGACGTAATTACATTAAATTGGACGCACGTTTATTTTGTAACTCCCAGCAACTGGCTCTGCAATGTGAAGACACAATTTCCACGCGCATACAGCACGGAGAAGCAGCCAGCGGGCGATGAGGCGGCGGAGCCGAAAACAGCATCGCCGGAAATTGAGCGGCTGACGCAAGAGCTGGCGGCAGCCAAAGAGCAAAACAGTGAATTGCTCGACAAATACAAGCGCTCGCTGGCTGATAGCGAGAATATGCGCACGCGGCTCAACAAACAAATCAGTGATGCGAAAATCTTTGGCATACAAGGCTTCTGCAAGGATCTGCTCGAGGTGGCTGATACACTAGGCCATGCGACCCACGCAGTGCCCAAGGATAAAGTATGTTATAGTTGGTGCATGTACATAGCTTATCCGACTAACTTAATGTCTCCCCCGCTTAGCTCAACAGCAATGTGGACTTGAAGAACCTCTATGAAGGCCTGAGCATGACTCGCGCCTCGCTTCTGCAGGTGTTCAAGCGTCATGGCTTGGAGCCCGTGGATCCCATCAATCAGAAATTCGATCCCAATATGCACGAGGCACTGTTCCAGAAGGAGGACACCACGGTCGAGGCCAATACAGTTGTTGAGGTCACCAAGCTCGGCTACAAACTGCACGAGCGTTGCATACGCCCAGCTCTGGTGGGCGTGTCCAAATGCTGATAGCAATCGTAGTCATATTCACTCAAAATCCTATTTTGTGTGCTATCCATTTACATAGCCCAGATCCCCCAATATTTGCAAATTTGTCTTATGCTGCAAAATTCATGTACTTTACTATGTAAATATAAGTTTCCCACTGTACTGGGAATTTACATTAGAGTTGTTAGCGCAATTAGGATTCGCTACACTGGGTAGTGAGAATGTTTCCTTAGTTTTTAAGTGCCCCTTTTGAGATGCCTTCAGTACAGCACATTTTGACCACAGGCGCTGTGACTGAAAGGGACCAATTGAGGGGCTTTAACTTTAATAAACTGTTTAGTTTGTTTTCAAAATGTAATGTGCGTGTTTTGAATTTCAATATTAACTGTATATATACTATATTAGAAATCCTTTATAATGATTTGCATAAAAAGAACGAAGCGGCCCTGCTTGTAAATAAAAACCCCGAAATACGAAACCCCTGAGAAAGCAGACCTTGATAATGATGCAGGTACTGCGTGACTGTGTTGTAGGTGAAAATTCAATGGAAATGAGATTTTCTATAGCACAGCAGGTAGAAAATTGACTCGCTTACGCACTCGAAAATTCGTGGAAACAACAAAAAGAAAATTCCATGAAGCCTGGGCCTGCAGCAACAAATAAAAAGGAAATACTGCGCGATCCGTGACATTGGATCAGTTCTTCTTTCAACCTCGAATAGAGCAGAATGTTTGCTCGGATACTGAATTTCCTGCTGCAGTTGACCCTGCTGCAGTGCATCAGCGCGCGTTTAACGCTGATGCCCAAGTTCTATGGTCAGGATAGTGCCGTAATTGTCGACACTGACAAGACCAAGTTGAATCCAAAGCTGCAGAATGCGCTCTATTACAATATACCCGTATATAAACTAATAAATCCCGGCCCAGTGACCATTACTTCAACGACAGCAGCGCCGGCACTAAACGACGAGTATCCCAGTGATTTAATCTTCATGGCACGCAACAAACTGGGCGTCAGGCGGATGGATCAGCTGCCCAGCCTCAGTGAGCTGGGCAGGCTGCTGGGCACGGGTAGCCCCAAGGAAACCATTCAATACGTGCGCTCACTGACTGCCAATGATCAGGGCATAGCTCTGATGAAGTCCTACTTGCAGTCGCTGGACTATGACCTTGACAATAATGCACCAGAGGACAAAGATGATGATGAGGACAACTTAGCGAATAACACAGATATGGATGCGGACTACGATGAGATGCCAGCCAAGCTGGAGACAACGACAGCGGGCAGCCTAATGCAGCGTGTCAATGAATTTATGAAGCAATACAGTTTGGCGGGTTGGTCAGACAGCAGCAGCGACAGCATCACAACAACGCCCAAGTCCGCGTTCGGCAAGCATGTCCTGGTTGCTCCTGTGAAACAGACAGCTCAACCGGCTTTGCGTCCCGTGCACGTACGCCAGCCACTGCCCTATCATTATCCTGTACCACTGCGTCCTGTAATGTTGCCGCAAGCCGCAAAGCCCACGGCCAGGCCAATTGTCATCCCCAGCAGTACAACTACAACTACAACAACAACACAAGCTCCAATACAGCACCCGCACCTCAATACGCCCAAAAAGATAGCCAGTCACGTGGCGCCCCATGTGCAGCAACTGGCGCAGATGGCCAACATATCGCCCCAGGTGCTCGATGGCTTTCTACAGCAGCAACCCAAGCTGGCGGAACTGGCCAAACGGATCAGCCGCCTGCCGCTGGTGCAGCAAAATAGCCGAGCAGTTGACGCGCAGTTGTTTATGGCCGTAAAGCGAGCGCTATCGCAGGATGAGAACCTGCAGCGTTTGCTGGCCGCATCGCAGACATTGAAATAAATCATAATGTAATTCATAAACATAGTCTCTAGCATTGCTTTAAATAAACATACAAACATAACCTCACTTTTCTAGTTCCAAACATGTGACGGCACCTCAATGCACAAATGTCGTGGTTTTTCAATCGTCTGTGCTATTAAATGTCGCCAGTACGGCAATAATTTACGTTTAAACGCAAATGTAAGCATTTTTGAGGATTGTTTGATCAATTTATTGAAAATGGTGCACCAAAGTATTAGTGCATCATTTTTGGTAATATTGTCAGTTGTTTTTGCGTTTTTGTGCATAATCGTCGCCTAGTAATAAAATCAGCGATAAGTTACTGTTGAACGCATATGGATGTAATCATTTTCTATGCTAATTGAAGTTTGTTTGATCAATTTATTGAAAATGCTGCACCAAAGTATTAGTGCAGCATTTTTGGTAATATTGTCATTTGTTTTGGCGTTTTTGTGCATAATCGTCGCCTAGTAATAAAATCAGCGATAATTTACTGTTGAACGCCTATGTAATAATTTTCTTTGCTAATTGAAGTTTGTTTGATCAATGTATTAGAAATGCAGCACCTGAGTATTGATGCTGCACCTTGATATTATTGTCAACTTTAATCTTTGTCTATTAAAATAGCACTCGTAAGTTCCAGTATTAAACAAACGAGCGTGCATTGGACAGTAAAAATTCCTTGAGTAAATTATACTTAAAATAAATTTTAACTTTAGTTAACTATTATGAGCTGAACTGCCACCGTCGGCTTGCTGCGAGAAAGTGTCTGCAGTAATAAAGCAGCGTGGTTATGTCTTTTGATTAAAGTAGTATGGACGCACTGTTGCTCCAGACTTTTTAAAAAAGTGTGGAAACACTGCCTAGTTCCTGGTAACATTTGTTGAACTGAGCCAGTTCAAAACTAGTATCGATATCACATTCCAGCTGTTATTTCCAAAGCTTCAGGATCTATCGATTGACAGTTAGAAGTTATCTTATAATTCCGAAACACAACAATTGTTTTGTGATGGTTGACATGAACGTGTGTCGCATTTGTATGGCCAGAGAAGGGGCATATTCGGTCGAATTGCTGAATATATTCGACATAACGCCTGAAGGTGTCGGAGAAGACGAAATTGGGATTGCCAATACTCGACTCGATGACATACTCTACGAGTGCACCAACTGTGAGGTGAAGCTTGACGATGCACTCCCAAAAAAGATATGCGTTCGTTGCGTTCGAGATGCCCAGGATGCATTTAAATTCAGGCGTTTGTGCAATCATAGCTGCCGCTTCTTTCGCAAACTGCTCAATGAGCGGCAAAGTAGCACTGAAACTGGGGCTAAACAAAAATGCTCTGCTTCAAAAAGAAGACAAATAGCCTCAAGTAAGGCACTTGCTCCAACCTCAGATAATCGATTACAGAACGTAAAAAGCAGAATATTAGACCGATTAGAGCTAATCGATGTGGATTTAGGACACGTCAAGATCGAGCATGAGTTGAGCAGTGAAGACATCGATAGTCAGGAGACTCGGCAAGATGAACTCATGTATGATTTATGAGAATGTACATAAAGTATGTAACTAATCTAGTTATATGTTCCACAGCTCCTGCACAGACGAGAATGGTAGCAAGGACACTGGTGATCGTCCATTCAGATGCCCACATTGTCCGAAAGCCTTTGCCCAGAACCAACATCTCAATCGACACATTTCTGGGCACTTGGGAGAACGGCCGTACAAGTGTTCCTACTGTCCAAAAGACTTTGCCCAGAGTCATCATCTGAAGCGACACCTTTGTACGCACACAGGCCAACCATTTAAGTGTCCGCACTGTTCAAAGGCCTTCCCTTTAAACCATCTGCTGGCCGAGCACATACGCGTACATACGGGTGAGCGGCCATTTCGGTGCCCGCATTGTCCAAAAGCATTTACACAAAATCCGTATCTTACGGCGCACATTCGCAGACACGGAGGCGATCGTCCCTTTCAGTGCCCTCATTGCCCAAAGGCTTTTGGTTTAAATCACATCCTCCAGACACATATCCGCGGACATAAAGGTGAGCGTCCGCACAAATGCGCTCACTGCTCAAAGGCCTTTACACAGAAATGCAATTTGAAGATGCACGAAAGGCGATGTCCTGCAATAATTGAAAGTCAAACATAAGCAAATAATTACCAAACAACAAAAATCTAAGATCTAAGATGAAACCGTTTTTGTATTATAATTTCATTCCAAGAAAGCCCGTATTAAGAAAGAAACTTACATTGTTATATAATATATTTGTGTAATAGTACTTAATATAAGTATTTACAAATTTTTAAAGGAGGGGCGAATTAATAACTTGAATTTAATAGGTTTAAATACGATTCTTAAAATCGGATTGCATCGATTAAATATCGAAAGCACATAAAATACCGCCATTATCGATGTATCGTCTTGATATCAACAAACCAGGCAGAGTTGCTTTTGAATAAACGAAAACAGAACATACACGTCGTAAACGTCACCAAAAAACTAAGTCGGAAAACAAATTGTTAAATTATTTACAAATTTCGTATTAATAAAATGTTTAATTAAACCAACCGTTCCATACACATTTGGTGCGTGTATGTGCGTATGAGCGTGTGTGTGCGTGAGCCTGTCCCGTGTCCAAGTGACAGCAAAAACATATGTACATATGTAAGAAAAGAATAGCAGCAGCAGCAGCAGCGGGTTTTCAACAATTGTTTGTTGCGTGCCAAATTCTGAGAGGTGGAAGCCAATTAGGTGCAATTAGAGAGCGAAGCACTCAAGTCTGGACACAATGTCACTGCCAGGCAACGGTATTTATGTGGTGCGAGGCGAAATGGCCACACTAATGACGGCGATGCGACGTGGTACGCGCTGGAATGCAACAGCCTACGTGGTAAGTAGATCTAACATACCTGTATATATGTACACAAGTACAACAAGATGATTTGCCAATTGCGCCCACCTTGCAGGATGATGAAAAGGACGCTTTGCTGAAGTTGTTCATCGATTTGAAGCAGGTGCTGAACCGCATTGAGGACTTGCGTTTGATCGAACCGAATGTGTTTCTGGCGCCCTTTTTGGAGGTGATTCGCACGGCGGATACGACGGGCCCATTAACTAGTCTCGCTTTGGCCTCCGTCAACAAATTCTTGTCGTATGGCCTGATTGGTAAGAAAATACATGTATGCACAATTACTTTGTATTCCGTTTAAAGGGATTAGCCCCTATTTTTGGCTACAGTTGACTATCTAATTACCTCCCACATTTTCTAACTAATTTGTTTTTCAATGGGAGCATGTCTAATTTACTGTTAGTTTAGGTTATTTCTAATTTAAAGAAATCGTTAATTAGGTCAAACGTACTCCAAATAATTAATTCTTATTACCGCAACCTGTTTGCATCATTCAGATCCCACGACTCCAAATCTGGCTGTGATTGTCGAGATGATAGCGGATGCCGTAACGCACGCTCGCTTCATGGGCACCGATCAGTCCTCGGATAGCGTGACCTTTATGCGTGTCATTGAAGTTCTACATACTTTGATCCGCAGTCCGGAGGGCGCTGCCGTCAGTAATGAGTCCATGTGCGAGGTGATGCTGAGTTGTTTCAAAATCTGCTTTGAGCCGCGTCTAAGCGAGCTGCTGCGTCGCTCCGCTGAGCAGTCGCTCAAGGACATGGTGCTGCTGTTCTTCATGCGCCTGCCACAGTTTACAGAGGATCGCAGCGACACTGTGCTGCAGAAGCGCTTCACCATCTCCGAGGCGGCTGGCGCCACAACAGAGAAACATAAACGCAAGTCACAAACGGCGCTTGCTGTGCAACGCAAGGCATCCACAGCCGAAGAGCCGCCCCAAACGCCGCAGAGCACGCTGGCGGCACCAACGCATTTAAAGGCGCCCATTTTGGCCACAACGCCTGCTTCGCCAGCTGGCAATATTCTCGATATGCAGGGCAAGATCACACAAACACCCACCACAACAATTGTGAGCAACGCGGACAATGCTGTCAATGAATCACTTGATGTGCCAACCATTCAGGTGGAGAATGCCGAAGCTGAGACGCCTGTCGATGCGGACGAGGAAACCACAACCTTGCTGGCCGAGGCCAACAGCAGCGAGTACATCAACTCCGTGGGCGTGCGCTTTACCCAGCAATCATCCACTCAGGATGCCGCTGCCTTGTCGGCCACTCTAACGCCTTACGGGCTGCCCTTTATTCAGGAGCTATTCCGGTTTCTCATCATACTCTGCAATCCGCTGGATAAACAGAACTCAGATAGTATGATGCACACGGGCTTGAGTCTGCTTACAGTTGCCTTTGAGGTGGCCGCTGATAACATTGGCAAATATGAGTCGCTGCTGGAGCTGGTCAAGGACGATTTGTGCAGGAGTCTGATATCGGTAAGCTGCTGAAATATATTAGAAAAAAAACTGTTTCTTTTATTGATACATTTTCTTTTCAATAGCTTCTTACCTCGGAACGCCTCAGTATCTTTGCCGCTGATTTGCAGCTATGTTTCTTGCTCTTTGAATCGCTGCGCGGCCATTTAAAGTTGCAGCTGGAGTGCTATCTGAAGAAATTGAGCGAGATCATTGCCAGCGATAATCCGAAAACACCCTACGAGATGCGCGAACTGGCGCTGGACAATCTGCTGCAGCTGTGGCGCATACCGGGCTTTGTCACCGAGCTGTACATAAATTACGACTGCGATCTGTACTGCACGGACATGTTTGAGAGCCTCACCAATCTGCTCAGCAAGTATACACTGTCGGCCACCAATGCCGTCTACAGCACGCACATCATCTCCATGGACACGCTGATCAGTGTCATCGATTGCATCGAGCACAATTGTGCGGCGGCCAAGAGCAACAATAGCCACAGCAGTGCTCTCGTGCATGCATCTCAGCATGGTGTGGGCGGCAGTCGTCACTCGCGTCACAACAGCGGCCTGGAGGGCATTGTGATCGATAATGGCGAAGATCCGCTGGAGAACATTGCCAGCTTTATCAACAACAGCTCACAGCGGCTGCGGCTGCAGTCGGCTGGTGAGGCTGGCGGCATAACCAGCGAACACCTGGCCACCGTCAAGGATAAGAAGCGTTTGCTGTCTAAGGGCACGGAGTGGTTCAATCAGCGACCCGACAAAGGCATTCTGTACCTGCAGGAGCACGGCATTCTGCATGCTCAGCTTGATCCCATGCAGGTGGCGCTCTTTCTGCGCGAGAATCCCGGCCTGGACAAGAAAATGATCGGGGAATACATCTCCAAGAAGAAGAACGTCGACTCTAAGATTCTGATCAACTTTGTGGACTCGTTTGACTTTACGGGTCTGCGCGTGGACCAAGCTCTGCGTCTCTATCTGGAGACGTTCCGCTTGCCGGGCGAGGCGCCCTTGATATTCCTCGTTTTGGAGCACTTCTCGGATCATTGGCATGTGAGTCTTAAATCTGACAATCATTTATGCAACAGCTATTGACAACTGTTGCTTTTGCAGACTCAAAACAAGGAGCCATTTGCCAACGTGGATGCCGCTTTCCGTTTGGCCTATGCCATCATTATGCTAAACATGGATCAGCATAATTCGAATGCCAAGCGTCTTAATGTGCCCATGACGCTGGAAGATTTCACAAAGAACTTGCGTGGCTTAAATGGCGGACAAGATTTCGATCAGGAAATGCTTGGTCAGATCTTTAATGGCATCAAGTGAGTTTGGACTTGTCTAATAATTAATAAGCTATTATTTATACTAATGCATAATCGATTTGCAGAAACGAGGAGATTGTCATGCCCGCCGAGCAGACGGGTCTGGTGCGCGAGAACTATCTGTGGAAGATGTTGCTGAGACGGGGTAGCACACACGATGGTCACTTTCACTACGTCAACGATGCCGCCTACGATGTGCAGATCTTCAACATTGTGTGGGGCGCCTCGCTGAGTGCCCTGAGCTTCATGTTTGATAAGAGCACCGAGACGGGCTATCAGCGCACCTTAGCGGGTATGAACTTAAGGGCTTATAAAGCACTATACACAATACTTAAACGTAATGTTTTGCAGGCTTCAGCAAATCGGCGGCTATATCTGCTCATTATAATCTGCATGCGGACTTTGATGCCCTCATCTTGACCCTGTGCAAGTTTACCACGTTGTTGAGCAGCGTCGAACAACACGAACCGGTGCCGGCGAACAATGAGATCCAGCTGGCGGTCAACTTTGGACTGAACGGCAAGGCGCAGGCGGCAATGCGTACGGTGTTTCTGCTGGTGCATGGCTACGGTGATAGTCTGCGCGACAGTTGGAAGCACATATTGGATCTGTTTCTACAGCTGTTCCGTCTGAAACTGCTGCCCAAAGCGCTGATCGAGGTGGAGGACTTTTGCGAACCGAATGGCAAGTCGCTGCTGATATTGGAGAAGCCGCGCGAGAAGCAGGAGTCGGGTCTGTTCTCCAGCCTCTACTCGTTCATCAGCCAGGAGGGGCAAAGGGAGCCCACCTACGAGGAGCAGGACTTTATCAAACACGGCCGCAAGTGCATTAAGGAGTGTCAACTGGATCAGATGCTTCAGGAGTCGAAATTTGTGCAGCTGGAGTCACTGCAGGAGCTGCTCAAGAGCGTGCTGTCGCTGTTGAAGGCGCCCGAGACGCCCAAATCCACACCCGGCCAGGTCTATGCCGAAGACATAACCGTCTTCTGGATGGAGTTTCTCGTGAAGATTGTCGTCCACAATCGGGATCGCATGATTCCCATGTGGCCCGCTGTGCGCGATCAAATGTTTCAGCTGCTGCACGCGAGTGCACAGAATGGCTATGATTATCTGCTCAATCGCTGCATTGTGGCCATCCTCAAGCTGGCCATCTATCTGATGCGCAACGAGGAGCTCTGTCCCGTTGTGCTGCAGTCACTCAAGAAGCTGCTGGCACTAAAGCCGGCGCTGCTATTCCGCATCTCCAAGCAGATTTCCATTGGCATCTATGAGCTGCTGAAGACCTCGGCGCAGAACATTCACTCCGAGCAGGATTGGCAGATTATATTCAATTTACTCGAGTGTGTTGGCGCGGGCGCTGTTCCGCCCAACTTTGAGGATATGCTAACACTGCCGCCCAATGGCAGCGTCCGTTCAGATGGCGCACTCAGCAGCGAGGAGGATGTGGCGGCGTCTGTGGACCGTGGCTACACATCCGACTCGGAGCTGAGCAAGGCAGCGAGTACAGCTCCGCCCACCTCTAGTCCCAGCGCTGAGAACTGGATACTGGTTAGCAAGGATAGCGAGCTGACTACGGCATCCAGGTGCGTTTTAGTGTGACTCGAATATAGTTAATTGTTATAAAACATATATTTCTTATCTGTTCCAGGCCCCAGTCGCCGCCCAGTTCGAGCACGCCCGCTGTGAGCTCACTGGTGTTCAACTGTCAGCTGCTGGATCATGCGCCCTTTGCTCTCTTCAAGTGCTGGGAATCGCTCGTTCTAATCGTGCGTAGTGTGGCTCACATTACGCCGTATAACTTCGAGGCTTGTGTGCGTTGCATACGCATCTTTGTCGAAGCTTGCCGCGATGGTGGCATTCGCCAGCGTCGTAAATTTGAGGCCACCTCCAAGAAACGTAATGTGAAAAAGCGTCAGGAGAACACACGTGAGCTGGGCCTTGCCGTATCGACGTCAACTGGAAATTTGAGCACGCTGGCGGGCGATGTGGGGGACAATCATCCAATAAATGCCGCCGAGCAGGAGGAGTTGGCGCAGCGCTACGAGCAGTTGTCCATACAGTTGCTGGACCTCATGTACACACTGTACACGCGCACGGCGCAGATCTTTCGCTGGTGGGCCGAGGAGGGCTGCACGGTGCCGCAGTCGGGGGCACTCTGGACGCCCGGCTGGTGTCCGCTGCTGCAGGGCATCGCACGGCTGGCCATGGATCGTCGGCGGGAGGTGCGCACCCATGCGATATCCTGCCTGCAGCAGCGAGCGCTGCTGGTCCACGATCTGCAGACGTTGTCGGGCGCCGAGTGGTGCTCCTGTTTCCAGCATGTGTTGTTCCCGCTGCTGAACGAACTGCTGCCGGAGAGCGTGTCGGCCAGCCAGCTGGACGCGTCGCTGCTGGAGGAGTCGCGCATACGCACAGCGACAATTATGTCGAAAATGTTCTTGCAGCATCTGACGACGCTCATCGAACTGGGCGCCACCTTTAACGAGCTGTGGCTCGAGATCTTGGACTACATTGAGCGTTTCATGAAAGTCGGCTCCGATACGCTGTCCGAACAGATGCAGGAGATACTGAAGAACATGCTGCTCGTGATGCACTCGGTGCGCGTCTTTCACAATCAGGACGGCACTTTGCAGCAGGCCTTGTGGGAGCTCACGTGGCGGCGGATTGGCGAGTTTCTGCCCAACCTCAAGACGGAGCTGTTCCACGATGAAGGTGCGTACGGCTTGCAGTGTAGTCGAGTCTATCTTGTGTGAAGGGGGCTCAGCCCATTTTAATAACCAGTCACCTGTCCGCCTGCAGATTTGGTCTCGCCAGCCATTTCGCTGGACGTAACAAAGATCATTTATCGACAGTCGCAAACATTGCCGCTGCCAGCGCGTAGCTTCGAATTGGCCGCCCACTCGAAGGCCACAGCGAAAAGTGTTGGCTTTAACAGTGCTCCCGGGCTGGTTAAGCGCAAGAAGAAGAAACCTTGGGCCCGTTTGCGCGTTAAGTTAAAGTTGCTCAAGCGTCTGGCCAATAGGATAAGATGAAATTGAATTGAATTGAAATAGCGTTTAGTTTGTGCTCTTGTATTTTTAGCTAGCAATATATATGTTTATTAATTTCAAACTGCTACGGCTCGCCTTTTTGCAGGCAAGCGAGCCCAAACACTGACAAACACAGCCGCCGCTCAACAGATGATGCCCTCTGTGGCCATTCTGCACAGTCCAGCACTTCAGCAGCAGCAGCTCCACAGCCCAGAGCTCATTGTCGGCACTGGTGTGGATCCTGGCGCTCTTGTTGCGCCATCACCCGCCTTGGTCTCACCCGTAGAATCGCCCATACGCAGCATTATTCTACAGCCACCAATGACGGAGGCACTGCAGCAAGCGCCCAGCTTTACATTTGCTCAGGTGAGTTTGCTTACTTTTGCATTGCGCAATTGATTTAACCTCTTACATATCCTTTCGCAGCCCATACTGATGCCCCCACAACAACAACAGCAGCAACAGTCGTCCGAGCAGCAGTCACCCATTAGCAACAACAATACGCTGCTGCCCGATCTGATCAATGAGGCAGCTGTTGTGCACACCAACACCAACACCAACCATACACAGTACACAACACCCGTGCACAGTGCTAGGCCAGCGGCGGAGTCGCAAGCCATTGCCAACAGTAATAGCTATGCCATCGAGCTGCCCGCAACGCCGCCCAATTTGCAGGAGCAGCACCAGCAGTTGATGTACCAGCAATATCAATATCAGCAGTACCAGGCACAGCAGGCGATGCAGATGCCGCAACCACAAGCGCCACCTGCTGCAAGCGATGTGCCACTCAGTCATCTGCTGACCAGCAATGCGTACCCATCGTTATCCAAGATGCCGAGCGCATCGATTGTGCACAGCTTTGTGCCGGTCTACGAGACGCCCGCTGTGCAGACAGCTGGTGCGGCGGACATCTATCAGGAATATGTGCAGAATCCGTACAATATAACGCTGCAGCAGACGCCGCTGGAGCAGCAGCCGCAACAGCAGCAGCAACTGCAGCAACTGCAACAGTCAACGGCCGAGGGACTCTTTCCGGCTGCGGCGTCGCCAGCGAACTACTTTAATGCCAATGTCGATCCCAGCACCATACCGCCCGGCTCGGAGCTGCTCTATGGGCAGCAGTAGGCAGCACAAATATGTTGTTAGCTTTTGTTTCACTAATAAGATTGGGGGAAACAGTCCACCCCTATTTGTTTTCGCTCATTTTAGACGTTTTTATTTGTGTATTTCTTTAAAAGAGCAAACTTGCAGTTCTATGTAACTTTTTAGTATACATTTTTGAAGTGTTTTCTATTTTTTTTATTTTTATTAATTTTATTTTAACACATTCCGCAAGCGCGCGTGTTGTTGGTTTTTGAAATATGACGAGTACGTTGTAAAATTCAATCACAGGTTCACTAATTAATCGAACGCAATTCGATGAGTATTTGCGATAAACGATAAAGCTTTATGCCACTGTTTTAAATAACGGGAAAAAAATAGTTTCAATTACAATAATTAGAATGCTATTTATATAAATATATCGTATGTATGTATGTTATGCAAAACGGCAATTGTAAATAATCAAAATTTAAAATATATACAATAAATATTACACATGCAAAACAAGTTATTTATTTGTTTTGACAATTGTAATTAAATATGTTGCTAACAAAGTACTTATTGTACAGACGTATACAAAAAGAAACTAAAAAAATAACCCGACTCCGTGACAATGCGCGTTTGCGACATTGCCGTGACCAGGATTCGAACCTGGGTTACCACGGCCACAACGTGGGGTCCTAACCACTAGACGATCACGGCTACGCCGGGTTGTTGCAAGCCGATGTTCAAATAAATAAACAATTGCTCAGAGCTTCAAACCAGAAAACTGATTTGTTTCTAATTTATTCATCTGATTATGCATTATTTTGCTAATTGTGCTTTTATCACTTTGGTATTTTCGGTCGAGCAAATCAAGTTTTTAAAGAATTGAAAGCAAAACAAGTAAAAGATCTCAAGCAAAATCATTTCTAGTTGCTCAGTAAACAAGTCTTAGGGAATTTATTTGCCCTTCACTTTAACTCTACATTAATTGAATGCGATTAAAGGTTAAAATACAGTTATTTTAATTACAATCAAGTCTTATTAGTTAATATGGTTTTACTTATTGGTTTATTGGAATTTCGCTTGCGATAGAATCTCGTGAATAACTTTTTAATATAATAAATCAAACATTTTCACTTAAACGCAATTAAAGCGTTAAATATTAGTACTATTATTTTTTTCATTGTTTCATTAAATAAAAAATGAAAAAAAATAAACCCGATTCCGTGACAATGCGTTTTGAAGCATTGCCGTGACCAGGATTCGAACCTGGGTTACCACGGCCACAACGTGGGGTCCTAACCACTAGACGATCACGGCTACATCGGTTATGCTTGCCGGCTGTCCAAAGTTTAGTTTTTACACCTGATGACACATATACAACTTTCAGCATGTGGCAAAATACATAGTTGAAATATAGATGGCGCTCACAACTGATATTAGATGTGACAAGAAAATATGCCCACGAATGTTAGCCAAAATACTGAAGCGACTAGAGTGCGAAAAGTTGACAGCTAGATGGCGTCGGCCTAGCAGAATTTTTTTTATTATTTATTTATTTAAAATACGCTAAGCAAAAGAAACATAGATATAATTAAAATCTGAACTGAAGCAGTTTTTAGTTCTTATTGTTATCAATATTATTTGTATTAGTTTTTATTAGTGCTAGATATAGTACACATGTTCTTCTAACTTGCAAACAGCCGTCAGAGCAACAACTATCAAAAAGTGTAGTCAGTCATAAAAAAATAGAAATAATATAAATTATTTTTGTTTTTTTTTAATTTATTGAGGAGAAAAAAAGATAAACCAGACTCCGTGACAATGCAATTGTAGCATTGCCGTGACCAGGATTCGAACCTGGGTTACCACGGCCACAACGTGGGGTCCTAACCACTAGACGATCACGGCTACGTCTGGCTGTTAAGAGGCCGCGGCCAAAGTGCAGTTTTTTAAGGAATCTGAATAAACAACTGCTGATATTTTCTCTTTACCCCAATAACCTTCACATGCCAAACAAAAATTCAACAAAATCGATTAATGAAAGCCGACAGACAACAAAAACAAAGTGATTGCCTTGGAGCCGTTGGAGCTGCCCAAATTGAACATGCACACAAAGATCAGTTCATATATTTGGAGCCAGTGCAACAAAGTTGCAACCGGCGCACAGAAATCCCAGGCAGAAGATATTTACAAGTGTAAACTCCAAGCTGAGATGACCTGGGAAGCAGTTGCAGCATCACATGGAATACTTTGTTTTGAACATGTGTAGCCAAGTGTAACAGCCGTCTAGGCGAACAGCTCTTCAAGTCAGAGACCTACTCCGAGTCAGATTCAGATTCAAATGCGACAATGCGTGGCTGCACTTTCTGGGAAAATGTTGGTCCATTGTTTACATCAAGTGAGTATTTTATGTTTGCTTGTGTGTTCGTGTCTAGTTTGCTGCGATGCTGTTACACTTTCACGCTTTGCACACCGATTCTCTCTCTCTCTCTCTCTCTCTCTGTTGAAAAGTGTCACTCAATTTGATGTAAATTTGTTGTTTTGTTTAACATGTTGTTTTTCAACAGGCGCACAGTGAGCAACAGAAGTAGACGCACAGCTAAGAACTTTAGCCGGTTGTTTGACAAATTTCTGATCTGTTCTCGGCCCCCCATCGAGCATGACTGATTATCGTTTTGTTTTTTGTTTTTTTAGGTTTTCCAGTTCTTAACAGGCCCGCATCATATATAGACAGTTGGCCTTTCTAAGAAAAGCCGAATGAGCTATCCAAATATATATACATGTATACTAGATGCATTCTGATCTAATTTGAAGCGAGATGCACTTGACATTGGAAAATGGGGGTGGAAATTCTCTGCGTGTGTGGAAAACATGCACTTTTCCCTCGCTCAAGTGCATTTGCCCTCGGTACGGAGATAAGATGAAGATGAAAGATGCAACAAGTAATGTATGGATGCATCGGAGTGGAATCGAGAAGCAGGCGCTCAGCAAATTGCAGTCAGTATGCAACGAAGTGCAACGAAGATTCTTTCTCATTAGGAGAATCTGCAGGTAGGCGGCTTAGGGTCGGCAGGCAGAGATTTTCTTTTACAGATCATTCGAGTTTTCCAGCTGCAAATGCATTTAAGCACTGCTGCAAGCCTGTTTATTCCGTGATGTGGACACGCTTCAGTGATTTTCCGCAGGTAGTTGGCTTAGGATCAATTTCTACTGAACACAAGCCAAAATAATGCCTAGATAGTCCATAGAAATGCCTTTCAAACATCTAAAACTCACATTACTTTGGTTAAACTCACATCAGAGCAATAAATCAGATGTTCGGGAAACATTTGGCCATAGTTTCTTGTTTGTTTAGGTTTTCCAGTTCTTAACAGGCCCGCATCAATAATAGGCAGTTGCCATTTCTAAGAAAATCCGAAGGAGCATAGTAAATATATACATATATATGTATGTATGCTAGATGCATTCTAATCACAACATATGACTTTTGAAGCAAGATGCATATGACATTGGAAAATGGGGGTGGAAATTCTTTGCGTGTGTGGAAAACATGCAATTTGCACTCGCTCAAGTGCATTTGCCTTCGGTACGGAGATAAGATGAAGATCGAAGATGCAACAAGTAATATACGGATGCACCGGAGTGGAATCGAGAAGCAGGCGCTCAGCAAATTGCAGTCAGTATGCAACGAAGTGCAACGAAGATTAGGAGAATCTGCAGGTAGTCGGCTTAGGGTCGGCAGGTAGAGGATATTAATGCAGGCAGAGATTTTCTTTTCTTCTGCAGATCATTCGGGTTTTCCAGCTACAAATACTTTCCAGCATTGCTGCAAGCCTGTTTATTCAGTGATATGGACACGCTTCATTGATTTTCCGCTTAGGATCTTCCAACTAAAAATGTTAATGGAAGGTCTCTTGCAGATTTTCTTTTACAGATCATACGGACTTTCCAGCATAAAATACTGCTTAGCATTACTGTCAGCCTGTTATTCTATTGGAGAGGTCACGCTTCATTGATTTTCCGCACAAAGGTCGCCAGGTTAAGGATGCTAATAGTAAGTATTTCGTAGATTTTCTTCAGTTCATTCGAATTTTCCTGCTTGCAGTACTATTTAGCATTGCTGTCAACCTGTTCATTTATTGGCGAGGTCACGCTTCATTGATTTTGTTGGTTTTTATGGATATTTGTATACTCTTGCAGAGGGTATACCAATTTTAAGTTAAGCTTGTGCTTGAAAATCAAAAAATCTTTAACAATCTCAGTAAAGTTATTGCTCATAATATTTTGGCTAAAATTAATGAGAAATCTGATTACTATAATTATACCAGATAATTCTCAATCATACGAAAATAAAGTTGTTGACAAGAAATATAATATATATTTCAGGCAGGGTATTTAATCTTCGGCACATAGGTAACTGGTTTTTCTTGTTATACTCTTTTCGAAGAAAATTGTATATTAAGTTTGTGCTGAAGTTTGTAACACATAGAAGGAATCGTCGGAGACCCCCAAAGTTACTGCCAGTATGCTTAGAATGACAATACAAATTGATCTAGCCATGTCCGTCTGTCTGTCTGTCTGTATGTATGCAAACTAGTCCCTCAGTTTTTAAGCTATCACGATAAAACTTTGCACAGACACTTATTATTCAACGGGACAGCACATTGGTCGGAACCAGCCGGATCAGACCACTGTATCTTATAGCAGCAATACAACTCGAATTCGGTTTTGTCCATATATCCCATGTTTTTAAAGCTATCGCTATGAAACTTGGCACAGATACTTACTATTCAAAGAGGCATTACATTGGTCGGAGCCGGCCGGATCGGATCACTGTATCTTATAGCTACCATACAACTGGCAATAAATTAAATATTTTTAGAACAAAAAAAAAAATGTTACGCGACAAAACGATTTTTTACAGCATATGAGATTTCAGTGGTGCAGTTGGCAGAGTGAAAATTGCCTAAAGGTTCCAAAAGAGAATCCGTCCACTTATTTTGCAAAACCATTCCGCTGAACGTTAAGTAAGTACTATTAAATCTTTATATACCTATATAATTAGTTAATTTTTGTTTGCCAATAGGTCGCCAGCGCAGCAGAGGACATCAGAACAGACAAAAACAACAACAAACACAACAACAACATCATCATCATCATCATTATTATCATCATCATCATCATCATCATCATCATCATCAGCATCTTCATCATTATCATTATCATCATCATCATCATCATCATCATCATCATCATCAACAACAACAAACACAAAACAACAACAAACACAACAATAACAACAAACTCAAAACAACAATCAACTGACAAGAAAGCAGCAACATCTTAGCTTAATAAGTAAACTTAAAACATTGCTTTTTATATAAATATTGTAATATTGAATGTATTCTTAGGATAATACAAAATATACTATATTTATAGTTAAGAAAAATATAAATATTTATGCACATTTGTAGAATAAAAGAATAAAATAAACGATTTATCAAAAATGAACGTTTTTTATTTGAATGTATTAGTTTAGAGCTGAGAGCCATGCTCAGAAGTTGTACTCAGGGTTATTTAGCTCTTTTCACTCAAGGTCAAGCAAAAATTAAAAACGAAAAATTCTTCGTCTATCTGCTGATTTCTGTGCGCCTGGTACTTCGACCAGAAAAACATATGAAATTTGCATTTGCTCGAGACAAAAACGAACACTGACAACTGCACGCAGCTCCGCTCTGTGCTCTGGGATATTCTCTGTGAAAGGGAAATTCTCCCTCAAGGTCATGCAAAAATTAAAAACGAAAAATTCATCGTCTATCTGCTGATTTCTGTGCGCCTGGTACTTCGACCAGAAAAACATATGAAATTTGCATTTGCTCGAAGACAAAAACGAACACTGACAACTGCACACAGAAAATCTAAGCAAGCCGAGCTCTGAGTGTAGGGAAATTTTCTCTCAAAGGGAAATTCTGCCTCAAGGTCATGCTAAAATTAAAAACAGAAAAATCATCGTTCATCTGCTGAATTATGTGCGCCTGGTACTTTCTGACGAAAAATAGCATTTGGCAAAGCAGATCTGCTGCTTCAGACACTGTAAAAATATGCAATAATGCAATTTATTTCTCATTCAAGGTCGTGCTAAAATTTAAAACAGAAAAATCATCATCCATCTGCCTGATTCTGTACTTTTAGAAGAAAAACAAAGTTTCTTGGTTTGTATTTTCATTTATTTAAAATGCACTATATAAGGTATATTTGTACAAAAACAGAATTTATCAATAAGTAATTGTAATTATAAATGAAATGTAATATTTTATTTTTAAATACATTCTTATAATAAATTTTAATAAACGGAAATAAAGCAAATACTTTTAAATTAACTAAGTAATTTATTTATTTGCTTGATGACATTAAAAATGGTGACGTTGTTGCGTCTGGGGAACTTCAAATTTTCCAGTATTTTTTGGTGGTTGTCCGTATACCATCATCTTGGTAGCCAGGCAATGGATCCGTTTCTAGATATGTCCTTGAAGATCAAAATGTATACCTGCAAAGAAAAATGGCAATTATTAAATAATTTAAAATGTAGTCTCATATTATTATAACAAATTATTGTCTTCCGAGGATTTTTATACCCTGAACCCATTAAAAATGGGTAAAAAGGGTATAATTGTGCAAAAGTATGTAACAGGCATAAGGAAGCATCTCCGACCATATAAAGTATATATATTATTGATCAGTATCAACAGCCGAGTCGATCTAGCCATGTCCGTCTGTCTGTCCGTCTGTCCGTCTGTCTGTCTGTATGAACACACAGATATCAGAGACTACAAGAGCTAGAGACTTCATATTTGGAACATAAGTTCTCCTAATCCCGGGACAGATCAAGTTTATTAAAATTTATCGATAGCTCGTCCCGTTCAAAAGTTATCGATAAATTTCGATTTCAGACCAGCTTTTTTTGGATATAACTTACAAGTTATAAGAGCTAGAGGCCCCTAATTTGACATGTATAATCTCGAATAGCATACACATGAACAAATTTTTCACTTTTTGGATACCACCCCCAAACCCCCCAAAAGTTAAAAAAACGCATTTTTGAAGGTACGACCTTGCAATTTGGTTTGGTCACACATATTATTGACAATTGTTTGCCCCAAAAATTTCAATAAGATCGGACGATAAACACAGAAGTTATTTAAGATTTAACTTTCCATTATGTGGGGCTCAGCGAAAAGCAAGCTAACTGCTTAGACCGCTTGCACTGCTTGTACTGCTTGTACTGCAGCATGTGTGTGTTTAGATTAATATGAATGATTGTAAGGACTGGGTTCAGGGTATCTCGTAGTCGGGCACTCCCGACTAGAGCACTCTTACTTGTTATACCCTGAACCCATTAAAAATGGGTAAAAAGGGTATTATGGTTTTGTGCAATAGTATGTAACAGGCATATGGAAGCATCTCCGACCATATAAAGTATATATATTCTTGATCAGTATCAACAGCCAAGTCGATTTAGCCATGTCCGTCTGTCTGTCTGTCCGTCCGTCTGTATGAACACACAGATATCAGAGACTACAAGAGCTAGAGACTTCATATTTGGAATATAAGTTCTCGTAATCCCGGGACAGATCAAGTTTATTTCATTTGATCGATAACTCGTCGCATTCAAAAGTTATCGATAAATTTCGATTTCAGACCAGCGTTTTTGGGCTATTACTTACAAGTTATAAGAGCTAGAGGCCCCTTATTTGGCATGTATAATCTCGAATAGCATACACATGTAACAAATTTCTCACTTTTTGGATACCACCCCCAATCCCCCAAAAATTCAAAAAACTCATTTTTATACCCTGAACCCATTAAAAATGGGTAAAAAGGGTATTATGGTTTTGTGCAAATGTATGTAACAGGCATAAGGAAGCATCTCCGACCATATAAAGAATATATATTCTTGATCAGTATCAATAGCCGAGTCGATTTAGCCATGTCCGTCTGTCTGTCTGTCCGTCCGTCCGTCCGTCCGTCCGTCCGTCCGTCTGTCTGTATGAACACGCGGATATCAGAGACTACAAGAGCTAGAGACTTCATATTTGGAACATAAGTTCTCCTAATCCCGGGACAGATCAAGTTTATTTCATTTGATCGATAACTCATCGCATTCAAAAGTTATCGATCAATTTTGATTTTAGACTAGCGTTTTTGGGACATAACTTCAAAGTTATAAAAGCTAGAGACCACAAATTTGGCATGTATAATCTCGAATGGCATACACATGTAACAAATATTTCACTTTTTGGATATCACCCCCCAAACCCCCAAAAGTTAAAAAAACCCATTTTTGATGGTACGACCTTGCAATTTGGTTTGGTCACACATATTATCGACAATTGCTTGCCCCAAAAATTTCAATAAGATCGGACAATAAACACAGAAGTTATTTAAGATTTAACTTTCCATTGTGTGGGGCTCAGCGAAAAGCAAGCTAACTGCTTAAACCGCTTGCACTGCTTGTACTGCAGCATGTGTGTGTTTAGAGCAGTACGAATGATTGTAAGGACTGGGTTCAGGGTATCTCGTAGTCGGGCACTCCCGACTAGAGCACTCTTACTTGTTTTTTATATAAGTTTGCTTAACTTTTAGCAAATCAAAATCAAACGACTGAATTGGATTTTAATTTCGCTAAAAAGATTTTTATACTCTTTTCGAAGAAAATCGTATATTAAGTTTGTGCTGAAGTTTGTAACGCATAGAAGGAAGCGTCGGAGACCCCAAAAGTTACTGCCAGTATGCTTAGAATGACAAAACAAAATGATCTAGCCATGTCCGTCTGTCTGTCTGTATGTATGGGATCTAGTCCCTGAGTTTTTGAGCTATCGCTATGAAACTTTGCACAGACACTTATTATTAAAATGTACAGCACATTAGTCGGAACCAGCCGTATCGGACCACTATATCTTATAGCTGCCATACAACTCAAAGTCTGTTTTGGCCATATATCCGATCTTTTCAAAGCTACCGCCTTAAATTTCCTTGAACAATTGAACATCCTTATAACTCATCAATGTTTAAAATTTCAAATCGATTCAGTTATAATTAGCAAATATATGTGTCGTTAAATATTTCGGTGGTGCAGTTGGCAGTGTGAAAATTGCCTAAAGGTTCGAAAAGAGTATAAGATCTTCGGCACGCCGAAGATAATCCTTCCCCACTTGTTTTCACATGAGTTTGAGAAAAGATCGTACGTTCTTAAATGTTTTCCTAAGAATACATCCTTCAAATCCGTTCAGGCTATTTTTTGTATGCTTCCTTCAAACGCTGCTAACCTGTTTTTTCATCGTTGTGGTTACGCTTCATTGATTTCTCTTTTTCCCACGGCAAAAGCAGAAATAGTTTGTTATGATTTTGATGTTTTTCGATTCCTGTGAGCCTAGGCCCTTAATCTATTTGGTTACGCATGCATGATTCTTCAATGTTCATTTGGGACTTAGCAAAGTACATATATCATCACATCTGTGAGAGTTTTGGCTTTGTTTAGTTTATTGTTATTAGTGTCATTAGCAAACCGCTAATTGTTTAACGAAAGGGTCAAAGGCTTAAACTGTCTCATTCGAATAGGCAAACATGAAAGCAGAGCAGTTAACTGCATATATCCAAAGTGAGGCAGCCTCTTATCCCGAGCTCTCTGCTCAGCTCGCAGGTAGTCGAATCTGTTTGCATCTTTTACTTATCTGCCCTCAAGGGCAGCAAACAGACACACAAAACCGGAGATTAGCACTTGCACAAGGATGCTGAGCACCTGTGATTTCTGTTCGGCTTGATTGCGTTTTGGGAACCGCAGGCAATTTGGATTCGCCTGGAGCAACGAGTTCCAATTCCGAGAGCTGGCTAATGGGCTTAGGGGCTGACAGCCGGCATAGGTTTGATTGATGTACTTTTGTGTTTGTTTGCTCTGCTAATTGGTTTCGAACAGGTCAGCAGCAAGCCAAACTGCGGGCTAGAACTCAACCGAATAATCATAATGTGCAGTAGCTTAGTTCTTTTGCTGTTCGCCTGTTGCTTTGCTACACTTTTTAACTCTTTTCGGGTTTCCGAAATTTACATAATAATACAGAATGCATTCGTACGTGTTGTTCATTTTAATAAAGCAACAAATGGGCAGAGGCACTCAGAAAAGAGCAGAAAGGTCGACGACGGCTTCTTCTTTAGCTGGAATGGAATGTAATTCAATACAATAGAATGCCACGCATGGCTCGTCAATTAAGTGTGGATCGTCTTGAGTGGTGGTGGTGGTGGGTTTTTTTTCACGTTCTTGCTTATATAACTGGCCATTGGCTTCTGGACGCCTAGTCAAAAACATGAAATTATCGTGACAAAACATCAGAGCTCAAATTACTTGAACGCAGCTCACAAGTTCTTTTCTGCCACGATCCCCAAACTCAATTGCTTTTTTCGAACAGGATGAGGGCGTGTGCGTGTAGGCTATTATTAAGTTTCTTCCAAAAACTTGCTGATGATCGCAAATTGGCTGTCAATGTAACAGGCACACAGGAGCACTGAGCAGCAGCAGCTGACTCAAGGCATTCCAATGCCCAGGCCGCTTTTAGGGCTGTGTGGCACGTGCTACACTCAAAAAAATCAGCGATCTTCAATTTAGACTGTGTGATATATATGATGTATATGTTCGCTCAATATTGCCGAATAAATCAAAGGGATGTTTTGCTTAGACTTAAATGATTAATAAATATTATATATTTTAATTATTCCAATATATTATTTTACATGATTACAATTTAAGCTTTAAAGCTCAAAAAGCTGGTTTATAAAATCAACAATTTAAGTTCTTCAATCCAACTTATTTAATAACTTCAAGTACATCATGAATATGCTGCATTCTTTTGTTGAAACTCAAACGTTTATAATGTCTGCAAATTATTAGTTATTTTTTTGAGTGCACACTTAATAATAATCGCTTCACAAATTAGTCTTGTGTGTAATTTGATGCTTGTAAATGAATCGAGAGCTAACAGAGCAGCAGCAATTTTTGAAGGCTGCTTCAAACTGAGCTCGAAACGCATTTCCTGTATATAGAATAAACAAAATGATCTTGTGTGTTTGAATGCTTTGAGTTACTCACATATTCAAGTAAATAAATGAAGATCTACTTTAGGTATACAATTTATTTGTTGATAACGTTGATTGAAACTGAGTTTAAAGCGCATTTCCTGTATGTGGCATAAACAAAATGATATTCAGTGCTTTGAATGCTTTGAGTTATTCACATATTCTAGTAAATAAATGAAAGTGTACACTTAGTATTCACTTAATTTGTTGATAACGTTGATTGAAACAGAGTTTGAAGCGCATTTCATGTGTGGGGAATAAACAAAATGATATTCAGTGCTTTGAATGCTTTGAGTTATTCACATATTCTAGTAAATAAATAAATAAAAACTTAGTATTCACTTAATTTGTTGATAACGTTGATTGAAACAGAGTTTGAAGCGCATTTCCTGTGTGGGGAATATACAAAATGATATTCAGGGCTTTGAATGCTTTGAGTTATTCACATTTTATAGTAAATAAATGAAAGTTTATACTTAGTATGCAATTAATTTGTAGATGACGTAGATTGTTTATGGAATAAACAAAATGATCATGTGTGTTTTGAATGCTTTGAGTTATTCACATTTTCTATTCAGTTGTAGATAACGTTGTTGGCAGCCACCAGCTACTTTTTGGTGATCCACATTTCCGCTGTGGCTTAAACATCTCTACGTTCTCAACACATTGCATCTTAAGCATTCTCTTGACGACTGCATAAGAGCAACAGATGAAAGTATGTGCTACACCTTCTGTAAATTGCTGCTCACCTGGCTCTTCTTTGTCACTGGGCGTGAAAAATTCTCACGCTCACAATTTGGGTTTGGTATTTTGGTTACAGCAGCAGCAGCAGCAGCAGCTGGTCTTGTATATTGTCATAAGCCAAACATTGAAGAATACACAACTCCAAACTCGGCACATTCTCATGCCCAACCGCTAAATAACAGAACTAAAAAAAAAGGTCGAGGATCTCATTAAGAGGCTCTGCGTGGGAAACTAGCTCTACAAATTTGTCTGCTCGCCTGTTCAGATTTCGACTTGTTCTACAAAAGTTCTCACCGAAAACCGTCGAAAACGCATTGCTAACGTATTTTCTTTTGGGAAAATCTTCTTATCTGCAGGATCTGTGGGAAAATGCGTTTCGTTTACCTGCACATTTTCCCACGACACTGATCCGCAATCATCGCTCTCATCGCTTACTTTCGCTATCGTTTTTCACACGCTCCGGTGGGAGAATAAGTTGATTTTCTTTCTGTTCGCCTGTTGAATGATCAAGATTATGATTCAACTTAAACGCTGCCGTCCCCTACCCTTATCATACACATACCCATACCTCTGGCCATACCATCTCTAGCTTCTTTGCAACTTCTGCGCCTTCAAAAATGTCTTTTCATTTGCCGCTGCTCGCCGCTTACACATTTCGACACATTCAACCCTTCTATGTCTTGGATGGCTTCTGTTTTGTAAACATCTTGGGCTACTCTCATCTGTTGCTGTTCGCCTGATACCAACGAAGACGTTGAGTAGTTGATTGAAACTTCTTTATTTGCTTTCGGCACGCTCATTAAATTCCAGAGCAGGCAGTTTCTTGCTACCCTCATATTTGAGTCAACTATCAAGATGTATAGCGTCCTGGAATTGCTGTTGTCCTGGTAACCATCAAGACATTTATCTTGCCAGTAGCCAGGAAGAGGGTTGAAACCTTCTTAAGAAAAACACACAAAAGAGAAAGAGAAAGAGAGAGAGAGAGAGGAACGTTTGCCTTGACTGCACGTAGACGTTATTTCAAAGGAATCCTTAGTTGAAAATATGGTGGTAGTTTTTTTCCTCTACATTTATTGCCAACTTTCGGCACAGGTAAAAGAATAAATGTGGCTAGAAATGAAGGTAGAAATTTGCTGCCTACTCAACCTGTTTGCCTGCTGTAGTCTTTAATTACTTTGATGAACTTTTAATTCAATTTGCATAATAGTGATGGCAAAATGATGACAGGAATCCTTATATCCTAACGCTTTCTTTGCTATTCTGCTTGCCTGATGCCATATCAATTCAAATTATGTACTTTAGAAATTTCGTTCCCACGCTTTGAAACGAGAAGAGGTTTACTACCACCTCAAATGTTTTTGAGTAGACAGGACTGCAATTCCTGTTAACCTGGTAGAAGATTACTACCTATGCGGAGAATTCTCACGCTACAAAAACCTTTAAATAAGTTCTCACGCTACAAAAACCTTTGAATGAATCCAATTTATATTTAATTATAAAACTTTTGATTTATAATGATAGCCATTTGAGGACTTAGTACTTAAACTTCATCTCCAAGCAGCCCAGCTTGCTGTCCAATCCGTAGAAGGGATTCTTAATAGTGGCGTTGAGGAAATCGTTCTCTCTCAAACTGATAATCATATGGTTCTTGCAGCTAGTCGTGCAGGAAACGGATGCACAGGCCAGCTTATTGGCAATACACTCGTCGATGAGACGCAGGGATGAACCCAATGTGGAAGAGGTGCTGTATACAGTGGCAAAGGCGCAGTCCCAGGCTTGGGTAATCCTTATATCGGCGGAGCATTTTGCCTGCTGCATATATGTGTTGAAGTTCTTCTGGTTGTTGACGGTATAGGCATTCGATGTTGCAATCTGGTGGGTGAAAAGAGAATGAGTTATGGTACATTTTTACAGTTTTGCATTAGACAACAATTAAGAATGCTCTAGTCGGGATTGCCCGACTAGGAGATACCCTGAACCCAGTCCTTATATTTGTTCATACTAATATAATGCTGCAAGCAGTACAAGCAGTTCAAGCAGTTAGCTTGCTTCTGCACTGAGCCCCACACCATGGAAAGGTAAATCTTAAATAACTTCTGTGTTTATTGCCCGATCTTTGTGAAATTTTTAGGACATAAAATTTGGGCGATCCAACCAAGTTACAAGGTCATACCTTTACAAATGAGTGTTTTTCACTTTTGGGTGGATTGGGGGGCGGTATCCGTCATACAGACGGACAGACGGGCGGACAGACAGACGGACATGGCTAGATCGACTCGGCTGTTGATACTGATCAAGATTATATATACTTTATATGGTCAGAGATTCTTCCTTATGCCTGTTACATACTTTTGTACAACTTCATTATACCCTTTTAACCCATTTTTAATGGGTTCAGGGTATAAAAACTAAGTTCCTATATGTATATTGTATATTCTTCCATTTCCGATTTATATTAAATGAATTTAATGAATCACTTTCAAAACGTTTGCTCTTGAGCATTCGCAATTCTCAATAAACACTCTTACACTGCGAAATACTTTAATCTCAATCTTCAATCATGTTTTGACAAGTACTCGCAAAAGTCAATAGACCTGCTTATCACTTACCGCATTCGTAATACAGATTGTGTAGTTCAGTTGGGAAGCAGGATTGCGTTTCTCGCAGTCGGCTAGCAAGGCTTTAAAATTGTTTGTATAGTAGCTCTTCAAGGTGTTGTAAGTGTTCTGTGCGTTCGTTAGATAGCCGTTAAGATTGGCTTGGGCCGAAGTGGAACAGGCGGTTAGAGTGGTTCGCACTGTTGCAGCCAGAGGAATCGCTGAGCTGTAGTTCTGGACGCACTGCTTGTGCCAGGAGTCGATCAACTCAATGGGATTCAGGCGAGCCTTGGCCTCCTCCAGTTTGACCTCCAGCTGATCGGTCTGCACCGCAATGGCTCGCAGTTCCCGGCCATAGGTCTCACGGAATGTGGCCAATTCACGATCATGCAGGCTGAGCTTGTCGTCATATTGTCTCCGATTCTGTGCTATATAGTCCTCCATATAGGCCGTGACATTGGATGCGGACAAAGTGCCATAGGCCGCGAGGCAGCTCAGGAAACCGAGTAGCACGAAAATGTTTTGCATCTTGGCAGCAGTTCAAGTGTAATACTGATTGTGCTTCCAGCAGCTGGTGTGCTTTTGTTTTATACACATGCGGTGGACGCTTTTATCAGGGATGTGCTTCCCCCGTTCCCAAAACAATGCCAATCTTACTTAGTACTTTTTTCAGCAACGATCTCTTATTGCAATTCATTAAATTCGCTTTGGCCTTGCGCAGCGAGTTTATCAGTATTTGCTTAATTTTTACTTTTGCTAGAGGAAGTATTTGCTTAAAACTTGTGAAAGCCGAAATACGTGGAATATACTCTTAAAACAATAAAAGCTATACAAATATTTGTGCGCTTTGCTCTGCTTTAATTAATAGTTGTATAAATTAGGGTGTTTTTTTGGATTACAAATAAGCGGAATGGGTTATTTTTGCACATACAGTGTACAAGTTGTGACTTTGTTAGAGAACTAATAAAATGTATATGTACATAATATATAATACAAAAAGTCAAGAGTTTCCACATCCTGGAAATGGTTTGGTTATATTGCGTGCAAGTTAATACATATAGTAGATCAATTCCAGTCGATAATATAGTTGAAGAGATCAAACGGCAAGCTGGCATTGTCCAGTTTCATTGCGAGTGCATGATAGCGCCGGCGTAGCAGATGAGCTGCATCCTTGGGCTGCCGATTGCGTGTGAATACTCCCTTCTTATTGCCACCGACGCGTGTGAAGGCTGCGGAATAATGTTTTAGATAGGGTATTTAGAATTCATACTATGTGTACTTACTCTGCTCCGTCTTGAAGTCGGCAAAGTTCCACACAAATTCACCAATGAACCACTTCAGCTTGCGCAGTTTATCGAAAGCTTCAAAGTGCTTGGAAAATAACGCCGTCTGATATTCCTCTGACCAAATATAGGCGGGCAACTGCGATAATAACAAATGAGAGAACGATCTGCATAAATGTTTCTCAGTTCTTACTGTGTGATATCCTTCCAGAGTATCACCGCCATACTCAAAGACAATGACTGGCTTCTGGTAGTGTTCTCGCCAGCTATTCGCCTCATCGTACATGGGACGCACAATCATGTCGGTGCGTCCAGCATTGTGATACCAGGAGTTGTAACGATTAAAGCCGATAATGTCCAGAAATTGAGACATCATGCAATTAGATGGCTTGTCCACATTGCTGGCGGCCGTTAAAGGACGTCCATGTGCAATGCCTCGAGTATAGTTGGCCAAAGCGCTGTCGTTAGAAATTACTAAATAAATATATATAAATTTGATATATAGATAGCTAACCCGAAATAAGGCCCCGCCGCCTTCTTTTTCGTGCGCGGCTCATTGGCTATCGACCAGGCTATCACGGAGGCGTGATTGCGATCACGATGTATGAGCTGCTCCAAGGCGGACATGTGATTAAGCAACAGCTGTGGCTCAAATATATCCGTGTTGACACTGGGACACTCATCGATGATCATAATGCCGTGCTCGTCGGCAAACTGCATGGACTCCTCCGAGTAGGGATAATGTGAGGTGCGATAAGCATTCGCTCCCACCCACTGCAGCAAATTGAAGTCTCGTGTGAGCACCGCATTGTCCAGGCCCTTGCCGCGAATCTATAGATAAATATTAAAAGTTTGTTAGCTGTAAGTTTTTACTGCTGTTTAAGACTTACATCCGAGTCCTCGTGCTTGCCGAAACCACGCAAATAGAGCGGCTGTCCATTGAGATACAAGCCATCGCTGCTCCAGCTGAGACTGCGTATGCCGACGGGCAGTCGATAGGCATCCAATAGCGCATACTTGCCCTCTGTTGATATCAACTGCAATTCCAGGGTGTACATGTAGCCAGGCTCGGGATGCATCAGATAGGGCCACCAGGGTTTTACATGTGGCACCAGCAGCGTGCCATTGTGCAGCTCCCGATTTATTTGATGAGCCACCACAGTTCCATTTCGGTCGCGCAACTGCACCAGCACATAGCTGGGCTTCATATCCAGTGCTCCTGCGTTGCCAAACCACAGGCGATAATCAATGCGACCCATTTGCCTGCTGGTGATCTGAGTGTTCAGCTCCACATCTCTTATATACGTTTGTGGCGTTGTGTACAGCTGCACGGAGCGATGTATGCCTGCGTAATTGAAGAAATCGAAGGTGTATGTCTGCACATGTACGACGCCCTCGTCGTCGTGCTCCTTGAGCACTTGTCCCTGGGGTATGGTGCAATTTGTGAGGCGATTGTCCACCATGACAGTGATGCGGTTCTCCCCGCCATAATTCACAAGGCCTCCAATCTCCGCTTCAAAGGGCAAATGGCCAATGGAATGATTCAACGCTTGCTTGCCGTTTATCCAGACAACAGCTTGGTAGTGCACGCTGCCGAAGCGTAGCCAGGTGCGCAGGCGTTCCGTACGCCAGCGGCTGGGCACAAAGAAGTGGCGTTCGTACCAAACGGTGCCCACATGGTCGCGCAGCTGCTGCTCCACGGTCACATCGTTGTATGAGGCTGGCACGGGCATTGGAATCAGTTTGTGCTGCGTCGCTTTGAGGTTCTGGCTGTACCACTTCTCACGTATGCCCTGCAGCGGATCGCTGGCATTGCTGCGGAGTAGACTCCATATGCCGTCCAAGGAGCGCACTTCTCGAGTCTCAGAATCGCGTGGATAGAGTAGTCCCACTGTGCTTGGTGGCTTCACATCTGAATAGTTATAACTGCGCTCAGCGGATAGCTGCTGCTGCTCCTTATTCTCATCCTGAACCATCTCCGTCAGATACTCATGGCTAGACGCGTATACATCGAAGAGGCAAGCGCCGAGCAAAGTTATCCAAAGGCATGTTAAACTGCGCATTGTGAAGTTACAGTTCTTTCCTTAAAAGTTATTGGCAAACATCACATCGTATGTACATTTATGTATTTATATATCTTCAGTTCCTATCGCCCGCAGCGCCGCAATTCCCTGCGGTATTTATTCATTATTATTATACACATACACACGTACGACCGAAAGCTAACCGCGATAGCAATAACAGACTTTCAACTAGGTGGCAATGACTGTAAAACACAAATCGGGTCAAGTTGAAGCTATATTTCAGTGAGCAAATGAAACTTACAGTCAGACACCCATTAATTCACAGCATTTTCATTTATTTACATTATTTTTAAAGCAACAGACTGTCTTTGTTGTATCGATAACAACTGCGATACAATCGATAAGTGTTGCCAAATATAACAAACATCGTAACGAATATGCAGTTATAAATTTCCCGGCTGAAATTCAAGACTAGATTTATATAAAATAAGACTTGTAAAGACACTAGAAATGCTCTTTAAACTCAAATAAAATGTATTTAAAAAAAGAATATTACATGGTAGAAGGCGATGCCACTGAAATGCATTTGTGGTCAGTTCCAGTTTAACATTGGTTATAAAAACAGTATAAATATCTACAATACTTTTCTTTCGCATGTACTTATGTATATAAGATTGTACTCTTCTGTTGTCAGTTTAAGTGTTCCGCAGTCATCGGCTTCATAATTCACTTGAGTCATGCTTGGCAGAGCCACCCACATCGGCAATGTAGGTGAACAGATCACCGGGCAAACTGCATTGATCCACCTCGCGACCAAGAGCAAAATACCGCTGGCGTAGAAGATGTGCCGCCGCCTTTGGCTGACGCGAACGTGTAAACACGCCCTTCTTATTGCCACCGACTCGCGTGTAAGCTGAGGAAGAGAAAAAGGAGATTTTCAGAGGGCTTATAAGCCTGGTGCTGCCAAATGTCACCTACATTGAGCCGTCTTGAAGTCGGCAAAGTTCCACACGAACTCGCCAATAAACCACTTTTTGCGACGCAGCGCATCGAAGGCCTTAAAGTGCCGCGAGAATACCTCCGTCTGAAACTCCTCCGACCAGACATACGCTGGTTGCTGCATTAAGTAATAGGAACCAGGTTACAGTAGTGAATTCGAATTGATCTTTTCACCCTTACCAGATGCAGTCCCTCCAGCGTATCGGCGCCGTATTCCGCCATAAGAACGGGCTTGTCATACTTCTTGTTCCAGGCGATTGCTTCATCAATGACACGCTTTGTGACCATATCCAAGCGACCAGTGTTGCTATACCAGGCATTGTAGCGATTAAAGCTGATGATGTCCAGATAGCGACCCTATATTGGAGTTATATTCATAAGCATGTGAATCATATGTAGAATTGAGCTACGAACCGCCTTGTCATCCGTGGAGGGCACTGCAATGGCCGCTGTAATTGGCCTGGTGCTATCCAAGGAGCGTGTGTAATTGGCAACAAATCTGTAAGAAAAACATACATAAATTGGGAGAATATACTTATAATTATATAACTCACTGGAAATAGGAGTCGGCATTTAGTTGCCCAGTGCGTGGCTCATTGGCAATGGACCACATGACGACGCTGGGATGATTGCGATCGCGATGCACAAGCTGTTCCAGCGAGGACTTGTGTTTGCCCAGCAAAGCCTGATTGAAGTTTCTGCACACAGAAAACCAATATAAGAAATATGTCAAGGAACCTAAACTAAACCAAATATTACTCTGTATCCACGCTGGGGCATTCGTCGATGATCATAATGCCATGTTGATCGGCAAACTGCATGGACTCCTCCGAGTAGGGATAATGCGATGTGCGATACGAATTGGCGCCAATCCACTTCAGCAGGTTGAAATCACGCGTCATGAGCGCATTGTCCAAACCCTTGCCCCGCACATCGGCATCCTCGTGGCGTCCAAAGCCGCGAAAGTATATTGGCTTGCCATTGATGAGGAATGTCGTGTTAGTCCAGCTCAGCGTTCGCAGGCCCACATTCAGACGATAGACGTCCAGTAGCTGCTCATTGGCTGCATACAGTTTGATCTCCAACTCGTAGAGATAGCCGGGATCGGGATGCATCAGATACGGCCACCAGGGCTTCACGTTGTCCACTTGCAACGTGCCCGAGAGCTTGGCGTCTGAGGTGGCATTGGATACCAGATCACCCTCCCGATTGTACAGCTGCATGCGTGCATAGAGAGTATTCTCCGCCTCATTGGCAGCGGAGCCATTTACGACAATGCTGTACTCCACATGGCCCACTGGAAGAGAGACAGAGTTAGTCGAGTTGCACTCTGATTGGGACTTAGAACTCACCGCTATTGTTATTTGTCAGATTTGTCTTGATGTCCACCTCCTCGATGAACGTCTTGGGCGTGGTGTACAAGTGCACAGAGCGATGGATGCCCGCATAGTTGAAGAAGTCGAATGTGTAGCTTTGAATGATGGTGACACCGCCATCGTTGGACATCTCCGAGATTTTGCCCTGCGGCACCGTTGTCTGTATCAATGCATTGTCGCACATGACCGTTATGCGATTCTCGCCACCGTATTTCAAGAGGTGTGTGACCTCCGTCTCGAAGGGCAGGTGACCCATCTCGTGCTTCACAGCCGACTGGCCGTTCAACCACTGCGAATCAAGTTGCTAAAATGTAGCAATTCAGCAGATTGTTGTATTCAAGGACTTACCACATAGGCCTCATAGTGCACACTGCCGAAGCGCAGCCATACACGCTGATCCTGTGCCCAGGAGCGCGGCACGAAAAACTTGCGATCGTACCAAACTGTGCCCACATGATCCCGCACCGCCTGCTCTGTGGTGATATCGTTATACGAGGCCGGCACTGGCATCGGAATCGTTGGCCTGCTCTTGCTCAGGTCGTCCTTGAACCAGCCGTCGCGTATACCCTGCGTGGGATTCGTCTCATCGGAGCGCACAAAGTTCCACATGCCATCCAGGCTGCGCACCTCTCGCGTCTCTGACTCACGGGGATACAGCATGCCACGACTCGTTTCCACGTCCTTGTTGAGTATGATAAGCGCTAAGGTGAAGTTCAGTATGTAAAAGCCAAAGACCAGCGAGGTGAGTGAGAGAGCTGTAAGTAGAAGGGGAAAGTGGAAAAAGTGTTAAAAAATAATTATATGACACCATTATCAATCACCGCAAAAGGTGTCAAAAAAGATAAAAATACTATCTGTATAGGAAGTTAATTATGGCTTGTGATAAGCTTCATATGTACATACATAAGCTCTGAAAATAGTTTAAATAACAAATGGAACAACCGGGAAGCTTAAATTTTAACTGAAGCTGCTTTTTTGCCAGTAATCATTAGTATGGTATAGTTTATTGAAAGTTGGGGAAATGGTAGAAACAAATATTATTCCCTAGTTTGAATGGGGGAAAGCTCACAGAAAAAAGTCTGTGATATGTATATTATATAGTACATGTACCTCCAGCAATATTCATTCACATTGACCATTGCCAATGTCAGCACATTGTAAGACTTAATTGAAAAACAAAAAGCCTCCTTTTGTATTGTTTATTTCTTACTGTTTAATATGTACTCACATTTGCATTTGTTATGTTGAAAATCAGTGTGCGAAACGTAACGGAAATGAAATGGAAACCAATATTAATTGTTCGGTCTTACAAACAATGTGATTAACAACATTAGCACACTCTTTGTCAGTTACACGCATGGCACAAAGTTTAAAGCGCGCTTTCATATTAGCATAGACTTAACAAAAAGCTAAACAAAATGCCAAAACAATGCAATCCAATTCAAAGTGCATCAAAGCTGTGCCGTTGTTAAGCTTTTGACGTCTCAACAGGTAAAGCCGGAAAAAACAGCTGTTTTCAAGCACAAACACGCTCTCTCTCAGAGACAAACACAAAAGCTCTCTCACTCGGATAAAAAATATGAGCTAATGCATGGTGTAATTACTTAAGGTGGAGTAAACTTTTTTTCGAGCTGCCACGCCAATTTCACGAAGCTGTCGTTGCTTCGTTTTTTTTACGAACGAGCTGCCAGCAGTTGCCTGCCGTTTGGTTTGCTTGTGTATGTGTGTATATGTGCTTATGAATGCGTGCATTAACGCTTGTAGAACACATACAAGCACAAATACATTCACGCATACAATCAAACATTTCTGAAAACAAAAAAATTCGTCCGCATGTCGACCTGCTTCAACGACGTTCAGGAAACGACTGGCAAGCTAGGCAGCTGAAAAGATTCACCACACTGTAGTTTACTCCACCTTTAGTAATTACACCATGAGCTAATGCTTCAGTTTTGTTTAATAAAAGAAGAAAACAGGCAATGGCACTCAATTTTTGGTATTTTGCTTAGCTTAATTAAACACGTGCAGCGCTCGGCATTATAATAACAACATTTAGGTAGTCAAACAAACATTTAATAAATTTTCTCAAGCCCATAATACAGGTATTGTGATGATGTGATTCGCGATTGCAGCCCTCTCGCTCGCCCACCAAAAAGCACACTGAATGTTGGTTGTTAGTGTCACACAGTTCTTATTTATATTTATCTACTAATAACATGCTTATCAGCTGCCCAATGAAAAAGCACATAAATATAGAGAACTAAAAGCCGCCACACCGATGACTCTCTATAACAGCGATTTGAAAATCACACAGACGATCGCTCACTGAACTAACATATGTTAATATTTAACTTCCCCGATGACAGTCAATAACAGCGATTTGAAAATCACACAGACGATCGCTCACAGAACTAACATATGTTAATATTTAGCTGCTTATTCTGTTATTTATTTACTATTTACACTTACACATTTTGCCGCCCCGTTGAATTGTGAGCTGCAACTGCAGTCAGCTAACTGAAGTTGCTGCGGCAAAGGCAGCTCCATTTTAAAGTCGAATCAGTTGCGAGTTGCAACTGGAGCGATTGTGTTTTTTGAAATGCGAGGCACATTCGAATGCATTTGCATACGGTTTAATATGCGAGGCATATCGAAATGCATTTGCATATGTATGTTTGGTGTTTTTAGGGCTGTAAGTTAATTAAAAGCGGCCCAACTTACCCCAGATTTCAAATTTGCGACACGTGAGGCGTATCTTCAGATGCATTGTTCCAGTCGAACTGCAACGTGTGATTGGTCAATGCGAACTGAATTTGAATTAGTTGTGCGAGTATGGCTGCCACATCAAGTGGCAGACGACTGGGCTACCCGCAGCCATAGCCCATGGCGCCGTGAGCCAGTTTCTTGCGGCTTCTATCAAAAGTCTGTCCGGCACTCCAATCCCGCCCGTAACGCACGACGGATGTCATTAAGCAAGGTAATTGCGGGCCGACGCTTAAAGGTCGGACTCTCCGCCGCTGTTACGCCCTCGCTGTACGCTTTACCGCTGCTAGCTGGGTTTAAGCGCACGGACGGAAGCTCACGCACAACAACAACAACAGCAACAACATCAGCAGCAGTCGGAGCCGAGCGCTCTTAATGCATTGAATGTGCCCCTAATAAGGCCCCCCACAACATGATAAGCTGTGCGCTCCAAATCCACGAAAAAACAAAACCAACTGTGTTCATTTGGGGTCAACGACAACGAAATCTACGACAACAATCAACAAAAACAATCAACAACAACAAGATGAAGCACTAAAGGAGCAGGCAAGCCAGGAACAGGCCATCCCGGGTTAATTTTCAATTAATAAGTGCTTTGGGGTTTCAGTTGACTTGCTTAATTAATTTTGATTAGAAGGGCAATGCGAAAAGTTCTTCACGATGGCAAACAATTTACTTGCTTATCTTAAATGTCAACGTGCTTAGCTGAATCAATTTAAATAAAACCCGTTCTCTTGTTCTCTATTTGTTCTTTCAATATGATCTCAATATTCAAATCTTTTCTAAAAATAAACACCAAAATACTAAGTGTTGTTTGGATTTCAAAGTTATAACATTCGCCATAATTACTTCATATATTACAATAAGTGCTTGACCAGAAATAAACTTATTTACCGGGTCTATAAAGTTAGTTCACTAATTGCAAATTCACTGAAAGTCATTAATCATCCGCTCCTCTGCTTTCATATAAATAGTATTAAAAGATTATTTTATGGAAATTCCTATTTTATGTAAAGTTTATTCCCCGCAGAATAACGATAACGAAATTATTCAAATTTGCAGATGTCAGATAAGTGAATAATAATTGTATTAGTGCTTATGTACGAATGCAATTTGCACTTATTGAACTGTGAAATTGACAACATTTGAATAACAATATAAATATTTGCAACGACACTTTACCCATTTTCACTTTTCCTTTTCAGGTGCTTTCTAAAACGTCGTGTTTTTTGCCAAGTTTTTCCAATGCTGTTTTAGGCACACTCTCAGTTGCAACTGAAATTTGCATGCCAAGTCATTTCTGCGCCTATAGACTTAGTTATTCACAACACTCGGCATTTAATTAGTTTAACACTTCGCCAAAGTTCAAATAACGCCGGAGTAAAGACGAAAGAAAACACGCACAACAAACACTCACACAAACTAAGCAAACTAAACGACGACAAGCTGGGCGAGCGTACGCAGACCGACTGATTTCTGCTCTTGGATCTGAGCTGCGGTTATGGAACGCTTGTCACTGAGCTTTCTGCATAAACATGAACACTCTAACGTACATATTCTTGTTGTTGCTACGACAGCGTTTATCATTGCATGCTGCAGCCTTTGCTGCTAAGCTGCGCACTTAATAACAAAGACAAAAACTCGTTTTGCTCACTGTTTATACACATTTACTCACATAAACATTAACTTACTGTCACAGCCATGCACATAAGCTTCAATATTTGCTTAATATATAGCACACGAAAATGTCATTTTGTTGTTTACACGCTTAGCTTACGCGTAGACAGGGTTGTTAAAAGTGCAATGTAAACAAAAAACAGCTGAGCGCTTGAGTGCGCCTTACTTGATATGGCAACGCGATACAATACAATCTATTATCGCGAGCTGCAAATAATCGATAACAACGATACTCAGTCAATCCTTGTAACTATGATTTGCTGAATGTTTGCACAAAAACAAACGATTTGAATTTGCGAAATTCCTCGACGTGTGCAAGTTAAATATTGCACACTGGCAGCAAAGGCTTCAGCATGTCCCTGGCCTTTGACCTGGACAACAGTTCCGGTGGGAACACGGCCTATCACAATTTAACGCAGGACAGCAGCGCCATAGATACAACTAAACTGAAGTCCCTTCCTGCGGCAGTAGCTACGCATCACAGATACAGCATGAGCATGTCCTGGCTGCGACAATGTCGCCTCTACAAGGTCACAATCCTGATACTGGTGCTGTTGGTACTGCTGCCACTGCTGGCGCATCGAAAACTGCTGAACGTAAGTGGAGATTTATATTCAAATTTAATACACCCATTTCTTATGCATCCTTTGCGCCTTGCGACAGGCCGAGCAGGACACGCCGCAGGCAGATGTGCACCGTACACGCCCGCTGCTGGATGCCTATGAGGATTTCAGTGCCATGCGGGCAGGCGATTTGAAAATGCGCATTGAAGAGATGCTGCGAATAAAGGTAAGATAGAAACTAACGAATACAGATAAATATATTTCATTGTACTTTTAGAGCACCGTATCTGTGGAATTGCGCGAACTGGAATCTCGCCGACAGAAGCTACAGTCGGACATTAGTCAGTACAATCAGAAGATTGAGGAACTCAAGCAGGAGCTGCTGCGCGAACAGACCGAGCTGGAGCGTCTGAAGATCTCCGTGGAGCAGGCGCAGGTGGCGCAGCGCGAGGCCGTGCAGCGCAACACGCCCGAGCTGGCGCTGCCACGTACCCTGCAGCCCAGTTCGCTGCCGCGCAAAATGAATCCGGTGAGCGACGGCATCGCCGCCGCCTGTGAGCTGCACAATTGCTTCGATCACTCGCGCTGCAGTCTGACCTCCGGCTTTCCGGTCTACCTCTACGATCCAGATGTGTACAATGTGCAGCGTGCTGGCTACGACATCGATGGCTTCCTCAAGACGACGCTGAAACAGACGCTCGGCTACAATGCGCACATTGTGCGTGATCCCAAGCAAGCCTGCATCTATCTGGTGCTGGTTGGTGAGGCGCTACTGGAGCAGGATCTGCTGCGCAATAATCGCTATGCGGCGCAGGAGGTTGCCCAGCAGCCACCGCGTGCAACGGCCGCCAATGATAATGCTGCGCACAACTCGCCCATTGACATGGAAAAACTTTACCAGCTGCCCCATTGGGGCGGCGATGGACGCAATCATGTGCTGCTGAATCTGGCGCGTCGCGATCTCAACTCGGCACGCACCAATCCGCTGCTGCAGCAGAACACCATGCGTGCCATTATCGTGCAGAGCTCCTTCGAGCGTTCGCAGTTCCGACCCAACTACGATCTGATTGTGCCGCCCATTCTGGGTCCGCCGGGGGGCGATGTCTGGCAGGAGTGCGCCAGCATGGTGCCCGCTCGACGCAAGTACCTGCTCAGCTTCCAGGGCGAGCTGCGGCCTGCGTTGTCTGTGCGTACCGCTGCCCAGCCACTGGACGACTTCATACTAGATCACCTGAAGGACATGTCGCGCAGCGCCACCCAGGATAAGTTCCTATTGCAATTCCAGTGCGTGCCCGCAACGGAGCAACAGGAAACGGACAATCTGGGCGACTGGACGCTCTGCGGCTCCGACTCCTCGCGTAAGCAACTCCTCAAAGACTCGACATATGTGCTCATTCTGCCGCCACTGGGTCAACGTGTCAGCTCCACACTGATGCTGGCGCGTCTCTATGAAGCGCTGCGCTCGGGCGCTGTGCCTGTTATCCTGGGCGCCGATGAGCTGCGTCTGCCATATGCCGAGACAATTGACTGGCGTCGTGTGGCACTGCTGCTGCCCAAGGCGCGCATAACGGAGCTGCATTTCCTGCTGCGTGCTGTGCAGGATGCGGATTTGCTGCTGCTGCGGCGCCAGGGTCGCCTCATTTGGGAACGCTATCTCAGCTCGGTGCAGGCGACGGTGGACACTGTCATAGCCAGCATGCGGGATCGATTGGGCATACCGCCGCGTCCAGTGCCGCCCGTAATCGCCCAGAGTGTCTTCAACAGCACCTTTATACCACTGAAGTCAGAGCCACCCGTAGGCATGGACACAGAGCCAGAGGAATCGCTGGGTCCCATCGAGCCGCCATATCCGAGTCCTTCGTACAGACGCAATTACACTATACTACGCATCCAGTCGCGGGAAGCATGGAACGATTGGATGGATCCCTTCTTTCTATACCCGCAGCTGCCCTTTGATCCAGCGCTGCCGTCGGAGGCCAAGTTCATGGGCTCCCACACGGGCTTTCGGCCCATTGGCAAGGGCATTGGCGGCGCTGGCAAGGAATTCAGTGAGGCACTCGGCGGCAACTATCCGCGCGAGCAGTTTACCATTGTCATTCTCACTTATGAGCGCGAACAGGTGCTCATGGACTCACTGGGTCGCCTCTACGGCCTGCCCTATCTGCACAAAGTGGTCGTCGTGTGGAACTCACCGAAGCCACCGCTGGACGATCTGCGCTGGCCGGACATAGGCGTTCCAGTTGCTGTGGTGCGTGCACCACGCAATTCGCTCAACAATCGCTTTCTGCCCTTCGATGTGATCGAAACGGAGGCAGTGCTCTCGGTGGATGACGACGCCCACCTGCGGCACGACGAGATTCTGTTTGGGTTTCGTGTGTGGCGCGAGCATCGCGATCGGGTTGTCGGCTTCCCGGGTCGCTACCACGCCTGGGATGTGAGCAGCAACAACATGTGGCACTACAACTCCAACTACAGCTGCGAACTGAGCATGGTGCTGACCGGCGCTGCCTTCATACACAAGTACTACATGTACCTGTACACCTATCATCTGCCGCAGGCCATACGCGACAAGGTGGATGAGTATATGAACTGCGAGGATATCGCCATGAATTTCCTGGTCTCGCATTTGACGCGTCGGCCGCCGGTGAAGGTCACCTCACGCTGGACATTCCGGTGTCCGGGCTGCCCGGTGTCGCTCAGCGAGGACGACACACACTTTCAGGAGCGGCACAAGTGCATCAACTTCTTTAGTCAGGTCTTCGGCTATACGCCGCTGCTTAATACTCAATACCGTGCCGATTCGATACTGTTCAAGACGCGCATACCACACGACAAGCAGAAGTGCTTCAAGTACATTTAGTTTAGTTTCCCTTCTCCCACATATCACACAATTCAGCGAGCGTACTTATGCTGGACTCCTCCTATTACTGACTTCTAGCTCCTAAGCACATAGTTAACAAATGCTAATGCTAATGCTATATGTATGTGAATACTGTAGCTGCCATATATACGTTTAGAGCTTAGTACTTTTCCGCTTCGGCCGATGTCGAAGATCGTTGGATACCCAAAGAGTTTGTAAGACTTGTACTAATTGTTAAGTTCTCTGTCCAGGCTACGCATATGACTTTGTATATAGCGTCGTAATATTAGACTGTAATGTATTTGTTTATTTTAGCATATTTGTTGTATATTTTCATTTATATAAAAATACGATCAATGCGATCCCAAACAGGATGTGTTTTATGTGTGATGATTATATTGTTCTTGCCAAATAGTTTGATAACTTTTCGCAAATGGAATAATTTGGTTTTTTTCACTTGTATATTTTAATGTTCACAAAAAATTCCTCACTTGTAATTAAAATATTGGTAATGCTGATTAGTAGTAAATTGATAGAGTAGTTTAATAGATGTGTATAAATAAATTAGAATGTTAGGAAACTTTCCCGACTGACAATGTTCGTTTTATGCACGTGACGGTTCTTTTTCCCTAGGAATTCTGGTTTTGTTTTCATTTTGTTTTGGACTTAATAGTTAGGTATGGTTATATAAGTTGTATACAATGTGATATACATTAAATGGTGATGCTGTTTTACGTTACGCGCGAGAGTTTTCGAGTTGAGACCTTAAGAGCGTTGCCTAGCTGAGTTTAGGTTTATAAAATGTGGGCAATTAGTAGTTCTTTTACACATATCACAATCGAAATAAGGATACATCGTTAGGAGAGCGAAATAAACAAAAAAGCTAATATATATATATATATATGTATATAGTAGAAATCATTGTACAACATAGGCGTTAAATTTTACATACTAGAATTACATTATAAACGTTCTCAATTTTGGTATTGACAAAAGTGGAATTCTTTTGCATTTCACTTTGATTGACGACAGACTTTTTGTGACTGCTGATTGATTGATTGGTTAGATTTAGATTTTGGTTAGCTACTTGGTGCAAATTGGGATGCTTGGGTTGGCTAGTGCTCCTGCAGGCTCAGCTTGAGCGCCTGCTCGATCATCTCCTGCTCCCGCTGCCGCTCCAGCTCGTACTTCTGCTGCTCCTGCTGCGACAGACGCATGGCCATGGCCAGATCCGAGTCCATGTACCGAAAGCCGCCATCGTCGTCGTCCTCCTCGGAGACGGGCGAGCCGCTCGCCTGCCCAGCGGCGCCCAACAGCGACTCGTGCAGCACCCTGCGAAAGCGAAACAGAGAAAAGCACACAAAACACACACAAAGCGGGAGGGTAAATTGATAGCTAGCAGTAATTATGGAGGGGGCAATGGGAACGGAGCTACTTGAAGATCTTCTTCATGTAGCTCAGATCGTTCTTGAACTGTGCACCCGCCGAGGCAGAGCGACTGCGCTGCTGCGGCTCCAGAGCTGGCAGCGCCAGGTGAGCGGGCGAGGGCGATGGCGAATAGCGCCCATACACGTGATCGGGAGCGAGCATAGTGCGTTTGTTCGTACAGGAGCGGGAAGCATAGCTAGCATTACGTTAACGGCGCTCCGATTAGCAAACAGACGAATCAAGTGGCAGACGCAGCTGTTCATATGGATTGCTTACCGTTGCAGCTGCTCGTCATCCTCGGGCAGCAGTTCGGTGCCGACGGCATGCTGCTGACCGCGCAGCACCTCCCAGATGTCCACCTTGTCGGTGTCGTTGTCCACGGCACAAGCACCGATGCTAGATCCTCCGCCGCCGCTGCTCGACTCCGCCAGACTCTGCTCGATGGCATACTGCAGCATGTCGTCTTCGTCCAGCGGCATCTGACGACGCGAATCGCCGCCACGACTCACATAGTGACTGGGTATGTCGAAGCAGCGATCGTCGACGAGGCAGGTGATGCGATCCTGCTCCTGCAGCGTCGTCACGTGGTCCACCGGCATGGTCATGGCAAACACGTTGCCAAACGTAATGCACGCGTTGAGCACATGGAAGAGCGGTATCTCCACCTTGACCGGAAAGCCCGATGGCAGTTGCATTGTAATGAAGTCTTTCAATTTGGACACGTGCGGACTGGCCATGGTGGACATGAGATCTAGTATGGGCAGCACTTGCTCCTGCAGCCGGATGGGATGCTCCTCGGCCAGCCAGAGATTGGCCTTGAAGCGCTGCACCTTTGTGCTTAAGTTCTTTGGTTTGCCCACATCCCGACCGTGCAGATCCACCTCCGCACTGAAGTACTCCTCCGGCGTGATCAGCAAATGGGGCGTGCTGGCCCCGGAGGCGCACGCGGAGCTGCCATTGCTCTCAGCTGCAGCCTGAGCCGGAGTTGAAGGGGGAATGGGCGAAGCGCGATCCCCGTTTTCACTGCAGGCGGCAGCAGCCGCAGGAGCCAGCAAAGGAGTTGACTCGCCCGAGCCACGCGGCAAATGTGGCTATTAAAAAGGAAACAGAATAGCAATTGCAATTAGAAGTCCTTTGGAGGAGTCTCTCTCTCTCTGCCACCTACGCTCTCTTTGATGGCAGCAACTTCGGTTGGAGGCACGTAATCCTCGTCAGCAATGCCCAGCAGGCTGTGTAGCGGCGTGCGCGCCGTTTTGTTCTGCAAGGGAATGAGTCAGTACTTAGATAACAATAGATAGTAACTATTATGGGTGGGGCATGTGTATCGTGACCTCATAGATCTATTGTAAGCCCTTTTTCATTTGATTAGCCCCACCTTGATCTGCTCCTCGCTAAGATGATCCATGCGCGTCTTTGTGACAAACTCCACATTGCTGGCGCCGTACACCTTGCAGTTATACCCATTGATATTCTCTGACTTTTCGCTGCGCCAGCCCCAAATCCCCGATTTGTTGCGCTCGAAACTGATCTTCTCCATCTCAATGTTGTTGGTAATAACTGGCGCAGCAAGGCGGGCCCGCACCGTGCCCAGTGGCGGCGGTATGGCCACAATATCACCAATATCGCTGCTCATTTGCTCCACCATCACCTCGTGCGTATCGTGATCGATTTCAATCATAGTCGCCGTTTCCTCTGGAATAGATAGGGGGAATGGAATTAATGCTGGTGGGATTATCAATGGTGTTACACTCACTGCCGCCTTTGAAGATATAGGAGCGATTGCCACGCTGCCAGGTGTTGTTGTCGAAGCCAAGGAGTGTGGTATCTATGCGCACGTTGGCGCCACGCTTGTACACCTTGTAGGTGTCGCTGGGACAGAGGCGCGACATGAGCGGCACCCACGACGTAAACTCCCACTTCATCTCGATGTAGAAGTCGGGCGCGTCCAGCAGATGCTGCAGCAGCTTGGGCACGTGCGTCACCCGCTGCACATGACGCTGCAGATCGCGCACCTCAATGATGGCAGTCAGGATATCGACGTCGCCGGTGCAGACAGCCTCCTGCACAACTGCGAGAGAAACGTGTGAGTAGGACTAAGGACTAGGGGCAGCCAGGCAGCCAACTTACTTGACCATCCCGCGTGCTCGTAGGTCGCATTGCACTTGGCTGCTAGAAGGCACTTGACACATTGTAGATGCGACAGACGCACCGCCAGCATTAGCGGTGTGCGGCCGCGCGCATCGATTTTTTCCTTATCAATCTGAAAGTTGAGCGCCGTTAACTATATGAGTGTTGTTTTGTTTTATTGTTGTTGTTGCTGCTTGCAATCAGCGAGTCATGGGTGGCACTAATTCAATTAGCGTACACACGCACACACACCTGTCCGCCCCCACCCATTTTGGGTAGCTACACGGACAGTGCAGCTAGCCCAGCCACAAACAAACCTGGTCAGCCTGCAGCTGTTGTTGCAGCTCCTCGACGTTGCCATTCCAGATCTGCCAGTGCAGTGGATATTCTGACTTTATTTCGTCCAAACTCTTCATCCTCTCTCTCACTCACACTCGCTCTCGCGTTGCGGCGCTGCCGTTGCGTTCTAAATAATTGCTAAGAGTTGCAGCGTGACCGTATTGCGAAAGCACAAATATACCAGAATATACTATGCCAGCGTTAATCAGAGCAGAAAATGTATTGGCTGCTGCTGCTTTTAACATTAATTGAATATTTATTTGTCGAGAACGAGCGACCGTTCTGCACAAACGATATATAAAACTTGGTTGAACAAGTTTTGCGCGCAATTTACCCAATAATTTGCAACAAAAAACCAATACTAGTCAAATTAATTACATTAATCGGAAAACGACAGGGTGGTTTGGGCACAGTTGTCAATAAACTGAAGTGAAGTTAAATCGTCGATATACACAGCGGCATGCCAAACAAAATTGTATACGTGCAAGTCAACACATTTTATTCACACAATAAAAGCTTGTCTCTATCTAACTAGTTATAATATTTAGCAATTCTATCGATATAAAACAGAAGCAGCTGTTTTCTGCAACAGCGTGCACACACTGGTTGCCGTTGTTGTTCTTGTGAAAAGAGAAGAAAAAATAGTAATCCAATAAATCGTAATTGCTAACTAAAACTGTAGCGCGTACAACAAGTGAAGATAAAGAGGTTCATTAATTGATAAGTAATTGGTGAGTTTGGGTGCTATGAAAACTAAATCAAATTTTTAGGACTTTGGCCGTGTTAGTAATTTGCATTAATTATATAAAGTTATAACTAATATTAACCAAACTCAAGGTCAGAAGTGCGTGTAACGCAATATGTGATTAATTAATGCAGCTTTGCATTTTACAGATCGCTGCTGCAGAAAACGCCTGCGATGTTGCTTTAGATGCCAAGGGCACTTCAATATTTTGATTGAAGAACAGCGCTTCAGCCATATACTGCATTTGCCACAGCCATATTGGACAACAACAAAGACGCCGGTGAGTGCGATGGCAGATATGTTCACTTAGCGCTAATTGAAGCATTAAGCAACAAGTGCACATCAACTTAATACACCATTCATATTCAATTCAAGTTAATGTGAAATAAACGCCGCACACGATCAGCTGGCCGGCGAGTGAGAGAGAGAGAGCGCGCTAGCGATAGTGGGTGTGGGAGAGATGGAATGTCTCGCGCTCTCTTGCGCTCAAAAGCTTATTCGCATTGTTTTGTTTTGTATTTTTTTGGTTTTTTGGTGTCAGTTCGTCAGACGAAATCAGACGCAAACGTTCCATTTTCCATTTTGGTGGCGCTTCATCGAATTGAATTAAATAACATTATTAAATTGTAATTTGCATTTGCTTAAGCGCTCTTTCACTCGCCATTAATCGTTTTGCTGTGAGCTGGGTGTTTGTTTATTTGTTGTCATTTGTTAAACTAAACTTTCTAACTCAAGTGTTTTGTTCTCTTTTTCTTTGTTGTCTCGACTATTTGCAGTTATGCTCTTTGCGCGTAGGCGGCATTTCTTCAAGAGGTGAATTCTAGTATTTGTTGTTGCTCTTACTGCTACTGCTGTTATTCTTGTTGTTGTTGTTGTGTAATTAACGCTTAATTAACTTGCTCTCAAGTAACACTTCTTTTTGGGACCGCACAAGTCAAAGTTCACCAAATCGTGTATATGTAGTTTGTTGCTAATCGGTCAGCGATTCACGCTCGCTATCTATAAATGTGATTTCCAGCGAAATTATTAATAATTGCGATACATCACGATGTTATGTGTGTGTCATTTACTAAACGTAATAAACTATTAAGACCCGCCTCACTGCCTTATCAGCAACAGAGTACAAAGTTTTTCATTTCAAAAGTTTGTATTTTATTGTGTGCTAGTTTTTGTTTGGGGCTTCTGCATGCTTTTCGTTTCAATACAAATATATTATTGTATGCTAAGCTAATAATCAAGTAACTTTGTTTATTCTCTTCCCCAACGTTCAACTAGACGCTTAGTACGTTTATAAAAAAAAAAGCAAAACTAAAAAGAAAAATCAGTGAATCACACAATTATTGCACAGAAAAACCAAAACAAGCTCTAATTTAATATCGCTCTGCTAAAAATTAACCCAAGGCTCAAAATATCGTATACATACATATACTATATATAATATATATATATTACAAAAAAAGAATAACGTAATCGAGGGAAGCGTTCTCGGTTCCGTCAAACCGTATTGCGCACAATGTACGAGATTCATAATTGTTTAAATTTAGTATTCTATGCAACGATCATTCCCGGAACGATTCTCATTAGTTGGCTGACTGGGCTGTAAGTATTTATGCTCGATTGCAGCGATCCGTAAACCGTAATCCGTTAACCTGATTGTAAACATTACCAAATTTGCCTGCTTTTTTTTAGTCTATCATTATATATATATATTTTTTTTGTGCATCGTGGCATAAATATTTCGCTTAATGCTTGCCGAATCCCCAGAGCTGGCCATTTTTCTCATCGTGTGCTCCTATTTAGTTTTTTTTTCTTTTTTTTGACACCTAATCTGAAAGAGAAATTTCCATTTGTTCTTTTTGTATATAATTTGTTGTGTTGTTTGTAGTTGTAGTTGTAGTTGTTATTTGTATCCTTTTGTAATGTTACCGCTTCGGACAAACGATTAATTTTGGCCATAAAACGATGCGTTTCCTCCACAGAGTCGGACTGCCCTGCCTGGTGATAGCCCTGCTGCTGTTCCTCATCATCTTTGTGCTGCTGCCACTGGCCTTTCGCTCCTCGGTGACGCTGCAGCGTGGCATACTCTTCCTGACGTTCAGTAAGTGGCCAAAACTTCATCAAGTCAAATCTATGATAGCTCTCCTTATCTGCAGTCACCTACCCGAAGGGCCTGGACCTCACCAAGCCCGAGAGCATCGGCCTCTATGCCACACGCAATTTCTACATCACCGTGAAGGATCATGCTGAGGACGCAACCGGCGTACGCATCGGCGTCTGGCATGTGCTGCCCAAGAACGCCGTGCGTCGCTTCAAGCGCGAGCTGCACGTGGAAGCTGCCTACGACGAGGAGGATGCAGTGCAGCAGCCAGCGCAGCCAGCGCAGCTGCCAGCGCCAAGCAATAATGCAGAGCTAGAGCAAATGGCGCCGGCGCTGCGTGCCGAGTTTCCCGTCATCGTGCCGGAGAACGAACAGATGTTCTATGAGCGCCTGCTGCGCGTTCCCGGCGGCATTGTGGTGCTCTATCTGCATGGGAATACGGCGACGCGTGGCAGCGGCCATCGGTCCGAGGTGTACAAGCTGCTGCGCCAGCTCAACTATCACGTATTTTCGTTCGATTATCGCGGCTATGCCGACTCGGATCCGGTGGCGCCCACCGAGGATGGCGTTGTGCGTGATGCTCTGATGGTCTTTGAGTATATTGCCAATTTGACAACGAATCCCATTTACATTTGGGGCCACTCACTCGGCACTGGGGTCGCCACGCACATGTGCGCCAAGCTGGCTGGCTTAAAGGAGCGTGGACCGCATGGCGTCATCCTGGAGAGTCCGTTCACGAACATTCGCGACGAGATTCGGCTGCATCCGTTCTCGCGACCGTTTCGCCATCTGCCCTGGTTCGACTTCACCATCTCGGCGCCCATGTACAGCAATCGGCTGCGCTTCGAGTCGGACAAGCATGTGTATGAGTTTCCGCAGCCGATCATGATTGTCCACTCGGAGGACGATGTTGTGGTGCCATTCCATTTGGGCTATCGACTCTATCGCATTGCGCTGGACAAGCGCAGTCGCACCTGGGGACCGGTGGAGTTCCATCGCTTCGACCGGAGTCTTGGCTACGGGCACAAGTATTTGTGCCGGGCACCGGAGATGCCCGGACTGGTCCAGAACTTTGTGGAGAACTATCGCAATGCCATCTATTAGACAAGTGCTGCCGCGGCAGGTTGTAGTTTATTATTTATGTAACGGAGTATTTTAATTTAATTTTATACCGCCGCAATGTTACAAAATTTCTTATCGCACGGTGCATACAAATTAAAATAGTCATTTATAGGATACACAAGTATGGAGTCTTTTATTTTTAAACTTGAGCGCGCTGAATCTGGTATATTCTGCCGCTAAAATACAAAGACTGCCAAATTGATTGCAATAGTGTGTACACACTGACCAACTATCAGCGTATCGACAACATAAATCGGCAAATTATCGCTGCACTGTTGTCACCCTGTTGGGGAACATCTGTATGTTATCTGCAGCCAGATAGCAGCTGTTAAATGTCGAATTTCTTTGAAATAAAACAACTATGTATTTATTTACACAATTTCAAGGATATTACACTTATTTATAATCATATCCATTACAAATAATGATATTTAAGTTTTTTGACAAAACGAAAACAATGAGTAACGGCACTTTCCTGGAAACATTTCTCTGTTAAAACATCTTACAAGCTGTTATGTTAATAGGGGAATGTTACTGTTAAACCAGGGCTGCCCTTCATGCATTATTTTTTACATCAGATCAAATATGGCGCTGGTGTGTTGTTGTCGCTGTCGCAATTTGACCAAAATTAATTCGCGTTAAACGCGTAGTGCGAAAAAGAAATAAATCACAAAATCGCAGTCGCTATAAGGCGCACTAAAAGCGATAATCAAACAAACGTGCAAAGTTCCTTTTCAAAGCTGCAACTCAAAACGAAGTTGCAGCACACCAAACGAAGTAGCCGAAAAAAAATTGTGTCTCTACTCCTTGAAAAGGAGTTTAGTTGTTCTTCGCTCTTCGTTTCCAGTGTGCGTGTGTGTGTGTGTATGTGTTTGTTTGTGTGCGAGTGATGTGCAAGTAAAGTGCTGCCGAAAACTAAATAAATTGAATTAAAAAAAAAGTATTTGCAGCTTCTTTGCTGTCCGCAAGGCATAGCAGGAAAAAGTAAAAGTGAAAATTGACAGAACGCTACCGAAAACGCAAAAACAGTAAATACTTTTATCGGCGAGTGGGTTTTTGCCATACAATTCGCCCGCCGCCGCTCGCCTGTGAGTGTGTGTGTGTGCGTCACTGCGCCGCTTGCAGCAGCAGGAAAAAGGGAGTAGCAGCAGGCAGACAGCAACACCAACGCATTTTCACTGTGGAATTAAGCAAAATGTTGTGGTAAGTTTTTTATACATTTTATTTATAATCTGCATTCGGCTGAGAATATGGCGAATCGAGTCTTCGAGTTGGCCGCTGCATTTTCTGCGCATGTTTTTGCCCACGACTTCCGCTTTTTGCTCCCTTTTTTTTTGTAGTGCGGCGGCTGCGGCTGCTGCTTCAATTCCTGCTCCCCTTTTTGCTGCTGCGGCTGCTTCTTCTTCTTTCACACAACACGCCCTTTTTTCGCATGCGTCTGTGTGTGTGTAAGTTTGTTAGTTTAATAATTATGCCCGTTGCAGCGACTTATTTAAATTAGTATGCATTCGGCAACAGCACAGACTACCTTTTTTCCTTCCGCTGACTACTCTTTCGGCTAAATTGAAAGTTAAACAGCTGTCGTTTCTGCAGCTTCTAAACCTGTTTTTGCATCTTTTCTTTTTTTCGTTCCGTTCCGTTTCGTTTGCATGTGTGTGTGTCGGTGTGCCAGCTGTGGTCCTGTGGCCAGCTTTAATTGTTTTTGTTGTCACATTTAGCCCCAAATGCGTTGACCGCCTTCTTTTCTCTTTTGTTGTTCGTTCTGCTTCTCGCTGCTTGTTTTGTTGTTGCTGGGCGCAGGCTCTCCACACTCTCGATGCGCTCTCCCTCTATCTCGCTCTCTCGTAGACGGCTCTCCAACTCCTTTTTTTGTAATGTTGCCAAACAAACAAAATCCAGCGTTGCCAATTTGCGAGTGTGCGAGGGAGAGCGGGCGAGGTGGCGCTGCTGCTGCCAGAGCGAGGCGGCGCGACGCGGGTGGGGCTGTTGATGTTGCGACTTCTCTTTTATCTTTATCATGTTGTGTTTGAACTTTAATTTATGCCAGCCAAAGTTGGCTTTGCTTTCTGCTGCTCCGCGCTCGGCAACATTTAAATGTCAATGCACCACAGAGGCCTGCCGCCCCTTCTCCCTCGGTCGACCTCCCACGAAATGACTGGCAAGTTGCATCACTGGAGTTGCCACATGACTCACTTTTTGATTTTTTTCTCGTTCGCTGTTAAATGAAGCGGGCCAAAGACCCGCAGCTCTCTCACACTCGCAAACAAACAAAAAATAACAACTAAATAGCCCAAAAAACCAGTTTGAAAACCTAACGTAGAAAACGGGCAACGAAATCAAAGTACATAATTTGATATTGGCGCTAGCCAAATTTGAATTCGTTTCGGCTGCCTCTTTATTTTTTTGCATTTCGATTGTATTGCTTGTTGTTGTGTCTGTTGGCCAGTGTTGCATAGCTGCTGTTGCTGCTGCTGCCAAACTGTTGCCCTTTCAGACATCATACTCCAGGTACCTATGTACATATGCATGTGTGTAACGCATACATATATACATAAGTTAAATAACGGTAGCCTAGTTCTTCCAGCCGCCGCAGCTGCAATTGGGGTCGCACAACTTATAGATAAGATAAGAACTAAAACTCAAAATATGTATATCGTATACATTGCGCATTCTTTGTGTATTTGTTTTATCAGCCATCCTCCCCCTTGCATAGTTGTGTTTGTTGTTTACATACAATTTGTGTTTTGGGCCTGCTTTTAACGATGACTAAAACTTAAAATACCAAGAAATGGCTACACTTTTTTCAACGTATTCCGTGTATATTCATTCGTATATTCATTCATTCTCCTTGTGGCTTACCTCTGGTGGTGTTTATGTTTTGTTTATGTATTCGTAGCCGGCTGCACTGAATCATAAACTTGCTTCGCTTTTGTGACTAAACTTCACTGGCGTGTCATAACAGTCAGCTTGATGGCAGGTCAATGCACAATGAACTCGTGACTGTCGTCGCAAATGTAATTAACATTTCCGCAATGGTCGCGCTAGCCAGTGTGTCCACACCTCCCACGCAGCATCCAATCAAAGTTCATACAATTTGATGGTTCGACAATGCGGGTAAGGGAAACAGCCTTAACCTCTATCTCTTTACATCTTAATCATTCCCACTCGTATTATGCTGGGTGGTCAGATATGCTGCATTTACCGCTAGCTTCCTTCCCTTTGTCGGTCACACTTTTGTCTAATGACTTAATTAGAATCACAACCGCAATTGCAGTGCTATTTTTCCCTTAAAGTTTAAACAATATACGTATAAGTATTGAATTTTATGGTGCGCCAACGTCAGCTGCATAATTCATAGGAATTCATAAGTCTTTGACTCAGCACATCGGATGCGTAAAACGTGCTTGGATTTTCATTACTATATTGTTCTTGCCACCACCAGTTAAATAATGTTTTCGCTGCCCGCTTGTTGTTTATTTATTTGTATTTGTTTGTATCGTTCATTAAATTGCTTGGCTTTGTTTTTATATTGAAGAAACTGGGGAAATGTGCTTTATCGAGGAATGAGGAAGAAGAATTAAAGAACTTGGCTCTTGATAGCAGTTATCAGTTGGCTAAAAGTTCATACTACATTACAAAAGTAATACCTCCATATCAAACTCCCCGCAATATCGGCAAAAAACGAATGCGATTGCCTTTTTGAGTGCGCTTTAAAAAGCGCAGAGAAGGAAAGAAAGCATCGCTGATTATAATGCACTCTGTGCATGAATGCCGATGTTTCTGAATCGGAATCTGAGTGTCGAGTCTCGAGTCTCGAGTCTGAGCATATAATGTATTCATATGCGTGATAAATAAATACCGCTTATATGGCATAAATTGTAGATATACATACTACTACTACTACTACTATATATGAACTGCACAGATAAGCAGAACGGAGAACGGAGAATGAAATTCGCTTAAGTGGCAGCTTTTCAGGCGTTTCGTTCCATTGTCTTGGCTTTGGTTTGGCTTTGGAGGCCAACGCTTTAGCTCAAGTACAGACCAGACACAACACACAAACACACACACACACACACTCATCATTTACAATCCTAAGCCACACACATATAAATGAAAATAAGAATGCAAAATGTATGCCGTGAAATTTGAGTTAGAAAACCAACGAGCTCAGCTGGCTGAGCAATGCACTTAGCGAAATTCGGCAGTAGCAAGATATAAGCCACACACATAAATACTTCTGCGTGTTTGTAACGATTTGAATTAATTGTTTATTTGTATTTAAATCTTAATACAAAGTAAAAACAGTTGAAAATGTTGCACAAGGGAGTGTGCGACTAGTTGGCTACTCATTTTTTTTAGACACAGAGAGTTTACTCGGTTGAAGAAAAATCGGGAAATGTTAGAATATCAAAATCTTAAAAAAAAATACTATTACTTACCTTCTATTATTTGTGTTTGATTAATTTTTATACCCTGAACCCATTAAAAATGGGTAAAAAGGGTATTATGGTTTTGTGCAAAAGTATGTAACAGGCATAAGGAAGCATCTCCGACCATATAAAGTATATATATTCTTGATCAGTATCAACAGCCAAGTCGATTTAGGCATGTCCGTCTGTCTGTCTGTATGAACACGCGGATATCAGAGACCACAAGAGCTAGAGACTTCATATTTGGAATATAAGTTCTCGTAGTACCGGGACAGATCAAGTTTATTTCATTTTATCGATAACTCCACCCATTCAAAAGTTATCGATAAATTTCGATTTCAGACTAGCGTTTTTGGGCTATAACTTGCAAGTTATAAGAGCCAGAGGCCCCTAATTTGGCATCTATAATCTCGAATAGCATACACATGTAAACAATTTTTCACTTTTTGGATACCACCCCAATCCCCCAAAATTCAAAAAACTCATTTTGAAGGTATGACCTTGTAATTTGGTTTGGTCACACATTTTATAGCCAATGTTATGTACTACAAATTTTAAAAAGATCGGACAATAAACACAGAAGTTATTTAAGATTTTACTTTCCATTGTGTGGGGCTCAGTGAAAAAGTAAGATAACTGCTTAAACCGTTTTCACAGCTTGCAGTAATGTGTGGTGTGTTTGTATGTATGCACACTATTAGGCAAGTATGAATGGATGTCAGAACTGGGTTCAGGGTATCTCCTAGTCGGGCAGTCCCGACTAGAGCACTCTTACTTGTTTTATTTTGAAGGAATCGCGAATACCTTCTACATCCAAAGCTCGCACAAATGTGTATACCCATTTGGCTACAGGGTATTCATATTTATTTAATTAGATGCGGTCAATAGTTTTAGGCATGAGTCGGCATCTAAGCGATATGAACTATTTATGATACGTGTTAGTGTATATATGTAATATATGTATATATATACATATATATATATATTTACTGTACTGTATTTAAAAGCAATTGGCGCGGTGTTAAACAATTGTTTACGGCCTAGATACTTTGCCACAACAAACAGACTTAGACATAGGCATTAGCACAAGTTGCGGCTGATTCCGAAACTAAACCAACTTCCCTCCGCTTTCCTTCTACCCTTCTCATCTCTTTTTTCACGGTCTAACGCTCGGCTAGAGATAGATAGATAGATAGATAGAGATTCAGATAGATGGACGAAAACCACATAATTTATCTGCAATTCTCCGGTTTAATTAAATTGCAATTATGATTGTCTGCAGCTAATTTGGAATTTCTTTAATTGAAGTTGAAGAATAGTTTACAATACCATATCAAACATTTAACTAATTGACTGATTTTTTTATTTGCCTTCCCACCTGAGCATACATACAATTTTTGCTCTCCACCTGCGCCTTACCAAATGATTCATTTTTGTGTGGGCATTTCTAGGAAATATATATATATATTCGTTTTTTATTGATATGGCTGCTTTGCTCTTTTGCGTTTCAAGGTAAATTACTACTGAAAAATTTAGCATTAACATTTAGCGAACTCTAAAATTTTGGCTTCTAAGGCGCTTTTTGAGAACTTTGAAGTGTGTTTTGGAGACTTTAAGCTATCATAACTTAATTGGTATACAAATTCACATTACAAATGATTCTGAGCTGGTTCATTTTTCAGTCAAGCCAAATATAACTAAAATTTTGTCTTTTAAAGTGCCTTTTGAAGACTTTAAACTCCTTTTTGCCAAAACTAAAAGGATGTGCAAGCTTGAGTTCATTTCCTTCAAGGGATTTCCTTTTAATTTATTCTACAAATTTTTCAATTTACTTTTTCGTAAAAAAATGACCACTTACTAATTTTGTAAAATTGTTGCTTGTAAAGATCTTTAGAAATGCCCTTCTAAGATTTCAAAATACACATTGCATTAACGATTGATGACCTTCCCGGCTCCCCCGTCTATCACAGCCCAGTCCGCTTAAGAAGTCCGGACGGGAAGTGGCTCATTCGCTGATTAAATACAAATCTTGTTGTAGGAAGCAATATGAAATTGAATTGCCACAGTGACCAGAGCAAAGCTGATATCAAGTCAATAGCAGCAAACAGCAAGCTGCAAGTTTTGTTCATGTTCATCTTTGCTTCTCTGCTCCCTGCCCAGTATCCCTTACCAGTTTCTCCCCTTCCGCACATATATATATATATATACTCGAAAGAGGAATTGCACGTTGAAGTGCTTCCGCTTGGTCTGGGACTGGGTCTGGGACTGGGACTGGGTCTGAATCTGAAATTTCACAGGCACTTGCAACGGGTTTCTTTTTGCTTTTTGCTTTTGTGTTTTATTTTTCCTACTTACTATAAGCGGACGGAGCAAAGTTTTCTTTTCGTTTTGATTGCATGGAAATACTTTCTGCTGCTGCTTTTAAGCCCTCACACCACAGAGCTCAGTTCAGTTCAGTTAGCGACTTTTGCCCAAGTGCCGCCAACTTCTGTAGAGATTTCCTCTCCCAGCTCTTGAGACGAACGAGTATTCGGAATAAAACTGGCGCTTTTTCCTTTCCGATGCCTTTTGCCAGCGTAAATATATTGCTGGCAGGTAAACTGACTCTTTAGTCGCTATTTAAACTCGTGAGTGCAAATGTGTGCATACCCTGTATAATGGCAACTGAGGATCCATGCCTTTTAGTATGCCAATACAATAAAAAATAAATATTTGAAAATATATAACATAGGATTAAAAATTAAAATAAATATTATAAAAACTATTTTGTTCAAGAGAAGGTATATAGCTCTAGTTTCTTATGGATTACCGGATCAAATACAATTATAATTAAAAATTAAAGCAAATATTATTAAAAACTAACCAAAAGATATATAACCTTAGTGGCTTTTGGATTCCAGAGTATCGTGCAGTCGTTCAAACAGCTCTGTGCCACAGTAGTCATTGTTATTGTCGACACTTGTATTGTTATTTGGTATTTTGCGCTAAATTGCTACAGCTCCCGCAGCCCAACTCTTCCTCTTCCCCTTTAGCCATTCCCATATGCTAGCTGATTATATTATGATTATGATAGTTTTATGTCCGCTCCTCACTTGAACTTTGTGCGCCGACTCCAACTGTGTGTGTGTGTGTGCAGTTGTGTGTGTAATGTAATAATAGATCTTTTGTTGCGCCCCATTTGGTTTCATTTTTTTGTTGCATCTGCAGCTCCGCACACAATGCGATAGCGAAGTGGATAATTGACGACCGCGTAATAGATAATGTTGTAAAATACATTATTCAATAATTATCGGCATTCTTTCGCTTGGTGCGCTTCGTTTCGTGTTGCTGCGACTCCACAAAAACTAAAGATTTGGCTCCGCTTCATTAAATTGACGCGCTGTCCCTCATTGGAGCAAAACAACAACTACAACAACAACAGCAACAACAACATTTGTACAGAGTTCACTTGTGCAACTGGCAAAATATCAGCTACGAAATGGAGCATGCCCCAGCAATAAATACCCCTTTGTCTGGGGGTCAATTGCAAATGCAGATACACTTGAAAAAATATCAGGAATTACTCAAATAGTTCATAATTTTAATATATTTATGCCAAAGTCGACTTAATTTAAGCTGTAAACCTGCTTGAAGCATATTACAGAATGTATTACTGAATGTTAATGATTTCATAATTAGTTTAAGTATTATTAGACTTATGCGTTGCTTAGCACTTAAGTTTACAGAATATTTGTAGATATAATAAGATTTTCAACCTTGAAATAAGAGCAGAATACTTATTATAAGCATGTTATACTTATTTCAAAAAAAAATCTAGGTGGAATCGTACTTAAAGTTTAAGTTTAAGTATTATGAGACTTGTGATATGTTTTGATCTTAAGTTTACGGAATATTTGTAAGAAATAATAAGATGTTCAGGCTGGAAATGAGAAGTGTTTACTTATTTTAAGTATTCTATACTTCTTTTAAGAAAAATTTAGTATTTTTTTAAGAAAATTGAGTATACCAACTTAATTTATGCTAGACAATTTTTGTTAACTATGCCAACCTCGCCCATAATGGAATATCGAGACTTGGAGGTAGTATTTGGGCTCTTAACCCGCACGACTGGCAACGACTGCGATTACGATAAATTAATAGCTTGTAGATGCAAACATAATTAATTGGCAGCTGGGAAGTGGAAGCCCTGCCAGGGTGAGATGCAAAAAAAAGAACGCTTGACGCTTGGCTGAACGCTCCGATTGCCGATTGTTGATATGCCTGGGAGTCTTGGCAGCTTTCCGTCTTGTGAGAGTCTTGTCTCTATCGTCTTGTATGGATTTGGGTCACTCCCAGCAGCTCCATCAGCGAATTGTGCTCGCATTCACAATTCAAATAGCGCACTGAGAGGTGAGGTCCAAGCCCTGACGGCGACTTTGAAGTGGCGACCCGAAATCAGCCGCAAGCCAAATTGAAGCAGAATCTTGGACCAGGCCGAGAGACAAAGGCAAAGGCAAAGGCAAAAGGCAACAGTTGACAAGTTGTAAAACCCGTTTTGGCATCTCACCTTGGCTCACAGTGAGCGAGTGCTAAGAAGATAAATGGGTAGAGTACACACAGCAGTACACACATGTGAGCTTAATCCCCCAGTCCAGCTTACAGACGATTATGAACTTCAGCAGGGATTACTGTCGAGTGATATTCGCATATTCGCTTGACGTTGACTCAAATGTTGGCATTTTAACGTGTAATTTGTACCGCGTTAACAAATCGGAAGAGTCACGCAAGCAACCAAAAATACAAGTAAGAGCTGACCAACGAGCAGATACCCTGTACTCAGCCTATATGTATGCAAATATAAACTATGCTAACTTCCGCTTGAGTACAGGGTATACGAAACGGGGAAATTTCCATGTGCAATGCGCGACAGCAATTTGTTTTTGTTATTGTTTTGAGTGCAAACATTTTGCTGTCACAAGAGGAAGAAGAAGAAGTTGGAAATTGGGCATGGAATTAGGGGTGGAAGTTCTGTGGAAGCCAACTGACATCATTCGGAGCGAATGCTCACGTAGGAGTCATTGAAAATTCCTGGAAATGTACTTTGCGAGAATGGGGCAAACGTGTGCTATTCCCAGCTGGAGCTGCTCAACCCGGATTAAATGGCGAAACTGAAATGCAGAAGCAAACTCGTCTCGATTGCGATCGGTCTGTTTTACTTGCCACCCCCATAGATAGATGCAAAAGGAAGGAAGGAAGCTAATCGACAAGTGGGGAGGTCAGTGACAATGATGGCTGCTTCTCGAGGGTTGCTTCCACACAAACCCCTCCAAATATTTCACTTGTGCACTTTTTAATTGCTCGCCCTGCTGGTTGTTGTTGTTGCTGGAGGGGGAGAGGATCAGGAAGCGGTACATGTGCCTGATGTCCTGATGTCCTGGGGTGTCCGCTTAACGAGCTCTTCAATGGCTTTGTCGCCTTTGCCGGATTTGTTTGTTTAGTCAACATGCGGAATTGCAGTCGCGTAAAATTAACTCGTTAAATGTTATCCTATTAACAACATCTGTCAACGCTTCAAGTTGGTTTTTTTCTTCGGTTCAATGTTATTTTTGACAGACATATTTATCATGCCGATTCTCTCACTTCCAAGCACACAGGTCACTAAAAGTTGAGTTAGTGATAAGTATGCTGAATGCTTTCTCTGCGCGCACTCCGGCGCAAACACTTCCGGCAACAAAGCAAAGTAAAACGGACGCCGGAGTAGCAACGAGCCCGCATAACGATTACGGCTACGACGATGTCGCTCAAAGGGCAGGTTTGTTTCGCTCAGCGAAACTATGACGCAAGCGATGCTCTCGGGGAGGCTGCACAAAACTAGGTCAACATCTCTTTAGTAGCGTGACACGATTTACGCGGCGCAAAACAAACTGCGCTTATGCGTTTTGCGGCCCCGGGGCTATTCGGCGGTGGTCGTGCCTACACGGAAAAAAATAACTGGGATGATTTTAGTACGTAATAGTTAACCAATTTGTTATAGTACGATTTGTAGTGGATTTTTCCTTACATAACTATACAGTTCTTGAAAAAAGTGAAAAGGTATTGAGTTCGGTCTGAAAAATCTTATTTTAGGTATAAATAAGTTTCAAAATACTTCAACTACATATGAAATCCTTATATGTAGCATTAAAATACTCATAATATGCTTTTTCTTAGTATTATATCTGAAATCCAGCTGATATTGGCTTAAAATATGGTTAAATTAGAAATTCGGTATTTAAAAAATACTAAGAAAATGATGTTCAATCTAATTGACTTTTGACATCAATTCAAATAAGTTTGCCCTTATTTTCTTCAGTGTAGGACTATGCACTGACCCGATTCATTAGATTCAAGCGTCGCTATTCGCATTTATCATGTAAATGGCTTTCGCTACCTATGCTCTAGTATAATTCTCGCCATCTTCCCTTTCCCGTTCCCTTCCCCTAGAGAGATGTCGCCGTGGCTGAAAGAAAGAAAAAGTAAAATAGGCCATGAAACAGAGGCCGCTTTGTCTATCGATGGTTCTATTACTAGTTATTGTTACAAGTCTGCCTGTTCTTATTGCTATTGTTTGGCTTTTCGCTTTGAATATGAATATTATTAATTCAGCAGCTGCTTTCACTTGCGATTGTTTCTATTAATGGGGCTAGCTGTAGTTTCAAGGTCTCAGCGGGGTCAGCTGAGTTTTAATCAATGCAAAGCTACGTCAGAAATTTCCAACTCTAATCGATATATCGTTTCTTTACGCCAATTTCAGATCTCATAGTTGTTATTAACAACGAGCAGCGAGGAGACGAGCGCCACCTGGTGGAAGCCGAGGGAAGCACAACAAAAATATACCCCTTCCCATAGCTAGGAAATACCCCCCTAATATCAACAACAACAACAACAACATAAAACCAGAACGAAATGACGTAAGTTACACATTGAATTTTCAAACAGCTTTTCATTTCATACATATGCATGTACAGTGGTGGTCATATAATTAGTGATAGCTTTACAAATTGACAAGAATAGCAACCCTATCAGAGTCAAAAGTAATTTTTTCTGAGCAGTAAATCTCCTTTCTAACAATTAAAACTCCCATAACTTCGCTAAAACTGAACCGATTTAAAAGTTCCAGATCAATTTGCTCATAGATTTTCCTCTACTTTTATTCTACATTTAAGTTTTTATTAATTTTTAAAATTTCATTTTTTTAATTTTTTTTCGAAAAAAAGGATGTACTCCCCCTTACTGTTCTTCGAAAAATTTTTTCTACAAAAAATAGAATGTCGAAATTTTATTTTTAATCGATTGTGGGTGTGACAATTAGTATAAAAATCCACTTGAAAATCGATTCTGGGATGGTTAATTTTTTGGCCTAAAAACAGGCAAAAATTATCAAAAATGTTAGCTTGTAAAATTTCTGTTTAGCCATTCGAAACTTTAAATTGTCATAACTTTGGCAAAACTTAACCGATTTTGCAGATCCAGACGAGTTTGTTCATGGTTTTTCATCTACTTTTATTATATTTTATTGGCGTTTTGTTCCTCTGTTCCTAATTATGTACCCAGAAAATGATATATAGTAGATATATTGTTACATTGTCGTGAAGTTATTGTAATTTATTTTGTCGCTTAGACGTTGATTTCCATTCGCATTTGATTTAAATGAAGGACATTTCAATTATGAAGATAACAACTTTGACTTTGTCATTCCAAGCGTCAAATATGTATGTAGATATATATATATATTGGGTGGTTAACTCAATTGACTATATGACGACATTTCAATTGATAAAATATTCAACTGCTAGTGTGTGGTTAATTGAAGGGTTTTGCAGGTGTGGAAACCTTTATGCCCCGAAAATAGAGTGAATGTGAATGTCTTGCCCACATCACGTGCTAGCCAAAAGTTTATAGGTCATCAGCGAAATTTATGTGAAAAGCAGGCCCCAAAGGGGGAGCCTCGACGCCACTTTGTTAATGCCCATAATTTGTTTGGCTATTTGACGTTGGGAGTGGCCCATCCGGTGGCTTCCTGGCTGCCCGTTGCCATGTTTGCTTAGTCAGGGCTTTTGTCCCTTGGCTGATAACTGATTCATAAGCGAAAAAGCAAACGCAGCGCGGCTCATTTTATAGGCGTGTCATCATTTTGGGATTCGGCACGCTTAAAGTTTTGGGCCACTCTCCGAGTCTGAGTCCATATCGGCTACGGCCCAGTTTCAGTTGCGCCGCTCAATGGGCAACATTTGTCCGACAGAAGTGTTGCAACAACTTAATCAGTTGGAGCCGAGGTATGCCCCAAAGTAGACTACAGCTAATTGAAGAGTGCAACGTGAATGAATCGCTAGGGGCAACTTTAATAACTTAATTGGTTTGAAGTACGCTTTCTACAGCTAAATTGTTATGCATGCACTTAAGCAATGTACTTGGAATCGACTCGAATCAAATTGGGAAAAGGTTCAAGAGCGAAGTTCACAATGTGAATCAATGTGAATCACTGAATCATCGCCAAACGAGTATACAACCACTAATTAACTTTGTTATCTTTCGTATGACGGTTGCTGAGTTTTTGGAATGTGACAAGCGTTGAATAAGCGACAGGATGTGAAACATCCAGTAGTATTGGAATCAAAACAAGTGGGGAAGGATTATCTTCGGCGTGCCGAAGATTTTATACTCTTTTCGAACCTATAGGCAATTTTCACTCTGCCAACTGCACCACTGAAATTTCATAAGCTGTACAAAATCGTTTTTGTCGCGTAACATTTTTTTTTGTTCTAAGAATATTTAATTCATTGCCAGTTGTATAGCAGCTATAAGATATAGTGATCCGATCCGGCCGGCTCCAACCAATGTGATGTCTCTTTGAATAATAAGTATCTATGCAAAGTTTCATCGCGATAGATTAAAAAAACATGTGGATATATGGCCAAAACCGACTTCGAGTTGTATGGCAGCTATAAGATATAGTATTCCGATCCGGCCAGCTCCGACCAATGTGCTGTCCCCTGGAATAATAAGTGTCTGTGCAAAGTTTAATCGCGATAGCTCAAGAACTGAGGGACTAGTTTGCATACATACAGACAGACAGACAGACGGACATGGCTAGATCAATTTGTATTGTCATTCTAAGCATACTGGCAGTAACTTTTGGGGGTCTCCGACGCTACCTTCTTCGAAAAGATATAATAATAACTATATAAATGAAGCAAACAACATTCAGAGTGAAGTGTTCATGCTGATTAGAGCTTATGATTAGAAATGGATTAAACGAGTTCAGCAAAAGCAATTTTTAGCTTCCAATCAATATAAAACCGTTGATCGTTGATATTCAATATGTATGCCAGTTGTTGTCTTGTTGTCTGTCCATGTAGGTCTTTTTTAATAACAAACGAGAAAAAGCCGCTATAGCCAAAAAAGTTGCCAAATCATTTAAGCCACATTTGAGTTAAGTTTCAAGCTCGAGTTTTGAGTTCTTACAAAGCCATTAAGCTGCACAATAATCGTAGCTCAGATCAGACGGCGTTTATAACGAGCTGTAACCAGCAACAACAGCTATAACAACAACAACAACAATAGACAAATGCCATGTTAATTGGAAATGTACGCTTAAGAATTGTAGCATAAAAAATAAGAAACATTTTCAAACTGATTCAGATACTTGTAGCTCAGCTCGCATATATGTATTTATATGAATTTTTCATAGCATGCCACAAGCTGTGTGTGTCTGCCCCTCCTTTTCCCTGCCCCTGCCCCTGCCCCCCATCCACAAGACACTTCCTACTGCTTTGACGCCGCCACAAAACAGTTGAGAGCTGAGAGCGAAAAAAAAGCATTTAATAGTCGTCGCTCGGGGGGGAAATATAAATTATTGAGCTCGTTTCTTAAGTAATTATTGCTGCACAGAAAGGCAAGACGAGACTTGGGACTGATCTACTGACACAAGTTGAGTCTAAGCTGCGTTCTTAATTGGGAACCTGGGAGTGGATTGTGAAGAGCGGCAGACTAAACGATCTTCAGGGATCTATCTGCGTGGCGGGTTTAAGACTACATAGCATAGCTCATTATTTTATTGCCTTGGCCATGTAATTATTTAGCTTTTAGCCCAATTCAAGAGTCTCAGATCCATCAGATCACACACTCTGACCATCGCTGATAGTTGAGCAGCCTTTCTGACTGAGCTCGCTCTTTATAGAATCTGTAAGAAACTGTTGACTAGGGTATCATGAAGTTGTAATAATGTATGTAACTGCCAGAACGAAGCATCTCCGATCTTTTAAAGTATATATACATATCTATATTCTTGATTGATCGAGTCGATAAAGCTTTAGCATCTGTCTGCTCTCCCTTGTGATCTCAACGACTTTAAGCACTAGGCAGCTCAAATTTGGTATGTAGATTTGTGAATAACAAACAGTAGAAAATATCGATAAATATCGATATATATCGATTGACTAAAGCTATTTTGTAATCATATTTAGAAAGTTATAAGAGTTAGAGGATTAAAATTTGCTATGTAGGCCCTTATATAGATTAATAATATTTTCTTTTTTAAGATAACTCCCAGCAACCACTCAAAATACCCATATATGCTTGATATTTGGCATATGAGCATATTGGATATCCAACATTATATTCTACAAGTTGTATAACGATCAGAAGGTATTTGGGAATCAGAACAGGGCATCTTCTCGTCGGGCCCACTTCTCGACTAGGGAGCACACTCAGTTGTAATCTCTCTCTCTCGCTCTTTTTCACTCACAGCCGCCTCAAGTCGCGCTCTGTGAGTCGTTTTTGCGCTCTCTTTCTTGGGCTAAGCGCAGCTGGAGACGGAGACTCGTTTTCAGTGTTCAGTCTCAATCGAGGTTCGATTTCGATCAGCCGCAAAGCAGCAGCAGCAAAAGCAGCAGCTGCGAGAGTTTTTTGTGAACGAAGCGAAACGTAGACAAACATAAAAATCCATTTACTTATTTAGTGATTTGTGAGCTGTGATCGTGTGACCGAAAAACAGAAAAGAAACGCTTTTGTGTGTGGGATCGCTTATGCGTGTGTGTATGCCGTGTGTGTGTTTTGGCCGCCTCTGCAAATGTTTGCCAGCAGTTAATGGCCATGAAGAAACTCTATGCGAAAACCTCGTTCACCAGCAAGAAGTCCAATGCGAGTGTCAACGCAGCGGGCCCCATACTGGCCTATCATCAAGCCGCCAATCATCCGAGCACCATGTGCGAGTTCCAGGCAGTGTCGCAGCAGCAGCAGCAACAACAGCAGCAACAGGAGCAGTCCGAGCTGCTGCTGGTGAAGCGCAGTCAGAGTATGCAGTTTAAGGGCAGATCTCAGCCGGCGGCCAGTGACTACTACAGCATTGAGGAGCTGCAGGAATTGGATATGCTCGACTATCGCCATCCCATGTACCATCATTACCAGCCGCAGCAGCAGCGACCGCCTACCACGAGCATGAGCAACTGGTGCTGCAGCTGCCCGAGCGCAAGGACAGGGACAGGGACAGGGCTCGATTACAGCCACGCCCATCTATGAGGCGCCCACCTGGACGCAGGCGCTGCTCAATGAACAGTCCTTGTACGTACCAGCGAGTGGCGTGGGTGCTGCTTCAATGCACAGCAGACACGTCAATGCTTCATTATCCACAACATCAACAGCATCATCATCTACATCATCATCATCAACGCCATCCACATCAACCACAAACACTGTCTCCACATCTAGAACAGACGCTGCCTCTACCTCGACCACCTCTTCCTCCTCCTCCTCCTCCCTGTCCACATCGACTGCTATATTTTCCACTTTACGCAAGTGCGTGCCTCTGCCCCTGCCACAGTCCCCGCCTCCGGTTCCGCCCCCTTCGCTCAGCAGCCCAAGCTCAGCTTCCTCCTCGCCTGTCGCTGCTGTTGCTTCTCTGCCCGCCCGACTCACCAGCTCCATGTCGTTCTCAATTAGAGCGCCAACAGCAACTACAAAGCAGCATCTCTATAGCAACATACATCATTATTTGCTGCAACAACAACAACAACAACAACATAAACACCGACAACAACACCAACAACAACAACAACAACAACACCACATTCAACGCATCCCTCAGCGTCGACATAATTCGGTCAAAGATAAATTAATTGCTTGCCCTACAATGATTTTTACGTATGTTCTTCTTCTTTCACTTTTCGACCCTCTCTGATCTGCCTTTTATTATTATTATTTCTCTCGCAACGTCCTTGTTTACGGATCACAGGAAGTAATTTGACCAGGTCGCAGTTCTCTTCTTACGTGATCCAATCCCCATTTCTTGTTCATCCGCCATTATACACATATTTCACTCTCATCACGATTATTGCATGCCCTGTGTTGCATCTCGATAAGCCCAAAAATCGAATTAGAATCGCCCAATCGAAACTGAAAGACTTTCCCACATGCTGCTCGCGGTAACTGTATATAATTTAACGCCAATTAAAAAATTGTTAAAGAAAATTGCTTTCGTGCGGCTGATGGCTGATGGCTGATGAATCTGCATCCAAACTTAACGCACGAATTAATCCACAAACACAACTCTCGAGAGCACAAAACGAAATTTCACCTGCAGCGGCAGCAGCAGCAGCAGCGTAATGAGAAGTCTTTAAACGACCCGCACGAGTGATGAATGCAAATTGCATTCAATCTCATTACCACCAACCACATTTTTCCATTTTTACATTTTCCCATTTGTTTAACTAACAAAGCACATGCTCAGCGTGCAGCTTGTAAAACGTTTTCGTTTATTTGATTTTATTTTTTGGGTATTTTAACAAACTAGAACATTTGCTCCTACACAACCTTGGCCACACAATTTCACATTACAAATGTGAAACAAGTCTTCCATGAATTGGGCTATGGATCTGCGAATGAGTAACTTGAATGTTTCCACACATTTGTCGTCTTTGGTTGTCGATTTTCGAAATCGATAAATTACGTATTCTTTCGATAACGCTTTCAAAACTGAGACTATCGTATGAAATGGTGACTTTAAGCATTCCACCCTAGAAGGTGGAATTGAAAAATAAGTGAAATACTTCCCATTTTCTCGAAATTAAACATCTAGCTTCCATTATGTGAGGTGAATTTGAAAAATAATATACATTTGTAAGTAGTTTTCATATAGATCAAAACTTTACATTCGACAGCTTGTTGCCATTTTCTCAAAATTGAAAACGTAACTTTAAACACCTATTTTCCAGCCTGTGAGGTGAATTTGAAAAATAAGTGAAATACATTTTGTAATTACTTTTCGCATAGTTAAAAAAAAAACTTTACATTCGACAGTTTTTCTTCCATTTGCTCAAAAACTCACTTTTTTCATTCCAAACTTCAGCTCAGCTCAAGTTATTTCATTGCTATAGAGTTAAAAGAACATGAGAGTCGCAGATAATTTATTTGTCTCCTTTTGCCTGTCTGCCTAACAAATCACAAGTGTGCATAGATAAACTTCACTTTCGTTCCACGGAATCACATATCTTATGGCTCCAGCCAGCTAGCTAGCATTCGTGTTATATAAGGCCGCACAGCTGTGGACTTGCCTCTATCCTAACCCCCCGATCTCTTCCCTGGCCTCCATCAGAGCTCGTTGCGAGCTCCATTTAAGTGCAAAACTAGTCAAGTTTTGGCCAGGCCAAGTTTGATTGCTGACTGCGAGAATTCTGCAGTCGCAGTCGGAAAAAGCTAAAGACTCGTTTTTTGCGGCGGCTGTTTGGTCTGTCATTATGTCTCGCCCCGTAACACTGAGAGAAACAAGCGAGCAAGAACAGCTAGCCGCAGATTAGATACTCTATAAGTTATCTCTTAGCTTGCCATTCGATTTGTATGAAATGAATAACTTTTTTCAAGCATTTGAAGAGCATAATGAAAGTCTCACTCATTGAGTTTTAGTTGAGATATGTTGGAGGATAAAAAAACTCTCATTCAATGCATTACACATTTCATAGCGTAATAATTATGCCCCGACTGCAACTATTCTCTAAGTTGTCATCTTAACGTCATGTTTCTAGCATTTTTGCAAGTCTTGGGTATGTACACTTTTTTTTTCCGCTTTAATTGTCAACGCTGCAGGAAAAAAATGTTAAAGGTTGCGTAAAAGTTCATTAGAATTATTTAATCGACGAGCTGATGAATGCGTGTGACAGGTGTGCAGTTTTCTAAGCCGCTTCCTGTCCAGCGAACAGCTCCAGCTCCAGCTCTAGAAAGATCACTGCACTCCACTCATCGCCAGTCGTGTGAAACAGTGTATGTGTGTGAAAGCCGAGACGTAAATGGTAACAGGGTATCAGAGTAGATCAGAAGAGCAGAGTGTGAAATCGAGACAAGTGTAGTTTTGAATTAATCAACTAATGGCTTTCTGATGATTGCATTGTGATTTGCAATCGTTGGTATGCCTAGAATCTTTAAACATGAGCTGCAGGCTTGTTTTCTATGACATGATATATGTATGAATAACTAAGTAATAAACTTCACTTTGCTGTCTTTTCAATGACTTGAATATTACTAAAAATCTATATATTTGCTTAAGCTTTAACTATCTGTTGTATAATCATGCTCGTCTGTTCCAATACTCAACCACTAATCCTCGATGAAACTGTGCCTGATTTGACTTGCAGTGAACAGAGCATTATCGGCGCCCGCGCCTCTGTGATGGTGTACGATGACAACCAGAAGAAGTGGGTGCCATCGGGCAGCTCGTCGGGTCTGAGCAAGGTGCAGATCTATCACCATCAGCAGAATAACACATTCCGCGTTGTCGGACGCAAGCTGCAGGATCACGAGGTGGTCATCAATTGCTCCATATTGAAGGGTCTCAAATACAATCAGGCCACGGCCACATTTCATCAATGGCGCGACTCCAAGTATGTCTACGGTCTCAACTTTTCCAGCCAGAGCGATGCGGAGAACTTTGCGCGCGCCATGATGCATGCCCTGGAGGTAAGTCTCTATCGATCTCTCACTTAGTGCTACATTAACTTATGTCAACTCCTTCCAGATGCTGAGCGGTCGTGTGGTCAATAATCCTGCCGGCCAGCCCACCAATGGCAATGGCTACGAGGAGGATATGGGCTATCGCACCATGACCAGCGAGGATGCGGCTATACTGCGACAGAATAACGGCATTGCTGGCCACATAACGCCATCGGCTCAAACGCCCACCTCGCAAACAAATCAGAATAACATACCACAGAGTCCGCCAACGCCGCAGGGACATCATCGCACCAGCAGGTGGGTCAAACGCTTCAGTCTTAGGGCATCTACTCTTTCTATCTTTCTCTGTGTCTCATCATAAATCAGTCTCTCTACATGTGTGTTTTGATTTCGTTCATTTTTCTTCTCTACGTATGTACTACTCTCTCTTGTTCTCGTTCTGTTTGTTGTCGTTGTCGACATCTGCTTCATCCACACTAACACCAAACTCACACTTACAACCATCCAATTCCATCGAACTACGCCGAATCTTCAACACAATTTGCTCACAAACTAAAGGAATTCCCTTAGCGCACCGCCGGCGCCACAACCCCAGCAGCAGCAGCAGCAACAGCAGCAGCAATTGGCGCCACAGCCGGGCAATCACTATGGACCCACCGCCAACGGGCCCACGTCCAATGGGCTGCCACAACAGCCGGGCAATCCACAAATGCAAATACCGCCGGCACCCGGCCAGACACAGCAACAGCAGCAACAATATCAACAACAACAGCAGCAGCAGCAGCAGCAACAGCCCGTTTACACCGCCCAGCAGCAGCAACAGTTGGTCCAAGCGGGCTATGCGCCACCACAGGTATGTGTGGCCGTTACGGTTTTGGGCTTGCTTTTGAGCTACGCTTATGTTTGCCATACTTTGTACCTTACCGCTCTTTCTGTTTCTGTTTCATTGCATTGTCCCCCCAACATATGTATATTCGCACGTCCGCAATTGGCTTGAACTTACCCCCAAAAACCAAAACCAAAAAAACCACAATCAAAATCAAAATACAAATCCACAACCACAACCAACGCTACCAGCAGTACCAGCAGCCCCACTATGTGTTGTCAAACTCTAATCCCAATCTCAATCTGCATCAATATCCAACACAGCCACAGCCGCCGATGCCGCCAGTGGTGCATCAGAATGGCGGTGCACCCATCTACGGTGTCGCCCCGCCCGCCCAGCACATACCCAGCTCGGCCAGCGCCAATAGCGTCGTGTACAACAGCCAGCCGCAGCTGATGCCACAGCCACCGCAGGCGGCGGGCATGCCCCCTCCTGGCTATGGCCAGCACAACGGACAGCAGCAGCAGCAGCAGCAGGAGAATCTTTACAGTCAAGTGCCGCTCGCACCGCCCATGATGCAACAACAGCAGCAGCAGCAGCCCGTTGGTGGTGTACCCATGCCGCCGCCACTCAATCGCATGAGCAGCACAGGCGGCCCGGGTCAGCAGGTGGCTGCGCCAGCGCCGCCGCCACCGCCACCCAACTTCGGTGGTGCACCGCCGGCGCCGCCACAGATGTTTAACGGAGCACCAGCGCCACCACAGCCGCCGGCACCGCCAGCGCCACCGGCCATGGGTGGTGGTCCACCGGGACCGGGTGGTCCGGGCGCACCACCGCCGCCGCCACCGCCTCCGGGCCTGGGCGCCGGCGGCCCGGGCAAGAAGGACGATCCGCAGGCTGATCTAATGGGCTCCTTGGCCTCGCAGCTGCAGCAGTTCAAGCTCAAAAGAACAAGGTGAGTGCACAAGAAATGTGAATTTGACTTTGTTAAACCAATTATTACTTCAGTCCACCACCGCTGCGCCTGAGAACAGCGGCAGCAGCACCTCCAGCGGCGGCAGCGGCAATTACGGCACCATTGGACGCAGCTCCAACGGCATGGCCTCCATGATGGACGAAATGGCCAAAACGCTGGCAAGACGTCGCGCGCAAGCTGAGAAGAAGGAGGTGAGACTTGCCTGCCAATGATATTTTTATCCTAGTTGGGTCTCAGGAATTGAATTGCAGCATTAGCTTTGATAAACATATCTGATATTCTGATTACTAACGAAAAACTGAAAAAATCCTGTAAGAATGGGATTTGTACTACCAAAATACCAACCATGATCTCAGTTTATAGGATTGGTGTGTTCATAAAAGTTCATCTCTGGAGTATTTGAAGCTATAATTGCAAAGCTTCTAACAAGTAATGATGCAGTTCGATTCCTAGTGCCCATTGTGATAAAACCGCAGTATAATTGAATTGTTACTCAAATTGTCTTTTACTTTTCAGCCCGATCCTGAGCCGGAAGTGAAGCAGAGGCCGTGGGAAAAGTCAAATACGCTGCCACACAAGCTGAGCAGTGGCACCGCTGGCGCCACGTCCAATGCGCAAGGTGGAGCAGCCAACGGCAGTGCCGGCAGCGGCGGCGGCAGCGGCGGCGGCAGTGGCAACAACAATACAACGAACAGTGGCGGCGAATCGCCGCGTCCCATGCGCAAACGCTTCGGCAGCGCCAGCGAGGAGACCATTCTCAAGGTGAGTTTCATTTGCAAGTGCTCAAAGATGTATACTAATAAATGAATGGCCTCTCGCATAGCAGGTCAATGGCGATGGTCTGTCGTTGGCGCTATCCAACAGCGATCTGGACACCCTGAAAGCTGAGATAGTGCGCGAGATGCGGCTGGAGATACAGAAAGTGAAAAACGAGATCATAGACGGTAAGGCGCATCTAATCAAAAGCAACAGCTCCAGTATTTATGCTCTTCACCTTTTGCAGCTATCAAATCGGAGTTCAATCGTAGATAGATCAAAATACCTAGCCTCTAAGCAGCCTCTCACTGTCTACTGTCTACACACACACACACACACACCTACACACACCAAGTCTAACAACAAACAACATGGAAAAATAGCAGCACACTGTCCTAAAATGTGAGCCTGCCCCATGTGGGCAGTTGGGGTGGGCGTGTCTACGGCAATCAGCACACGAATCACGAACTGAGTTATATAATTGCAAGTAAAAAATGCAGCAAAACGCGTCAGATATTTAAATGTGTAATTTAAAATATTTTAATTGTATTTAAATCAAATATTTGAATGGCGCCCAAAACGTATTGGGTACTTATACAAGCATATATACAAATTTATATATATATATATATCTACATGCATATATAGATTTACCTATATATATATATAATCATAAATATGTGTGTATATTTTATACATATATATATACGAAAGTACGCAATTATGTATCAGCTTTTTACAACAACAAGGAACTTTAGTCAAAATAATTGTAATTCTAATCGATTTCTAAGTTACGCAAAAAAAAAACAAAAACAGAAAAAAACCCTAAACAACAAAAACTTTTGTGCGAGCAAAATTGTAGCATGTAATTTTACAACTGTACATTATTTTTACATAAGTATAAAACAATTTAAATGTGAACAAGAAATGCAATGTCTCTCCTTTTGCTCTATGTTTACCCTCCTACTCCTTGTCATCTTTCTTGGCTCTTGTATCTCTCACTCTCCCTCTCTCTCTCTCTATTGGCCTCTGAGCACTGATTTCAAATGCATTTCGTTTTCGCTTTTCTTAAATACCAAAAAACAAAAAAATCAAAAACTCGTAATTATTAACATATAAACATAAGCCAAAAATAAACCCACAAAAAAAAACAAAAACGAAAAAAAAAACAATTTTAACAAGCATCTATCTATTCTAAATACGTATACCAACAAACAACACTCTCATACACACACACACACACACACACATACAGACACAATTGCGAATACATACAAGTTTATAAGCAGTATAGTATTACAAGAACAAAAACAACAACAACAACTCACGTGAGTCACAATTCCATAGATGCTCCCAAATATGGTCATCAAATTAATCAAAAAACAAAAAAAAAACCAAACTGGATTTAATCGTTGCATTTTGAGCACTTTGGAGGAACTCTGCCAACAATTCCCGAGTCGATAACTGACAACTGAATAACAAAAAAAAAACGAATACACTTTCCTAAGTCACGATCTCATAAAAACAAAAACACAAGCAAGAATTATCGATGCGAAATCGAATCGATTCGAATAATTTGTGTGTGGAAACCAAACGTAAATCAGAAATTTACTCAAGCAACAAGTCTTCAAAACATTTCAAAGCGGAATTGAGTGTGGGGGTGTTCAGCACTTTTGAAAGCATTAGCGTTATATACATACATACAATACAACAAAATACAAATACCATGCAAAATACAATACAATACTACGATACTTACGTCTAGACAAAACAGATATTGATAATCTATAAACGCTCTATACGAATTACAGAGAAGGCACAAGTATTACCTACAGCGAGAATTCAACAAAAAAAGTAAATTTAAATTAAACCAATTGACTGCTGCATTAAATACATACATACATACATACATACTACGTGCATAAATAACACACACAAGTAGCAAGTAACAGATAATAATAACAATAACAATAATAATAATAATATCAACACACAAGCTCTCCTCCATTAGAGACCCAAATTGTTTTCCTAGTTGATCCTGAACATATTGAGTACCAATTTCCAAACTTCCATATACAATTAAGACTAAATAGTGAAATTTATACAACAACAACAAGACGAAGACGAAGAAGAAGAACTTGAATGAATGCTAAAAACAAAACATACGAATATGAGATATATGTTTGGAAGATGAGTTTAGTTTTTAAGACATACGTACATATATAATAACGAAGTGAAATTGTTTATTAAGTGTAACATTTATTTATACAACAATACGGAGGATGGACATTAATTTTAATATATGTAATAATAATTTTTGATATTGATTGTGCAAGGTCGATTTAGAGATATTTAATCCTAGTTCTATATTAATGTATATGAGCGGTGTATATGAAAATGTTATGATTTTTGTATTTTTATATATGATCTTTGCATTGGCAACAGCAACAACTGCAAACAAGTTTAACATTAACAACATAACAACAACAACAAAACACAAACTATTTTAAACACAAGATGAAGAAGAAGATAATGTAGTGGAAGATGAAGAAGAAGAACAAGCTTGTGCATTGGTGAGCGCGTAATTTTTATGTATTAAATTAAATATATATTATACACTTATATACAACAAATATTCAATATACATGCATATAAGAAACAAAAAGAAAACCAGCCTCGGCGTCAAAAGCAGCAGCAGCATTAAAAAAAACAAAAAACAAAACAAACTTGACTTGAGATCAAAATAAAAAATCAGCAACGGATTCATTTTAGACGTATAAGCATAAGTTATAAGCGGATACGCATCGGAACCGAACGGAATAGAATGCATAATAAGCATATTTAAAAGAACGTAAAGTGAAATAAACAACAAGCGTTTGTATGTAAAAAAAAACATTTAAATTGCAGTTTTATTTACTTTCAAAGCAATTAACTTTCTGTTATGCTCCAACGCATTTGTTTCGTGTAGCAGTCAGCTTTGTAACGAAAGCATTTTAAATGAGAATTTCTTGGAGGTGCGCATGCGCCGTGACATTCAGCGATTACTCTTTCATATTTTAGTAGGTTTCTTAAATATAGTATTGAGTAAATAATGTTACGAATGTAAACAATTTGAAAATTAATTACAGATTAATATATTCAAAAGTATCGCGTCAGCGCGGATTAGTTCAAAATGTATTGCGTGTAACTAGTTCCACTCTTGCGCACCGCTAGTTCGAACTGGAACCAGCTATCGTTATCGGACTGTAATTCAAGAGCTGTTAGTCTTATTGGACAGCTGAGCGCGAACGGGTGGTACGAGCGCAAAGCAAACATTTTTTGCCGAAAACTAATTTTAAAAATCGAAGCTAGAATCTATTAAAGTGCAGAAAAACCCAACGAAATTATATAAATCAAGTGCTAAACATATTTTGTGTGCTGCATAGTAAACATTTCCCCTTTCTTATTGGAACTTAACTGCAACTTGTGTGTGTGTGTGTGTGATTTGTGCTTGAGCCAAAATAAAACAGCGGCAAAAATTGTTGTTGCTTGCGCCTTAGTAGAAAGCATCCGCAAAAAAAGATGCAAAAAGTAAAGAACAAGAACAAGCAGTAAGAACAACAACTGGCCGTTTGCTTTGCATGTGTTTGAGTGTGTGTGTGAAATTTGGCAGCAAACGCCGATAATGTAGAAAATGTAGAAAATACAAAAATCGTATAAGAAAGCTCAGCAAAAATCAAATACTTTAAATGCAATTACATATGTATGTTGAGACGAAAAATGTTGTAAATACCGAAATGCGGCAGCCAGCAACAACAACTGCTTACACATATGTACATATGTCTATACATATTTGTATGCATAATAATGTATATAGAGTTCTCAATGAAGCTGTGCTTTAGTTGTGCTTCTTCTTGTTACGCTCTGACAGCGGCTCACAATGCATGCGTGCGTATGTTGGCCAAGTGCGGCTAGAAACTAGCCCACAAACGTGGCGACCAAAAGCCTGCGCATGTGTGTGTGTGTGTGTGTGTGTGCTGTGTGTATGTTGTGTGTGTGTGCGTTTTGTAGCGGTACAAAACAACATGTCAACATGTCGATGTCAAAAGAAACCTAATTTGAATCTCGTCCGCCGAACTTATCAGCGCGACATTGAAAATACCAACAATATGTGTGTGCTTGTGTGTTTGGAATAATGCCAAACAAAGCGACAAAGCGTCAAAGGACAAGCGTCTGTTTGCCCAAAGCAAATGTGTACAAAGTTGGTGCTGAAATCAATATGTTTCTCTTTCAGTTAATTTTACGACTTTTGTAAAGTTCATCACACGTCACAAATCGCCCATTTCCAAATCAAGCTGCCACCAAAAAAAAAACACCGACTCGACAAAATACAATAAAACTAAGCAGCAAATAAATTATATTAAAAACAACAACAACAACGACTTGAGCTTGCTGAAAAAGTGCGTTCATTTAAATAATAACCAACAACAACATTTTCAAATATTTAATTAATATTCTAAACGGCGATATTTTTATACGTAACGAAAATAGGCAAACGTAGTTAGAAAATTTTGGCTTTAAAGTGTACAAATTTGTTGTTAACATTTGTTAACATCAACATTTTTGTGTGTGTGGCCTTTAACGACTTAAGAGTACGCCCGAATATATTTTTGGCATAAGTGTGAGTTGAAAACTTTCGCCAAATTTGCTTTAAATAATAATAATTTTTATGTTTTTATGCAAGCTACACTCAGAAAAACAATTTTACAAATTTAATTTACAACTGAAAATGAGTAAACAATAATTTAGCAATAATTTTTGCATTTGTATTTATATAGTTTTTCTGAGTGTATTCGCCTTCCCTTCACTCATTTGTTGCTTTACACCCACACCTGAACAAGAGTGGAGTCCAAAACGATTGTTGAACAATTTCTGCTGCATTACACACACACATAAACATTATATATAAAATATATATATACACTAACACACATACACGCATACCTATTTAGATAAGTTTTTGTTTTGCTTTACTGTCGCTAACCAATCCCCGAAAACTTTGTGTGTATATATGTATATGTGTATAAACCTAAATGCTTATACATATGCGGCTAAACAAATATAATCCCAAATTATTCTATTTATACATTTTATGCAAACAACAAACAAAATTATATATACTATATACAAATAAACGCGTTCTTAATAATAAATGTGTGCCTTTCTTTTTTTGCGAAACAACGCAAAAATGCACAAATGATTCAATAAACAAAAACAATGCGAATAAATTCGACGAATCTACGAACAAAAAAATAACAACGCATATCCTGCAAACAACAACAACAACAAAAATAAACTACGCCGTTTTCTGGTACCCGGAATGGTGAGTGAATTACGCATAGAAAACCCAATGCCTTAAGCACCCCACTTTGAGCACTTGGGTGTGGTTTGAATACCCGTAGAAACTTATATTTATGTATATATTCGTATTCGTCGCTTGGCAATTAATACTTTTTGGCAACTAGAATTGAGCATCAAATTATCAACATAAATTTCAATTAAATTTAATCAATAATGGTTTTTTAAGAGACCAATTAAATTAGTTATCTGCTCTACATTTTTGCTATAAAATTGTTTGTGAGTAAGCTCATTATTCTGCATATACAATTGAATTATAACAAGTGGGAAAGGATTATCTTTTTATACTCTTTTCGAACCTATAGGCAATTTTCACTCTGCCAACTGCACCACTGAAATTTCATAAGCTGTACAAAATCGTTTTGTCGCGTAACATTTTTTTTTGTTCTAAGAATACTTAATTCATTGCCAGTTGTATAGCAGCTATAAGATATAGTGATCCAATCCGGCCGGCTCCAACCAATGTGATGTCTCTTTGAATAATAAGTATCGGTGCAAAGTTTCATCGCGATAGATTAAAAAACATGGGGATATATGGCCAAAACCGACTTCGAGTTGTATGGCAGCTATAAGATATAGTATTCCGATCCGGCCAGCTCCGACCAATGTGCTGTCCCCTGGAATAATAAGTGTCTGTACAAAGTTTTATCGCGATAGCTCAAAAGCTGAGGGACTAGTTTGCATACATACAAACAGACAGACAGACAGACAGACGGACATGGCTAGATCAATTTGTATTGTCATTCTAAGCATACTGGCAGTAACTTTTGGGAGTCTCCGACGCTTCCTTCTATGCGTTACAAACTTAATATACTATTTTCTTCGAAAAGAGTATAAAAACTACTGGATAACTGCTAGTCGACTTTATTATTCTTTGGCTTGGCTTGTTAAGTTGTTAAACTAGTTGTATACTCCCCATGCGAGTGAGTTGCGTGTGTTATCACATTAGACTTGGACTTCTCGCTATCCTTCCGTTCCTTGCCACGCCTCGCATTAGTTAACAGCACTTTTCCATGTACACAGAAGGCAACAACCCCCTTTTAAATAGCAAAAAAAAAACACGACCCCCTTTTGGCCCCTTGGCCCCTTGAGCAAAAGTGTGTCACGGCATTCGCTTAAAGAGTGTGGCGGCATAAATTGTGCACAGTTAAAAGCAGAAGCTGCCCCCCACCCCCAACCCAGCCCCCACTTCGGAGCCACCCTGTCTGCTAACCTCTAACCGACTTGCATTCGCTTTTGCCAACCCCCAAAGCTTTAGCTCTCTCTCTCTCTCTCTCGCTCTCTCATTCTTACTCTGCAGCAGCTGGAGACAAACAGAGCAAAAACACTTAAGGATAGTATATATGTTTACATGCTCTGTTCTTGTTGAAGGATAACGACTATATTGGCAGCTAGAGACTTGAAACTTGACATATACATATATATAAAGTCGTATATATTTATTTAGTTGTTTATTTGTTTATTTAAAGTCAACTATTGGCATTGATAAGCGCGTCAAGTTTATATACATAACGCACTTTAATCGATAAAAACAAGTGTGGAAGGATTATCTTCGGCGTGCCGAAGATTTTATACTCTTTTCGAACCTATAGGCAATTTTCACTCTGCCAACTGCACCACTGAAATTTCATAAGCTGTACAAAATCGTTTTGTCGCGTAACATTTTTTTTTTGTTCTAAAAATATTTAATTCATTGGTAGTTGTATAGCAGCTATAAGATATAGTGATCCGATCCAGCCGGCTCCAATCAATGTGATGTCTCTTTGAATAATAAGTATCAGTGCAAAGTTTCATTGCGATAGATTAAAAAACATGGGATATATGGCCAAAACCGACTTCGAGTTGTACGGCAGCTATAAGATATAGTGGTCCGATCTGGCCGGCTCCGACCAATGTTCTGTCCCCTGGAATAATAAGTGTCTGTGCAAAGTTTTATCGCGATAGCTCAAAAACTGAGGGACTAGTTTGCATACATACAGACAGACAGACAGACGGACATGGCTAGATCAATTTGTATTGTCATTCTAAGCATACTGGCAGTAACTTTTGGGGTCTCCGACGCTTCCTTCTATGCGTTACAAACTTCAGGACAAACTTAATATACTATTTTCTTCGAAAAGAGTATAAATATATATATACATATTTTACAACTAGTCTATTTGATGACCTTCTTGAATAATATATTAAATATGTGTGAGAATTTTACGTATGGGATATATAAGTGCCTGATAACTTTCTTCAAAGTTTCATTGTCGCCTGCTTTTCAGAGTATTACGCAGTTGGCTACAAGCAAACTGTAATATTCTCACTCTATAGAATCGCTGTTAATAAATCAATTCCATGCCGCAATTACAAGCCATGAAGGTTGCGATGACAACGGTCAAAACATTTAGCCAGAGTTCAAATACCTTAGCTTGCTGTTCGAGTATATATAGTCTATATAGTATATATATCAAAACATAAACAGCAGCCGGACAATACTTAGCCCAACAAATTGGCGGGCAAATAAACATATAGAAATCAAGACGCGCCCAAAAGCAAAGAGTCAGCCACAGCTGTTTTTTTTGGGTGTCCAAAACAAAAATCAATAGCCAAACAGAAAACAGAAAACAGCAAGTAAAATAAATAGAGAAAAGCAAAAACAAACCCTTATTTGTCAAAGATTTAAAGCCAAGCTAAGCGACTAGCTGAAGCTTAATTTATCTATTAAGCTTGGCAATTCAAAGCTTGACAAACATGCACTTAAAACGTTAAATTAAAAAATATACATATACATATTTACTACTGTCCTAGCTTAATAATCAATAATTGGTTCCAGCCACAGCCGGCAAACTAGTTTCTGCTCACGTGCAAAGTCGAAAGGTCTGAAAAAAAGCTGGAAAGCTGACTTGAATTTGTTTTTTTTTTCTCCAGCTGAACTTTGCTCGCAACAAGCAACAGAAACAAGCAGCAGAAACAGAAACAGCAGCTCAACTTCAACTTGCTCACACAATAATTGTTTGTCAGACAGATGTGGCAAAAAAAAAGATGCACGCAACAGCAACGCAAAAGCTACACGCAGAGAAAAAATGTAGTCTAGCATATTGAAAATAAACAAAGAAAGCAGAATCTTGTTTCTAAGTTTAAGAGCAGAAATCTCTAAACCAAAATGAGATTTCTAAATTTCAGTTATTTATGTTTAAAAAGAAACATGAAAAATTCACAATTTTAGTTTCTTTTAAAAGCCGCATCAAAGTTTTCTTAGCCTTGTTTAATTGTTGACCCTTGAGAACCTTTTACTTAGGCTTATTCAATATACATATCTGAATATTAGAAAGATTTCGAAATGAACATTTCAAATACTTTTTTTTTAATAGTAAAAAAATTAAAATTTTTTGTTGTTTCTGCTTTGTTAGAAATGTAATTTGTAAAATTAGAAAAAATATATAAATATATGTATGCATGACTATATTTTAGTGAGATTTTCCAAAGGCTTAGCCATATTTGTTTTTCTGAGTGTACGCTTATTTTGTGGCTGGGTCACAATTTTGACTACTCAAAACGGGTCACAAAAGACATTGCTCATTACTTTTGTGAGCTCGTTGCCCAATCTCAGCTCGCACATAACTGGCATTAGCGTTGGCAACTGTGCGTATGCGTAATGCAATTGACATTATATATACGCCATGTTGTCTCCGCACCCATTTGCTATTTCCGCTACGGCTGCTGCTGCTGCTGTGTAATGATGATGATGATGATGAGAGTGCGCCCAAAAATAGTTGTTTCTAATCAAAGTTCGAGAGCTTCATGTGCAAATTAGATGCGAGCTGACCCTGAGCTGTCTGTCTGTCTGTGTACAAATATTAAAGGCCAACTGTCTCGATTTCTTAACAACAAAACCTTGCATGACGCTAATGATTGACTGTGTTTCTTAAAGTAAGTTCTATGGCAATTTATGTATATATATATATATTTATGACTGTCGCAACCGCCAATCGACTTTAATAACTGCAAACTGGCCATATAGCGAATATTGGCGATAAGAACTAGAGACCCTACGATTGATTAGTATATATACATTTAAATAAACAACACTATGTATAGCTCACAATATTTGTTTACAATGACGCCAATATTTGAATATTGCCATGACATCATCGACTGTTTAAGCTAAAATACCTTTGGGTAGTTCAGTTACATGGAGTATTTAGCCAAAGTTCTTTCGCCAGACTGTCACTGATAAGCCGACAGATAAGCGCTTCACTTTCCAGTTGGCCTTTATGAATGAATCAGCTAGCTGACTGGAAAGTTGCCTTCTTCGGACATAAACATCAAAGAGCATTTAACGTTCGCATCACGTATCCAATAAGCAAATTACAAAAATACTCCAAGCGGCCTTCAAGCTGCCTCAATTGGCATTAGCTTTTAGGTTTTAGCCTGGTCGACTTTGTGGTTAGCTATATCGCATTACTCGATTCCTATTTATAGCTCACACAATTCGCAATACTTTCTGCGCATCTGATTTTAATGAGCTATTTCACTTCAAGTTTGCAAGGGCCGCAATTAAATGTTTGCCTAGAGAATGTTCTCATTCGCATTCGCCATTATTTAATTATGGTCGAATGAATGAAAACTTCAGCTTATGACCTTTTCTAACGGTGCCGTTGCCGGTGCAATTAAAACGGAAGTGCCGCCTCGTCTTACCAACCTGTTGATAAGGTTATTGCCCCGCTTGGTTTGCTCAAGTCTTTTGCATTTATGTCGGGGTATATATAATTTTGTGGCCAAGAAAGTTGACTTTATTGATTGAGGCCTGCATTTGAGTGGTTTAGGCTAAAGCTATTTGTCATTTTCTCAATTGCTTAACTCCACTCAAGTGAGTGTTAAAAGTATACTTATGGAGCTTTTAGGGTGTTGTTTAACTTCTAACAGCTATATAGCATATAACTTCCCTAACAATGTTTTAAACCTAATGAGGCTCTTTCTACTTAACAAGTATTCTAGTCACACTTCATATTTATACTCTTTTCGAAGATAATAGTATATTAAGTTTGTCCTGAAGCTTGTAACGCATAGAAGGAAGCGTCGGAGACCCCCAAAAGTTACTGCCAGTATGCTTAGAATGACAATACAAATTGATCTAGCCATGTCCGTCTGTCTGTCTGTCTGTATGTATGCAAACTAGTCCCTCAGTTTTTGAGCTATCGCGATAAAACTTTGCACAGACACTTATTATTCCAGGGACAGAACATTGGTCGGAGCCGGCCGGATCGAACCACTATATCTTATAGCTGCCATACAACTCGAAGTCGGTTTTGGCCATATATCCCATGTTTTTTAATCTATCTCGATGAAACTTTGCACAGATACTTATTATTCAAAGAGACATCACATTGGTTGGAGCCGGCCTGATCGGATCACTATATCTTATAGCTGCTATACAACTGGCAATGAATTAAATATTCTTGGAACAAAAAAAAATATGTTACGCGACAAAACGATTTTGTACAGCTTATGAAATTTCAGTGGTGCAGTTGGCAGAGTGAAAATTGCCTATAGGTTCGAAAAGAGTATAAAATCTTCGGCACGCCGAAGATAATCCTTCCCCACTTGTTTTTACAAATTTTACTTTAACTTTATGTAGTTTAAAAGCAGACATTGAGCAAACTAAAAAGCAAAACAACGTTTCGATCAATTTCTTGAATAGACCCAATGAGAAAACCAGCTTAAATCTCAATCAATCTCTGTCTCAGTTCACCCAGATTGTATATATATGTACCGTTAATGATATGGTAAACTCAGCGCCGGCATTTCCTTAACAACAACAATAGCAACAGCAACTAGAACAATGATGAACATTTGTTCTTTGTTAACACTTGTAAAAGCAATCTGCCAGCTTTCTTTGCCCCCTTTGGCAGCTAAAACTCAACTCGTGGGGCAAACGACCAAAAAGCAGCGAATGGTATTTTCATCAGTCGCTGTTTTGTCGCTTGTTCTATGCTTAAAAATACCCACGAATACTTGTTGCTCTCGTAATAGTCCCCCGCCCCCCCTGGCTGTCTGCCTGCCCCTCCCCAGTGGGGTCAATAGACGCGCCAACACCGTGAGGGGGGCAGAGGGGGATGGGGGCAAAAGGCAGCAAGCCGTTAAGTCAAAGTCAACGGCGCAGTAAGAATGAAAGGCAAAAGAGCAGCTGCAGCAGATGTATACATACACAGATGCAAAACACAATGCGTGCGTGCGTGCGTGCGTGCGCTCTGATCTGTGATTTGCAAGCGTAAGATATTCGCGAGATGACATGAAACAGACTTTCAGCAGCAAAAGATAAACATATGTATATCTATACATATGTAAAATAACATTTGATTGTGAGAGAGAGAGAGAGAAACAAATGGAAAACAAGTGGCCAATAGCTAATAGCCAAAAGCAAATGGCCAATAGCAGAAAACGTTTGCCAACAATCAAATGAAATTCAATTTTGAGCAAGGCAAATGTTTTTAAAAATATTAACTGCAGCCGAGTGCCAAAGCCAAACTAGTCGCAATTGGAATGCAGCGCATTGAAAACTAAGAAGAAAATGTAATGTGGAAATTGCCCAAACATTAAATCTTCTAAAAATAATAGAAAAGGGCAGGCTTCCGATTCTAATTCACACAGAATGTCTTACGTCATTTCTTTTATTTCTGGTTTCTTTTTCTTGTGTGTATGTTTTGTCTGCCGAATGGGAATTTATGTATGTATTGTTATTTATTTACACACAATAGGCACATTCTGTTTTTTATTGCTCTAGCAATGGGGTTGTTGAGTTTTGATGCGCAATTTGTAACGCCTTTTAGTTAGTTATGCATAATTAAGTTGATTTATTCAGATTTTATGCAAAGAAAAATAACAATTGAGAAAGTTAATGTAAATTATTAGCTTTACGAGTGTGTTTTCAGTGATTATAATTTTATTAAAAAATTAATGAGTTTGAAAACTTTTTTAAGCAGTTTGGATATTTTCTCTTTGTTGTTTTTGGGAATTAACTTTATTTTATACCAAAAAATTAAGAAAATATACGCAAAAAGTTCAAAAACAATTGCAATTCAGCGAATAAGATTTTATAATAAAATCAATGAATTTTAAAACCTTTTTATTTCGTTTATTTAGGATATTTAAGAAGTTTTTCTTAGTTATTTTTGAGTATTAAATTTATTTTATTCCAAAAAAATTAGTATTCTTATTATAATTCAGCGAATAAGATTTTATTATAAAATCAATGATTTTTAAAACCTTTTTATTTAGGATATTTAAGAATTTTTTCTTTGTTGGTTTTGATTATTTTTAATTAAATTTATTTCTTTCCAAAAAAAATTAGTTCAATAACCAAAAAGTTAAAAAACAATTATATTTCAGAGGATTTGATTTTATTATAAAATCAAGGATATTTTAAACCTTTTTATTTACTTTATTTGTGAATTGAGAATTTAATTTATCTTATAGCAAACAAATTAGTAAATACAATAGCTTTTCTAAATCAATACCCTTTAAGTAAATACAAAAAAAGTAGAGTATTTACATATTCGACATTCCTTTTGTCTGCTGTCTTTTTTTTCCTGTTTTGTTTTTTGTTCGATGTGCTTCTTTTGTTTTTTGGCATGTTCTTTTCGAACGAGTCGCGACCTCAAAAAGTAATGACGTCAATACCCAGTTGGCCACCTTCTGCTCCAGCCAGAGACTCGCCCTCTCTCTCTCTCTCTTTATCCCTCCTCCGCCCCTCTCTTTCTCTCTCCCCCCTCTTTCTGCCAGAGCATGGAGCCCATTAAGACACAAATTGTATTTCGAGCTCTGTGCGTCGGCGCATAAATAGTTTTGAGTTATTCTGTTCAACAGATAGAATATGATGTGAGAATGTTTTACTCATGTGGGGATACACAAACTCAGTACGGCTGCCTGCAGAATTGTGTGTGTTGTGTTCAGTTTCATTTCGGTTCGGTTTTTGAACATAACACAATTTTCGTTTCGAGTTTTGCTTCCTTTTTTCGGTTTCAAAAAAAAACATTAATAATCATAAATATTAATAGTAATTTAACTGTTTAGCTTAAAAATCGATTTGTTTAATTATTTCATATTTTTTCTGTGTGCCTTGCGACTAAAAATTTCTTTGTGAGTGAAAAGCTTTTGTCATATTTGCGTATGAAAAAATGTTCAACATATCTATAAATAGATGTGGGAGAGAAAGATCTCTAGAGAGAGATCAGTCGGTGATCTTACATACTATTTGGCCTAAATGGGCCAACTGTTTATATATATATTTATATATCACTAAGTGCATTACTTGTTGTATCCCGTTTGCAGTCGTTAACGATGCTGTCGATGCCTGCTGCTGCTGCTGCTGAACAATGGATCTAGCAGATCAAATCGATGACTATATCTGTTCATTCGAGGGACTTGGTGACTTAACAATGGACTCCCTAGCCATGTTCATATTCTTGTGGGCCGTTCTGGCCCTCTTCTCCGTCTGGCTGTGCAAGCTGCTCTATCACAAGTATCTCAATAAGGCCACTCCAGCCAGTGCCAGCAACAGTCGCCAGAGCAGCGTGGCGCCCGGTGGTGCTCTGGCCCTCGGTGGTGCTAAGCCCGAGAAGCGTTTGTCTGAGCCACGCGACCTGATGGCCACCAAGAGCAAAGTCGATGATCTGTCCAAGCCGCTGACTGGCGGTGTCTCGGCCGGTCGGGGACGCTCCACTGCATCGCCCATGGGTGGTGGCAGCGGTGGTGGTGGTGGTGCTGCCGGCGGTCCGCGTCGTCGTGTGGTGCGTCAGAGCTCCACGGGGCCAGAGAATCGCAAGAAACGCTACGTGCCACCGCCATCGAATGTGGTGGGGCCAGAAACGGTGAGTAATTCAATTCGATCTAAATATAAAATCTGTTTTTTATTAATTACTTTTATTGCTGTGGCTCATTTCCTTTAGAGCTCCGTTACGTGGACGAGTCAAGTGTTCCGCTGGCTGTACAGCGATCTGGTTATCGTAAACGAACTACTCATGTCCTGGGTCATAGCCATCAACGATACACTGCGCAAATCCGTCGACGAGGTGAGTGAAAGCGATAAAATATATATATATATATATAAATAAGTCTGCTTATTATACCCTGAACACATTAAAAATGCGTAAAAAGATAGAAGATAGAAGAAGTTGTGTAAAAGTATAAAGAACATATATTCTTGATTAGTATAAGCAGTCGAGTTGATCTAGCCTTGTCTGTCTGTCTGTCTGTCTGTCTGTATAAGCACGCGGATATCAGAGACTATAAGATCTAGAGACTTCATATTCGGAATGAAAATTCTCGTATTCCCTGTCTGATCACGTTTGTTTCATTTTATCGATAGCTCGTCCCATTTAAAAGTTATCGATACATTTTGATTTAAGACCAGCGTGTTTTGATTCCAGTAGTTATTTTCAAGCCCGATATTGGTATAGCTTCCTTTATACCTAAATGAGCTTGATTTAATCTAAAAGTAAGGAAACAATTTATTTTCTCAAGTCTCATATTACTTTAAGATTTAATACTTTAATACTTTAAATATTATTGGATTTATTCGCAGACTTTAGCCTATATTTGTACCAAAAACAAGTTTTTCTTGCTCGAACCAAGCCCATTTTATATAGTGTAAGACTCGTATGCTCTTATCAAGGAATTTTTTGTATATTAAGATTTGCTAGCTCAAATCAAGAACTTTTTAACTATTATACCTAATATATAATCCAATTTACTTCCTTTAAGTAGAATGTATTTCGACTTTGTCAAAAGTTTGGCATAAAATACAAAATATCCGAGCTATTTCTTTGTCTCTGCATGAATGACATCAGTCCGCAGCTTTGACATCATCATCATCCACCTTCTGTCAGCTAGTTGTGATGTCATTAGGATGTTGTTCAAGTTCTCAGTGCAATGAACTTAGCTCTCTTCTGTCTTCTGTAATATGGCCTCGACTTTCAACTTGAGCTGAGGTCTACTACTTAGCCAGTTAGCCAGTTAGTTAGCCATTTAGCCAGTCAGTTAGCCAGTCAGCCGTGACCGGCGTGGAAAACGCGTTTTGAGCGCAGGTTTTTTTGTTGGTTTTTTTCTGTTATCGCCTTTTATGTGAGTCTCGGTCTGCTCTCCAGCAAACGTAGGCCAAGGTCAGAGTCAGAGTTGTATTTGTTTCCATGACAACATTACTACATCATGTTTGTTAGTCATTCATTGCCTCTCGCATTCTCGCATTTTGTCACATTTTTATGACTTTCGGGCATACGGGTTTATATATATGAACTACTTCTTTATAAATTGCCGCTTACGTAATGCCCAAAAAGAAAATGAACGATAAGCTGGCAAACTGGTTAAAGCGCCTCCAAAAACTGTCGCTCTAATTGCCTGTTGAGTGTTCTTAATGCATCTCTTTTAATTGCAGCATGGCGTGGCGGTTGAAGTGGTCCGAGTTCTGCCGGATAGTCCAGCTCCGGGCTTGAACAACATCTTCTGCAACTGCGAGGAGCAGAATCCAGCTGAAATGGTTAGTATTACCTTAGTTGTCTAAATATATACAACAATGAACGACAATTCGCTGAAAAAGAAGACTTTTGATTTCACCTTTTTCAAATCCACCGAACAAGGTGAAAATGGTCTGCGAAAGTGAAATTTTTAGCTCGATTGGCTTTAAACTTGCTTTACATCAAAGAGACTTATACTTTTATAAGTTATAATCGTAATTTTCAATGCATTAGTTATATATTCTTATATTCACTTGTTGATTATTAGAATATATATATCGGAAATCACATTAGTATGCGCAGCGTTTGTAATTTCCGACCTGCCCTCAATCATTCTTATCTCAAATCCGTTCTATATCCGTTGACAATCCTCTTCGCAGCTCATCACCTTCGACTGTGACGCGATGCCCGTGCTGCAGGTGAAGACGTTCCGGCAGAAGGCGGGCAAGGTGGAGACCTCGCATTATAAGGTCACCGTGTCGCGATTCCGGGCACGCATGTCCATACCCATTAACTACAATACACTCAAGGGGGAGATGCGTGTCGACGGCTATCCGGACGTGAGTAATGTTGAGATACCAAATGAGTATGCCAATGCTAATCACTTTCTATATATACGTGTATATGCAGGTGCGCATTGCGATGAACAGCGTGGGCGCCATCAAGGCCATGGATCAGGATGAGCAGCAGCTGCAGACGGTTATCAGCGATATCCTGACGACGGCGCTGCGTGAGACCGTCTATCCGGTGGACTTCTCCATCTACTCCACCTGCCCGCGGGCCGAAGTGGAGCCCTTGGAGCTGCCTGTAATATATCCCGTGCACTATGACTCGCTGGCGGTGAGCGTGCGGAGCATTGAGAAGCAGTTTGTCCTGCCTGTTGTTTGTTCTGTGTTCTCCGTCTTTTTCTCTGACTGTCTTTTTCAGTTGTTTCGCAACACAATCGAGTCACCTCCAACACAGAACTCAGCTCGGAGACCAGTGTACAGTGTCCTCTTTTGTTGTCTTTCTCTCAGTCTATCTCTCTCTCTTTGTATTTTCCTGTACTCTACACAAACAAACAAACAAACAACACTTCTCATTGTTCTTACGCCACACAGCATCTACTTTTATACATCGTTGTATTCTTTCTCTATGTTATCTGTTTATGAAATTCGCCTTACCTTCTTATCCCTGTCTCACAATTCTCTTACATGTTCTCATATTTCGCATTTCAAAAAGTATGAGTAAAAGTTTTCTCTCTTTTACGCTCTCTCTTTTCAGGGCAATCAATACTTTCAATATTATTACAATTACTAAATTATGCAACCTACAAAAACACCCTTCCCTCTTATTTACCCCGAATTTCTATGTATTCTATTAAAGGCGAATTTCATAAGCTTCCACTATACTCAGTCGCAAAATTTGATCTAGAATTTAGAAAGTCGTCATACTACAAGAGCAAACTCTCCGTATTTTCCAGATAAATAATTTTTAAAATACATGCAAGGTATAATTTTCTTAAATTTATAAGTACAATTGTTCAATTCCTGAATAATTTATGTAGAAAGAAAGCTTAGCAGATCTATAAATATGGATTATATTTACACTTTTCAGAAATATATTTCTTAAGCAGAAAGTATTTCTGAAAATTATTTGGTTTAGAATCTAGTTTTGCTTTTGAGGGCGCCTTTCTAAATTGTCTGTCGATCTTCTAAATTCTAGAGCATATTTCTGGTCTGACTGGATTCGCTCTCAAAGTGTTCTCTTTCTCAGCCTTCAATACTGTTAATACTCACTCATACTCTGTCAAACTCGCTCATTGCATGCTCGGCCCGTCCACACACAGCACAACATGGATCAGCTGGGATCGGGCATGCTGCGTGACTCCCAGCACATGGTATCCGGCCGCCGGCTGCTGGTCAAGATCGTCCGGGGCGAGGGACTGCGGGACGCTCACGAGCCGTATGTGGTCATCGAGATGGACGAGCCGGCGCAGAAGAACCAAACGGGCACACAGCGCGGCAGCAAACCCTACTGGGACGAGCACTTCCTATTGTAAATTTAACCTGATCCTCTTAAACTTATAGATTATAATACTCTATCTACCATCCACAGCGAACTCTCCCCACAATCTGCTGAGATACTCTTTGAAGTCTACGACCGTCCAGTGATTGCATCCGATCCGCCCAAGTTCCTCGGCCTCGGCCTGGTCGGCATTGATGAGCTGGCCGTGGGTCCCGCCTCCACGCAGCATCTGCAGCTGCAGCCGCGTCCCTATGAGACGCAGCCAGTTGCCGGCGCCATCACCGTCGACTTTGTGTTCATCGAGGGTGCTGAGATTCCGGCCGGCTCGCGTCCCAATCGCCTGAAGGAGGCGCTGCGTCTCAGCACGCCCGCCATCAACGAGCACATCCGCAATGGCGCCGACCTCGCCGATGCGGCTGTCCGTGCCCTCCAGGATGGCGCCCTGTCCGGCTCCAGCGGTGGACAGCCCAGCAAGAGCACCCTCATCATCCACAGTGTGCAGCGGGTGAGTGTTTGAGCGGAGGCATCTCTTTCGCCCCATTTCATGGCTACTCCACTGCAGTCGAGCTTCTCTAAGACGAATATCGATCTGTATTTACAATCGATTACTATCGATTACTAATTGCGCTTCGATTTAGAGAAGTTCGACTGCATTTCAATTTGATTTTATAATTTCGTTCGTTTCGATCGTTTTTTTTCTTTCATTTCCGCGCCCAGAACTCCAGCAATCCAAATGCATTTAAGGTAACTCTTTCAATGCCAAACTCCGTTCGTTTCCCGTTCGTTTTCAGTTTCCTTCTTTTCGTTGAATTTAATTAACAACTCAAAATCAGCCATCAAGTTGACTACTTCATTACATACATTTGTAGGCTACTCAGTCTAAGCTAATCTCGTTCTGTTTTATTGATCTGTTTTTTGCCTAACAATGCGCTTCTCTAACACACCACACACCGCAACACACCACGCTCGCCAAGGTCGAGGTGAATAAAGATGGTCGCATCGAGGTCATCGAATCTCCCACAGAACTCGATCAGGCCGTTGCCCAGGCCTTCGAGCGTGCCGCCAACGAGGCGGCCAGCAGCCAGATTGAGGCAATATCCTCCGATCTGGTCGACAGCCCGCCGCCGCTAGATGGCGACACTACAACAGGTAACGGTAATCTCAACGAGGAGAGCACAGCCGAGGTGAGTAGCATAAGCACGATTTTGTGTGTTTTTTGAAAGTTGCAGCATGGCATGAAATTCTTGTTTAAATAATATTGCAATGTGACTTGATCAAACTATTCTCAATGTGTGCTTAGATTATAAGTTTCACATGATGCTTTTACTTATTCAAAGAAATAAAACCTTTGATTCTAGAACCAATATTCTCAACATTCTTGGCTTTGAGTTCTTGTTCAGGTGGTTTTATATTTTCAAGGACTATTTCTTTATGATTCTTTATGATATTAGATTTGACTACTTGACTCTAACTACACATTGAGAATATGATGTTAAGCTTCAATCCCATTTTGAAGTTCATTCTAATGCCCATTCCCAATGCCTTTACAGTTTGGCCAGCCGAATGCGGCATCGTCTCCAAACGGCAGTGGCTATCACAACAACTACAGCTTGAATGGAAGCAGCAATCTCACCGGCCAGGCCAATGGCAGTGGTGGCTACAACACGAACAGCCTGCCCCGAAATGGGGCTAGTTCGCCTTTTGCCAGCTTGCAGCAGCAACATCAGCAGCAGCTGCAGCAGTCGGGAGTTGAGCTGGACGATCGCGGTCGGAGCAAAAAACGTAATTTCTTTGGCACACTCAAGAAGCGGCTCAGCCGCTCCAAGACACGCACCCTATCGGCTGACCAGCCCAATAACAACCATAAATCACAATCAGCCACCAATTCCGCCAATACAACAAGAGCAAGCGCCGGACTCACAAGAGCAACCCAAGGAGCCCTCAATGGTGAATCTTCCCGTTCATTATCTGTCGATCGTGCAACTCTGTCTAAAAGCAATTCACTTGGTAATTACCCAAACGTCCATTCACAATCCCACCACCACCACCATCACTATCACAACAAACACCCAAACAAACACAGCTCACAGCATTTATTTACATCTTTGAAGAACGCTTCTTATATTTGCATAAAAAAACGCATGCTATTTGATTGGATAGTTTTACTTTAACCTTTATATATAAGGCGTAGTTTCGGGAGTCGAAAAATTGCATTTGTTAAATTTGCTATGCTCAAATAATTTGTTATGAAATTTGATAGACAATTTAAAAATATTAAGTGCATATACTTTTAGTGTAGAGTTGTTTTTGGGGGCAAACTATGCTTAAACATAACTAGAGATTGCAAATCGGATCAGTTTTGGGAGTTTCAGGTGCTTAAAAGGCATTTATATGAACTATCTAGGCTTTATTTTGACTTGTGCTTCATAGAAAATTCGAAAGTTTTTCAGATTTCAAGGCAGATCTATTATAGAGTCCAAGCCATGATCACAACTGTCTAGGGAACGACAATCGGATCAGTTTTGAGAAAGTTATGGCAGTTTTAGATGTTTGGAAGGCATTTCTAGGCACTTATTACAAATTGATGGTATCTTAAGATTGACTTATTAGCCTTATCATGTCTTGATTTCTTATTAGAAGGCATTCATTTCTTCTAAGCACATCTGATCCCTTCAGCAATGTATCGCATCGTATCGTATCAAAATCGTATCACATCCAATTCTTATTTGTAGTGTATTAAAATGTTTCGGTAAGCGATGGTGCATACATATATCACATATAGCATATCTAGTTCTGTATATGTACATATATATGTGATGTCCTTAGCCTTATATTGTTCTTTGTTCTACTTTTTCTTCCTTTACAATTTTCCCCCCCAACTTTAATGCTAACCAACTTAATGTTACCTGCACAAATACAATCTGTATGTACCTTTTCTGTAACTCTTCTCTATTTATATATATATATATGTAATATTCGTATGTATGTTTTTAACATTTTACGCTCCACACAACCCACAACACACAAATTTTAAACCACAAAACACAACAAAACTTTTTGAATATTTTTATCAAATTATTTCTCTATATATATATTATTGTATACACTTCTTTTATATTATTTTGTTGTTATTTCTTATTTATTTTCATATGTGCCATTATTAATTATATGCAAATAACTATTTGATTGGTTTGCCACACAATTTGGTCTCTATTCGGGTGTTTGGTGTGTGTCGCTCTCAATAAACTTAATAAATGGCCATGCTTTTCGGCTATGGATGTATTCTTTCACATACTATGAACACATTTATATACTGCAAACAATATAATAACTACCACAACAACAACAACAACAATACAATACGAAGGACCCCGCATGGGCATCGGTTCGTCCATCACCGATCACCACTCACGACGCTCTTCAATTTCAGAATCCTCAGCCATCTCAGGCTTCTCATCGGCCAGCAACAAAACCTACGTTCATGAGGCATCCACACTGGTCCTAGAAACGGTCGAGAATGGCGTCAAGCGGTAAGTACAAGCCATATATACCCTCTATACCCTGTACCCCCTATCCAAACAAGTCTTCAGCGATTCTAAATAGAATATCTGCTTAGTAATCAAAGCGAAAAAGCCATACAAATATACTCTGTAATTTATCGCGACTTTTTAGAGCAGACGCATAGCTACTCCAAGAACTAAAGTGACTTATATTATGTAGTTAATTAAAGTAATTAATTTTACTCAATTAAATTTTGAACAGCGCAGCTTAAAAACATTTCGTGCTTTTGTCTCTCTTCTTCATTTCCGATCACTGTTAAGTTCATAGACAGAAACGCTCAAATTGGCGGCAACAATCGGAGCTCAGAAGTTATTTGAAAATGTACTACTCATATTGGGCGCAGAAAGGAGGCAACTTTACTGTATTTCCTACAGTGTATTTTCACATTGGGTAGATGCTGATAGTCGGCTACCATTTTCTCCGTTTTTCACCTATATACTGACATTTGTATTCCATATTGCAGGCATTTCATTGTGCCGTTGGCCATCGCACAAAGACCTCGCTGGCGTCGCAAGGGAACCAAACTGCACATCTACAACGATCACACGTTCATCGCAAAACACTTGAGCGGGTAAGTGCGAAAGTTCAACTCACCCAGTTGGCACCTCTGACAAGTGTTATCTTTGCGATTTGCAGTAGCGGTCTGCAGTGTTCGATCTGCATGAAGTCGATACCGAGGCGGCCCGGCAAGCAGGGCTACGAGTGCCGCGATTGTCAGCTGATCTGTCACAAGCAATGTCACATACGGGCGCCACAGTCGTGCCCCAATCCTAATGTACTCTCCATGGAACTGTAAGTTGGTGTTTGGGCTCCCAAATTCACTATTCGCTTGGTTCTATTCAGCCTGTCATTCATTTTATCTTTGATTCTTTGATACTTTGGTGGTTGGCCCCCAATAATAGTAAGACTAATTTATGTTTTTTATTTTATTTCTCTCTTTTTTTAAACACACACGCACACACAAAACACGCACACACTCCTCTTTAGAACCTCACTTCCGGTACTCTCAGAACGAGATTTGAACATAGTTAACTGAAGCAAACATAAAAATATAAAAATACCTACTTACACTTTAATATTGAATTACAATACTATTATATTATAATGTCCGCTGTTGAATATTAACTACATGCAATGATTTCTTTGCGTTTTTTTATTTCATTTCGAGCTTTGAACAGTTTTTGCAAATTGGCGTCAAAATTATAAAAGCTATTTGGCATATTTTTTAAAAATTTATTCAATCGCTTAAGTGTTAAATATATAATTAAGCTTAAAAGGTTTTTGCACGCTTGAAGTACTAAGAACTAAGTTTGTTAAATGCTTTTGCTAACTATTTACCTATTAACACAAACATTATACAATTACAAATACGCCATAATTATTTCATACAGATTTCTAACATTTATTGATGTTTTTCTATTTCACAAAAACAAAACAAAACACACACACATTAAAACGCCATTAAATAAAATCACAAAATACTCAAAAACATGGACACAGGATGCCTAGTGATCAGTAAATTTAAGCGCACAGAATAAACAATGATAAATATTGAGAAAAAAACAAGTAAAAGGTAACAACAACAACAACTGTTTAAGTGATTGATAATATACAGTAAAAATGTGCAGCATTTCGTAATTTTGACGCCAAGAGCAAAAATGTTCTGAGCAAAAATATATTCAGACAACTCAGACAAGAGTTTTAGGTTCACTTCCGGTTGCGTTTAACAATTCTTGAGAACTTCCGGTTATTGTTTCCTAACATAGGAGAATGGGTAAGCTTTTCTCATCTGCATGGAGTTCCAGTTCAGCTTTATTGTCACCAAAATTAACACGATGATTCCTCTACGGAAAAGCATGAGTGCTAAACAATTGAAATTTTGTTTTTATTTCCATAAAATAGACACATGTGATTTAAGTCTATTGAATTCGAAGCCCTTGATTTGTTTGCCTTTTTGTTTTATGTTTATTATGCAGTGTTTTAAATATCAAAGAAAATTTGTTATAAAATATGTGTTACTAATTATTGTCTATTACTTGCTTCCAGTATTTCTAATGATTCTCATTCTTTCTATTCACAGAACTAAACTTAACTCAGCTGCGGCGGATCGTAGCATTAGGAAATTGTAAAAATCTACAATACATTTAATACGAATCGAAATAATACTTTTAAAATTTAAATAGTTTGCATTATTAACACAACAAAAAACTGAAGTCAGCAAGAAATTTAAAATCCTCAACTCACAAAAGAAAAACAAAAACAAAACCGAAAGTACTTACATAATTATGTATGTATATCAACCTATCTATGCTATCTACTATAATTATGTTATTTATTTTATACACGAGTGCAATATTTTGGTTTTTATTTTAAGCCTATCTGTTTTCTTTTTTTAAAATGAAATTGTAATGCGTCAACAAAACAGAGCTCTTTGAAATGTTGTATTTTTACCATCACGAATAATAACTGTACAAAACAAAAACAAAAAACATTTTTAAATAAAAATATCTGGTAAAAGTAATATTTGTTGAGTTTGTAATTTTGAATTTACCGCGCAGGTGGCCACACTGAACAGAACTCATCGATTGCAGCTAACAGTGCCATTCTGAGTAAAAGAGTAAACTTGTGCTCGCACACTCGTGCTTGAACTAAGCAAAAGACGCCATCATTAGTAAAAGTCTTGTACTGCACTATACGTTTAAAAACATTTATAAGACATTTATAAAGTAAAAATACTGCACAAGCAGCATTTGGCACTGGCAGCATGTGTCCAAAGTATAGCAACATGTTACTTAACAGTGCCAAGTGAGTAGAAAACTAAGCGTGTTGAGGAAAATTGTGCGCGCTTTATAACAGCATGAGGGAACATTGAGCAGAGGCCGCTGTACCATTAAAGGCTTAGTGTGTCCACACTACACATTTAACGAAATTGCGTGGTCAAAAACAGTGTGTCCACATTACTTTTAACAGAAGACAGCTGGCTGGCAATTAGGCAGACATTTTTCGCTTAAGACTATACGGTCACGCTGCATTGTATTTGTATTTGTTCTCGCGCTGCACTCGTCGGTCGGTTGGTCGCGTGTGTAACATATATATATATGTGTGTGTGGGCTTGTGGTGCGTAAAAATTATTCATAAAAAAATTGTAATACAAAATTGAGACTAGTAAGCACGTGTGCATTGATTGCAGAGTGCTGCGCAGTTAGCAATAACAACAGCAACAATCAGCGCTGCTCAGCGCTGCAAGTGTCTCGAAACATAGAACAAAACGACAAAGACACGCCTCGCATCGCGACATGGAATCAAAATCATACGGCCGAAAAGAAGCAGCACAAAGCTGAAAAAGAGAAGCAGCCGCAGTAGTCTTTTTTGCTGTCGCCGTTTGCCTTTAATTTCGTGTTGTTGTCGCGTGTATCGGTGTGTGTGTGTGTGTGCGTGTGTGTGTGCGCGCTTGTGTTTGTGCCTGTTTGCCAACGCCGCCGTGTCTGTCGTGTGCGTGTGTGTGTGTGTGTTTGTGTGTTAGTGCGACATATTTCCAATTGGCATCTGTTTATACTTATATGCATTAATGTATAAAATAATAAAGCGACACATCAAATGCCCAAATAACATGCAGTTGCTAAAAGAATTATAAAAATTACGCGAATTTTTGATGTGGTTGTCGCCGCTGCCGCTGCTGCCACTTGTTTTTCCACTTTTGCGACAGCGACGCTGACGTGACGCCGACGCCGCTGCCCGCTGCCGCCGCTCTCGCTTTCTCTCACATTGCATTGCCAACGCCGACGCCAGCGCCAGCGTCGAAGCTAACGTCGTCGTCAACGCTGCGTCGCGTCGCGTTTATCATTATTATTTTGTTGTATCTTTTTTTTCGGCTGCTCGTTGTTGTTGTTGTTGCTACGATTGTGTTCTATTTCGTGTGTGTTGCTGTTGTTATTGTTGTTTGTGTGCTCGTGCGAAAGAGCTAATATGAACTTCGATTTCCATTCAAATTCCAGTTCTATAAATACGCAAATAGTTAAACGCGTTACGCAACTTTTGCATTAACAAAACCTAATCGCACAATATTTAACTCTGCAAAATGCCAGAAATAAAATTTTGAATTTAAAACAAGTGCCCAATTCTCAGCAGCAGCGGCGGCAGCAGCAGCAGCAGCATAACAACTGCCGGCAGCAAAAGAACAACAATAAGCGAAAGAGCATAAGAAAAGAGCAGCGTCAGGCAAGGCAGCGCTGCCTAGTGAATTCCGTTAGTCGTCATGGCCGCCGCTCACAGTCACCACAATGCCAATTTGCTCAGCTCGGACATCTCGCGACGCAATCCGCAGGATGAGTACGAGCTCATACAGAAAATTGGCTCCGGCACCTACGGCGATGTTTATAAGGTACGTTTACGTTCTCCACCAATTGCAATTTCATCTATCCCCCCTGCTTCTCTGCCCTTCGCTCGCTCCCTCTCTCTGTGTGCGTCTCTCAGTACGCTGCCAATTTGGCTGTGCTCTGTCACTCAACCACACCCACACAAGCAGCGCTTACATATGCATATGCGTGTGTGTGTGTGTGTGTGCGTGTGTCTAAGCGTCACTTTGTTGAAAAGAATGAATTCCTCTCTTTCACACACACACGCACGCACATACAGAGAGACACAAGCCAAAACAAGCAAATGAAAGCATGCTTGCAATTTAACATGCATGTGCACTGAACAAAAATAAAACAATCTTTGTTTAAAATGTTAGATTCATTTTATGAAAAAAACCAGAAAAAAACCTACTTAATACTTGCAGAAGATAAAAACTTTAGTTATTATATTTATTATTGTTATATTTTTTAAGTTTTCTTTCATATTTATTCAAGACTACAATCAGAAACCATATTTTCTATAAAAATAATAATCACCTTGTATGTTTAGCATAACAGAAATGAATTCACTCTAGCCATTGTTTTTTCCCTGTGCATATACTATGTAAATATGTATAGATATTTACATTCGTATAAACTTTCAGTGCGGCAGTCGTCGACTTTTGTTTTGCTTTGCATTCCTGTGTCTGCATGAGTGCACGTGCAGCCGCTTTAGCTGACCCCACCCCGCCCCCTTTTCACCGCCCATCTTACCACAACCCTTATACTCTCGTTTGTACATCTGTTTGCCTGGCTCGCATGGCTCCATTGCTCCAAGGCACTCCTGGCGAATATATACGAGTAGTATGTGAGCTTAGGGCAAAATATGCGCAGTTTTTTTCTTCGTTTCGTTTTGTTATACTCTTTTCGAAGAAAATAGTATATTAAGTTTGTGCTGAAGTTTGTAACACATAGAAGGAAGCGTCGGAGTCGCCCAAAAGTTGCTGCCAGTATGCTTAGAACGACAAAACAAAACTGTCTGTCTGTCTGTATGTATGCAAACTAGTCCCTCAGTTTTTGAGCTATCGTAATTAAACTTTGCACAGAGACTTATTATTCAAAGGGACAGCACATTGGTGGGAGCCGGTCGGATCGGACTACTATATCTTATAGCTGCCATACAACTCGAAGTCGGTTTTCGCCATATATCCCATGTTTTTAAAGCTATTGCGATGAAACTTTCCACAGTGACTTATTATTTAAAGAGACAGCACATTGGTCGTAGCCGGCCGGATCCGATATGTGAAAATTGTCTGAAGCTTCGTAAAGAGTATAAAATCTTCGGCACGCTGAAGATAATTCTTTCCCACTTGTTTTGTTTTGTGTTTAATACATAGCTTCTGTTTCTGCTTTGGCTTTTCTTTTTCTTTTTTTCTGTTTATTTTGTGGCTGCTGCTCGTCGACGCATCGACGCAAAGCACAAAATATGACAAATGCTGCTGCCAAGGCGAGCTGCCCTTGCACTCTAAAGGGGGATTAACAGGGGGGCAACAGGGTGTAGCTGCAAGTTGTGAGTTGGCCTGGGGGCAACAGGGTGGGGCCATAATGCATTTCTGATGTAAGCCGCACGTAATCTGCGCGCATCGAACAGCATTTTTTCGAATTAGAATATACAGTGCACGAAGAGAAAAAGTCAAGTACTTGAAAGTCGCATAAAATTAAGTGTCTCTAGCGTATGCTAGCAATTCTAGACTTTAGCTAAGATAGATAGTTTGCTCATTTCATAAATCACACTTATGTCAAGTTTAATTTACTGGACTTGCATACAGTTTTAGTCTATTAATTAATATTTGTTGTTTCGCCCGCCCCAACTCTCGTTTTTGGTGAGGAGCCACGCGCTGCCGCATTGATTATGCGGATTAATTTCCATCTCGCATTTGTATATTTATATTTATGTTTACCCATCTGCATTTCATTGTGTACACACATGTGTTAGTGTGTGTGTGTGTGTGTGTATCTGTGTTTGTGCGGATTGCATTCAGCTGCTGTTTTGCATGCGTCATGTGTTTAAAGTTTAAAGACAACGGCGCATGGCTGCAAAGCAAAAAGCGTTTGCCCATTCTTCTCTTGACACATTTATTTATTTCCACATGCGGAATTTGTTCAGCTCATGCTGGAATTTATGATGCCACACACACACATGACTCTCCGTCTCTCTCCCTCCCTCTATCGCTCTCTCTCTCTCTTTCTGTGTTCTTCCTGTGTTTACAATCAGATGTTCGCCAAACGTCGAAGCATTTGGAATAGAAACGTATGTTTCTCTCTGTTTTGAGCTTTTACTGTTTAGATAAAGTTGAAATGCAAACACACACACACATACAAAGTTGATCTAAGAAATTGTATGTGTAAAACACATGTAAAATATAGCAATAATTTTTATCTCAATACAATACATACTTTATTACGCGTTTGCTTTATTCTCACATAGTTTTTCAAGAGCAAAACGATTCAAGTTGCAAGTTTCTAAGTACACTTGTGGAAATACTAATAAGTACACTTCCTTTTGCAAATATTCATAAAACTTAGGTAAAATTATAATATTATGAGATGTATTCAATTCAATTTGAAAATCAATGGAACATTTATGCTATTTAGTTCTCAAGAGCAAAACGATTCAAGTTCCAAGTTTCTCAAGTAAAATTGTAATTTAAAATATATTCAATTAAATGTGAAAAATTATTGGTGCATTAAAACTATTTAATATATTATTTTGCTTAAAATGTACTGTATATAATATAAGAAAATATAACTAAACTTGCGTGCTCAGTTTCTCGCAAAGAGATTTTATATTTTATTTGTATAGTAATTGCGTAAAAGCATTGAAAATCACTGAAAATTCTTTAGATGTGTTGCAACACTCATCAGGTATGTACCCTATATGTGTATACTTAGTATGTTGGCTCACCTGAGTTTCCTGCGTTTGCTGAACTTTAAACTGTACGCAATTCGATTACTTGAGTAATCAAGAGTCGTCATCATCGCCATTATCAAGGTCCGCCTTTGTTTGTTTGTTGTTTTTTCGCTGCTGCTACCTTTATGGCCCGTTGTCGGTATCAATTTACACTTACAGTCACAGACAGAAAACAAAAAAACAGCAATAAAACTGCACATGTTTCAAAAAAGTCGAACAATGAGCGAAAATTAGTGCAGAATAATCTTGGTTGCAAATGGAGCATATAATAATGAATAGTTGGTGAAGCAGAAAGACGCCAAGGAGCTTTTTATTATCGAAACAAAGTCTACTTTGAGGCGTGAATGCTTAATAGCGAAAAGGAAGCTGAAGTGGATGTGGAAAGTGGAAAGTGGGAACAGTGAAAGAAGCAGAAAGAAGCAGCAGCAGCAGACGCAAGTGCCTGCTACAGTTACAGTTATGTAATGAAATATGGCACACACCAATACACCAACACACACACACACACACTCGCACACACACACGATGATTGCCTTAGTCAGGCACTTGACTTCCCAACACATTGTTTGCCATTGTTGTTGCTTTTGTTCTGGCTGTTGTTATTGCTTCCCTTTGCTACACATTTTTACAATCAACGTCGTCATTGTTGTGTGTTGAGCTTGTTGTTGTTGTTGTTTGTGTTTCTGCTGGTTTTTGCCTGTATACCCTGTACAGCTGCTGGCAAAGAGGGCATGCCAGAGCAGCAGAAACAACTTTATTCGCAATAATATATAATAATTATAGGCATAGGGCATATTTGGTGCTGTTTGCAGGATATGTGTTAGTCCAGCACTCTCGCCTGTGCGTTGTTTTTGTTTTGCACGCAACACGCATGAAAACATGAAAAAATTGGCGCAAACCACTCAACGGTGGAGTAAGTGAGTGGGGGTGGTGAGAGGGTGGTTGAGTGGGGTTGGGGGTTGGGGGTTGGCATTTGGATAGGGGCACAGAGAAAATTACTAGAGAAAAGAACGAAGTGTAGTGAATTGAAGCCGTGCTGAGAAGTGGTCGGCGACGGGAAACGGCAGCGGATGAAACAGTTGAGAAGGCGGGTCACGTAACATCAGGGTATATACGTATGTGTGTGTGTGTGAATGGGCGTGCCTAGGACAGACAGACAGACAGACAGACACACAAATGCACTGCTTCACATGTGTGCCTGCCTGCCTGCATTTGCAGCAATCCTTGCTCGCAGCTTTTTGTTTTTGTCTTGGGCACTTTTAAGACAAACACATCAGCGTCAATCATTTGCACCACAACTCTGTCAAGCCGTATACGTAATGAAGAGCGAAAGGAATCAGCGCGTAAGCTGCGTGCTGCCGCAAGTTGGGATTGGGGGAATCCCCACACAGAATCCGATTAGACGCGACCAAAAAAACCGAAAAACAAACAAAAGCGTCGTTGGAATCCTTTCTTCAAGGTGAGCCATATGCAAATGGCGAGCTCTAGATCGAAGCGCCAGAACGCAGCTAGATTTAAATATTTAATGAACATTTGCCAGCAAACGCAACCCTTGCAGCAAGCAACAACAACAACAACAACAACAACAACAGTTGCAACAATACAGGGGTGCAGAAAGAAAAGAAAAGAAAGCAGCCCGTTGACCTAATTTCGCAACGCAATAATTTGCACGTTTTCCTAGGAAAGAGGAAGGGAAGTGTTGAGCTTTGGCTTGGAGCGGTCTTAGCTCCGCTCAGCCAGTCTGTTTGGTTAGGTTAGGGCAAGGATTGGGGTGGGGGATTGAGGATTGGGTGCTGAGGTTGCACTGCGTGAGCTCCCTTTGTGACTGCTGCTGCTGGGCTCTTGTCTTTTGCCTCACGCTGCGTCAACAATTAAAAAGCAAAAACAGTAGCAGAAGCTGCAGTTTATGGCCAGCTGAAATGCAATTATCCGAGAGTGAGACTGAGTGAGGGCATAATGCGCAACGCTTAGGATGTCCAGGCCAGCTCTATAGCTCTATAGCTTCATAGTTGACCCTCGCACTAATTTACTCGCCAAATCAACTTAAATGAATGAAATTTGAATAAAATGTTGGGTTCTCCGGCTTCTTTCTTGCCCACAAACCCGAAATCCCAGTTGTGCAAATATTGGGGCTGCCTCGCCTGTCCGTCTCCTGTCTCTCGTCTGTGTCCTTTCTCCCTTATCTCTTGGACTTGAAGGCACATCAGGCATATTACACAGCTTTGAGCCACGCCCTTTGGTCCCTTCATCGAGGACATCAGTAGCAGGCCCCAAAGTCAAATAAAAAAAAGGTAATCCAAGCGTTAGGTTTCTCTTTTTTATTTTTGCGTGTCGTGTTTAAAGTTGTGTTTAGAAAGCAACTCCTGCAAGGGGAGCGGGGGAAACAGGGGCATCCTGGCAGGCTGGCTGCCAGGCAAATACATCCTTTTTATGCCAGCTGTCTGTCGGCAACGGTCCATGTGGGCGTGGCCAGGACTTGCTTTTATGTGCACTTTTTACATGTCATTTTGCGCGGCTTCCTACACTTAAACAAATCTGAAAAATCTACTATAAGTAGACTACATTTGCATAATCGGAAAACCAGTGAAAAGTAATTGATTTCATTTATTATCAGCCGAAACTCTTAACTTAAGTGTCTTTAAAGCCTGAATTGGCTTGACTTAAGCTGAAAATTACTCGATTTAAGGCTTTAATTTTTAACTTTGGTATGTTTTATACTGGATTTTAGAGAATCAGTATGATTTTTTATACTTTCTTCAAGTAGAACTTTGCGAAAAGTCTTAGTTTATTATTTTACTTGATTATTGCTTTCTAGCCATGCGTTTCTCTCCGTGTACCTATCTGATCCACATCTCTGAGTCACTCTCAACATTTTCTTTTTCATTTCACGTGGTCTCTTTCAATTTTGCCTTTGACCCGTCACATTCATCATTATTTTCTTAGGTGGGCGCCTAAGTAACTTGCCTCTCTCCCTCCCCCTCTCTCTCTCTCTCATTCTCTTTCTGCTGCTTTGCTTTGTCTTTCAATTTCCTTGGCTATTTCTTTTGCTCCGCTTTCTGATTTCCGCTTTGGCAAGGCGAAGGTTATACAGTCACAGACTCGGCATTTAAATTGGATATATGCCAGAGCCGCATCACAGAGCCCATAGCCCCTAACCCCAACCCCCTTCTCTCCCATCCAACACTCTGTCCCAGAGGAAGTGTTTACAGTTGTTCGGCTGCTCAGTTGTTTTGCTCTTCAGTTTGTTATTTGGCCAATTTTGGCATCATTTGCCGGGACACAGGGACAGCTTCAGCCTGGATTGGAGAGGAGCCTCACATGACGTTGCCAAAAACTTTGCCCTTTAAGTTCTGAAGACACCCTACCCTACGCATGCCCTACCCTACCCTACCCTACGCGTACCCCTTACCCCTTATTACGCAGTTGGCAAAGCTGCTCAAAGTTTTCGCCATGGATTACAACGTTGTCGACTTGGGCCAAGAATTCGCCATATTAAAATCGTCAAACACGAACATTTAGCCTCCACACACACACATATTTCGTACATGAAGTCATGCTGTGGACGGAGGGGGGCGTGGCAAACGCCTACGAGTGGCAACGCTGCGCATGCGCAACGAACTCGAGACTGCAAAAGGCAATGAAAAACTAAGCACTATCGATGTCATCTTGTCTCCGAGCTGCAAGTTCAGCGAACTCTAAAAAGACAATTATTGTAGTTGTTGGCAGTAAATAATCCAATGAAGAACTTTTGAGGGTCCAACTGTGACTTGCAGTTGAACTTTTTAGGAGGGCGTTATAGAGGGGGATGGGTGGGGCAGTGGGGCAGTGGGGCAACCACTGCACAGAAGTCAACTTGACCGCGACTGGGAAGTTGTTGCCGCCGCCTGCGGGGCAAGTTGATTAAAAACTTGTAAAATATGCAAGTAAAATGAGCTATTTACAACGGCTGCTGGCTGCTTCCTCCCGCCTGTCTTCCCTTTTCATAATCGGGAGCAAAAAGTTTTGCTGTTGCTGCTTGTGTTCCATAATTTCATTAGCAGCCAAAAACTTTCGCCAAGCGCGCAAACAAATTCGCATTAAAATATGTAATTCCAATTTAGACTCGACGCGGCTCGGCTCCTAGGGAAATGGCAAATGGAAATGAAGAGCGGCAGCAAAGTTTTTCATTTGGCGTCTGAAAATCGATTTGAAGTCGGCAGCAGCTGTGCCTAATTACGCAAAAGTGCCCAAAACTACACTTGAGCCGTCGTTTTCAAGAGCGGCAACAACATTAATCTCAACAACTCAACCTGTCAGCTGGAGCAGCTCGCTCATCAGCGGTGAAAAGCGCTCTGATAACAAAGCGCAAATACTTGTGAAAATAGTGATTAACCCGCGGTAAAAGCGATTTGCATCAAACAGCCGACGACGACGCATAAATTATGAGCATTTTCCACTATAGTGTAATGTGCCCAAGGGTGGCGGGCAAAGCCGCAAAACACTAAACTCACTTTAATTGAAAGCAGCGACATGACGAAATTATTAAAATTAAATGAAAGCCGACTGGCTGAGGGGCAATTGAGTGACGAAAATGCGAATGGGAGGAAAAGCTGACGACTGAAAGGAATGTCCTAGGAGACCGAAAGGGTGGGAAGGAGAGGAAAGAGGAGGGGAGAGTAGAGTAGCGGGGCTAGTAGACAATTAAGTGAAGGAAATGCGTTTGAAGTTGGAATTTGTAACATTAAGCCCAGACAGACAGCTGGCGAGAGAGAGAGAGAGATAGAGAGATGGATATAGAGAGTGAGAGGGAGACAGAATTGAACTTGTTTCCTCAAAAGCAATTAGCACATGCAGTTCTTACAGAGAGAGAGAGGAGAGAGAGAGAGAGAGAGTGACCGAGAGGGGCTGAGATAAGCATATATGAAGTAAACTAATGCAAATAGCTAAAGAAAACTTATAGCAGAGAATAGAAAAAACGTGATAAAAATGAAGTACGCGCAACAACAATAGAAACAAATGAAATGAGCAAGAAAAGAAAAACGCCTCGAGACGAAAGTCAAATAAAAAGTTTTAGCGATGCTTTTGTGCCACTGTCTCTCTCTTTCTCTCTCTCTATTTTATCACTATCTCCCTCTCTACTTATAAAAGCAAATATGTCCAAGCATACATAGCAACATATGCACTGAAGTATGGGCGCTTACATTTTTAACTATTATTGAAACCATTTTTTAGAAATTTATACCAAAATTTACTCAACTTAACAGAACGACTGGAATTTTAGCTCGATTAATTGTTTTTGAAGATATTTCACTTATAATCGATATAATTTTGTTTAATTTCAAAACTATATACTTCTTTTCATTTGAGTATAGAAATCTTAATCAATCCTAACCATCTTTGTTGAGTACATGATGTATACAACTAAAGTTGCCTCTTTGCGATCAAGTTCATTGTTGGCAAGGAAATGCGCTTCATCTGATTGTAGAGGTGCTCCAGTTCTGATAGGTAGATCAACTATAGCCCTTCGCACTGCATCTATTTTGTCAGCTGTTGATGATGATGATGAGAATTGGCGCTGTTCGCATTTCTCGCTGGGGTTCCTTAGGGCTTGTAGGGGTGATGACCTTGAGCCACCAAGACAAATGTGTGAACAGAGCAAACCACGGAATGACTGATGAGGCGAGCATACCCAGACCAAGCATCTTGATGATGCTGCTGATGCTGCTGATGATGATGAAGCTAATGATGATGATGATGATGTCAAAGCACCGCCGTTGAAAAGTTGATCACGTAACTCAAAAGCAGCCAGCAGCGAGAAGTAGCAACTTTTGCCCACTTCTGCTGGCTTGTCTCTGATTTATGTTTGCAAAAAAAGTTAATCAAGTTTGCCCACAGTTAAACGCGCCAGTTTCTGTTTCTGTTTGTGTGTGTGCAGCAAGCACTCGGCACTTTTCCGACGCATTACTTACGTAAATTGGGCTAGGCACTGTGGATACACTGGCCACACTGGCTACACTGTGCAACTGTGTCAATATTTTACATGCAGCGCCCACAACTATGCAACAATGGCTCTCTGTTTGCCCCCTGCCTCGACCTGCATGTCCTGGCTATCCTGGCTGTCCTGGGCGCGTTGCTGCTGTTGGCCCAAACCGCTGACCAATATTTCACAAACAATGCCAAAAGGCGGATGCAGCCAACAGCCGACGACCAGCAGCTACACTGGAAGAAAATGTGTATTAGAATTGCCCTTATTTTGAGACTATGAATTGCTTAGAGCAAAGGTAGAACATTTTAAAATATATAGGTGAATACACCAGTGAAAGTAATTTCACCAAAAAAAAAATATATATAAAATGTTTCTATGAATTTTTATATTTTTATGATTTTCTGATTTTGAAAAAGAAAAAATTCTAGAAATTTGTAGAAAAATCATTTTTTTTTTTAAATAATATATTTTTAAAATATGTAAAAAGAAGCTACATTTATGATTGACATTTAGGGACAATTGTTTTTTTTTTCAAGAAATTTATTTAGTAAATTTCTTAATTCTTAGTACACATTTTTTCTACGAATTTTCATATTTTTCTAATTTTGAATTAGGCTACAAAATTTATAAATGGTTTTGAATTTTTACTTATTACAAATATAACTCTTAACAATATGGAATATTCGTAAAATATAAAAAATGAGCTATATTTATGATTGTCATTTAGAGAAATCTCTTAATTCTTTCTCAAATATTGCTGATGTTTCTGGGACGACTTTCTGAATTCGAAGACATAGTTTCTCTCAGTGCAGCCGCACTAAATTTTCATAAAACTGCCGCCGGCTGTGGCTGGGCTGGAACGCATTGCAAGCCAACTTGCCTCTGCTCCCCCGATCCCAGCTCAAACTTTGCCTCTCCTCCGGTAACTTTTCCCCGAGCGCAGATCCTTCAATTATGCAATTTTCTATTTTTGCACAAAATTGAAACTGAAGTTGAGCCGGCCAATGGAGGCGGAGTGGGGCGCAGCAGTGGGCGTGTCTACCTGGCGCCGGGAAACTTGCATTTATGCCAGCCAGGCTCGACCTATTTGTACAAAAGCCCATCGTCTCCATCGTCTCCCACTCTGGCCACATTTTTGATTAGGTTTTTTGTTATCAGAGCCAGACAGTGGCTCCGACACAATGCCAGCCAGCCAGCTTCATTCTTGTTGCATAACTGGGAATACTTCAGCTTGAATATAAATTATTGCCAGCCGGAATGGAATGGAAGAGGATTGTGCTCCTATTTGGAAGCCACTTGAGTCGCGTGCTTCTCTCTTATCGCTGCTTATCAATTGAATGAGAGAGAGAGAGAGAGAGTGAGTGAGAGAGAGAGAAGCAGATGCCAATTGGCAGCTGAACAACAAGATGAAAATGTATATATGAATTATAATTGCCGCTTGCTTCAAGTGTTTTTTATCATCATCATCCTCGTCATTATTTGCTCCACTCGAGTGGAGCTGGAGCTGGAGCTGGAGCCAAGAGAGAAACATCAATTTGAACACGCTAATGGATCGATATATGCAAATTTCAATTGCGAGTATCCATTGGCAACATTTTCGCAGCTATTGTCGCATTTGATTTGCTGCAGGGAAGCAAATGCTGTTGTTGTTGCTGTTGTTGCTATTTGTTGTTGTTGCTGTTGTTGAAATAATGGCCAACTGGGCGCCCAATTGATGGCCGGGTTGTGTGTTTTTGCCATGTTATTAGTTTCAAGTGCCACAAAATGCTCGAGTAAGTTTGTACTTGGCTGCTGCTCGATTGTTGTTGTTGTTGTTGTTGCTGTTGCTCGAATTGAAAATGGGAAAAGCTGCTGTAAATGCTGTGCAAATTGTGCTAAGTACTTGCCACTTTAGTGTCTAGATATTCTCAGATACGTACGTAAATAAATACTTACAGTATAATCGCGTTATTTCGAACACCCACTAAATCAGAGATTGCGCCAATGCGGCGCTTGGAAGCCTTAACGTGTCTGGTTCTGGTAGAAAATGGTTTCAGATTTAAATGCAGATTTAAAAAAGAGGTCGATACATGATCAAAACTGCCTCGGGAACGAAAATCGAATCAGTTTTGACCAAGTTATGGGAGTTTTAAGTCTGGGAAGAGCAATTCTAGGGACTTGGTAGCCTTATCGTGGCTTGTTTTTGATAGAGAATCTAATCGATTAAAACTTAAATGCAGAATTATTATAGATGCAAAACCATGATCAAAACTGCATCGGAATCTAAAATTTGATCAGTTTTGACAAAGTTATGGGAGTTTTAGGTGTTTGAAAGGCATTTCCATGGACTGTCTTGGCATTATTATGGCTTTATGGATTTTTCTACTAAAGATGACACCCACTATCGATTAAAAATATAATTTCGCAATTAAATTTTTTTGCGAAAATTTTTTTTCAATAATCAGTTTTGGAAAAAAGTTTAAAAATGAAATTTTTAAAAATTGATTAAAAACTTTGATGTTGAATAAAGTTTGAGAAAAACCATGAACAAATTGGTCTGGATCTTCAAAATCGGTTCAGTTTTGACAAAGTTATGCGAGATTTAAGTCTTCAAAGAGCATTTTGTAGTGTACCAAAAATTTCTTTTGAATCTAAAATTGTTGTTAATTTACTCATTTCGAAGAAAATTTTGCAGAAGTGTGGAATGTATATAAGGAAGCGTCAGAGATCCCTAAAAATAAGCTTCAGTATGCGTCAATTGGATCAGTTTTGCTAAAGTTATTGGACTCTTAAGTTCTGGGAGTCCATTTCTAGAGACTTAGGACTCTCATCATCTTTGTAATCCGGCCACTTTGATATCTCGAGCATTGAGCAGACACAAATTGTTCGGATTAACGAGATTATGCTGTACTTATTTTTAGCATATTCGCAATAGCTCTTTGTCAAATGCAAATGCTTCAAATTTTCAAGTGCGATTTGCTGAGGTGCTCAAACTGAATTTCGTTTTTCGTTCGTCGTTGGTTTCCACTCATAGTATTGAGTTTTAACTGTCATTTGCTGGCACGTTGTCCAAATGGTCACGTTTCAATTTGGAAATTCACGCGCTCAGCGAGTGTTGTTAGTGCAAAGCAAAGCAAAGCAATAGGTGAGGTGCGGGCAGACAGAGTGTGGAAGGTAGCTAATTTGAAACAATGGAAAAAATAATATAAATAAAATAATAAAATTAAACAAGTTTTCAGCAAGTAAAAGAGTTACCCTGTAATCACAATTTGTTTACTCACACATCCAAAAACCATAAAACAGAAAAGCGCTATTTAAAATTGTTTTTATTTTTAAGCGTTAAAATCTAACCATAATACAAACTTATATGCATTTGATAGTAGATAAACATTTATGTCGTACCCATTGATTCTTATCTATCGCTGCTATTCGTATATATGTATGTGTGTACTAGTTGTCGTTAACTGATTTCGATAAAAGTATATAATTAGCTATTTGCGTGTTATCTACTGCAAATGGTTTAAAAGTATGCCGCACGTAAAACAGCAAACCGAAAAAAACTGAATGTTTGTTATCGCTTAAAGATGTGGAGAGGCGGCCCCAAAGAGCGAAAAGAGCGGGCGAGTCATTCGCGAGTGTGTGAGTGAGTGTGAGTGAGTGTGAGTGTTTATTCAGTGCACTCGATTCATTCATTGATTCGCTCGCTCGCTCATCAGGCACGCAAATTAGCATATGGCAAAGTATGACGCTTCATACAACAGTTTGCCATTTGGGCGTGACGTGGGCGTTCAAAGGGGCGTGGCACATACGAGAGGGAGAGGGTGATAGGCCAACGGGGCGTATGTGCGTTGTGTTGAGCTGCCTTTGCTTAAAGCACACAAACTCGAGCAGCAAGCAAACATATCTTCATGTCGAGTGCAATATTTATTGCACACGCTTTATATACACTGTTTACGCATTTGCAAAGGGGTATATAAAGTGTTGAAACTATAAATATGTATATATGTTTGTTAATAGTGTTGGGTTTAGATGCAGTCGATTTGTAGACTAGTTTTATAGTTTGATCATTCGTACAGAGCATCAAGCAGTCGTCTACACTGGACTGCCACGTGCTGGCTTGTTTGTTATTGTTGCTGTCAATAGTTGCTGTCTTTGTTGCTATTGTCCATGAAACAAACACATTGTGCCACTAAATGCCTGCGCCTGTTGTTGATGTTTCGGTTGCTTTTGCTTTTGCAGTTGCAGTTGCAATTTCAGTTTGCCTCTCAACATCATCATCAGCTCAGCATTACCATCCATCCACATCCACATTGTGGCATTAGCATTTGCATTTGCATTTGGCTTTGGCTTTGCTTTCGCCTGCTCTGCTAATTGGCCCAAACTGGAACATCAGCTGCAGACATGTTTGCCATCTCGGAACTTTTGGCTTGTCCCCCCATCGATGGCTACATTTGATCCCTGTGCAGCAGCTTAAGGCTTAAAGCCCCTTCAGTGCAACTTAGTCACGTGGCACACGTGTGCCACGTGCCTCGTGCGGCGTGCCACGCCCACAGGCCAACGCCCACGCTGGAAATTGTGAAGCGCCTCTCGTTCGCAATTGTTGTCAATCAATGGAAAATGTTGTTGAGTCCTTGCTGTGTGTTCTTTTTGCTATCGGGTCGGGGTCGTCGTCGTCTAAAACAAAAGGGCACAAAACAAATGAAAAACATTCATTACCTGTTTGCTGCAGCTGGACCAACATCATTTGATGTACAAAACACAACCGTAATAAAATGAAACACAAGAAATTAAAAGCAGAAATTCCCAAATGCATTTGGGCCAGGCTCTCGGTGTGTGTGAGTGTGTGTGTGTGCGAGTGTGTGTGCGAGTGTGTGTGGCTATGTGAGTTTATTCAGCGTAACAAATTTGGGCTTGTGCATTTTACTGTAAGAGCAGTGAGAGAGAGGGAGAGAAAGAGAGAGGGAGAGAGAGAGCTATGTGCAAATCCTTTTTGGCATGCTTTCGAGGACCTTTCACCTTCTTCACACAGCCAGCACTTGACAGCCATGCTGAGATAAAGCCTGACCCTCTACACATGTCTGAGTGTGTGTGTGAGTGTATATATATATATACCACACACATATGTCGTAAGTTGGGCCAACTTGATTATATCTTGCTGTTTTTGCAGCAGCTGTAAAATCCAGAACTATATTATGCTGTCTGCTGTCAGGTTGGAAATTATGAAGTGTACAAGATTTTATCTTAATTTTATATATATTTCTCTTACTTCTTCCTCTTCCAACTGTAATTTTGTCTTTAATTTGAATTTCTCTCGAATTTAAACTTTTTATTTAAACTCTTTTTTTGTATTCTTACCTTATCTTAAATATTAAAAAAATTCAGCAACGTTTATTTGTTTCGTTTGATTGCATTGAGTTTTCCCTTATGCTTGCAACATTTATTAGACCAATTTAACTTTATATTAAACATTTTAATTATGTATAATATTTTTTTAGATTTTTAACATATTTACGTTTATACTTATAGTTTCACTTGCTGTATTTGTATTGTCTAGTCGATTGTCGCTCTTGTCTAAATATTTGCTCCCAGTCTACAGCGGAATATTTGCGAAAATGTCGTCGGCATTAAGGACATTGACATTAGCATACAAGATGTTTGCCCTCTAGGACTTTTCAATCTTACGGCGGGGAGCAAAGTCTACAGGATGCTCTCTGACTGAAAGTAATTAAGGTATTTGCTTATTGGGCAGGAGGAGGAGGCGTGACCCGAGGTCGATGCTTGTTTGACTGGACTGGACAGGACAAACGCGAGGCAATTTGTAAATTTGCATGTCTGCCGCAAATCAGAGTCCAAGGACACAATTTGTGGCAAATGTTTTGAGCCGCAGCCAAAACGATGTACATATTAAATAAAAACATGGCAAATAGAGACGCAATCGGGCTTAGTCCGGGCCACTTAAATGCGAATCGAGCAGCAGCAGTAGCATTATGAGCCGAAAACTTTGCACAACTCTCGAAACTTTCTGTTTGTGCCGAGCAAAAGAAGGAGACAGCTTTCACTCCCAACTCCAGCTCCAACTCCAACTCCAACTTCAGCTGTAGTCAATTCCCAAAGCTGCTGCCAATGAATGCAATTTGGTTAAGTGTGCTAGCAAAGTTGTATAGTTTTTAGTTCGTGCTCCACTTCCGGGCAGCTCCTGGCTAATATGTGCTATGTGGGAGAGAGAAGAAAAAACCCGTACAGGATACAAAGGGATTAGTTTTTGCTAATTGAATTGTGCGTCCTTCGTGTGTGAGTGAGAGAGAGACAGGGCGAGAGAGAGAGAGACAGGGCACATGCTTGAATGCCGCCTGGGAAAAGTACAGTGAAAACATAGATAGAACTCCTTACTTATACGGTTAGCTAGCGGTAAATTCGAATATTCCTAAGCCCAGCACAAAATACCGGAATTCCGCAAGGATCTTTTAAGCCTTAATCGCCTTTAGCTGAGCTTAGAATCTGGCAACTTACGTTTTTGCTATCCCTGCGATTTTCCACTCACTTAATTTATACCAGCCAGCCATTTTTTGTTCGCTCTGTGTAGTTAAATGGAAACATACGTCTGGATTAGAGAGGGAGAGAGTGGGCGGAAAACAGGAGACAGGGTTTAAGTCACCTAGCGTCGCATTCTCTTTGTGGGCCAACGACTGGGAGTTTGGGGTTTGCATTTTGGCTTTACATTTTGCATGAATCTGGACAGCAAAGCTGAGCTCCACTGTTGTCCTTTAACATAATCGCTTATTTACGAGCTGTGTGTGTGTGCGAGTGTGTGCGTGTGTGTGTGTGTGTGTGTAAACCGGAAGCTCGTGTCGCTTGTGGGTCGGGGTCGCTTGTGGGCTGGGTTCTTTGAGCTGTAATTAATAAAACATGAATTCAATTAGTTTAAAAGGCTCACGTTGATCGAAAATGTTTAAGCGTCCTTGGGGCAACAAATACGCCATTTTTCACCTACCTCGATTTGCAGAAGTCAGTAGTCAGTAGTCACCTATTTGGGGTTGCTTGGCATGCCGGAAATGACTTGAAAATGCCAGTGTTGGTAACGTTGACAAATTGCTCGAGTTTTGAGCAATGGCTGGACGGACGGACTACTGTGCTGCAGGACTCATTAGTTGCAAGGACCTTCTGTTGTCCTGGCCTTGTAATTGTCTTCTCCCCTCTCTCTCTCTCTCTCTGTGGGCTTTCAAAGTTTGTCCTTAAGAATGGCTCGCTGCACTTTTGCGCCATCGCCATCGCATGTCTTCTCTTCCAAATCCTTTGCTGTCCAATTTAATTTCTTTTCAATTCCCCATCCGTTGTCGCTTTGTCTTTGTCGAAAATGGCGCTTTCTTTGTTTGTTTTTCTGCTTTTTCGCAAACGAACTTTTTCGCCAACCCAACTCAATTTTTGCAGCTACTACATATATGTATTTTTGTTAAATTGCATGTTCCTGTTGCTAACTTGCTAACTTGTTTCCAAATGCTGCTCATATTTAATAAGCTTGCTCCGCTGGAAGTGTAATCAAGTCGTGTTAGAAACTGTAGCATACATTAGAGCGCACTTGATTGCATTCCCAAATTGGGATGAAAAAGTTGGGCTGACTGGCCGGAAACTTTGTCCAGCCTTCAAAGGCGGCGATTCTCGCCATGAATTTCAAATGAACTTTAATTAAATCTGGCGCTTTTTAATAGGCCGCCTAATCGGCTGAGCCGACCTCTGCTGCTCTGAGCTTAATTGGAAATCAGCCAAGTTGGTTGGTAATTTGTGATTGGTTTGGGCCCAGCTAGCAGAGGAGGCATATATTTTAATTGGCCGGCTGTCCAGTTGTCTTATTCAAAGCTGCAGTCGAAGGCGAAGGCGTCGTAAATCAGAGAGAAAGATGGCCGACAAAACAAACAGCATAAGCAGATTTGTGGCGCCTTATCATGGCACTGCATAATTTATGACTAGACTCTGGGAGGAGGAGGGGGAGGAGGAGTCGGGTCAGCAAAGGTGAATGCACTCTCACACTCACACTCATGATGTGATGTGCGTTGAGCAATAATGAGCGAGAGAGAACAACGACGACGACGACGACGCTGGCAAATCTAAAATCAATAAAACTAAAACTGTTGTGGCCGCTTTGCCCATTTCTGCTAGTGGAAAGCCGCCGGAACAAAATGAATAAAGCGAAGCGCTGCTAAGACAAGCAAAATAGCACAGGAAACTGCTCGACGTTGGGCCAGGAAAGCAATTTTGCACGCAAGCCCCAACAGCAGCAGCAGTAAAATGCCAATAACAATGCTGAAATACCTTCTTCTTCCCACAGAAATATTGAAACAGGTTGTCGGAAGTTGCCAACTGGATGGGATGGCAATTTGGACTAGGTAGACTTGTACCTAAGTGGAGCTGGAGGTGTAGGTGCTGTTCGCATTTGTAATGTAATGTAATGTAATGAGTGCGCCTCCTGTGCCGGGTCAGTTGGTAAATGATACTCGGCTTGGAGTTGAGAGAGAGTGTTTAAAATTAATGCATACTACATGTGTCCTATTTAGAGTAGTCTTGTTGTTTCTTTCGAGAATTACGGCAAGGGCTCTGCAATTATCCACAAACAAGGCATAAGCACAGGAAACAAAGAAAACAAGTGGGAAAGGAATATCTTCGGCGTGACGAAGATTTTATACTCTTTTCGACTTCCAGTTGTATGGCAGCGATCCGGCCGGCTCCGACCAATGTGATGTCTCTTTGAATAAAAAGTATTAGTGCAAAGTTTCATCGCGATAGATTCAAAAACATGGGATATATGGCCAAAACCGACTTCGAGTTGTATGGCAGCTATAAGATATAGTGGTCCGATCCGGCTGGTTCCGACCAATGTGATGTCCCCTGGAATAATAAGTGTTCGTGCAAAGTTTTATCGCGATAGCTCAAAAACTGAGGGACTAGTTTGCATACATACAGACAGACAGACAGATCAATTTGTTTTGTCATTCTAAGCATACTGGCAGTAACTTTTGGGCGACTCCGACGCTTCCTTCTACGCGTTACAAACTTCAGCACAAATTTAAAATACTATTTTCTTCGAAAAGAGTATAAAAAGCAGTTTGAATATAGTTCACAACTGTAACGATATTAAATTATATATCAGTACATTAACATATTTTTTTATACCTAACCGTACATGTGAATAAATATACATTTTATTAAAATGTGTATACAAAATTGACATATTTTTTAGCTCAGGCATTAACATATTTTTACATCTGTTGTTAAAATGTAAAAATATGTGAAAAACAATTTAAATATAAAGTAAATGCTATAGTTGACTAATGCCAGCGTAAGCTGACCTAAGCCTTAAGCCTCTGTGTGTGAACTTTTATCCCGCTTTGTGTATCTCTCTATTTCTCCATTTGCTTCTATCTCTTTGTATATATATATATATATATATATATATATCTGTCTGATATTCCAGTTAGCCACTTTGTAGCTGGCATGTTAGCTGTCGCTTGCATTGCCCAACATTTCGGTTGCTATTCACTAGAGAGCAGCCGAAACCCAAAACCCGAATCCTGCATCCTTTCACTCATCACTTTGGCCACCCACAAACAAGCTTTGTTTCATTTGCTTTTTGTCACTTTGAAAATTGTATTTTTTTGCGTAGTTTTTCCGCTCGCTGAACGAATTTTATATGCGTCGTTGGGTTTTTTCGCTTTTTTGCGGTTTTGTTGTTGTTTTGCTTTGGTTGATTTTTCATTTGTGCGCCGCCAGTTGCACTAATTTCCCACCCATTGTTTACAAACTATGCACATCACACAGACGGACAGACAGACAGACAGACAGACAGACACATACACATCCTTGTTCTAAAGGATCCCAACCACAGACTGCGCAAGTTGTCGCCCCATTGTGTTGTTAAAGGGGAATTTTCGTCAGTTTTTTGCGGTTTGCATATATTGAAATTGTGGCTAGTTGGCTTCGTCCTTATTGTTGTTCTGCTTCGTCCTGCTGCTGCTGCGTCCCGATAAGACAATTTAAAGTTTTTAAGTGGTTTAAGTGGCGATTGACACAGAACACCACCCAACCGCCCCAAATTGTGGTTAGCTGAGAGCAACCGCGAGGGTCTCGTTACTCTCGATTACGATAATGCGACGTACCCTCGAAAACTTACCAAAGGGTTAGCTTTCTCTCTCTGTTAGATTATTGCGGCTGCAGTGTATTACGTTTACGATTCCACTGGGTATTCACAGCTTCACTTCATATATATTGATGGAATTCAGCGCACATATGCTTAACAAAATGCCAGAAATGCGTTTGGGCAGGAATTCGGGGGCAACGAGTTTCCCACTTGCCACTTGCCACTGCTGCCACAAATCGAAGCGTGCCAAAAATAAAACGCACACTGCGTAAACAAACAAACAGTTGGTTACCAAATGGAATCTGTTTATGTGCCTGGAGCCAGAAGCAGAAATGCCGAAGGTCTGCTTTTGTTGTTGTTGCTGATGATGAATCAAATACACAACCAGCGGCTGGAAACAAAAAAGAAGTCTACTCTATAAATAGCTAAATGATAAAAGCTACTTGGCTGAATTTATTGCAGCAGAGCCAACAAAAAATTAGCACATTATCTTTTGAGTACGGGCGGCATTAGAGGGTTAAGCTAATGATGTTGCGAATTTGTCTGCTTAAATTCTTTGCTCTCCCTTAAGGTAATCCAAACTAAGCTCTCTAGCCTCAAGGCAAGTCTTAATTATGCAGAAAAAAACAGCAGCAGCGACTGTGGATAGTTGGGATTAAATGAAATTGAGCCTCTAAACAGTTGAAAATCGCTTGACACAAGTCGATGGCTGATGGGCGTGCGAGTGGGCGTGGCCGTAGGCGTTGGCGGGCGGGGTGCGGCGGGGTGGGGAGGCGTGTCGAGGTTGGTCGAGCAGCTTAATTAAATTGCAATTGCAATTTCCCCAGGCGGCAAATGGCGGCGGCAAAGTCAGCAGGAAACAGCAGCAGCAGCAGCAGCAACCAAAACGGGGCGACAATGGGAATGAGAATGAGGCAGGAGAATGACAATGGCGACGCCGGAGGAGCACTTTTTCGGGCTACGTTGGCAATAACTAGACGGGCGCTAGCCAGACAGAAAGACAGACAGACAGACAGGGAGACAGACGGTGACAAGTTCATGCCGCTGGGGCTTGCAGGCAGCGACATTGCGACACAGCGACATCAGCGACACAGCGACACCGACAGCGCTGTCGCTGGCGAAAATCGTGCGAAAATTGCAAAATCCGAAACTGCCCCCTAAAAGCAGCAGTGAAAATTCATTATTTTTCCGCTACACTTGCAATGCGCGCAAATAAAGAACTCAGCGAATATGCATAAAACAAGCAAGCGTGCCCGACTAGGAGATACCCTGAAGCCAGTCATTATATCCAGTCATACTTACCTATACTGCAAGCAGTGCAAGCAGTTTAAGCGGCTAACTTCTTCGCAAGGCCCCACACTATGGAAAGGTAAATCTTAAATAACTTCTGTGTTTATTGCCCGATCTTATTGAAATTCTTAGGACATAAGATTGACTTTAAAATGGGCAATCAAACTAAATTGCAAGGTCATACCTTGTTTTTCACTTCTAGGGAGGATGGGGGTACGGTATCGAAAAAGTAAAATATTTGTTACATGGGTATTCGAGATTATACATGCCAAATTTGGCGCTTCTAGCTATTATAACCTTTAAGTTATGGCCCAAAAACGATTGTCTGAAAACGAAATTTATCGATAACTTTTGAACGGGGCGAGTTATCGATAAAATTAAATAAACTTGATCTGTCCAGGACTACGAGAAGTTATTTGAACCAAATATGAAGTCTCTAGCTCGTATAGTCTCTGATGTCGGCGTGCTCATACAGACGGACAGACAGACGGACATGGCTAGATCGACTCGGCTGATCCAGAATATATATACTTTATATGGCCGTAGATGCTACCTTATGCCTGTTACATACATTTGCACAAAACCATTATACCCTAACGAAAGCAAATGTTGCACAAATCTTTTGCTGATGCAAATAAAAGTGCTTGAGTTTGAGAGCATTGTGAAATGTCAGTCGAGGGTGCAGTCAGAGAGGGAGAGAGGGAAAGAGGCACCTCAGACTCCAGACTCCAGAGCAGGCCTGAAACGCGCCCAAGTCTCTGTAGTCTGCAGTCCGCACTCGAATGCGACTCTTGTCGACGTCTAATTTGTCTCGTCCGCTTTGAACGCACTCCAATCACGACTCTGTTGGTTGCTGCCCCCTGCATCATATATCGCATATCGCAGCATAAAAGAAGCTGCAAAAATAATTAGAATATTGGCTCAATGCTGCAACGATAATGATAATCAGCGCATCAAATCGAATGAGGTCGACAATGTTGATTATGGCATAAGAAAATGAGGCAAAATGTGGCTCGGTTCGCTTCAGCACGTTTCGCCTTGAAACCGAAACCCAAACCGCCCACAACGCCTCAAAGTAGGCAGTAAACAAAGCACAAATCGCTGTCATAAATCAGCAATGATTTTTGTGCCCAGATAGATAAGATTGTGCGTTTGTTTTTTCGTTTTGTGTCCGCCACATTTATCACGCATATATTTGGCGCGCTTTTTGCGACTAATTGCATTGCCATTGGAAATAACCTCAGACGATGTGGCATTTTTGCTTTTTAGTGTGCAAAGCTGTAAGGGAAAAACGCACATAAATTTAGCACAAGCAGTTTGCTTTACTCCTTCGCTGCTTTGCGCTTTGGTGCCTCTGGAAATCGTCTGCTTTAAATATTGGGCGTTCGTGCGAGAATCCTTGTAAAAAGTGGCGCAGAAAAGCAAAAGGCAAATGTCGTGTGTAAGATGAGAGAGAAGACAGAGAGAGACAGAGAGAGAGAGCGAGAGAGAATGCTTGCTGGAATGACTCGCAGCTACTTCAATATTTACGTAATAAAAAATTCAATTTAGCGAAAGTTTAAGCGCACGCCAGAAACATCGATGCGAATGTCGATTGAGCAGGTCCTTGGTCGCTTGGTCCTTGGTCCTGCCCCCAAAAAGCGGTCCCAAGTCAAGAACGGAGCTCTTTTCGCATATCCAGCTGCCAGTTGCCAAAAGCGCTGCGAGCACGTCAATTTCATCTTCTTGGGCCAATAGATTCGTTTCGTTTCGTTTCGATTCGATTCGATTTGCAAGTGCAACGCAAATATCCCAATATCCCAAAGGATGACAGCTGTGCTCCCCGCACTCTCTCCCTCTCTCCTCTCTCTCTTAGACTACCATCCCACATTTGCCACAACCATCGATTATCGCTAGTTAGTTTCCCTTGCTTTGCATCCTTTTGCTCTGCTTGTTCAATTTTCAGCTTGAAATGTAAAAAGTAAACTACGCAAAATTTGAAACTGATTACGCTTGAGGCAGACACACACACACACTAACATATATGTACGTATCAATATTGTGTGTGTGCACACTGAGAGAAAAATACCAAGTCATTTGGTTATTGTCAAGTAATTGACTCGAGCTCAATTCTTTTTGAATTCAAACTTCTTTAAAACCTAACCCGAGGCTTATTTTTGTAGTTTTTAGCTAACTTTAAAATAAGATTGGAAGTTGATTGGAATTTATGCAGAATTTATAGTAAAGTTTTTCACAAATTTCAGAATAAGAAACTCTTTTTCTGCCTGCCATTTTCTTTTCTCTGTGTACGCACCTATCAATCTATGTGTCTGTCTGTCTGTGTATGTGTGTCACGTCCTGACTGCCACTTTGACTGAGATTTTTGCTCTCTTTGCGTGTGTGTGTATAGTTTGAGTAAGGATGTGACGAGGACATCGTCGTCATTCTGATCGACTTCATCGCCATCGCCATCGCCTTTTGGCAGCCACTTGAAGCTGTTTGTCGATTGCTTACTGGCCAGAGCCAGCTAGCATACTGCGTAATACGCTGCGTATGCGTAATGCAATATCCACACTCATATTGATAAGCCATTATATGATTATATGATTATGACAATGCCTGACAGTTGAGCAGTTGAGTTGAACAGCAAACAGCAAATAGCAAACAGCGATTGCTGATTACAGATTACAACACGTACAAATTGACCAAAGCCAATTTATTGAAATCAGCCCACAGTTGCCCCCTCCAGTTGCCCCCATCCAGTCAGTCAATAAAAATGAGGCATAGACAGGCAGCGGGCAGCAGTTCATGTGTAATCATATTGTAGATGAGAGGATGCCAGCCAAGTGGACTGGGTTCTGGATGATATTTGTAAGTAGACTCGATTCGATTCGATTGCTGCTGCTTGGGTCTCTGTAAATAAATTAAATTTCCGTCATGCCGTAAACAGAGGCGCATATCATCGATGCTCCCCGGGCAGGTGCTGAGCGCTCGACTGAATGATTGCCTCAGCGGAGAAGATTGGGAGGCAGAGGGGCTTACTGAAACTGGGTAGCAACCTGTAAAGCCATGAATATTTCATAAAGCTCATTTCTCCACCTTGGACCGAGTATCGCGATGCTTCGCTTGCTGATGCTGCACTCTGCTTTATTAGCAGCAAATTTATGGCGTATTTTGCTGCTGCAAGTGGGTGCCACGCCCACTGCCCACTGCCCAACGGCCACCGTCCAACGCCCACTCGAATGCAGCTGCTGCAAATTGCTTATCAATTTATGCAAGTGATATAAAGGGAGCCGGGGACGGCAGCTTTTTGCCTGTTTGGTGATAAATTTCGCCGCCCTGTTGCAAACACCAGCTGTTAAGCGCAGCAAAGCGACAGTGACAGACGGGCAGATACCCTGTGCGTATACTTAATCAATAGTCTCAGTTGGTTATAAGCTTAAAAACTTATACTATATGGCATCGATTGTGACTGCAGCTGTTTGTTAATGCTATCCCTGTTAGCCACTTGTTATTTGTACAGGGTATAAGAAGCCGCAACATTGTGAACACTTGTGCTGCAGTGCATCCAACTGCTGACCCAATTCCCGACTAGCCCAGGATAGTGTGTGCGGCTATTTTTGTGCCCAGACCCGCTGACCAACAGACTTAGACTGTTTCTGCTTCTCTCTTGTTGTTGGTTGTTGTTGTTGCAATTCCGCTGCTATTTTGGGTTGCGTTGCAAGTTTGTTGTTGTGCCGCAAATTCCACGACACCACATTATTGGAGTACTGCTAATTGGGCGCTCACATAAGTCACTTAATTATACCGACTATATCGGGCATATAAGCATATATGTAAGTGAAGTCTCTCTCTCTCTAAAAGCAAATGGCAAAGATTATTATCTTAATTTCATCATCGGCACAAGAAAAGCGAATCTGCTGCTCATAACAAACATAAGACTCGCATATTTACTCGCAGACCCTTGGGGCAAAAAACAAACACACATGACAAGTATTTTCATTAGGCTCACCTTTATCTTTTGCACCCTCGCATTTTTGACACTCACCTGCTAAAAAGGTGTTCTTCTTGTTGTTGTTGGGTCTCTGTTGTTTGTTTGCTTTAGTCTCCAGTGATTGGTAGTTTAATATGCATGGAAAAAGCATGATTTAATTTACATTATTATCCTGCGGGACTTAACGGGATTTGCCTCCGTACAGTAGACGCTGTACTGTTATCCTTGCTGGGCTTTAGCCTGCACACACATGTCCTTAAAGCAGCCAATTCGATTTTGTTTGTCCATTCTGTTTGCTTTGTCCATTTTGCATTTGGCTAAATCCACATAAGAAATTTATTTTTATTTACTACACAAAGCTTGCATAGAGTTGTCTAAATTCTTTGTTGTTTGTTTCCCTTGTGCTTTCAATTACACTATGCAACAATGTAAGAAAAAATGGTATATCAAACATTCGATGGCAATTTCTTATGTAAAATAGACCGTTAAATGAAAAATTTCAAGATTTTCGGTTTTTGAAAAAGGTAACCTTAGAAAATTTCAATATCTCCGAATTCTGTATGTTGATTGTTATTACCTTTTTGAAAACAGTAAAAAATAATCTATAAATGCCTTTCAAACACCTAAAACTTCCATAACTTTGTCAAAAGTGATCCAATTTGCGATTTGCATTTGAGTTTAAAGCAATTTTCGACTTTCTACTAAACACAAGCCAAGATAAGTCCTAGATAGTCCATAGAAATGCCTTTCAAGCACCTAAAACTTCCATAACTTTATCAAAACTGAGCTAGCTTATACATGGCTAAGAGTATAATGAACTTATGTATAAGTTTTAAGGTTTATACAATTTGTTTAGCTGTCTGTTTAGTTTAGCCAAAAAGCTCTTTCGTATTTGTGTTTATACAAATATGTATGTATGTATATTTAGCTATTGTTGCTGTGCGCTTTTGGCATTTTGGGCAAATAAATAGTGATAGGGGCGAGCTTTTGCACTATAGATTTTCCACTGAGCTTGTTTACATATAGATTTGCTGCTGTTTCCAGCTGTGGCTATTTTAAATATCATAAATTATGATGAACATAAAATCAAATGCGTGCTAAGAATTTCGCACTAAAATCGCACATATTTCGTGAGACGATTCACTTAAGTTCTGCTCAGCAGTACTGATTTGTGCAATTTGTGCCCTCGTGAATCAGACGCCCACTTTGGCGCCCAGTGCCTCTCGAAACAGCTGCTCATAAAAAACGGAAGTGGGGGTAAAACTACAATAAAAAGCACTTTTATGCGTCTCGCAATCTCAGTTTTTGAGAGCGAGGAGGAGGAGCAGGTGGTTCACACTTATTTCGCAGAACGCGACACGGAATCGCCACAGCTAAAATGCCGGAAGAGTGTCGAGCGAGAGTAGTCCTAAAAGCAGCTGGGGGTTTGGATGGGTTTGCTCTGCTGTTTTGTGCGGGTTGACAAACTTTAATTCATGCACATTAATTCGCCAGCTAAAAAAAATGCTCAGCCACTTGAATTATATATTTTTTTTACATTTTCCAACTATCGCACTTGAGGCTCGCTCCCGAGCGACACCTGCTTACTGTTGTTGTTGTAGCACAACACTTGCTAAACGTTTGTCTCCAACTTTGCCCAGGCTGCCTGACTCCGACTCTGGAGCACTCGGCCGCAGCAAATTAGTTTAGCAGGCAGCACATGCAAAACTTTATGTGGCTGACTTAATGAGAAGGTGACATGGGGTGCGTATACGTAATGCCTGCATACTCCCTGTCGCATCCCTTTGTCGTTAGCCACACACACACACACACAGGGGACTCATGCATTTATGCAGCGAGTTGAAAGGTGAGTGTACACCTTTTGCAACACTCGAGCGGTTGACACACTTTGTTAACAAGACACTCTCGAAACAACAACAACAACAGCATCAAGCAACCCCTTTGCTCTCTCTCTTGCTCTCTGCACATTAACTCTTCCCGTAAATTAAGTTACATTTTGTGGCTTTGAGTTACGTTTTTATTGCTGACCAGTTTTACGCATTTTGTGACTTTGTGGCCAAAACTATTCGCACGTTTCTATAGCCCAAGGTTGTTATAGCAAGCTTCTGCGCGCTTAAATGGGTGAAGGTTGAAAGGATCAGAGCCAGCTCCCAGCTCGCAGCTCCTGCTCGTTGTCAATGCATAATGTTGTAAAGTAGCTCATGCATAAACCAGTTCGTTAAAAATTTAGCTGCTCTGCTGTGGCTGCAGAAGAAGACAGCTAGTTACGCACACTAGCTAGCAGCTTGATAAACTTTTATGCTGATAACTAACGGCAGGTGCAAGTGGGCGTAAAAAAACGGGCCAAAAGGAAAACTCTTTTGCCACTCACTTTATCCGCCTCCCGCATATCCATATCCATATCCAGATACATTTGCCTAGTCGTATTACGTATACGCCTGTGGCTGCCTGTACGTGATTTGCGTGTGTTATGATCCAGCAACAGTTAGATGGGGCACTTCGCGTCTGCCTACACAGCAAGAAAGAAGCACTGAGTATGAAATTGTATAAAAAATATTTATATTTTTACAAATATTATTCAGAAAACAAGAAATTAGTTTAATAGTACTTCAGTTAGGCATGAAATTCTATAAACCTGTGCTAATGCCAATTTAAGAGATAAGTGTGCAATAATATATGGTTTTTTGTTCAGTGTACAGCTATGAGAGATGCCTTTCAGCTGTTCATTCCCCAATAAAGTTGTATTTTTTTATGTTTCAGGCACAACATTTGCATTTAGCCTAATGCCTAATGCCAATGGCTTTAACAGGTTGAGGCCTTGTTCGCCAAACTAATTTAAATGTAAATGAATTTGTATTTTTTCAATTAGCATTTCGTCTGTTTGGCCACACGCATAGACAGAGAGAGGTACCCAAAGAGAGAGAGAGAGAGAGAGAGAGATGTTATGTAATGTTAAACAGTAGATTGCTTGACCTTTGGACACGCCCACACAAAGCCCCAATTGAGTCTGCTCACTCTCTCTCTCTCTCTCTGTCTGTCTGTCTCTCTTTGGCCTGCTTTTAGTTTATTGAAATTGATGAGCAAAGCGCGCGAATTAAAATTAAAGCGCGAATCTTTGAACCTAATGACCGCTGAGTGCCAGCAGAGACAGAGACAGAGACTGTGCGATAAAAAGAACGACGCCTAAGGCAAAAAAGACGAGTTGAGGCAGATAAAGAAGAGCTGAATGTGGCTGTAAAATAGATATGAAAAAGAACGTCGAAAATGAAAAGCAAATAGCGAGAAGAAGCGCAGATGAGCAGAATGAGCAGATACATATGTATATAAAAAAGAGACGAAAAACGCTTGCGGTGGTCAGTAGTGGGTCAGGGATCAAGGGAGGGAGAGAGAGACAGAGAGAGGGAGCTTAGTAGCTGTAAAGAAGTTTGTTTGATCTGGGACAGGGCCAGCTGAAGCATAGAACGTGAGATACTTGCAGCTAGTACAAATGTGAGACACAAATATTGAACAAACAGGCAAACAAACAAGCCTTAAATGAGTTCCTTCACTTGAGATGTGAGGGAGATTAAAACAGAGACAGAGTCTTATAAAGAGAGAGAGAGAGAGAGAGAGAGCTTTCACAATTAGTTGGGCCATTAGCAGCGCACTTGAGCACATTTCATAAAAATCATTGAATATCAAATGCAACTTGGACCAACATGTGCGATACTCATTTAGCTAAATGTTGCGCTCAAAGTGCGCTTACGTGACCCAGCGATTGCCCCCTTATACCTATATATATAACAATATATATATACACATATAGTGTGTACTCAATACACATACATATGAGTGGGCGGCAGCAGGAGTAGATGGATACTTTCACAAACAGGCAGCTGCAATCAACGAACGTCCTTTGCAGTTAGTTTGAGAGAATGCAGCATTGGTTTTAAGCGTCTGTTCACAGGCATCTACACTCAGAAAAACTTCTATACAAATTATTTATAGTCATGAAATTAATTTTCAAACTAGAAACGCTTTTACTTTATGGACATTAGAAAATATGTTACTCATTAATTGTTTATTAATTCAAAGAAATATATTTTCAAATAGAAGGAAGGCTTTTTATGATTTTTTGTTAAGAAAATCCATTTCTTTTAAAACTCAGAAACTCAGATATAACAAATTTAATGAAACACTTTTAAAATAGTAAGAAGCTCTTAAGTTCATTTTTAAAAAAAAATCCATTTCTTTAATTTTCTGAACTTGGAAAAATATAAAAAAAATTATTGAAATACTTTTGAAATAGAAAAATGATCTTGGGTAAATTTTTAAGGAAAACCGAAACAATATAAAATTGTATTCAAACAAAAAATATATTCCAAAAAAATTTAAAACAAATTAATATCTTCATTAATACATAAAAATGACCACTGGAATATAAAAATGTGATATCTAAATGTTGGCAAGAACTACCATGAATATCTTGAATATAATGTGCAAAAGAATAAAACTAGCAGAGTCTGTTGCTAAATTATATTTCCGAGTGCAGCGGAAGCCATTGAGAATAGAAAATAAATGCAGAACAACTGCTGCTGCTGCTGCTGCAACTGCTGCTGCTGCTGCATTCATTTGCACATCATAAACAATAATGATATGCTTTGGATGCTGCTCCCGTTCACAGTTTCCACACTTGGTAATGATAATGACCCTGCATGTATGGAGGGTTCAAAGCACTCCGCTTTCTGAGTCCTTGCCTGGGACTGGGACTGGGTGGGACTGCTATAAAAGACAATTCAACAATTCGCTGTGTATCTCCACTCTGGACACACGACGCTTTTGTTGTTTCCCCCGATCTTTCTTTCTTTGTTGTCTGAGCCCCCCCCCCCTCTCTCTCTTCTCTCATCATCCACTTCCACCCTTTCTCTCCTCTCATCATCCACTCTTCTGTCAGAGCTTTTAGTTGACTTCCTTCCGCTGCGCCATATTTAACTCGTTTTATCTGGCGCCGCGCTCATTATGAATATTATCCGAGAGGATTGTGGGAAGGGGGGCGTAGTCCAAAAGGGGGGCGTGGCTGGGTGTATAGGTAGCAGCAGCTTGCGTACTTTATTGTTGTGGTCTTCTCATTTTTTTCTGCTTGCCTCCTCTCCATATATTTTGCGCTTTACTTTTTATGTCTGTTTATTAAGTGTCGGGCGATAAAAATTCCTTTTTAAATCGCCAGGCAGCGTGGCATAAACGAATTCACACACATTAACACACACACACACACACACATGGTCATGTGTGTGTGTGTATAGTATAATCACTAATTGTCTGTGTGCAATTAACGGTAAAATAGATACAATTATTGTTCTCTGTGGGTAAAATTCGTTCGTTATCACGCTTTGAAATTTATTCACCAATTATGCTGAAATGAAATTGATGCCAAATTAAAATGTAGCAAGAAAATAATAATGCATGTCTGAATTTTAAACATATTTGCATTTGGCATTTCCATGCGGGCTTTTCTTTTTGGTTTGTGGTTGCATAAAGTTCAGAGGTCATTGGCGCCGCCCAAATAAGATCATATTGCTGTTCATCAGAGAGAGAGAGAGAGAGCGAGAGTAATTCGGCAGGTCTTTCGCTCTAGCTGTCTCTTTTGCATTTCGCGTACACGAATAAACAATTTGAAAAGCTGACATAATGCCAGCAGCATTAAACGATGAACGACAAAAAATACAGCGAATAAATGGCAAAACATTTGTGAAAAACAGAGAGAGAGAGAGAGAGAGAGAGAGACACAGAGAAAAGCGTAGAGAAAAATGCCATAAATCTCGCTTGCACCTCTTGCTTTAAACCAAAGAAAAAATGGCAATGAAAATGTTTGTCAATGGCTCCAAAGATTAATTTGCCGCATGCACGAAAAATATGTTAAATTTTGTTGTGGTAGGTAGATATGCGTATATAGTGTATATATAGTACATGGTAAAAGAAAACTGGAGATAGTTTCAAAGTATTTTCGTTTATATCTTTTGTACAAATCGAATTTATCGATTGGGCTGCTGTGCTGTCCACTTTTGATTGATTATCCATTTCTTTTCACTTTGCTTTTTGTTTGGCGTGACAAATTTGATCAATTTTCAGCAGCAGCTTTCAGCTGGCCACTTGAGCTGGCTGGCTGGCTGGCTGCCTGTACGTATACTCAATAAAGAAAAAGGCAGGCAGCCAAGATGGCTACGTTGCCGTTGCCGTTGTCCATCTTGGCATTGACCCAGACCCAAGCAGAATTGCCCGACTGGCACTTGAACCCAATCCCCAATATAGCTCGAAAGCCATAAAATGTATACGAACAAAAAGTAAGCAACGTTCTTTTCAATTTATCGTTTAGTGGCTCTGATTTCGTTTGAATGAATCTGCTTGAAAATAGCGCACTTTGTCAAGTGTGACGGGGCGTATGTGTAATATGAATAGTTGTGAGTGCCCGTTTAATTGCTCTATCTGGCTTAAAGTGTGATATTTTGTATGTCCTTTGTTTCATTGAGCCGGAACCGACTCATTTCCCTTCGCACCTTGCTCTTTCTCTCCCTTTCTCACTCTCTCTCTCTGTCATAATTAAATTTCATTTGGTTATTGCATTTGAATGTCATGGCAAATTGAATTAAGTTCGGTCTGTGCGGCTGGCTGTCAGCAAAGCGCGCTGTGCCAATTGAATATTATTTATGAATAGGCTTTTCCCACATAATTATTTTTGTGGTGCACATTTAACCGAAGTTGTAAGCGCATTTATGGCGATAGATATATAAAGTGTTACATTTGTATATAAAATACTCGATGAAACTGACGAGCTTGCTCTTAAATGAGACCTATAACTTCAAGCTTCTATAACTTTGCCAACAGTAAACTAATTTTCATGCTTAAGGCTATTTTGTGAATGGTTTGTTCTTTTTAAATCTACATCTTACTTTCGTGGATTTTCTTACATTTTTTTCGAATTTGTTTTGCAAAAACAGCACGAAATTCGGGTTTTTATAAAAAACGCCACATGCAAAGTGATTCTAAAAGAATTCTAAGACAGATCTTTGAAATTGAGCTTAAGGCGGTATCAAAAAAGTTTCTCGCTTTCACTTTTCCAGCATTTTGGGTTTTAATTCTCCAAAAAACCACATCTTTTTGCTCTCTCTCATTAAAAAAAGGAACTTTCGTCAGTTATAAATGCAGTTAAATTTATGAAAAACTCAACTCGATTTGCAGGTCATGTTCTCATGCATTTGTGAGTTAATACAATTGTGTGCCTTTAATGCAATTAGCAGCAAATAATGGCAGCTGAACAGAGTACAGAACAGAAGCAGCGCGGCAACAGCAATTAAACAATGTGATTAATGCGCCCAAAAACCATTACGGAAAGTATTGAAAGCTGGCATCAGTCAAGAGGATTATTGCTGGGCCAATGGCGCAACCCTTTTCGCTTTTTGGGGTCAGCCACGAAGCGTTCTCTATATACATATATATATGTGTGTATGTGTATATGTATATTATGTACATGTGAGGGTTGCTGTCAGGTAGATTATTGTTGTTATTGTATGCTTGTGGTTGTTGTTGTTGCTTACTCATGCATATGCATGTGTCGGAAATTGTAACGATTATACGCCGGACACACACAGGAAGCGGCATAACACGCTCCCCCTGGGAGTTTAGCATAGAGTGGGAGTAGATCCCCATTGGCAAGTCCTTGCCTTAAGCCATTGAACAATATTAGCGTTTATTGGTGCCGCAGTCTGTTGTTGTTATTGTGCCTTAGCTGTTTAATGAGACTTGCAATTTTATGGCAGTAGTCCCGCAGTAATTACTCGTGCAAATGGCTTTTTAATTTATTGCAACACAATTCGAGCATTGCGTTCCTTGATTGTTTTAATGCATTTTTAATTAAAACAAATATGAAGTATATTTACGCTCCATCTCTCTCTCCCTCGCTGATTCTGACAGCCATGAATCAGTTTGTTGGCTGGCTGGCGAGAAGACTTTGCAATTGAACCACCAAACTAAGTCATTAAAAGTTTTGCCGTGACTTTTTTCTTTTGTGTGTTGCATAGCAAACTTGAGCAGCAGCAGCATCTCAGTGCCATCAAATAGTGGGCGAAGATAGCGCAGTATCCTTGCGATTATATTTGCATCTGCAGAGGCAGCAGCCTTGCCTTCGAGTTGAGTTGAGTTGGTTGAGCTGGCGCAGCTCATTATAAATTTGTTGATGCTGCATTGCTCGGGCTTTGCCTGCTGCCAGGCAGGATGTGCTCTGCTCGTTTCCTGCCAGCTGCTGCTGCTGCTGCTGCTGTTATCCTGGCCATATCAGTAGCTAATGCTTACAGCAGCAGCAGTGGCAGCGTCTTTACCATTTCATTCTCGTCTGTTCAGCTGTGATGCCGCTTTACGAGCCACCGAACTTGTCTAAAAATCACGCATAATTTATTTACCATAAACAAGATGAGGAACAAGCCGGGGGGATACCGCACACAGCTCGGCATGTCCTTGGACTCCCCCCCAGGGACAGACGGACGAACGGACGGATGGACGAGAGCTCGTTTATGTTGCGAAAAGTTGTTGGCTGCTTGTCAGCGTTACACTTTGCACATGTACTGCGCAATATTACGTATACGCAGAGATTGCTTGCTTGGGATTGTTGTTCAATTTATGATGATGCTGCTGCTGCTGCTGCTGCTGCTGTTGAAACACCATGCAAAATGCAGGCGTTGGGGAAAAATTGAAAAACAAGCAACGTGCAGCAACAACAAAGAGCGCAGCACAGCAATAAAAATCGCTTTATCTTCATTAAAGCGCTAGCGAAGATATCATTGCTAAAACACACACACACACACACACACAGATACTAGAGCCAGGAGCACAGTTGCCGTGCAGCTTCTGCCTCTGAATAATAAATGCAGTGAAAATAAAAAATACAAAACTCGGCACTCTGTGCAAAATATTGAAGCAACCGCTGAGGCAACCACTCTGGCCGAAGGCAGCAAGCGAAGCACACGTTGTTTGCGATAAATGGTGGATTCATGTACACGTGCACAAACACACACACACACACAGAGATACACACCACCTTCAAGGATAATCAGTAGAGCCAGCAAGTGGATACAAGCATTGTTTTTGGGGAGAGTGGGTAGCAAACAAGATGTGTGTTTGCTTCTGCCTCCCCCTAGAAAACGTGCCAGGCTCTTTGTGGAAATGTTCCACTCCAGAGTGAATGGCAGACAGACAGACAGACAGTCAGTCGACAGTCAGTCAGGCTGGCTGGTCAGCTGCCAAAACGGCAAATGAATACGACCATGAGCTGAGCGCTGGCTCCAATGTAAACACATTTGCCTTCTATATCACTAAGGCAGCCCTCATTTACAGTTTGCAGCAAATCATTGACAAAGTGCAAAGGTTAAACCCATTTAAGCGACAATTGAGCGCAATTAAGGCAGTGAGCAAACACTGAAAACTACTATAGCACTTACAGCTTACAACTTAAAACTTGTATATCACACTCAATAATGAGCTTGTCAGCTCTGCCTGCGGTTGGTTTTTCGGCATATATTCCATAGGATGAAGCTAACCTTTTGCTTGTTGTTCTGCTGCATAGAAGATAAAGTTATAATGGCATTATTTACAATTTTGCAAACGTTTTTCCTTCAACTTTAAGCAACTTTATTCTGCACGTGGTGTGAATCTGTAAAAGCAAATATATATATTTTCCTACAAGGACGACTTGCATTCTAAAAAGCAAAACCTTTGCTTTTAGTCTGTCAAAAGCAAAGTGTCTTATTTATATACACATATAGTTAATAGTTTGCTGGTCGATATTTCGGTAGACTTAAATGGGCCAAGAACCAATTGAAATTACAACGAAGGCTGCTGTCAGTGAGAAGCGCATTTTAATATAGCCTATATTGCCTTTGCTATATATATATATAGTATGCATATTGTTTTATGGAAAGAAGAAGACCTTGCGGTTGGTCGAGTGGGGGCGAGGGGCGTGGCACGAAGGGGGGGCAAGCAAGTCGATGCATTTTTTGATATGCGAGCGCACACAAAAAAAAAAAGAGTAAAGTGTGTATTGAAAACGGGAAAAAAAAGTATTTGCATGAGTGAAGTCGTACAATGGGGCAGGTGTGCAAATATGCAGATATGCACAGTGAACAAACAGGTATGGGGTAAAGTGGGCGTGGGAGGGGGGCAATTGTGAATTGGGTATCGGGAATCGGGAATTGGGAAGGCGAATAGCGATAGCGAGCAAGTTTATGAGCCGCTGCACACACGCAGCGATTGCTTGGCCAAGTGTAATCAGTTGCTTGTGTTCTATATATTTGATGAGCGTATGCACATTGTGATTAATTTGCTACCCCTTTCAATTTGCAGGCGAAACGCATTCAGAGCAATGAGCTGGCTGCAATTAAAGTCATCAAATTGGAGCCCTCGGACGACATACAGATCATCCAGCAGGAGATATTCATGATGCGTGACTGCCGGCACATCAACATCATTGCCTACTACGGCTCCTATTTGCGACGCGACAAGCTCTGGATATGCATGGAGTTCTGCGGCGGTGGCAGCCTGCAGGACATCTACCAGGTCACGGGTCCTTTGAGCGAAGTGCAGATCGCCTACATGTGCCGTGAGACGCTCAAGGGACTCGAGTATCTGCACTCCATGGGCAAAATGCATCGCGACATCAAAGGCGCCAACATCCTGCTGACCGAATATGGCGATGTCAAGCTGGCCGACTTTGGCGTATCGGCCCAGATAACGGCCACTATCAACAAGCGAAAGAGTTTCATAGGTGAGTGGCGGCTTAAAATACATAAATATCTATGCATATCAGCTTACTATAGATAATACTGACGCGATTAACAAATTAGCAAACAGTTGGAATTTAACGCTGCGTATGCGTGATATTTTTAATAATGACTGCATTTGCTAGCAATTTAGTTGCAAGTGGCATAAAATATATGTATACTTTGTATGTCTCAGCTACTTTAGCCAAACTCAACAGTAAAGCTAGCGATTCCTTCTGCTTATTTATTTATTTATACATTTAAATGGAAATGTAAGCGAAACGATGATTTTCCGTGTCTCTGGTGTAGCTGGCAAATTTGCAAATATTGGCTTGTTACGAATGCGAAAACTGTTGCAGCAGCTGCTGCTGATGCTGATGCTGCTGCTGATGCTGCTGCTACTATATTTGCCACTCGATTTATGCAAATTGAATAGAGAGCGATTTTTTGACTAGACGCTCGAAATATGTATGCGCTTACAATTTAGATGGATTTTGCGGACAGAAAACAGCTGTAGAAAGCAATGTAATGACAATGCAAAGAAGCCAATCGAGTTTATTCAACTTTAAAGGAAGCAAATGCTTATGTGTTTGAAATCACTTGAATATCAAAGAAATTGATATGAATTGCATTTGATTGGCCTAATCATAAAGGATTGCTACTCAATTTTAAAGAACTTAGCTCAGGGAGTCTATTTTTTAGTCGAAATGAGCTTGATATGATCAATCGAATGATAGAAACCCATCGATGGTACAGTTCTGTTTAAGCCAGATTGACAGACCATCCGCACAAGTGTTTATCCATTGCGTGATGTTACACGAAACGTGACAGGCGAAAGAGGGGCTCTCTGTTTTGAGTGGACTCTGACAGTTACCGCAATTGCTTTTCACGCTTTTAAACACTTGCACAGCAGAACAGCTGTCAGAAATAAGCAGGAAAGAAAAACATGAAATAGCAGCAAAGCAAACACACAAATGGGAATAATAAGAATAATAATAATACGCTTTACACAACAAGGAAAACAAACATGCTACTAAAACGCAAAAGAGTTGCGGACAAAGTTAAAGGAATTTTTTAACAATTCAATTTAAAGGAAAATATCAAATGCAGACATGTTCCCTCCGCCCCGTTCCCCTGAAATGGGAATAAGTGTGGCCGTAGCCAGTGTACCGTTAGGATTCGGATGCGGATTGAGGCCGTTTCGAGGTGGACAGTTACACGAATTCGGATGCCAATGCGGATGGGGATTTGGGATGGGCGATGGGCGATGGGGGATTGGAGCATAGTGAGGCGCCCGCTGTGCGGCTTTAGACTCCCCATTGCGTTGTCGTTTCGTTTCGTTTTTTGTATAGATATTCTTCTTTTTTTTTGGGCAAGCGTAAGCCCAAGAGGAGAATAATTTTTGTTAAAAATGTCCTTTTTGTTGGCTGTTTGTGCGATTTTCTTTTGTGCGACTTGCAACATTGAGCATTGAGCCTGCATGGCTGCCCTTTTGCTCAGTATCTACTTATTTTTCAGCACTAATAGATTGCACTTAAAGCAGCAGCAGTAGCAGCAGCAGTAGCAGCAGCAGTCGCGCTTTAAAGCTCGTTGCCAGGTGGTGGCAGGTCAACGGCTCGTATACGCAATTTAAATGTAAATATCCACTTATCAGTCAAACAGCAGCGACTTTGCTAGGCCAAAGGATGAAGTATGTGGCGCAGGACATGCCCAGCTCAGCATTGCGCTCCCGCCTGTCAGTCATTTGCATTTTTTACGAGCACATGCAATCTGCTGGCACGCAGCCCTCCGTTATAACGAGCTATGGCGCATTTTCACAGCACTTACTCAGCTCAGTTCAGATGTAACTGAACTCTACGCTCGCACACAACTATTGATTTCAATCCAGACATTGTCGGTACACATATCATATAAATATTGTATTTTTATGTGATTTATACTCGAGTTGGTATTTTTTTTAAGTTTTTGGTTCCATGAACTTGCTTTCTATGGATTTTTTATATTTATACTGCATTTGTTATTTTTTTCATTTAGTTTTTTATATAATATTTTTCAAGTTTCAAGCTCCGCTTTTTTTTATACAAATAGTAAAAGCCTTGAACTTGCTTTCGACCCTTTCTCTCGCATTTTCTTTGCTTGCTTGTTTAATGAGGCGCCTTTTCTATAGGCATTTTAAATGTGGGTCATAAATCAACGAGCGTGAGTTAATTAGTCTCTCGGCTGCCCAGCAGCGAGTGCACTTAAACAAAAACTCTTGACTTGTGACCGCTTAATCAGCGGCTAATTAAATTATGACAGTGGTTGGTTATTAAAAGACGCCAAGATTAAGACTAAGCCGAGTGCATAAAGCTGCTCGACATTTGAGCTGTGATTGCAATAAAAAGAGGAAATCCTGCGGCAAGTATTGGTTTAGTTTTTAATGCGTTTGTGGCGCTGTCGTTAAAATCTCAACGCATAAATTGTCGGTCGTTACAAAAAGCCTGCCCCCCACCAAATCCAAAAGACAATTCAATTTGTCGCTAATTGTGTGCGCAATTTGATTTATGCTCTTCATAAAATGGCCAACGACAGTCGTTAATAATTTTAAGTTCATTGAGCTCACTTTGTTGCACTTTATGTCTCAAGTGCAGAGAATTAGTGATGCTAACAAAAAAACAGAAGCACAAATAATGCCACATGTCAATTGCTGTTTGGCAGCGAGACAACGCCCTTCAAGGAGCAAGCAGGAGCAAGCAGGAGCCAGGACTTTTGTGCACGCTGCAAATGACAGACCGCAAAGCAATCTCAGTCGCCTCTCTCTCTCTCTCTCGCTCTAAGCTGCAGACAATTGTCTAGCTTGCTATTGTGTGTGTTGTGTCTGCAGTTGGCAAACAATGTGACATCGCTTACTGTTATCAACTCGAGTGCTGCTTCAATATGACATTGTTGCTGTGACAAATGTGGTGATAAGCACACAAACGTTGTCGCTCCGTCTCTCTGTCTGCCTATTTGTCTATCGCTGTGTCTGCATATGAAACCGCAAACAAGACAAATAAAGCACACACACACACACACACACACACACACATGGTGTCAATAACAGGAGCAGGCGCAGGACAATGAGTTGCAGACAGGCATAGGAGAGGGGAGGAGAGGAGAGGGGTAGTGGATAGCAGCAAGCACACTGCCAGCTGGCGTTTTATTATTTAATAAAAAAAGTGTGCTTACGCTTGTGTTTAGTATCACATTTAAAAGTCAGCTGCAACAAACGACAGGCGACAACGTCATCAGCATCAACACAATCAGCATCAGCACAATCATCATCATCATCGTTGTCACCTTCTTGGCTTACATTACAAGCCATAAAGTCGCTTATGTGTGTGTGTGTGTGTAGGTGTGTGTGTGTCAGCAGTTAGCGCCTGGCCAGCACATTTACCACAAATATGCCTTAACGATAAGCTAAAGAGCCAGTCGACATACCCTGTACAACTCAAACTTGCAAAATTGTCTGATTAGACCAGTTCTCTTTATGTCAACCATTATTCAACCATTCAACTGACTGTCAATCATTTAGCTTATCTCAATGTCCGATTAAACAACTGCCAGTTAAAAGTATACAATATTTATTTAATGCATAGATGACAGCGTCGGAGACCTCCAAAAGTTACCGTCAGTCTGCTTAGTCTGTCTGTCTGTCTGTATGTATGCAAACTAGTCCCTCAGTTTTTGAGCTATCGCGCTGAAACTTTGCACAGATACTTATTATTCAAAGGGGCAGCACATTGGTTGGAATCAGCCAGATCGTACCACTATATCTTATAGCTGCCATACAACTGTAAGTCGATTTGTTGTCTGTGGACTGCATCTTTTTGTTTATCCAAATGAAACCCAAGAAGCCCTAATTAGTGTTAATTTTTAGCAAATTCAACTAAATACAATTGTTTATCCCTCTTTTTGCTTTAAGATAACTTAAATGTCATTTCATATCTGTTGCCTGCAGCAGGGTGTCTATTAGTCGTTCCGTTCTTGTCACCACATTGCTGCCCTCATCTCAGCCCTCGCGCCTAGTTATTGTTGTTGTCACACCGCAATTAACAAAATGTCTGTCACTTGGTCTGTCCGCTTCTCACTCGTCCTTTTTTTCTTCCCGTTTTAATTAAATTGTGTGCCAACTGTGGCAACTGAGGCACATCACTGTCGCAGTGTTAAATTCTGAATGCGCAATCCACAACTGCAATTGACGTATCCTGGTTGCACGTGTTTACCACACACACACACACACACACACATGTGCACAGTGGGGTTGTTCGCTCATTGCTCCTCGTTAGTCAAAGGCCATCATCAGCTGGACAGGCGAGGCATTAAATATAATTTTGCACATTCATTGTTGTTTAATGCAATTGCAAATATGTGCTGCAATTGTGCTTGGTAATTGAACCTGCGTTGCTGGCAACGTGGCGTATGAGTAACGCTTGTATTGCGTTTGTATATATTAGCTCTGCTTCAGGCTATTCGATTGCAAATCAAAATTGCAATTGATAATCAAATAGCAAACAGTCCACAGCTAAAAGCAATCAATATCCATAGTACATGTGCAAAACAGTTTGCTAAATAATTGATTAATTAATTAGTTTTCAGCTTGATAGCATCTATAAGAAAAACAGTTTGTTGACTGAGTTGACAGCTGCAATTTCTGAACAGAATGCAATTGAATGTCCAATATCTAAATAGAGAAAATTAAGTATACGACTTGGTATTGAATATCTATAGGAATATGTTTTATGTGATAGTTAATATCTCGCAGCTTTGCCATTTTGAATTCTATTATTAATCCGTGTTTTCTATTCGTTTATCCTTCAGGCACTCCCTACTGGATGGCGCCCGAAGTGGCCGCCGTGGAGCGTAAGGGTGGCTACAATCAACTCTGTGATATTTGGGCCTGCGGCATTACAGCAATTGGTGAGTCATACTCCTAACTAGATTATCGAATGTGTTAACTAATCGAATGCATTTGCTTTGGCACATAGAACTGGCTGAGCTGCAGCCGCCAATGTTCGATTTGCATCCAATGCGCGCCCTGTTCCTGATGTCGAAGAGCGGCTTCAAGCCGCCGACCCTGAGCAACAAGGAGAAGTGGAGCCCCACGTTTCACAACTTCATCAAGACGGCTCTGACAAAGAATCCAAAGAAGCGCCCAACCGCCGAGCGGCTGCTGCAGCATCCCTTTGTCCAGAGCGAGATGCCGCTGCGTGTGGCCAAGGAGCTGCTCCAGAAGTACCAGAGCCCCAATCCGCAGTACTACTATCTCGATGGCGACGAGGAGGTAAAGATTACACTCCCTCTCCTCCTCTCTCCTCTCTCCACTCATAAATAAACAGAACACAACGCCAGACGTTTCGTTTCGTTTGCCTTGCCCCAAAGCCACTTGCCACCTTTTTTTTCTGTAATTTATTTGCGCTTTTAGCTGCGGCTCCTTCGGCTGCTGTTCTGGCCAGTTATATTTACTTGGTTTGCGCGCTTTGCTGCCATTGTTGCGCACGCATTGAAGATTTAGTGCGCCATTAGACACCTTGGGAGCCTAATTTAATGTCGACTCCCCAGAGCGAAACAGAAACATATATTAATGATTTGCCACCGCTGCAAAATCGATGCGACGCAGAAATGCAGCCAGCAATTTATGGGGACAGCAAGAGGGGGTTCTTTCTTTTATAAATGTATTATTGTATGGCATATTTGAAATTGAATTCCAGACAGTTCTTTTGATTATTCATATTTTATATATTTTTTTCGGCTCAAAGTATGCATTTTATTTAAAATCCAAAATAAATTGCGAATTATCAATAATTTGATAGATTCAATAATTTGATAGATCATATATTTCACACACTGTTCCACTGTTGCTGTCAGTCATGCTCTTATATAGCTTATTAAAAATAATATGCAACAAAAGCAGCTTCAAAATTTGTTAAAAATTGCAATTTAAACACTTGGCACCAACTAATTTGCACATTTGGGGCGGCCGATTTCCATTAATGCTCGCCGTCTAGACGTATATATACATATATATAACCACAACAACAACACACACATAAAAAGCGTGCCTAACAAATGCAAATTTAATGAAGGACAAATTTAAAAAGACATTTTTGCCAGCTCAACTTGTTTGTTTGTGTGTCAACTCATAAATCTTCAATTTGTTTGCCATGTTGTGCAAAACTTTGTCGCTGCCTGCCTGCCACTCACTGTCCATGGGCGTAGGTTAAAGGGGGTGGGGTGGGGAGGGGTTGGGGTCTGCTGCTGTTTGCAGTCGCGTTGCATTAGAAGTATAAGTATATTCAAATTTTACTTAGCGTCAAAGTTTGTAACGCATGGCTCAGTGCTTTGGCTTTTGCTTTTTCGCTTTCGCGTTTTTCGCTCTTTCGTTTTTCAAATAAGACGAATATGATTTTGATTTATGAGATTTTATCGCAAAAGCGAAAACTTTGTCACCGCGCCCCAACGATGGCTCAGCACTCTAACACACTTTGACTGACTCCTTCTAATGCTATGCTCTTATCCTTGCTCCTTGTTCCTTCCACAGACGGTGGCCGGTGTGCCGCAGCGCATTGCCAGCAAGATGACATCGCGTGCCAATGGGGTTCCGGCTCTCAACCACACGCTCAAGACAGGCAAGTTATTCGATGGTGGGCATAAGTTTGAGCCCTGTTAATTACATCCTGGCCTTGCTTATGCATCCCTTTCACCCGCAGGCATGACGACGAATTCCACGTGGTATGAGCGCTCTTCTAGTCCCGAAACGTTGCCCAGCGACATGTAAGTTGACCCAATACATATATATGTATATCTATCTTTATACACATATGCTATATAGTATATACTATATACGTTTAGTCGCGTTAGTCGCCTGAAACTTTGCTACAGTTTTTCTTCTTCTGCTTCGTTTTGTGATAACTGCTTTCAGCTTTTGTTTAGTTTATAATTCAGTTTAACAATTCACACACACACACACACCTGCTGTCTCATTCCAATTGCATTTTGTCTGCTCTCATTCAGTGTCACCACTATATATATCCCAATCTCTCTCTCTATATTTACTTATAGTCCTCGCAGCGCAGAGCGAATCCGTTGCAGCGGCACTTTGATTATGAACATGTCCTTAAGGTCAGCCACTCGCCTTCCTTCATGCAGCTATTTAGTAGCTGTTGCTGTTGCTGTTGCATTTCGCATTTTAATCACATTTTTGGGCGCCTGCGGCTTTTGTGTGTCCTTAATGTCATTTAGTTGGCGCCCAGACGCTGCCTGGCCTTGACTGGCTTTGCCTCCGCTTCCTTGCACATTTTTCGGGGCGCATTACGTATACGACACGATTTCTGGCCGAGCACGCGCCTCGTGTAATTTGCTTGGTATCCTGCCATGCTGCTCCTTTTGCTCCTGGCTGCACGTATCCCAGCGCTGTGTTTACTTTTCACTGCATTTTGTTGTGTGCTCACACACACAACACACACGCATTGCGCTTAGTTAGCTCTACGTGCTGGCAGTTTGGACTACGCCGTGAAAAGTAATTACTACCTGAGCGTGCGCGCATCTATCTGATGGATGCGTGTTTTGCCAGCTCCCCACACACACACACACACACAAGCTAAGCAAAGCAAAGCAAGGCTGCAGTTTGCAGTTTGCAGCTTCGCACAAAAGTATGCTATACAAAATTGTAATAAGCAGCAACAGAATTGCGAATTAACACAGCGAACACACACACACACACACACACATACACACAAGAGAAAAGAAAATTGCTGAAAATAGCCACACACAAAAAAATATATGTAGCAAAATTTCTAGAAAAAATTGCTTTTGCATTTCATTCGGAAACAGTGAATTTGGTGTAACAAACAATATGCGCTGATTGCATTCGAATTATTCAATGCTTTAAATTGCATCTATAGTGTTCTTTATAAATGCCCTAAAAACTAGTTCTGTGTCCACTGAGTGAAAACAAAAATTTACAAAATTTCTTTGCTTATTGAATTTTTGAACTTTTTACCTGCGAAATATCAAAAATGACAGCAGACACACACACATAAACACACACACACACTCAAGGGAAGCCTTAAATAAGCCCAAATTATGCCAAGAAATCAATAAGAAATTAATACGCATCACACATACGCCTCGTTTGCCACATTTGGCTGTCAGGTGTAGCACAGCTGCCATAAGGCAAGCTATTTGTCATTTTAAAATGATGCTTTGATAGCTAAACACACACACAAACATGAGGGCACACACATTGGGAGTGAATGGGTCCTCCATGTATACGAGTTTGACAGAGAGAGAAAAAAACCCTTCTCTGATATTTGACTTTGGCTGTCTTGCTTACTTTTTATTGGTGCCATAAAAATCGACAGCGTCAACTTTTATGTACTTGTATAAAGCGCCTAACCTACCAGAGCAGAGAACTGTGTGTGTGTGTGTGTCTATTGGCTGAGTGCCACGCCCACTCGAACGCCCACGTTGTGCATAAGCAGCTTGAAATGGCGCCCAGAAAGTTTGTCAGCCTTTTTGCGACACATTTCCTAATGTTGTTCTTTGGGTCTTTTTTGGCTGGCGCTGTGAAAGCAATCCCAGCAACAACAACAACAACAACAGCAGTTAGTAGAAGGCCAACAAAAGCATAAAAAACAATAAACATCATTAATGCCGAAAGCACTGAAAATATTAGCCAATTTCTTATGCTTTTTTTCGGCTTTTTAATATGGGTTCTTCTCTCTCTCTGTGTGTGTGTGTGTGTGTGTGTGTGTGTGTGTGCCGGCAAAATATGATATTAAAACAAATTATGGCCTTTGAAAATTGTTTAATGCGTTTAATTGGCTGTAAGAGCAGCTTTGTTAATTGTTTTTTGGCTTCACATTATTTTCTATTTAGCTTTTTTCTGCATGCTCGAAGCGAATTTCAACTACATTTTGTTACTGTTACAGATTTTTTCAGCAATATATTTAAAGAAACACAATTTACAAATATTGTGGCAGTAGCTTTAGTTGATATTACTCTGTTTTTGTTTCGAGGGTGCCACTAATTGATTGATTTCTTATGATTTTAATTTTATACAATTTTGTAAACTTTTTGTTTCTACTGGAATCTTAACAACGATTTTGTTTATTTTCGTTTTCTTTTTCGTATATTTTTTCGTATTTGATTTTTGTAGGAGCCTCTTACAGTATATTGATGAGGAGCTAAAGTTAAGGTAACTACACCAATAATCATTTCTTTTGCCGAACAAAAAACGTATAAAAACCAAACAACACTTAGACTTAGCTGGGAAAACACTAAAAACTAAATACCAACCCAACGAACACCTAACACAAACCAAGCATACGCACATATATACCTACCTCTATATACTATATACATAAGTGTCTAACTAACGGGTGCAGTTTCTTACACATATATACACCATAAACATACATATATGTAAGTTGAGACATTAATTTTGATTTGGTGCCAAATTGAACATGCACTCAGTTGCAGGCTGCAATTCTCACTCTCTCACTCCTTCTCGCTCCCATTAGTAGCAGCAGTAGTAGTAATACTAGTTAAGCATACACATACACTCTCATTATGAGTGACCTCATTATCGTGTCAGTCCTTACAGTTTATTATTACCTACTATTTTGTTGTGTTCACCTTTTTGCCTTTTTTGTTCACTTCCCTTTTTGTTTGTCTATTAACTTACTTCATTTTCTTTACAACTTTTGTCTACTGTCTTTCTCTTTGTTGTTTGTTCATAATGTGCACTCTCTTTTGTTTCGTCGCTGCTTTGTCCGAAAAGTTTCCACCGTGCGTATACGCAATTTACGCTTTGTCTAATGTGCGCATATTACGCATACGCAATGTGCGCTGAATTATGCAGCAGACAATGAAATAAAGTAAAGCAAACGAGGCACAGATCTTTGCTAATTTTATACAGCTATGAAAATAAAATGCGTTCGATTTGTGGAAAGGTCCTTTGGCCCATTTGTGCGAGGACCCTTTTTCGCAATTTTTAGTGTTTATTTATGGGATGTGTGTGTGTGTGTGTGTGTGTGTGTGTGTGTGTGTGTGTGTGGCAATGTTTGTGCGCACATTGCTTTTATAGTTATTATTATTATTGGCGCGCTGCTAGCTAACTAGTGGCAATAATCCCAGGCAATTGTTGTCTGTTTATTTATTTGATTGCTTGTCCGAGTTTTTGATACCCTACCTGCCACACACAGAGAGGGCAATACGATTTGGACACACGCAATGTGTGACTCGAAAATAAGCAGAGCAAATAATAACGCAAGTGTAATTATGCTTCGGCTATTGTCTGTTTGCTATTTGCTATTTGGCCTGAAGCGGCATTTTATGAAAAGCAAACTCGCAAAGCTTGTTAAAATATGCGCACAAGCGTAACTTTTCTATTTGCCAACATAATAGTAGCAGCAGCAGCAATTCCGCAAACACAAACACAATAAAAAGATTCCCTCTTGGCTGCTAATTGAAGCATTGATGAATTGAGCTATGCATATACCTTAGGAGAAACGAATTGCAATTATGTTAGCAACTGGAGGACTGGAGGACAGTTCACAAAACTAATTTGCAAATGAACAGCCAAGGACCCTAGCAGCAGCCCCAACTATCCCTTTTAGCCCATCCTCCCCATGGGGCAGCAACAGCAGCTGCTCAGATTTTTCCATCAGTTTTGTATCTCTATTTGTTTTATATTTTGTGTGTGTGTTGTTTTTTTGCTGCTGCATTTTGGGTGTGCTTCATTTTATTTGGCAAATTGCTGGCATTTATTTTTTAAGAATTCATTTTCCAGCAACATTCTTCGTATTTTGTGCTGCTCACTGTTTTAGCTATTTGTTTCTGTTCCGTTCCGTTCCGTTTCTCTTCTCTTCTCTCCTTTCCGTTCCCTTCTCTCCTGTGCATTCATGTGCGAGGCAATTTTCTATTCGGGCATTTCAAGCATTTGTCTGCGTGTGTGTGTGTGTGTGTGCATTTGCATGTGTGTGTGCTCACATTTGTATTCGCTTTGTAAACAGTTTTGCATCTCATGCATAATTTATGGCCTTCGCATTAACTTATTTATTTATATATTGCGTCTACACACCAAAATAAGCTGCACAACATCAGACACAAGTGGGCGCATATCAACGCCTCTTCTTTTGTAGGCGTGGCCTACAGCCCCCCATCATTTAATTGAAAACATAAACCTCTTAAAAACATTTCTAGTCTGGCGTGTTCGAAAGAGAATCCAAACACACAAACACAAACTCAAACTCAAACTCATATTGCATGTTATTGCACACTAACAAAAAGCACATTCCCAAGTCCTTGGTCCTTGGTCCTTTTTGCCAATGTCTATTTAAGTTTCTTTCTCTTGTGACTTAACTAAATTGGATTTTCTCAATATGGAGTTAAAGATAAGCTGCTAAGAACAGATAATTGTTAGATTTTCTTTGTATTGCATAAAATTATAATTTGTTTAGAAATTTATGAAAATCTTCTTGTTGATTTTGATACAAAATATTTGTAAATTTGTAACTGGACCTTGAGAGATAACGATCCTATTTCCACACACACACACTTTCACACACACTAACCCACCTGTGGTCAGGGCATGTTACTATCTACCCCCACCTCCACCTCCATCTCCACTCTCTCTCTACACTGCCCCAACAACAACAAGAACAACAGCACTCCACGTCCAGTTTGGGGCACAACACCAACAACACCAGCACCACCACAGTCTACACCAACCACCAAGCAACACCACCCTGCCCCTCCCCCTTTGGGAGCGGGCTGTCTACAAAAAGTGTATGTTGTGCGTGTATCAAACGAAGAAGCTCAAACACTTTGGCTTTCTTTTTCTTTCTCTTCCCACGCGCGCGTCTCTCTCTCTCTCTCTCTCTCTCTCGCTCGCTCTCTCTATCGCTCGCTCGCTCGCTCGCTCTGTGTGTGTGGGGAACGCTCTTAGAGCAACTTTGCCATTGAATGACACCAAAGATTCGGCACTTAGTGCCGAGTGCAGCTGCATCGGTGAAGGTGGCAGCAGCAGCAGCAGCGGTGGCGGCGGCGGCGGCGGCAACGGTGGCATCATCGGGGTAGCTGCATCAACAAATGGGGCCGGCGGCGGCGGAGGCAACAGCGGAGGCATAAGCGGCGGCGTCAGCGGCAACGGTGGAGGTCATCATCACCACCACCACCATCATCATCATCAACAACAACAGCCACAACAGCATCAGTATCAGCAATCGCATCCGCATCAGCTATCGCATCAGCATCATCATCACAACTCCGGCACAGCCAATCAATTGGGCAATCAGCACCAGAACAACCACCATTACAGCAACCACAACCAGATCAACCACAACCACAACCAGCACCACCACAACCACAACCAACAACAGCACCCCAACCACCACTCGAACACCCCACTGACAACGTCCAGCACCAGCAGCGCCTTGGCCACAGCAGCCAGCTCCAGCTCCAATTCCAATTGCAACTCGAATCTGAATCTGAATCTGAATCAGAATCCTTTGAGCATGTCCGCCTCGCTGAGCGCCTATCTGGGCCTGTCCAATTTGCGCACCACCAGCATTGGCGATGCCGACGATGACATCCAGCTGGACGTTGACATTGCCATGAACAATGCTGCTGCCGCTGCCGTCGTCGGCTCTGCTTCGGGTGCGTCTTCGGGTGCCGGCTGTTCCGCCTCCGCTGCGCATTATCTGCGCCACAGCAGCAACTATCGCTCGGCGGCGGCGGCGGCTGCGGTCTCCTCGTCCCATGCTGCTGATCTTGGTGTGCTTGCAGCAAGCAGCAACAGCAGCAGCAGCCACAGCACATCAGCAGCAACAGCCGCAGCAACTGCAACAGCAGCAACAGCCGCAGCAACAGCAGCAAATGCAGCAGCAGCAGCAGCAGCGTCATCAGCATCGTTTTATAATCGCCTCCTACTCCTCGATAATTGCAGCGGCGATGCTGGCAGCAACGGCCTGGACAAGCATGAGGCAAGTGCCACGCCCACAACCACACCCACACCCACACCGGCGGCCACTCAGTCAGCAGGCGATGGCTTCTTGCATTCCAATTGCGCCTCCACCAGCTCGGCGGCAGCAGCAACTGCAACTGCAACAGCAGCTGCAGCTGCCTCCGCTGCTAGTGTGCCAGCGAGCAGCAGCAGCAGCTCCTCCTCGACAACGCATCTCTACCAGAATCTGCTGAGGAGCGGCGCTGACATCATCGAGCTGGCCCAAACGGAGGCGCAGACGGGCAGCGAGAACAGCAACTGTGATTACCGAAGCGAAAGCAACCAGGTGAGTAGTTCCTGGCTGGACTAGTTGAGTCTCCTTTCATTTGACATTCCTTCGGTCCTGGCAGAATGGCGTTGAGGACTCGCCGCGTCGCCATAGCTCAATGGATCAGCTAATCGGCCTGCTCAATGATATGGGCAAGTCGTCGCGCACGCGCAGCCTCAGCGACGGCGGTGCCCAGGATGACGATGAGGGTGAGTCAACCAACCACTGTAGCCATAAGTACATCTTAAACTGCCACTCTCTTCCGCTTTTCTCTTCCGCAGTGGAGAAGGAGGCGCAGCCGGATCTGCTGAACAATACGCCGCCTGTGCCGCCAAAGCGTTCGCATCGGCGCCGCCACACGCCACCGAGGCCCATCTCGAATGGGCTGCCACCGACGCCCAAGGTGCACATGGGCGCCTGCTTCTCCAAGATCTTCAACGGGTGTCCGCTGCGCGTGCACTGCACGGCCTCGTGGATACATCCGGAGACGCGGGACCAGCATCTGCTGATTGGCGCCGAGGAGGGCATCTACAACCTGAACATGAACGAGCTGCACGACGCGGCCATCGATCAGCTCTTCCCGCGCCGCACCACCTGGCTCTATGTGATCAAGGATGTGCTGATGAGCCTCTCCGGCAAGTCGTGCCAGCTGTATCGGCACGACCTCGTCGCCCTGCACTCCAAGCAGACGGTGCGCTTCTCGCTGCACATGAACAAGATACCGGAGCGCCTGGTGCCGCGCAAGTTTGCCCTGACCACCAAAGTGCCGGACACCAAGGGCTGCACGCAGTGCTGCGTCACCCGCAATCCCTACAACGGCTACAAGTACTTGTGCGGTGCGACACCGAGCGGCATCTTCCTCATGCAGTGGTACGATCCGCTCAACAAGTTCATGCTGCTCAAGCAGTGCGAGTGGCCGGCCATCAGCATCCTGGGCGGCGGCCACGGCTGCGTCCAGAACGGACATACGCCCGTCTTTGAGATGATCATCACGCCCGAGCTGGAGTATCCGATTGTGTGCACCGGCGTACGCAAGGCGCACAATGGCTGCCTGAAGCTCGAGCTGATCAACATGAACAGTGGGTACACTCCAAATGGGTCAGCATTAAGTGCTCAAGATTGTTTTCGCTTCCCCCCAGGTGCCAGCTGGTTCCACTCGGAGGACTTGGAGTATGATGCCATGGCCACAATGGTGCCGCGACGCGATCTGCTCAAGGTGGTGCGTGTGCATCAGGTGGAGAAGGACGCCATACTCGTCTGCTATGGCAATGTGATGCAGGTGGTCACGCTCCAGGGCAATCCCAAGCAGCACAAGAAGATGGTCGCCCAACTGAACTTTGACTTTAATGTGGACAGTATTGGTATGGCTATGTCCTATCTGTCTATATGTGTCTTTAATCTGAATGTGTCCTTTGGCTGTTGCAGTTTGTCTACCGGACAGTGTATTAGCATTCCACAAGCACGGCATGCAGGGCAAGTCGCTGCGCAACGGCGAGATCACGCAGGAGATCAAGGACATGAGTCGCACCTATCGGCTGCTGGGCAGCGATAAGTGAGTGACCGCTCTCTCTCTCTCTCATATATACCTATCAATATCTTATTGTACACCCATTCCTTCTAGGGTCGTCGCCTTGGAGAGTCAACTGCTGCGCACTGGCTCGCTGGGCAGCGAGGAGGGACACGATCTGTACATTTTAGCCGGTCACGAGGCCAGCTACTAGGCGCTACTTGTTATATTATATATATACTACCTATATATAATGCCCAGATAAACACACAACACACACACACACAATAAATTTTAAATGCAAGCGCAACGGCGTCAACTACTAACTGTAATTGAATTACTCGTAGGCCATAAGCTAAACAAAACTAAATTAAAAGCAATTAGCAGTCATCAGACGCAACAAACACACATTTTTGACAGCTACTTAGCGCATTTGAAAAACAAAAAACTAAAGCTTAAGCGAGAGATTCTTAGTCGCCAGCGCCCCTTTCCCAACCCCAACAATTTTTCCATTCTTTGCCAAAAGCACACCACAAAAAAAAAACAAACCATTATATATATTTATTATGTATATGTAACGAACGAGTTAAGCCGCACAGTCTACGCGATTGATTCCGTTTGTAATTCTATTTTTGTATTACATGGGGAAACAAAACCAAATGCTTTAAAATTGTATGCCTAACTTTATTGTATTTACGCATAACAATTAATTTTAGAGATTTGTGTAATGAGCTCACAAAGCAAAATATAAAAAACGAAAAGCAGAATTAGTTTCTAGTTTCGCGAGGATCGCAGGATGAGCAGAAGGCGCAAGAAGAAGAAGAAGAGTCAACCGAGGCGAGACGCAGCGAATGAATGCATAATTATATTATCGTAAATTAAACTAGCAACGTAAACGTAAATTTCATAGTTTTTAGCAATTGTAAATCGCAAGTGTTTTGTAGTTGTTAAAGTAAAGCAGAACTGCATTGAGTTGGCTCAAAAGCCAACCGGACGGAAATCCAATAATTATGAGAGTTGAGAGAATTTTGCAATTGCAATTTGCAATTTGCAATTTGCAATTTGCAGAACGGTTTGTTGGGAAACAAAATAGTATAAGCATTTTCTAAATAATTAACAAACTTCAAACACACACACACACACACACACACACATTTCAAAAGAAAGAAAGAAAAGAAGAAGAAAAAACATTGCAAATTGTAAAGACCTTTAAATGGCCTGTATTAACTGATTGTCATAATTACGATTTTAGCCTAAGAGATCGATCAATTTTTCCCGAGCAGCACACCTCTTTTTTCTTGAGTTGTAAAAACTATATGTTTTAAGTTGATTAGTTGTACGTAAATAGCGTGAAACCGAAAATTATAAATTAAATACAAAAAAGAAACTTGTTGAAATTTAGTTTAGTGCAAAAATAAAAAGTATTTCAAAGATATTGTTGCGTTTCGGCTTTTTGAATAGCGCGCCCACTGCAAACAGAATCGGTTAATGTTAAGTGCTCGGCCCTTTGCAGCATTGCAGCATGTTCATTAACATAGCAGTTTTCTGTTAAGCATATTTTTGTCTTCGCGCCGCACGGTCACACTGACTGCATGAATGCCTGCTTAAGCAGCGCACTCTTTGCAACAAGTTGACGGCACTCTTAGGCGTATTTTTGCCTTACTCCGGCACGGTCACACTGACAAAAACAATCTGATTTCACGTGGTGCCTAAATTTTTTGATTAGTTAATTTATTAAATATTAGAGCATAATGGCATTTGAGGTGCCAGCCTGGGAGACGGGCGCCGAAGTGATCAAGTTCAAGCCAGTGCCTGGCGCAGTCGCCGGCAACGGAACGAAAGCCAAGAAACTAAAGAAGAAAAAACCAAAGGTGAAGAAAACGAAAGAGGATGCAAAGCAAACAAAAGGATCTACGTATAGATTAGGCAAAGGACCACTGGCACCACTACCGGACTCCTCGGACGATGAGGCAGACGATGGCATGCGTGCCATGCACAAAATCAGGACGGGACGCATTGAAAAGCAAAAGCCGGCAGCCAAAACCAACAAGGACAACAAGAAGCAGCTGATGACACTAAAGCCAGCGCTGATCCAGGCGGCAGTCGAGGCCATGGAAACGACGCCCCAACCCGAAAGTAACGCACAGACGACGCTGGCCAACAAGTTTCAGTCGGAGCTGCTGGGCGGACGCTTTCGCTACATCAACGAGCAGCTCTACACGATGAGCAGCCAGAAGGCGGAGCAGCTTTTCCGCACAGATGCGGAAGCCTTCGAGGCTTATCATGCCGGCTATCGGCAGCAGGTGGACAAATGGCCCACGAATCCGCTGATGCGCATCATCAAGACGATTAAGCGGCTGCCCAAGACGGCCATAATCGGTGACTTTGGCTGCGGCGAGGGCAAGCTGTCGCAATCGGTGCCCAACAAGGTGTACTCCATGGATCTGGTTGCCGCACGACCGGACATCATTGCCTGCAACATCACGAAGACGCCGCTGGAGGCTCGCTCGCTGGATGTGGCCGTCTACTGCCTGTCGCTGATGGGCACCGACCTGAACGACTTTATCCTGGAGGCGAATCGCTCGCTCAAGCTGCACGGCAATCTCTACATAGCGGAGATTCAGTCGCGCTTCGAGGATGTGCGCGAATTTGTGCGCTGCCTGCGCGACTGCGGCTTCGATCTGATCAAGAAGGATGTGGCCGTCAACTACTTCTACTTCTTTCACTTTCGCAAGATGCGACATGTGGCCAAGGATAACAGCAGCAAGCTGAAGCCCTTCTCGCTCAAGCCTTGCCTCTATCGCAAACGTTAATAAACTGTTGACTAAGAAATTACATTTTTGATTCATTTTTAAAGCCAAAATGCCATCACTGACAGACAGCACTCAACAGTTGAGAGCGGAGCGGCGCGGCGTTGCCAGCTAGGCAGAAAACTCAGCAGCTGTGACGTCACGCTCTCTCTCACGCCGCTCTCTCTCTGCAGTTCGATTCCCGATTCGTGGGCAGTGGTTGTTTTTGGTGCTGCCGCTTGAATATAAATATATACCGCTCAGTACCAGTTTGCTCTTCGTGCGTAGCATTTCGAATATTTTTACCACGGTACGTTAGCTGAAAAAGCCGAGGCAGGCCAATAGGCAACAGCAAAAGCAACAACAACAAGAAAAAAGTCAAAAGGCAAAACAGGCAAGAGAATTGCCAGAATACAAAAAAAACCATCTCGCCTCTGTGTGTGCCAAGTTGCAGAGCAAAAACGCGCGCAAATCGCAGTGTTTATAAATAAAACTGAATACGAATTAGAAACTGTAAAGTTCTTCTACTGTTTTGTGCAGTTTTCGAAACACGCCCACGCCTAGTTTGCACCCACCCGCCCCCTTCGGCTAGCTCATTCGCTCACTCTCACTTACTACTACTTATTCTCTATTACTCATTCAACGTATATTTTCAACAGGTATTCAACGACGACGACAACAAAAACAAATTGTCTTTTTTCGTGTTTTATAGAAAAAAGGTTGCCAAGAATTTGTTTATACGTATTTGCAACGTGTGCAACTGTGTGCGTGTGTAACTGTGTGTGTGTGTGTGTGCGAAATCAGCTAGAATCATTGTTAACCGTTTGTGAAAAGTGAAAACAAACCGAGCGAATATAATCAATCAACAACACACACAAACGGAGCAAAAGCGCCGCAAAGTATTCAACGCTTCCTGTGGGATTAACGCATTGCATTTCGAACTCACGGCTTACTAAGTAAGTAACGGATACAGCAAATCTTAACTCTTCACACAACTTCAGCTTTTCATTTGTGTGTGAGTCGCGCCATTTAACGTTGATCAACGCACAAGCTCATCATTTATTTGATTTTTTTGGGCTGTGGTCAGAGTTTTTGTTTTTTCCAGTGTGTGTGTGTTGGTTGCGTCTCCGTCTGCGACTCATTTTATGCTTTTTGACATACACACACACACGCACTCAGCAAAGAACAGTATGACTTCATAGCTGCACACACACACATGCATACATGCATACAAAAGCTATACGCTCTCTCTCACACATGAACGAGCACTCACCACGCTCTCTATAGAGTGCAGAGAGAGAGCGCGCGCTCTCGCTCTCTCTCTCGCGCGCTCTCATTGACGTTGTCGCTTTTTGGCCATAGCTTCGTCATTGTCCGCTTTAGGTGTATCTTTTTTGTACGTACGTATTTCTTTGGATTTTTCTTCTGTTGTGTTTGCTGCCTTTGGCAACTTTACGAGTTGACAGCCCACATTCGAGGTGTTGTTGTTGTTGTTATTGCTATCTTGCTCTCGCTCGCATTTTGTGTGTTTTCTCAGTTGTTTCGCATTTTATGTTTGAAAAGTAACACAAAGGGGAGCAAAAATTCTTATTGGCGCGTCGTCAAGGAAACACACATTCAAAACATTCAACACATGCCGGATGAGATACAAATGTATCTACAAGTCGCCATGCAACGTTGAGTTTGAAAGCAATTGAATTGATGAAATGCGACACATATTTCTTGTTTTCTTGCTTTCTTGCGGATAAACGGATTTGAGCAAGAGCGCAGTTTATAGCGGAATTCGTTCCGATATAGGGCTGATGACGACGACGTCACTGTGACCAAAATAGAGCAACCGGTGGAAATTGATCGTTGAGCAGGTTACAATTTCTTATCGATGTGCTTTTTGCGCTATTGTTGATATCTCAAGGCTATAAACCATGAAGGAAGTCTGCGCAAAAGCTTTCTGCCCATTGTTTGTATATGAGTAGATTGATAACAGTCGAATTACTCACACGCATGTGTATATGAGCATATTCGTACTTGGGCCCGATAACATTCCATTACAAAAGCGGCGTGCGAATATATTCGAGGCTGACTATGAGTTATGAATGGCAGGTGACTCTATGCCTTACACACACTAACTAACATTAGTCGCACTGCTCGATGCGTCATCCCACACAGCCTGAACGGATTTGATTTTCACAATCAATGGAAAACCTGGTAGAAAGCCAGCGACGCGGACGTGGCGGCGATTTGGAACAGTGGAGTTTGACCCAAATAGTAAGGCAACTGGCCATTTGTAGCTCACGTCTACAGCGATAAAAGCCATGGCAGCAATGCAGGCCCAGACAGGCAGACAGCGAGAAGAACTTGCATTAGAAACCGGTTTCTTTTTAGCCAAGCAATTGGCCGACACAGCAGACAAACAAATAAAGGAAACGAGCATAGCAAATGCTAATAACTGTACAACAAACTGCCGAGTCGAACAAAATTATAATAAATGGTGGAGAGACACCGTGGAGCAAACGACTTAACAACACGCAAGCCAAGCAGCAAACGTGAAAAACTCGATGAAAAACCTGAATTCAACAAGAGAGAGCTGATTCTGACTCTGACTCTGACTCTGACTTTGAGTTTGAGGCAAGCTAAGCAAAGCGGGAGAACAAGGTGTGCCGCAGCATTAGAAGAGAGAGAGAGAGAGAGCGAAGAGCGACTGATAGAGAGAGCAAGAACGAATGACCAAGTCTCTCCCTCTCTCTCTGTGTTAGCCAAAGTTGGGCTTCGTTCGGAGCGCGTAAACTGGAAATTTGGGCCACTGCAGATCGACGGAGGCATTTTCCACAGTGCGTCGCCCACTTGGCATTTAAAGATTTAAAGCTAACAAATGATTAGCGAGACGATCCCCAAAAGCTACTTCTGCCTGCCTGCTCCCTCATGAATTGAATTGAAAGACACAGAGCTATTTTCGAGTTGTTAACTCTACCCCTGGCCCTCCTCTTCCTCCTGCTCCTCCTACACCTCCTCCTCCTCCTCCTCCTGCTCCTGCTCCTCCTCCTCCACAATATGCCAATAGATGACAGCGTTTTCCATTTGGATAGAAAACAGCTTTTAATGGGGGGGAAAGCGTTTAGCACACACACTTTCACACACACACACACACACGCACACACACATTTTCGCATTGAATTTTCTATTTATATTGTGTTGTCGCATCGATTTTTATTATTAGGGGGCGCTATGATTTATGCGCCCAAAGAGGCAGCTGTGTATTTTGGTTTGTTTACTGGATTCTAGTGGGGGGGGGGAGGGCAGCCCCCAGCACCAGCTGCCATTCTATGTATATTTGTGGGTGGTGGCTACTAAGTTCGACAGCTCCACCGACTGCATTCCCAATGTGGCAAGTTCGTTGACTAGAGAGGCGTTTCTGAATACTTTAAATAGCTTAACTTTTGGGGCGTGTGCGTTTTTGCTTTTGCTTTCGACTGGTAGTTTGCTTTGTGGTTATATGCTTTGCTGCTGCAGTCAGATCAGCACCATCGCCATCGCCATCGACAGCCCGTCAATTAGTCAAGCCCCATTGAAGCGCCCTAAGAATTGAGTGCATACATAAGTCAGTCAGTCAGTCAGTTTTGAGCAGTCAACTGACCGAAAGCTAATTTTCTACACTGCAAACTATTTCGCTTGTAGATTGCAATTGCAACTGGAGCGGATCTGGCTTATCGCGAATGTCTCAATGTTTTTGCTTTTTTGCACTAGCATTCCGGGTTTCCTGTGAGGCGCGGCGATAACCGCATTTATTTCCGATTTAGCGCCAAGAAACACGACTACGTGCAATTGCAGAAAAACAAACAGCAGAACACACCCCACAAGAAATAAGAAACATTATCGATTGACCCATTTTCATTAACATATTTCTGTGTGAAGGAACCCAACAACCAACAACCAGCCAAGAACCAACAAACTTCTCAGTCTTTCGCACGCACACCCGAAAAAATAAACAAATTTCGAATCAGAGCCGACTTGTTTGTATATAGTTCATAAATTCATATCTCATCGCATGCATTTTGTGAACAAAAAAGAAAACGATGGAAAATGAAATGCGAAAAAAACACATTTCACGCGGAAGTGGCTCGAACTGCCCCCTGGTTATTAACGGATGTGAGCAGCGGCCCCGCCTCCAAAAAACTCTTTTCACTACCTCATTTTTTGTTCATTATACTACATACAATACAAATTTTGTATAAAATTTATAGGCAACGCTTCGTTGATTTGCAAACTCGACTCGACTCGAGCTGAACAGAAAAACTTTTGTGCATTTCACATTTCACTTGCGGCACGTTAATGTTAATGTACATATTAAAGCCCAAAAGCGCGGAGGTTCATTAACTGTTGTTGTTAACTGGGCTATAACAACAGTTGCAAATATTCACACACACACCACACACACCTTCCGCACTGACGTCAGAGAACAGAAAACAGCAGCTCACACTTCAGATGACCTAATGCCATGACGGAATGCGCCTTGGGAGTGTATAAGACTAGGAAGGAGGGGGGGGGGAGTAGGGAACAGTAGCACAACCCCCTCCAACATGGGGTTGAGGTTGAGGTTCAGGTTCGTATTCATCGAGCTAGCGAGTTCTACGAGTACCGAGTAAATTGAATTTGATTTAAGTTGTATTAAATTAAACTTAATTACGAGGCCCAACTCAATTGGATTGACCGCCGCCAGTGCACACAGAGTGAGCGAATCTTTAGCAGACCCACTTTACATATCAACTTCACATAGGTACACTGAGAAAAACGACAGACTCAACACAAAGATAGTTAAGCTTGTGCCTTAATAACCCCTCATCAAATTAATATTTTTGAAAATTATTAAACTGATGTTTATACTCTTTTCGAAGAAAATAGTATATTAACTTTATGCTGAAGTGTGTAATGCATAGAAGGAAACGTCGGAGACCTCTAAAAGTTACCTCCAGTATGCTTAGTCTGTCTGTCTGTCTGTATGTATGCAAACTAGTCCCTCAGTTTTTGAGCTATCGTCATCAAACTTTGCACAGAGACTTATTATTTAAAGGGACAGCACATTGGTCGGAACCAGTTGGATCGAACCACTATATCTTATAGCTGCCATACAACTGTAAGTCGGTTTTGGCCACAAATCCCATGTTTACAAAGCTATCGCAGTTAAACTTTGCACAGATACTTATTATTCCAATATAATCCTTTCCCACTTGTTTTATCTTTAATCTAACTAAATTCGATTATGCCCTTTATTCAATTTATAATATCAATTAGATAAGAGCTCTCTTAAATTCTCTAAAATTTCAAAGTTATACTTTATTGTTTTGTGTGTACATATATAGCAGTATTCTTGTGCTTTTGTATTATTCGTCTGTGCATTTACCGGTCACGTCTTTGTTTGTCTTTTTATAAACTATAAAGTATAAGTATGTAGATACATTCCTGCTCACGCTTCAACAAAAAGCTATACTAAGAGTGAGGCAACATTGCCATGATTAGAAGCACACCCAGACAACAGATCGTATACTTTATATGTATGTATATACATATATACACTCTGCAGCGACTACTTGATGAATTTCACCTCGACCTCCTTCAATTGAAGCGTTCGGCTTCTCTCTTTTTTTGGGGTGTCGGCATCTTGCAAAATATTGCGCATGCAACCAGAGTACAATTTCGATCATTTGTGGAAAAGAAGCAAGTACGTCTGAGTGCGGCTGGATGATGATGTCATCATTGATGCGATACGAAAATAAATCAAATATACAATATACTATTATTGAGCCTAATCACATTAGCAAGTGCAATATCAAGACACACACACTGAGAAAAGTGCACGATTTGTTATTTGCAATGTGAATTTGCGTGAGACATCGCCAGATAATCTCTCTATAGTATTAGATGAATCATGCGGCAATCTAGAATCTAGAGAATCCGTCAATCACTGAAGTGTGCCCCCAAACACGAACACACATTTCACATTCAAATGGGAGGGAATGCAATTGCTAATATACTAATTGCGCTACTGTTAATTACAGTACTCAGGATCTGAAGGCTGAAACTGAGACTGAGACTGATACTGTTGATGATGATGATGTCAACTATGGGCAACAGATTGCCCAAAAAATAATAATGCTTCAAACTGTTGCTCGCAATAAATGGATGAAAATAAACTCGCACGAAATTATACAAAACAAAAAACACACACAAACAAGTAAGAGTGCTCTAGTCGGGAGTGCCCGACTACGAGATACCCTGAACCCAGTCCTTACAATCATTCGTACTACTCTAAACACACACATGCTGCAGTACAAGCAGTACAGACAGTGCAAAATTTATCGATAACTTTTGAATGCGACGAGTTATCGATCAAATGAAATAAACTTGATCTGTCCCGGGATTAGGAGAACATATGTTCCAAATATGAAGTCTCTAGCTCTTGTAGTCTCTGATATCTGTGTGTTCATACAGACGGACAGACAGACGGACATGGCCAGATCGACTCGGCTGTTGATACTGATCAATAATATATATACTTTATATGGTCGGAGATGCTTCCTTATGCCTGTTACATACATTTGCACAAAACCATAATACCCTTTTTACCCATTTTTAATGGGTTCAGGGTATAAAAAACATACAAAAAGCAAATAAATACCAAAAATTAGATGCTGCTTTTTCGGCATAGTATTTTAGAAGGCACGATGACGCCACCAGCTTTTGAAAACTGTGACGCTCCGTTCTTGAGAGCTGTTTTCGGCGTCTAGTTTTATGTTTTTTGTGTGTTTGTATGTTTTTATTTGCAGCTGTATTTGTTATTTGTTATACAGTGACTGCCGCGTGCCTCGTCTTGTTTGGCCTGATCAGCAAAACTGGTTCAGCCTGTCCCCAGCGATCGCTATTCGCAGATTCTGCCTCACATGTAACATGCCATGATAGCATCTCAGCGTTATGGGAGAGTGCAGCAAATTAAATATCAATTAAACATTAAATTGAACACTTGCAATGATACCATGCCACAAAAGCAACAACAAGCTAGCTAGCTAGCTAGATCTTTCTTTCTTTCAATCGAAGCCAATTGGAGAAGGCAATGACTATTAGCTTGGGTGTGGTGCCTTAAACCACACATGAGCAACAAAAAAACCACATGTGATTCGCCACACTATATACAATTGGATTCTGTATAAAAATATATGTGTTTGCGGTTCCAACGGCGTTTGCCGGCTTATATAACACAAATCTTGCACAATCACAAACATAAGTATGTGGGTTTAAGTGCACTGGCAGAAAAAAAGCAGCGATCACTTACTCACATTCTTAAACTGTTAGTAAATTCAACATAACTGTTTAACTTCATGCAATAAATATCTAGTCTGAATCATACTTGTATGTTTAAGAACGACTTGCCATATAATTGAGTATAAATATATATATATATATATGAAACTTATGTCACTCAGCTTTCAGAGCTTTCAAAGTCAAGGCTAGTCTGTCTGTCTTTTAGGCATATTCAAATCGATTTGACAGGATGCAGATCTTGACTGCAAACGTGCTTTGGCATTAATATATAAAAATATAGCCAGCGTTCTTCACACTTTCTCTTTATAATCACAGGGGATGGCGAAGTGGGGGAGTTTTGCGCTGTTTAATTAAAACCGGCCTGACTCTTGGCTTAGATATCAGCTTAGACACAAAAACACATATGCTGCTATTTTTTATAGCTGTTGGTCAGCATCTAGTTTTATGTCTTGGTTTTTTGTGTTTTGCCTGGGATTATGTTGTGGTTGTTGGCTTTCGCTAGTTAAAATTTAATTTCAGTTTTGAATTCGCCGCAAGTCGAGTAATGTTAACGTTTTTGTTGTTGCAGCTCACTACAAGAAGAAGAAGAAGAAGAAGAAACCGCCGCAGTAACTATTGAGCTCGTTTCCAGTGAGTATGAAATGAGTGCGAGTGTGAGTGCGAGTATGAGTGCGAGTATGAGTGCGAGTGTGAGTGCGAGTGTGAGTGCGAGTATGAATGCGAGTGTGAATGCGAGTGCGAGTGTGAGTGCGAATATCCGTTCGAATAATAATGTCATCGCATGACATCATGGACTGCTCTTTTTGGGGTGGCTTTTGCGCAAAAGGGGAGCTGGGCTGCCCTGCAATTTGTGTACAGACCAAGTCCAAGTCATTTTGATGGCCCTGTGTGGTGTCCCCGTTCGTTTACGAGCTGGCAAATTGCGACTGGCGCCAGGCGAACATCATCAACTTGGAAGTCTGATGGGCACTAATGAACGGAAAGGAATTAAAAGGAAAGGAGACCACATGCATTCGCACATCCGGCTGTCGCAGTCTTCCAGTCGTCGCTTCCTGACTGCTCCAACTACAACTACAAATTGCTTTTGTTTCGTTTTGTATTTGCAGCGCCCATTTCTCGATTCAAGTGCATCCAGCAAACTGTCTGCGTAGCTGAGCGTCCAGTACGATGCCGGCGGAAATTAAACCATCCGCGCCTGCGGAACCGGAAACACCGACCAAGAGCAAACCGAAGAGCAGCTCATCGACATTCTCGAAGGCCGCCTTGGCGCGCATCTCGCTGCTCGATGGCTCCGTCCTGGACGTGACCATTGACGTGAGTAACCCAACCCGATCTTAATAAGACAAGAATGCTCTTCTTAATTCAAGTGCAAACCGAATCGAATCGAATTTACAATTGCCAGTTCTTGCATATTCTTAAAGTAGTCTATATCATTCTTGATTGAATAACAAACTCTAATCTTTAATCAAGAACTTTCTTTAAATAAGTACAACATATTTAAAGTAATTAAGTTCTTCATTTAAGAATACTATTCGTACTTAAGAATATAGCCTTATCTGATCTTGAAACATTTCGAGTTAGAAAGAAACTTTCCGGAAATAGGAACTTCATTCTCTGGCTTAACACTTTCTACCTTCAGTAGATTTTCACACCCCAAGTTTTATCTCTTACTAATATCTGTCTCTCTTTCTATTCACCGCAGCGCAAGGCCAAAGGTCGCGACCTTGTCAACTCCATTTGTGCTGGCCTCAACATCATTGAGAAGGACTACTTTGGCCTGACCTATGAGACGCCCACCGATCCGCGTGTCTGGCTGGATCTGGAGAAGCCAGTGGCGAAGTTCTTTCGCACAGATCCCTGGCCACTCTCGTTCGCCGTGAAGTTCTATCCGCCGGAGCCGTCACAGCTGCAGGAGGACATCACGCGCTACCATCTGTGCCTGCAGGTGCGCAACGACATCCTGGAGGGACGTCTGCCCTGCACCTTTGTGACGCACGCGCTGCTCGGCTCGTACCTCGTCCAGTCGGAGATGGGCGACTATGATCCCAAAGAAATGCCGACGCGCGGCTATCTCAAGGAGTTCAAAATCGCACCCAATCAGACCACAGAGCTGGAGGACAAAGTGATGGACCTGCACAAGACGCACAAGTAAGCATTGCCTACTATCCTATGAAAGTTCCTTCTTAACTTATGGCTTTAACTTCTCAGAGGTCAATCGCCCGCTGAGGCAGAGCTGCACTATCTGGAGAACGCCAAGAAGCTGGCCATGTACGGTGTGGATCTGCATCCTGCCAAGGACTCGGAGGGCGTTGACATCATGCTGGGCGTCTGTGCGTCCGGCTTGTTGGTTTATCGCGACAAGTAAGCTAAACTCCAAGTCAATCTTGCATGGAATATACAATCAACTCTCTCTCTCTTTCAGATTGCGCATTAACCGTTTCGCTTGGCCCAAGATCTTGAAGATCTCGTACAAGCGTCATCATTTCTACATCAAGATACGACCGGGCGAATTCGAGCAATACGAATCCACCATTGGTTTTAAGCTTGCAAACCATCGTGCCGCCAAAAAGCTGTGGAAGTCCTGCGTCGAGCATCACACTTTCTTCCGTCTGATGACACCGGAACCCAACACCCGTTCCACGCTGTTCCCACGCTTCGGCTCCAAGTACCGCTTCTCGGGACGCACCCATTACGAGAGCAAGGCGACACCCGTCGACCGGACTGCGCCCAAATTCGATAGGGCACTGTCCGGTGCGCGTCTCTCATCGCGCAGCATGGATGGTTGGTCTTTGAAGAATCCTCTAACCTCTATGGCTGATTGACTAACAAGAATTCTAATCTTATACAGCGCTGGCCATGGCTGAGAAGGAGAAGATCGCCCGCAAGAGCAACACGCTGGACCATCGTGGCGATAGAAGCAATGACATGGATGCACACAGTCGCAGTCCCATCAAGCAGGCCAAGAAGGACAAGGTAACTAGAAGGTTCAGCCGTAGTCGCAGCCTGAGCTTGAGCTTCTCCACTGCTGCAAGCGTTCGTGTTCGACTTGAGATGATAATGTTTAACGATTTGTTGGGAGTTAACCAGATACCTTTTGTTTACTTTTTTTTCTCGGTTTGTTACTAACTCTCACAAACAAAACAAACAAAACAAACACTCTCACACACACACACACACATGCACTTTGTGCCCCGCCCACTAAATATATGATACGATGTGCTCGTTATCCTGCTGCTCGTTGCGTGTCTCGAACAACACTTCTAACATCACTCTTGTCCTCGACATATGATCCATCCCCAAACACTAACCCTAACCAGTTAATACGCGAATCGAGCACGGGCACAGCTTCAGCCTCCTCGCAGAGCTCACTCGAGGGAGACTACGAGACGAACTACGCTGCTGAGGCGGCATCCGCTGTTGCCGACTTCTCGTCTCTTGCTCAGGTTACTTACTGTTTAAAACACTTTTGCTTGAAAAACCAACTCGTACCACGAAATCGATTCCTTTTCAACCTATTTTCAACTATTCCCCGCTCGAAAAATGTATTTCCTTGGCTTGAACTCTGCTTTTTGATCGTTGTGAACTTATGTATGGCAAATTTCGATCAGCGTGTATATGGGATGAACAGCATTTTGAACCTATATTACATATTATTTACGTATATTAATTTTTGTTTCCATGCTAACTTTTGTTTTTATTGCATAAACCACTTTTCCACTTAACTCTGGTAGCTCTTGATCGATGACTTTGAAATTATGGTAAATTTGAAAAGAAACAAATTAAGCGTACTTTGTCCTCATATCTACTCTAAAGATTTGTAAACGTTTCGTCTGATTCTCATTTACATACCACTATATACTCTATCCTACTTTTATATTTGCTATATCTACATTTGATTTGTTTAGTTTGATTTGATTTGAGTTCTCAATGTTTCATTCTCCGTTGCGCTCTATCATTAAAACAGTGTTTGTATATAACGCATAAATGTCCTACATATTAATAAGATTAACAAACATTACAAAAACATACATTGGCAAACGAAAAGAATTATTAAATTTATATATTGTACAGATAATTATCGTTATTATCAGTTTTGGCGCTTGAAGCATACATTTTATACTAAATCAGTTATTATTGTTGCATGTAATCGTAAGCTTTTTTTCGAACGAAATCCGTTGTCTCTTTGTGCTCTCAAAAATTGATAAGAAGTCCGTTCCTAACTCAGTTTTCTACTTTCCACAGGATGAGGAAAAGGAGGCAAAGTTGCGCGAGAAGAAGTTGAAGGAAAAAGAGGAAAAGGAGCGCAAGGAGCAGGAGAAGCGCGAGCAAAAAGAGCGGGAAAAGGCAGAGAAGGCAGCTAAAGCAGCCGCTGCTGCAGCCGCTGCTGCAGCTGCTGCCGCCGCAGCCGGAGTCAATGGTAAGTTTGGAATCTAATAGAGAAATGAGAATACATATCTAACAAATATATATTCAACAGGCAATGATGACCTTAACGACTCCAATAAGTCTGATAAGGGCAGACGTGTAAGTATTACCGCACTTTAACCAATATAATTGTGTAAGATATATGAAAAGTATATAAGAAATTCGTTAAGTATTGAGTATTAGGCATAATTGATACCCTGCGTAAGATCTCAACGCTCGTGTAAATACAACCACTTTAGTCCCATCCCGAAAACCACACCTCACCTCACCACTTAAGTTCAGCTCCTAAGTAATGTTAGTTTGTATTTTAGTATTTAACCCCGAAAGAAATTTCTTATGAGTTTTAATCATTATTTTTAATTTTGTATTTCCCCCCTCCAATTCTACTTCTTTTCTTTTTATGTTTCGACTTTTGATTTTGATTGACGCGATTGTGGGAAAAAAACAGGGCGTTGGTATATTCTCGTCGGGTCGCAAGAGCAAGAGCGGTTCACCGTCCAAGGATGGCAAGGACAAGTCCGGCAAGGATGGCAAGGACAAGGATAGGGAAATGGGACGTCTTGGTCTCGTTGTTACTTCGGGTCTGGGCGAGCAGGATGCGGCCAACAACGATGCTGCCAACAAGGATGCCGCCGGCAAGAAGCGCGGCTCAACAACGCCGGGCGTCACACGTCCGTACGAGTACGCCGTGGATGCCGATGGCAAGGCCAGCAGTCCGACACGCAAGTCGTACACGCCCGGTGGCTTCCGCTACGACCAGGAACCGAATAGTGGCAAACTGCTAGGTCCCGATGGTCAGGAGCAGTTGTCGCCCACGTCGCAGCAGAAGAAGATCGGTCTGGCCTTCAACTATGCGCCCGGCAATGATAATGCGCTGAAGGAGACAGCCGAGAAGATCAAGTCGGGTCAGCTGTCGCCGCGCACCCAGGACAAACTGAATCGCGGCCAGCTGTCACCCAAGTCGCGAGCGAAGCTGCTGCAGGACGGCAATCTGTCGCCCACGACGCGTGCCAAGCTTCAGGGCAGCGCTGTCGATGCCGCTGCAGTGCCTCTGAGTGATGGCCAGAAGCGTTCCTACTCACCCACCAAGGGTCAGCAGGGACAGCAGGGCTATGCCTCGGGTGTGCCCGGTAGCTACAAGCCCATCAATGATCCCACTGCCGACTTCCTCGAATCGCAACGCTACAATAGGGAACCTGGCTATGTGGGCGTGGCAACTGGTGCTACAAAGCCTGGTTCGCCCACTAAGTCTGGAGCTGGCGCTGGAACTCGAGCTAGTGCAGGTCCTGGTCTTGCAGGAGCCGCTGCTGCAGCTGGAGCTGGAGCGGCTGCTGCTGCCGCCGCAGCTGCTAAGCCGAAGAAGAAGCGCGTTAAGATCATGGTCATCACCTCCAAGTTCGATCCGGCCACTAAACGCATTGATGCCGAGAACGGCAGCATTGAGCACTCGACTGGCATCCTGGACCCAGCCACGGGTCGCATCGATACCAAGTATGGTGTGATTGATCCCAAAACAGGCACCTTGGAGGCACTCAATACGAAGACGGGCAAAAAGGAGTTGTATCAGGGCGATTTGGATCCCAAGACGGGCAATCTGCACTTGGTTTCTGGCGTCTCAGACCCCAAAACAGGCCGCATCGATGATTCCCTGGGCCAGATTGTGTGCATAACGCCACAGGATAATCCCGTTGTGGAACTGACTGTCATCACCAGCCGCATTGATCCGGCAACGGGCAAGATTGATACCGTTAACGGAGAGGTGGAACGCTCGCTGGGTGTCCTCAACTTGGACACGGGCTTGCTGGATACGAAGTACGGTGAGATCAACACACGCACCGGCGAACTAAAGGCCATCGATCCGAAGTCGGGCAAGATTGTCGTAACGAAGAATGTCAAGGTTGATCCGGGCACTGGTCAGATCACCATACTGGGCGTTATCGATCCGAAGACAGGTAAGGTTGATCCGAGCCAGGGCCGCATCATTGAGGTTGGCCAGCAGATTGATCCGATTGTCGAGGTTACCTCCCTGGCTGGTAAGTTTGATTCCAAGAAGAACGTCATCGATCCGAAGACGGCTCAGGTGGAAACATCGGGCGGTCAGTTCGACCCGAAGGCGGGCAAGATCGATACCAAGTACGGCCAGATCGATTTGGTCAAGCACACAATCACCTTCACCGATCCCAAGTCGGGCAAGACGGTGACGCGCGACATCAAAATCGAACCGGCCACCGGCCAGATCGTGCTGAAGAACCAGATCAATCCCAAGAACAACAAGCCGGACAAGGATTACGCACGGATTATCTCACTGCGCATTGTGCAACAGCGCGTGGATCCGGCGACAAAGGCGCCCATCTCACAGGTCAGCGCGGCCAAGGACAAGGACATCATTGTTGATCCCAAGTCGAACCAGATCTGGGTGCCGACAGGTGCCAGCGATCCGAGCACCAAGGAAGTCCAATACATTTCCAGCAGCGTCGATCCCAAGACCGGCTACGTCATCACCATCTACGGCTACCTGGACCCCAAGACCAACGAGATCAAAAAACAGACCAAGCTCGACCCCAACACCATCAAGATCGAGCCGACGTCCGGCAAGATCTACACCGCCACCGGCGAAGTGGACAAGGCCACTGGTGAACCGCTTTATGCCGCCACCCAAGTGGATCCCGAGTCTGGCGAGGTGTACACCAAGCTGGCTCGCGTCGATCCCAAGACTGGCAAGATAGTCATCGTGCGCATTCTGCTCATCTCGAAAACGGATGAGCGTGGTCGGCCCGAAGAAATCGATCCGGAGACCTGCGAAATCGATCCGGTGTCCGGGCGAGTTCTTAAGTTCTTCAACAAAACCGTTTATGTTTACAATATGATTGATCCCGTAACTGGTGAAATTGTGCAGGTCGATCCCAACGATCCGCGCTTCGCCGGCGCACGCACCACAGTGACCCACACGATGACCCTGACGGGCGAGATCGATCCGGTGACGGGACGCATCAAGAGCGAATATGGCGACATCGATCCGAACACGGGCGACATCGATCCTGCGACAGCCGTTACCGATCCAGTGACCGGCAAGCTGATACTCAACTACGCCCAGATCGATCCCTCGCATTTCGGCAAGCAGGCGCAGGTGCAGACGACCACAGAGACGGTGCCGATCACCCGTCAGCAGTTCTTCGACGGTGTCAAGCACATCGGCAAGGGTGCGCTGCGACGCGACTCCGAGGGCAGCTCGGACGACGACATGACCCAACAGTATGGCAGTGATAATGTCCAGGATATTGTGCTCAGCACGGGCAGCCAAGCGGGTAGCAAACTGGGCAAACCAGCTGGCACACCCACTGTGGTCAAGACGACAACGAAACAGGTGCTGACCAAGAACGACGACGGCGTCACACACAATGTGGAGGAGGAGGTGCGCAATCTGGGCACCGGCGAGGTGACCTACTCGACACAGGAACACAAGGTTAGCAGCCGTACTCTCAAAACTAAACTAATACACGCTTTACTCTCTGTGCGGGGGCCCCAAAGGCTCTCCTTTTCGCTTTCTAACTTAACTGCCTCAATTCAATTCTGAGTTAGTTTTATATGTTCCTTTGTCTAATTGTTCCTATCGCTATTGTTATTGCTGTAAACTGTTGTTGTTTGTTGACTACGCACTAACCACACCATATGAACCACGTAATCACTCGATCATAGGCTGATGCAACACCTACCGATCTAAGTGGCGCCTATGTCACGGCCACCGCAGTCACCACCCGCACAGCAACCACACACGAGGATCTGGGCAAGAACGCCAAGACGGAACAGCTCGAGGAGAAGACCGTGGCCACGACGCGCACCCTCGATCCCAACAACCAGCAGCAGCGTGTCGTCACCCAGGAGGTGAAGACGACGGCGACGGTCACGAGTGGCGATCAGGTAAGAAGCAGAGATTCGCCTTGCATGGCTGCACTCCTCAGTCGATTTAGTCGATTCGATTTGCATGAACTGATTTGCTGATTTGTCGTTGTTGATTTTACTTTACATTACCTTTTTTTATGTATGCCATTTGTTGCCTTGCCCACTCCTACTTTGTTGTCGTTGTTGTTGTTGTAGTATCAGAGACGCGACAGTGTTTCGTCGACCAGCTCCGGTGACTCCGGCACACCCATCGATGGGCCATACGATGGTTCCAGCGTGGTGCGCACTGACCAGGTTTGTAGCACCCACTAGCTGAATGAACCTTAATAACAAGCCCACTACTCAACTTAATGCTCGTTATTTGTAGCTTAGCAAACTCATATCTCTCTTAGTAAGAGCACCTCTAATCTTGTCGTTTCTCTCCCTTAGAAATCTCCGCTATACGCTAGCTCGGCAACCACCACAACCGCTGGCCCCCATGTTGAGAGCACTCGTGTGGTGCTCGGCGAGGATACGCCCGGCTATTCAGGACACGGCGAGATCATCTCAACGCAAACCGTGAGCAGTAAAACCCGCACCGTGGAAACGATTACCGTAAGTACATGCCACGAGTTCACCCACTCACATCCGCACATACCACACAGCGTGATCTTGACAAGAGTAAGTACTTGGAGGTAGGATTTCCTAAAGATCTTAAATTTCCTGTGTTCGTATGCGCCCCACTGTAAATTATATACATTGGTCCTTTGTTTAAATGGGTTTTATGGTGTGCATTGTATAATATTCCACAACCATTTGCATTTCTCCAAAAATACAGTCATACCTCGGTTAACGGCCTTGATCTATTAAGGCGGAATAGTTATGTATCAACATTGAATGTATACATATTCTAGAGGATAAATCATGTCGAAAAAGTCCTCTCGATTGCAGAAGCTTGAAATCGAGATAGAGAAGTTGTGAGGAAAGATTTCTTCCTTCTAACTGAAAATTCCGCAAAAATAAGACAACCGTTAGCCGATGACTTAGAGGCCTACTAATAACTTGTTTCCCCATTTATCCACAGTACAAAACCGAACGCGATGGCATTGTTGAAACCCGAGTGGAGCAGAAGATAACGATTCAATCCGATGGCGACCCAATCGATCATGACAAGGCACTGGCTGAGGCAATACAAGTGAGTTCAACTCTAAACTAAGTCAAAGATCGAGATACTCAACTCTTTTCTATTTGCAGGAAGCGACGGCCATGAATCCGGACATGACAGTCGAGAAGATTGAAATTCAACAGCAAACGCAGTAGATTTTATAATTATTTTTAAACAATTACGAAGTAAATACCGCACAGCTTCAGTGTACCCCCACCACCACAACCCTCCCACATACAGACACACACAGCTCCCACAGCCCCAACCCACACACACACACACACACACAACATAACAATCAAATCAAAATACACACAGCACATCCAGTACACCTTTTATACCACATATGTACATGCATAAGTTTATACAAAAACAGATACATCTATATATACTTGTACTTGATCTGAAGCTACATGACTATATATATATGATAAATTCAATATTTGCTATAGAGCTATCCATAACGTTTTACTTTTTGGACCAATTGCATCCATTATATATGTTTATAATTTTTTTTATATTACACAACTGTTGTTTATAACTACCTTTTATTATTATGTATGTCTAACAGAATGCTGCATTCAAGAGCATAAATAAAGAATATATATATATATATACTGCATGTGCAAACGCAAAAGAGTTAAACGAAAACGAGAAGAGAAAATTTCTACATATATATATATATTTAAATGTATACATTATTATTGTAAACCACAATTGCATTCAAATAAAAACAAAACCTAAATGTACACACAGTCGCTAATAGATATTCATTTGTGCTAATATATATGCAAACGAAAAGTCCTTTGGCAAAAAAAAGGAATACCCCAACTGAACTGAACGCCACATCATCGCAATTAACAATCGCAATAAAACAAGAACAGAAAAACGCCAAGCAAATAGAAACTAAATGCACCCATTGGGAGTGGTCCCCGAACTGTGTCCTCGTCCTCGCCGGATTGCGACGCATGCAGGAACATGTCCTGTCCAGCGATAAGGACATTGCATTAACATGAAATCCAATTCGCAATTTCCAATGCCAAACCCCCCTTTCAAAAGGGGGTCTAAGTCCGCGACAACCTGCGACCAGCAACGAGCTAAATTATTGTAATGCAATATTTATGCAGTGAGTGCACCCTACCCACTACTGTGTAAAGTAGGGTGGCCACTCCGCTAATAATATTACGTTCCGTGGCAGGAATTTCACTTGGCTGTGCTTTTTTCCATTCTACTTTTACGGTTCTATGCCATTTTTAAATTGTGGCCGCAACAACATGCAAAAAAATGTCAGCCAACGATTAAAAATTCGTTGGCGGCTATAGCATAAAAAGCCGTAATTAAAGTGGAGCGTACAAGGTGACTGACTAATGCATTGATTCATAGCTTAGATATAAAAGCGCGCTGAAATTCTGCACCCGGACTGCGGTCAGTCCATCAGTTAGTAGCCCCCCAGCTTTGGGTCTGTCCGTCTGTCGGTTCGTCAGTCACATTGTGGAGGCCTGCCAAGAATTGCAATGCCACTGACCAGTGACCACAGCACCACTGCACCACCATACCATACCATACCACCACCCTAACTGTACAGTCCCCCCTCCCTTGGACGGACACACACGATAACCGACCGCGTTGAGTGCTTTCTGCTCATGCATTTTTAAATGCGCGTGGAAATATCCTCTTGCGAATATTTCGTTTTTCCTTTTTTGTTATTGTTATTGTTATTGTTTTCCAAACTGCTGCATATTGCATGTCGCTGAGGTCAGGCTACCAAACTTACTTCCACAGAGCCCCCGACCAAAGTTGTGGCCGACTATTGCATCAAGTTTACAAGTTTTTCGCCGGTGTTATTAGCTCAGCCCCCAAGCCACAACAACAAAAGTTCCTTCGAAAATAGAAAATAGCCATAGGTTCAATTCAATAAAATAATAAACAAGATAGCATAGCTGCTAACTGTGGCAAAGTCGAAGCATATATACCCAATCAAAATTAAATTAAATTTAATGAAAAAATTCAGGAACTTAACTTAAGGAAATTTAAGGAACATTTTCATATCCTCAACTGGCAAATTAGATAATATATTTGTAAAAAAGTGGTTTTTAATAGAATTAGATTGACAATCGATTATGCCCATAGAAGTTGTTGGTATACTACAGTGAAAAATCTCTATAATAAACGTATAAGATATTTGGATAAGCAAAAAATTTGCTTACACTAGAATTCGATTCCCAGAGGAGTTGTAAAGTACAGTAAAAACACTCTTAACGAACACCTCTAATAAAGGGACACCTCTCTTGGGCGGACATTTTCCCTTCTACATCATTTCACTTCTATTCTTCGGAAAAATTTTACCTCTCTCGGAAGTTTTTCAACAACTGCGTTAGGATAGCTTCAGAGCTGATAGACTCTTGATCAAATTCGAATACCCTCTGCAAACGTATGTAAGAAAAGTCGTTTTGAACTTACCCTTTGGATATAAAACATCAATACGTCAATCCACAAAACCAGTTAAAAGCGGAACTGAAAAAGAGATAATACACATTATAATAGACTTCATGCCTGCCCCGAGGGGAAACTAAACACGAAATCAGTGCAAAAAATCAAAGGCAGTGCGGCAATTTTCAACTCGGACACTGTCGCGACTGTTGCCAATTAGATTTGATGGCAATTTGCGCTAAAATGTTATAAAACAAAAGCGCAATGAGAGTGGGGGGCAGGGTGGAGTAGGTATATATAGAAGGAGGCGTTGCATTGCCAAAGCGAAAAAGAATGTTAAGCGGCCAAAGCAAAAAAAACACTGCCACATGTCAAAGCAGGAAAAAAAGCAGACCGAAAACATGGTCCGAATGAATTTCAGTGAATGGGAAAGGGGAAAGGTGCCTTTAGTTTAATTCTGTTTCGTGAAACGCCAATTTGCATGTCTGTCTAAGCCAACCCCAACCCCAACCCCCTCTAGCGGAACTAAGTAATTGCCAGTGAATGTGCCACATGCAACTTGGTGGCAGCAACAAGTGGGGGCAAGCATTTCAATTTGCATGCAGCAGTGCAGCAAAGAAAAAAAGAGTCCACTTTTTGCAATTGTTTGTAAACAAACTCAGCTAAAAGTGCGCCCCAAAACACGATTGGAAGCATTTGACGCTCTTTTGGGGGGCCAAAACGCATGCGCCAAAATGAAAACTGTTATACTCTCTAGGTGGATTTCCCCTCAGCTTACCCCACATGCAGATAGTCCTTGTGCGATGATCAGTTTAGCTACTTGAACAACAATTTTGGCTAATTACTCGAGCGTATGCTAATGGAGTCGATATTTGATGTGTGTTTGGGTTGGGTCTGCAAATGAACTTGGTCAATCGCTTAAGAAATTATCATTAGGGGCGCACATTGATTGACAGGGAAAGTGGTCGTCGGTCTTGAGGCGGCATATTCACATGTGGGGCATATTTGATTTGAAGTGACCGGACCGGACCGACAAAGCGACTCCTCAACAAATATTGAACAGCGTAATTAACAGTCCGACTGGCACATAATTATGCATATTGGGCTCATTAACAGACCCACAATTCCCAATCCCCTGTCTATCATTTCAAAGTCATGTCGAGGACACTCGCTGCTCTATCTTTTGTCCGGTATTCCCTGCACGCTTTTCGCATTAAAGCAATGAACATACCAAAAAATATTTGCAATCAAATTGTTAGCCATAAAAAGGCGGCCTAAACTGACCGCAGCAAATCCTTGTGAGTCCTCGAGTCCTGAGTCCATTTGGGTTTATTGGCAGCACACACACATAGAGCGAGAAATATTGAAAACAAATTTGCGCTAAACACTTCCAATTGCCAAAGATGATATTTTGGGTCATATAAAAATGGCAATAAATGCAAATGAAAAGCGATAAACACAATAACAACACGCACAGGACCTCACAGGACCTCGCTCGCATCCCTGCTCAAAAGTCAATTTTCAACGCTTTGGATAAGGGGTTGAACTCTTTTGGGCTGGGCTAACAAAAACGCATTTTCAATAAATACCAATTATGATGAGCCGCCGGATACAATTGGAGCTGTTTTTTGGGCATGCGAATTGTTGGGCAGGAGCATATGGTCAGCAGCAGGACTCAGCAGTCGGGAGTGGGAAGTCAGGTGGCGACTTTCATGGCCCATTTATGGAATTATGCCACAACATAAAAGTTTGATGAGCTTCAAAAATTAACAAGTGGTCGCCGCTTCTTATGTTCACACAGTGGAAAACTTTGGGAAAAACCTCAACGTTCACAGTTTGCAATTGCGTGTGTGTGCGCTCCCGATCTATATATAGTATAGGTATACGTATAGGGATAGGGGTATATACTCAAATTATTGGTTGCATGACTTTGGCATATGCATGTGCCATGAAAAATTCATGGCCAGTCCAAAATCGAGGCCTGTCCATTGTGAGTCTCCCCCACATAATTAGGTTGGAGCTGCCAAAAAATGGAGCAAGTGAAGCAGCCAGACACCCTACCCGGTAACCCTACCCTCTATAGCCCCCACTCCCTTCCAGTGCCGGTGACGCAGTCGAAACGATTAGTTTCGTATTGGCCAATACGTGTTGCTATAACAAGTCAAAATGGTCGAGTCGAGAGTGCTCAACTAGGCGGATACCCTGCATCTGAGTTGCACTATCGTACTTACTTACTCACCCATTCAATAAACACTCTCTAGAAATGACCTTTCATGATTTAAAAGCTTATTAACTTTGCTAAAACAGTTCCATTTTCATTCCCAAGACAGTTTCGATCATGATTTGTCATCTACAGATAGGAATTCTGCATTTAAGCTTTAAACAATTTCGTATTTTCGATTTTCTACTACACACAAGCCAAAATAATGTCAAGATAGTCTATAGAAATGCCTTTTAAACACCTAAAACTGCCATAACTTTGTCAAATCTGATCCGATTTTCGTTCCCGAGGCATGATCATGATTTGACATCTATATTAGATCTGCATTTAAATCTGGAATCGTTTCGAAATTCGGATTTCTATCAATAACAAGCTACGATAAAGACCTAAAGTTTCTGGAAATACTCTTCATACATTCCCAACTTCCATAACTTTGTCAAATCTGATCCAATTTTCAATCCCAAGGTCATTTTTGTCATTGTTGTTCCTCTAGATTAATTCTACACTTAAGCTTGATGAACTTGAATTTTTCTGATTTTCTGTCTCAATTCTGAATCAAATTTGCTGTAACACTTGTTCTTCATTTGTATAATACCCGTTTCAACAAGTATAGGGCATAGAAAAGAAAAAAGACAAGTAAAACAATGCAGTAATTGTTAGATTTCTCGGCAAGATTGCTGTCGAATTCGAATTTGTGAAGGCAGCGCACAATGCGCTTGAAATTTGCGCGCTTATCACCCTAATGTCGATTGGCTGGCTGGTCCTGTGGACACACACACACACAGAGACACACATAGACACACAGGAGATACGCAGGACCCAGTGGCCACATGTCGGTCATTTCCATTTCGCATAATAAAGGTCATTGTGTTATTAGTGCCCCCTCGTTCACTGAGCGATGTAATAGCTGAACAATTTATATTATTAATGCTCCACATGGGTGCACACACAACGAGGACACAGGACACGGCACACAGGACACAGGACACTTGGAAGCGTTTGAATCGAAGGTAACAGAAGTGTAAAGGCTTACAGTTTTGAAAAGGAAGTAAGAAAGGGCAAAGTTTTAAAATTGAAATCAGATTTAGTTAATCCAAAAGTAGTCTATGATAACTGCGTTGTCTTCTTGGGATTGCAAGGACATGCGTAAGGAGACACGCACCTGTCGCTTAATCCCTACACTTAACTATACATTCTATATCTAAATATAAATAGTTATTTTGGAGTTCGCTCGTTAGCAAGGACCTTATGTATCATTTAAATGTCAGCGATGATTTTCCGCTAGCGCTTGACAATTAGCCTGAAGGATAACAATGACGTATTGCTGGGTGTTAAAAATAAAAGGCTCGTCACAGGCACGAAAGGACATCCAGTCCAGCCGTGAAGTTCATACAAATTATGCGTTTTAGCGCAGTCCGGGGGTGTACTTAACAAATTGCCTGAGCCAGTGTTGCATAATGTATGAAGCGCAAACAGTGTTGGCAGGGGGCTGTGGGAAACTGCTGTGTACACAAGTAAGCGTACCGAGTACTGACTGAGTCCTTGTTTTTGCTAGGCCAAATCAAATAAGCTACGACCAATAGGGCCTATATAAAACCGGAGCTAATACTAATGGGGCGCCACAATAACCGAAAATGCAGGCCTATTGTCCTGGCTGACAGCTGAAAGTTGACAGGAGACAGCATTTGATGGCACGCATGGGCAGATTCGGATTTGGGCAGCCGCCCCACATATGGCGACTATAGCGTATTCGTGATATTGCGCATTCGTATTCGTATATTGCCGCCCACTTGGCGCCACGCCCAGCCATCAAAAGATAATTTAATAGCTATAGTATATCGATCGTGTGAAGGAAGGAAGCTCAAATGTAGTTTTCCGAATTGCGTGCCACGTCCGATGGTCAATTTTCCGACGCTTGCCGCAAATGGACAAAAAACGAAACCGCAAATGAAAAACCAAACCAACTATTTGTGGGCGGAGGGTGGACGGGGGCGTGGCTGTGGCATGTGTGTACCGCGCACATGAATTATTAATTGACAATTGCCGAAAATGTCCATTATCAGGTGGATGGAAGAAGGAACACAGGTAGCAAAGGTAGCAAAGGCACTTGGGCTGGGGGGAACGAGGTCAGCCAGCTAGGAAAATTTCAATTTCGGTCTAATGAAAATTGTGGCAAATGCTTGTTTTCCCTTCGCGCCCCCTAAAGAGACAATTGTAATGGGGTTAGTTGGTTTTAGTTCCCCTAACCAACGAAAGTTTTTCCCTGCAGGTGTTTCCATTTCGGCCAATTGCAAATTACAACTTCCTGCCAACAAAAACACACACGCACATATATATATATATACTATATAGTATATATGCTTTATAGATACATGTGTCGCTCTAATGACAACGCTCAAATTACGCACCACATTCAACGCTCCATTGGCCAAAAACTCTGATGGCTAATCGCTTAGGCATTATGGCTTTCTGAATATGAATATATAGCAGCTCAGTCCGAACTGCAATCAAATTTGCCAAATGACAGTGTAGATTATAGTAAGCTGTGTGTTGCTTAGCAGTACTTTAGTCAATTGTGGCATTGAAACATTACATTGCATAAGCATCGCACAGCTGAACGAACAGAACAAGAACAACAAGCCGGTTTTGAGAGAGAGAGGAGAGCACAACTTTAGACCACAACTTCAACTGACGTGTTCCTAAAGTCGTTCAACTCGATCGAGAGCAGACAGCTCTTCTTGTAGTCGACTGCAGAGAGAGCCAAAGGTGAGACAGGTGAGCAGCTGGAGGGGAAAGCAGAGAAAAAGCCGCGTGGCTATAGCAACCAAAACAAAAAAAGAATAATTCTGTTGACTTCAGCGAAAAGCTGCTCTCCCCAAACAGCAGTCGTTGGCCAGCTTTAACCGTGATAGGTTTTACTTCTTTGTTATTAGATACTCAGTGCAAAAAAACGTATACTTCAAAATGCTGAAACTGTTGCTGACCATGCTGCTGGCAGCGTTGATGGTGCCTTTCACTTGGGCCATCTCCTGCGGCGGCTGTGTGGATCTGGATGAGCTCAACTTTGACAAGACGATTGCGCGCTTTCCCTATGCCCTGGTCAAGTTTGACATCGCCTTTCCGTATGGCGAGAAGCACGAGGCCTTTGGCGAGTTCTCCCGGGCGGCACACAAGACGACAGCCGAGCTGCTGATCGCCACTGTGGGCATCAAGGACTACGGCGAGCTGGAGAACAAGGCGCTGGGCGAACGCTTTAAGATCGACGAGAAACAGTTTCCGGGCATCTTTCTGTTTAGAGGTGGCGTTGAGGACTACATAAAGCTGCCGGCTCATCTGGATGTCACGCTGGACAATCTCAAGTCCTTCGTGAGCAGCAATACTCCGCTGTACATTGGACGCGATGGCTGCCTGAAGGAGTTCAACGATGCGCTGAAGAACTATGCCAACAAGCCGGACGCTGAGCAGCTGGCCTTGATTCAACAGCTGCAGCCGAAGGTCCTGAAGCTCACTCAGCACGAGGAGCAAGTGAATGCCAAGGTCTATCTGGTCTATATGCAGAAAATCAATGAGCACGGCTACAATTTCGTCGAGGACGAAACAAAGCGTTTGCAGCGCCTCAAGGCCGGCAAAGTGGCGGCCCTCAAGAAAATCGAGCTGCAGCACAAGCTGAACATCCTGGAAGCCTTCCGCGTGCACAAGCTGACCAAGCAGCCGAAGGCCAAGGCGGAACTATAAGCTCCATATTGGACAATTCTATAAAAACCAACAACAAATGCAACCAAATTCCATACTTTTAAACCTAAAATAGGCTCACAATTGTACATTAAACTTAACTGTTAACGAAATATTTGTTTTGTTTTGTTTTCGAACTTTGCCATGGCAACCAAAACTTCAACGTGTGGGTCAAAAGGACGCAAAAGGACTATGCTAGCTATTTAGATAGAAAATTTGTTGATTTTAGAAGAAATCATTTATCACTTTGATTTAATCACTAATGGTAATGATTTATAAATATATAAACAAGCTGACACGCCATATTACACTTCCAAAATCGGGAATAACATTTACTAAATATAGTTAGTTTACATTTACTTTTTATTTTTATATTTATTCGATTTAACGCTCGCCCTAAAAGTATGCTTTGCTTTTTTATACTCAAGTGCGCTTTGACATATGCAAGAGCTGCTTTGCTGCAAGGGAAATTCCCAAATAATTTCCCTCGCTGATATAGCTGCAGCGGCAGAGCACGCAAACAGAATGGCAATTTTCAAATACAAATATGTATATTTCTAAATATAAAAGTAAACTAATAAGTAATGTAAAACGCATAATGAATTCAAATGCTTATACAACTTTAAGCTTGAATTGTTTGCTATTTGCGAGCATTTACTGTAACAGCAAAAACAAAACGAGGCCATATGCAATAAGCTCTTGCAATGCAATACAAATAAAAATACAATACACGTGTGTGTGTTTGTGTTTGTGCTTGTGAGCTCCATCGGGCCGCTCTCTTCGCACTCATGCGACTGATCGAGACGATGGCAAATGGAGAGTCAGAGAGAAAAAAAAAACGCATTATAGTCGCGTTGGCTTGCAGTTTTTTCCAAAACGGGTCGAGCGGAGTTTGGGGCGAAAGGGGGAGGGCGATAATTTGTGTGCGTGTGTGTGTGTGTGTGTGTGTGTTTGCGTTGTTATCGCTCATTTTCACTTTAATATGAGTTTGTTGTTGTTGTTGCTGGTGTTGGCGTTTGCTCTTTTGTGCACGCTGCGCTGCTGGGCAGCCATATTTATTTTATGTTTATACTCTTTTCGAAGAAAATAGTATATTAAGTTTGTCCTGAAGTTTGTAACGCATAGAAGGAAGCGTCGGAGACCCCCAAAAGTTACTGCCAGTATGCTTAGAATGACAATACAAATTGATCTAGCCATGTCCGTCTGTCTGTCTGTCTGTCTGTCTGTCTGTCTGTCTGTCTGTCTGTCTGTCTGTCTGTCTGTATGTATGCAAACTAGTCCCTCAGTTTTTGAGCTATCGCGATAAAACTTTGCACAGACACTTATTATTCCAGGGGACAGCACATTGGTCGGAGCCGACCGGATCGGACCACTATATCTTATAGCTGCCATACAACTCGAAGTCGGTTTTGGCCATATATCCCATGTTTTTAAATATATCGCAATGAAACTTTGCACTGATACTTATTATTCAAAGAGACATCACATTGGTCGGAGCCGGTCGGATCGGATCACTATATCTTATAGCTGCCATACAACTCGAAGTCGGTTTTGGCCATATATCCCATGTTTTTAAAGCTATCGCGATACAACTTTGCACAGATACCTATTATGCAAAGAGACATCACATTGGTTGAAGCCGGCCGGATCGGATCACTATATCTTATAGCTGCTATACAACTGGCAATGATCTAAATATTCTTAGAAAAAAAAAAAAATGTTTCGCGACAAAACGATATTGTACAATTTATGAAATTTCAGTGGTGCAGTTGGCAAAGTGAAATTGCCTATAGGTTCGAAAAGAGTATAAAATCTTCGGCACGCCGAAGATAATCCTTCCCCACTTGTTTTTGTTGTTGTTGCGCGCAGCAGCAGCAGCAGCAAAAGCAGCAAAGCAGCAAAAGCAAACGCAAAAGGCAAACGCACCAAAACTTGTGAGTTTTCTATGCGAAAGTCAATGAACTTTTTCGGTGTTGTCTATGCATTTCTGATATTTATATGCTGTTATTGCAGCGCGAGTTGCTGTTGTTGTTGTTTTGCGATAAGTGCTCACGCCGGTGTTGTTGTTGTTTTGTTGTTATTGTTGTTGCGCTGTTGTATTGATGCATTGAGCATGAAGCAATGACGGATACAAAATAATAACCAAACCAAATAAATTACAAATATTTTGTAGCTGCACAAACGAGTTTTTTGGCTGGGGAGGGCAGCAGTTTGGTTTATGTGTGAAAACACGTTTGTAGCTTTCTTTGCCCTTTAGATATTTGCGCCTATCTCTGAAATCGATCAAACAATAAATTAACAGCAGCACAACGCAAAAACGCATTTTCCAAAGATCGCCCGCGGTTTTTAGCAGCAGCCGCGTTTGCCAATCGTTAATTTTCTATCTAAAACGAGACCTTTGACCCGCAGCTCAGTCAATTTACGCACGCCTAGGCTAAAAAGCGGAAAACTCAATTGGGAAAAACTGCCACGGCACGCATTCTGCTGGTGCGCAAAAAAAAGAAAGCATACAACAATTTTCACACACTCGCAACGCAACCGCAAATCGAGTTTCCCACTTGAGCCGCACCTTCAAGAATGATCGTGATCATGATCATGCAAATGTTTGCATTTCCACGCAAGTGCATTTTCCCCCAATCGATCACAGGTCGCTCGCTGTCGCAACCCTTTTCACAAATGTGTGCGCCGCTGGGAAATGGGAAATGGGAAATTGGTAAGCGGATCGCCCACGTAGGCAGCCAAGCGAATGGAAACCCTTCTAGCTCATTATCATGTGCATAATCACAATGCTTTGCAATTGCAAACGTCGTAATTTGAGCGCTGAAATGGGAAAATTGGGAAAATTGATTGCACTCTGGTCCAGGAGAGGGAAAAGTCATAAGGTTGCGTGTCGCCATCGCCATCTTCGTGGCAATCTGCAGGTATTTTCACCGTGGACTACCTGCTGCGAGATTTACGTTTATGCATTTTCAGTTTTCCATTGTTTGAGTCGTCGTTCGATTTGGTTTTTGGCCATAAAACAGGTTCCACCATAAACTTATCTCGCGCTGCAGATCGCGAGGAGAACTCTTCCATTCTATTCTATTCTATACACAGCCCGCCTACAAGTTGACAATCAGAAAGATATATACATATATGTATATATATAGACTATCAAATCCCCTTTTGGCGCAGCAGACTAATCGAAGGGTTCGATGTTGAGGTCAGGTCACATACAGCAAATGCATTTAATGTGTAATCCCAGATATGAAATCTGAGCGAGACGTCGACTTTGACTTTAGAAAAACATTTTCACGACTCTGCTCTCTTCTGCTGATCGTTTTTTATGATTTTCTTTTTTCACTCTCTGCGTGTGTTGTTGTTTTTTTTGCGGCTCTGCTCTTTGGGGGGACCCGCAGACGGACGATCTTGATGCTGGGACTGAGTCTGAGACTGGAACTGGGACTGGGACAGGTAGTCGCAACAACAAACACATTTTGAGGCGCTTTGCGCATTAAACCCGATTTGGTTTTTTTTGGTGCGTTTAAATGCGTTTTTCTTGGCCGTTTGAAAAATGTTTCATTTTTGAGGTTTTTGCTTTGGTGTAACCTTCTTTGATTGCATTGCCTTCTGCGCACAGCCGCGCCTCAAACATCAACTCCAACAACTTCCAAATCTCCAGCCTCTAGATTCGACCTCAGTCGCTGTCATGGCTTAATTGCCTGCCTAAGCAGCGACGCCAAAAAACTTGATTCCAACTGCCCAAAAGAGGTGAGAGGGGGATGGGGAAAGGGGAAAGGGGGATGGGGAAAGGGGAAAGGGGAAAGGGGGGATGGGGAAGAGCGTCTTGGTCGATTGGCGTTTTGGGCCGGCAGTTTTGAGACTGGCGAGATGGCGATGGCGGACGACTCCGTCACCGGCCATTGCACCGCATGGAGATGCAGATGCACACTGAGAGAAATAATCAAGTAGAAAGCACAATTGAGAGCTTATTTCGACTGCAAAGTGTCAAATTACAAAGGTCGTTTATATAAATCTCGTTCCAATAAGGATTTTAGCTGTCTGTGTAAATTTTGTATGTGATAATTCAGAAAGAGAACAACTTTAAATATTAATTTGTTTCTGTATGTTTGTATGTTGACTGTTTATAGTCAACATTAGGTTAATAAATAAATAAAGAAACGTATTTTAAATAAGACATTTGGAATAGTGATCAAAAATTCAGTTAAAATGCAATTTGAAACCTCTATTCGAACTTATATCAAGTATTCTCAATATCATTCAGTAATTCAAGTGACTCAATCGTTTTGCAGTTTTTAAAATTGATGAGTAATAAGGATGTTCAAATGGTCAAGGAAATTGAAGGCGCTAGCTTAAAAAATATGGCATATTTAATCAAAGTCGGCTTCCAGTTGTATGGTAGCTATAGGATATAGTGGTCCTATCCAGCCGATTCCAACTAATGTGCTGTCCCTTTGAATAATTAGTCTTTATGCAAAGTTTCAGCGCAATAGTTCAAAAGCTGAGGGACTAGTTTGCATACATACAGACAGGCAGACAGACAAAAGGATAAATTTCTGTTCTCATATGCCTAAGCATACTGTAGATAGCTTTTGGAAGTCTCCAATGCTTTCCTATAAGCATTATAAACCGCAGGACAAAGTGAATATACCATTTTCTTCTAAAACAGTACAAAATCTCATGCATCAAGTAAGCTTCGCTTCATTTGCACAAACTTTGAGCTGTTTTGAGCTTGTGAATAAGTTCGTCTTCTTTTCTCTCTGTGCACTTTTCCGAGTCTAAAAAGTCAATGACTTGTTAGGCATTTGCTGCCTCAGCTGGCACGCATGACAGATTTATACATAAATGCATATGAGCCTTAATTAGAAATGCAAAATCGAAACTTGATTGGAATGCACAAACACACACACACACACAAACACACACACACACAGAGAGACAAAAGTGATTCGATAGCACCAGCAGAATATATACATATTTTCTTATTTGTTGTTGACAGGACTTTAAGGTGAACCCTTTGCAGAGGCTTGGGAAACCCGGTTGCTTGTGGTCCAGTGTATCGAATGACCCTCATTGCTGCTGCTGCTGCTGCTGCTGCTTGCCTCATAATTAATGTCAAATAATTGGCAGAAATTTGTTTGCTATTTAATTGTGTGGTGCTTTCTTTCATCATAATTGTCTGTGCCGCACACAATTTTCACAATTTCTCAATCAATTTTCTTTTATTAACGCAGATGCGGGCGCCACATTTTCAGCTACATTTTGTGTACAGCAGCTGAATTGCAATTGCAACATTTCGGGTCATTGACTCTGAGTATATATAAACTGACTCGAATCGAAGCCGCGAATCAAAATTAGAGTGTGGGTGAGTTTAGCCAGGCGCAGCTCAGTCTAGGATCCCAGGATCTTAACGCTGTCCTGCTGTGCCAAGTTCGATCGCTATCAAATATGCATTCCCACAGTGCCAGCGCGCTATTGTTCAACGAAATTTATATCAAAAATCAAAAAATTGAGCCAAAAGTCAGTTGCGCACAACAATGGCCAACAGCTAACAGCTAAGAATCGCTTTAGGCCAACAAACAATGGCCGCTAGCTGCGAATGGAGGGGGAGGGGGACAAGGGGCAAGGGGCAAGTGTCGCGGACACAACGAGGGTAGCTGCTGAAAAACCAGTTTTGCTTAGAGAGTGCAGCCTGTACCTGTTGCTGCTGCTGCTGCTGCTATCGAGTCGAGCCCAGCCTAATTTGGAGGTAGGGGTAAATGCTGATCTCCAAAGTGCTGAGTCAGTCTGCATCATTCTCTCTCCCGCTGCAAGATCGCGCAATTGGAAAACAGACAGACAGCCTGTGTGCAGGTGCCTCAGCATAAATACGTATACAAACACAAGAAGTCACATACAGACTGGCACAAAAGGCACAAAGTCACACAAGAACAACACTGGCCAAAAAGGGACGCAAAGAAAACACTAACACTAACACTAGCACACACAAAAAGGACGAGGCACATTTTCGACTATAAAATTTATTCGCATTAATCGCCGTCAAAGATAAAATTAACGAAAGAAAGGACCTCGACGCAGACGTGGACAGGGTTCCGATCAGGGTCAGGGTCAGAGTCAGGGTCAGAGATGGGAGACAGACACTTCTAGGCAGGGGTCTTCTAGCCAGTCAGCCTACGGCATGATAAGGCAACATTGACACCTTCAGCTAAGAAGCCAATTGCACTCAGAAAAACTAATGAACTAATAAATGAAGCAAATATTTCTAAATATGTAAGAATGTAATCTTACACTCAATTAGAAATCGACCAAGCTAAATTAACTGATTTATTTATATAGAAATTCGTTCTGTATTTATAATACGATATATAAAATTAGGAATTTTTAAAACTTTTATGTATTTAAATATGTTACAGAACAGCATAAATGTAAATAATTATTTTGAGAGTTCTTAGAAACTTTATATTTATAAAAAAGTGATATATATGTTTTATATTTTTAAAGAATTTGCAGTTAGTTTTAATATATAAAATTAAATATCAAGGTTTGGTTCTTAATCCAAATATATATAATATAAAATATAGTTTTTAGTTTTTCAGTTTTTACCCAGAAATCAAAAGATGTCTATTTTTCAATATTTTTATACCCTGAACCCAGTAAAAATGGATAAAAAGTGTATAATGAACTTGTGCAAAAGTATGTAACAGGCAATACGAAAGCATCTGCGACCCTATAAAGTTGATATATTCTTGAACAGTATCAACAGCCGAGTCAATTTAGACATGTCCGTCTGTCTGTCTGTCCGTGTCTGATACGTCGATATCAGAGACTACTAGAGCTAGAGACTACATATTTGGCATATAAGTTCTTGCAGTCCCTGGTTAGCTCAAGTTTGTTTCATTTTATCGATAGTTCGTCCCGTTCAAAAGTTATCGATACATTTGGATTTCACACCAGCGTTTTCGGGCCATAACTTCAAAGTTCATAAGCTAGAGGCATCAAATTTGGTACGTATAATATCGAATAGCATACACATGTGACAAATATTTCCGCTTTTGGACTCAGGGTATCTCCTATCGTGCATTTCCGACTAGAGAACTCTTGTTTTTCTACATTATAATCAAATCTATCTGCAGTTCCAAAAGCATTGACTTTAAGTAAGCCAAAACAACCTTCCCTTTCTAGATTTCAACTTGTAGGTCATCTTTTTTGCTGAGTGTGTAAACTGTGTCTGCTCTACCTGCCAATATGTAGCTGGCATTTCTGATTGCGCCAGGCACTATCTAATGCTGCAGCAGCAGACGGTGTCTCTCATCCGGCAAATGTGTATGTGTGTGTGTGTGTGTGTGAGTGTGTGCGACTAAAGAGCAACAAATTTTGCAGGACTGTACATTGTTTCACTTTGATGCACTTGTCGTCGAATGAATGTTGACCAAATTGTTGCCTACTTAAGTTCTATATACTTTAGGCCTATTTGAACAGGGACTATGTCTAGCTGAGATGCTAATGTGCCAGTTGGAGGGGCAGGGGGCATTAGGCAGGTGGGCGTGGTGGTGGGGCAACCACTAGCTAAGTGGAGTGAAGCGTATGCGTGTGTAATTAAGTGTCGCAAAAAGACGCAGACGAGAAAATACACTGGGCGCTAACATGTGACGGTAATCAGAGACGGGATGGGGTCCTTAAAGTGCGTGCATGTGTGTGTGTGTGTGTGTGTGTGTGTGTATATGTAAATAGGAAAAGCATGTTGTTGTTACTACAGCATAGGCAGGATGGTGAGGATGCGTGAGGGTGATAAAAATGTACCATGTAAATTGCAAAAACACAGTTTTTATGTCCCATTGCCGCATTTTGTGTGGCGAAAGGGGGGTTGGGGGGACTTTTGAGGGGGGGGGGCAGCCATAAGCGAAGGCGGCTGCGTGTGAAGTGGTGCAAAATATTAGACAAGGGCGGCTGGAGCTGAATGCGCCGCGTCCTGAATGGGATGGCTACTGGGTCCTGGTCCTCGTCCTGTTTCTGGTCCTTGCCGCTTTGAAGTGCCAGCATTGTTAGTGTAGTTTACATTCTATTTATAAAGCATCAATGCTTGGTTTTTCTGTGCCAAAATGGAGCCGTGTCAGAGCAGTGACAAACTTTTGAGCAGCCACTGTGCTTTAAGGTTTTCAATTTGCGAATATATTTTAGACATAATTTCCTAATTTAAAGTAAATTTAAAACGAAATAAAAGCTAAATTTTGTATTACAATAGGTAAATGAAATATTATACACAAATATGAAATATTATTATAGCTTAAAGCAGTTGGAAAAGAGGCTACTCAACAAAAAACATCACTCTCTAGTAATGAATTTAATATTTGAAGGCATAAATTGCTAGCAATTTAAATCAAATAATTTTCCAAATTCATTTATGTAATTGAAATTATGAAAACTCAAATCTAATATAAATATTGTTTGAAAATATAAAACATATATTACATTTTTGAGATGTGAAGGAGCGGAAATACTTTTGGCTCAATCTTTATAGGACCTGTAAAACTTATACATAAGTTTAGTAGCTCAATCTTTAGAACTGTAGGAAAACCATATATAGATATTGATCCTTTTTAACTGTGCCATATTTAAGGTTTATATTGGTGCTTAAGACTTTGTCAGAAACGTTTATATGCGAGTATATATTCAAATTTTAAAGGCTTAATAGTATATTTCTTCTACAGTCTATATAAAATATTCTGAAAAACCAAGCATTTTTTAGTGAATTCAGCATGTTAATCTAATTCTATCGCCCAGAACAAACACTGTATGAATTATGTTAACAACACTAGCCAAACGCAGTAGTCGACTCGAGTCGAGTTAGCCAACACTGGACATTAGTATTTGCCAATAAAGTGACGAGGCACATTTGTCGAGCTGTGTGAAAAAAACATAGCATGTTAATCCGAAAAATCAATCGGATGTGGCTAAAAAGATTTGTGTTGGCTTTTGTAGCTTCGTAAATCTTTTGAATTTGGAATTTCTGCCTGCGATCCATTTTGGAATGGTGAGTGATGAGACCAACTAAATATATACTAAGACCCATGCCTATTGCTTGTGCCCTCGCAGTCTTTCGCGCCAAAGGCACTCGTGATCAAACTGAAGATGCCGAATCGTGTCCAGCCGGAGACGAAACCTCAACATGGACACGCTGGTGTCCACACCAACAAGCTGCACTACATGAAGAAGCATCTGCTGGACGAGCTGCCGCGGAAGCCCTACGCCCTGGACTTTATGCAGCCGGTGGACTCGGAAGCGCTCAAGGTGCCCACCTACTACGCCATCATCGAGCGACCCATGGACATTGGAACGATCATCCAGCGTGTACAGAATCTTTACTATTTCAGCGTCGATGAGCTAATCGCCGACTTTCGTCTGGTGCTGAGCAACTGTTATACCTTCAATCGACCCCATGATATGGTCTATCGCAATGGCAGGAAGCTGGAGAAGTTCTTTCTCAAGGTGCTCAACAAGATGCCAGCCGAGCTGGAGGAGCGCTGCAGCAAGGATCCTCGAGCAGTGCGCAGTCCGCATGGCACTGAGAAGGTCTGTGCCAGTACGGAGCGCCAATGTCGCGAACAGTTGAAGAAGCTCAAAGGCGTCCACATCGAGGAGCCGGATCTGAGCGAGTTCTTCAAGGACAAATGGTGTGCGGTGAACAAGAAGCTAAGCAAGCATCAGATCGGGTCTGTGGAAGAGTTCCAGTCGCAGGTGAATGAAACGCTTCTAAAGACGCGCAATCAAGCGAATCGCATCTATGAGAGCATTTATCAGGAGTCACTCGACTCCATACCCGACTACATGCAGAACAAGGAGCTCGGTCAGCTGTGCTATGCCATTCGGCGGCAGGACGTGCCCGAAGCATCCAACTGGCAGGACACACTGATCCAGGACTTCGATGGCACATTGCATCACATGCAGCATCATATGGCAGCCATTCGCCAGGAGGCCGAGGAGGAGGCAGCCGAGGCAGCCTATCGCAAGGAGCAAAAGCTGCTGGCCAAGCAGCGCAAACGAGAGGAGAAGCACTCGAAGAGCAATCGTCACTTGCAGTCCTGCAAGAATGCCTCAGATTCGGACACGGATCTCAACTATGTCAGCGAGGGCGAACGCCGGGCCATACAGCAGAAGTTCATAATGCTGCCCATGGAGTCGAAGATCGAGATCATGAAGATCATAGCACAGACCGAGGACATCACGACAGAGGGCTGCGATCTGCAGTGGTTCGACATCAAGAACTTTGGCGCCAAGACGCTGAATCTAATGAAGCGAGCCATGCACCCGGAGACCAAACTCAATCTGCGCAACATGAAGGCCACCGACAAGGCCGATCTGCAGCGCAGTCTCGAGAATCGTCTGCAGAACATCAATCAGGCATTGAGCGGCACTCGTCGCAAGTACGGTCAAAGGATGCGCACGAGGAGCATTGCGCCGGCCAAGAAGCGACCGCGCATCTCCGGCAAGGGCAAAGGAGCCGGCAACGATGGCGCTGAGCAGCAGCCGGGCGAAGCTGGCCAGGAGCAGGACGACAAGGACAAGGACAACAACAACAACAGCAGCAGCAGTGGCAGCAGCGATTCGAGTGATTCGAGCGGCTCAAGCGATTCCAGCAGCGACTCCAGCGGCGACTCCAGCAGCGAATCCTCCAGCGAGGACGAAACTCCTCGAGCGGAAACTGTTATGCAATAATCGAAAAGACTGAGCTGCGATTCGCATTTACTTTTAATTTTCGACGCCTTCTGAATAAATTATTTTCTTCGAAAAACGTATAACCACAATTTAAGTTTGTAAAATTAATTTTTGCCCATTGAAAACTTCAAACTGTCATAACTTTGCCAAAACTGAACCGATTTTGAAGTTCCAGGGCAATTTGTTCATGGTTTTCCTCTACTTTTACGTTTCATAAGCTTTTGAAACTCTAATTTTTTATATTTTTTTCCGAAAAAGGATGTCTCCCCATTACTGTTTTTCGGAAAGTTTGTTTTTCCGAAAATTAGAATCTCCAAATTTTATTTTTAATTGATTATGAGTATCACAGTTAGTATAAAAATCCAGTTGAAAACCGATTTTAGGGCAGTTCCGTTTTGGCCTAAAATCAGGTCAAAATTAACAAAAATTTTAGCTTGTAAAGTGATTTTTGGTACCCTAGAAATGATCTTTGAAAACTTGAAACTCACATAACTTTGCCAAAACTGAACCGATCTTTAAGCTTGACACCAATTCATTCATGGTTTTTCCTCTTACTTTATTCAACATTTGAGTTTTGATCAGTTTCGCAAACTTAAAGTTTGTTTGTTGCTTTTTTCCGTATACACCTGTTCTTTCAAAATATTTAATATCGAATATTTATGACTCAATGGTTTCAATATATAAGAAGTCTGGTTACAGGGCATCTGCTAGTCGATCACTTTCGACCTGCGCACTCTTACTTATGCAAATTTGCCACACTATGCGGCAGCAGAAGAAGGAAACTGCCAAAGCGCATCCTTGCATCTTTTGCATCTCTGCTGTCTATAGAAAGATCACGTAGTAAAGCGAATTTTCACGGAAAAATTATGCAAATTTGCCGAGTTTCTCACGGTCGGCAAAAAGCGAAGCAAGGAGCTCTACCTGACACCAGCGGCTGAGGAAATTAGAGCAAAAGATCACGCCGATCTCTCGCCGGGATTTTCCATCAGCCAATAATTTGCATAAATTGCTTATAAAGAGCAAAAAGATTTTCACTTGGCGAAATAAGAAAGGGTTGGCAAAGAAGAAAAAAGAGAGATCACGGCCGAGAACTAATTTGCATAAGGTGTCACGACTTGCAAAATAAGCAAAAACGAAAGTGAAAATCGGAAAATAGTCGCAAGGAAATGCGCCTGGCTCAAGGATCAAGGCAAGGCACACAGGATACACAGGACACACAGGCAGAGACAATCGCTCGACAGGGGTTAATTATGCGCACAGTGGACGTCGGCGCCAGGAGCCGAGAAGACGAGAAGAGTCCTTGCTCAGCATGCCGGCACGCTCGCACACCTGAGTCCTGGGTCCTTGCAGGGGGTTGAACAAGGACAGCAGCAGCAGGACAACGCTCATTTGCATATCACTCGCTGCCTGCAATTTATGTTTTCCTTCTGTGTGTGTTCGATTTGGCCAGGCAAAATTATGTAAATTATGCGTGCAAAAACATACACATGAGAAAAACTTTCTCACGCTCAACTCCTTGGGCTATTGCTCACTTTGTTCCGGGTAGAGAACTCTTCTGCTGCTTCTGTTTGGGTTGCGACTCAACGGGCAACAAATCAATTTTGATCGATACTCGATTGATTTAAACTAATTTGCATATTTTCAATCTTTAAGAAGGCGAAAAATATGCTAATTTCGTAAGGGTTTCCTGTGCAAGGTTTTGTAACATACCCTTTGCAGGATACGTGCAGAGTATAGGCTAAAATATAATTACATATTGTGCGCTTAATTAATTCATATTTAATTATTACAATAATAATGATCTTTTAGAAGCCATTTTACCTTTTGGCTTTTTGGCAAAAAGTTTTCGCTAATAAGTCAGCTCCTCCCACCTTTGAGAATTAACCACCACTAACAGTTTATAGGGTGTCTATTACAACCCCAACTGTGTTAGGAAACTTTGCGAAATCGCCAATGCGATTTGCCAAAAACGCAAATCGAATCTGCCATCATTGCAATAAAATTGCAATATCAGCCAATGCGCAACTACAAAAACAGGCAGAGGAAGGAAAAGGAATAGGAACAGGAACAGGAACCAGGAACTGTGCTGAGGTGAGCAACCACCGTTCCAGCAAGCATATATATATATATATATATATATATGCCCAGCTACCACCCGAGCAAATTGAAAGTATGAACTTTGATGTTCTTGCTGTTGTTGTTGCTGTTTGCCCGCTGTTGGGCAAAACCATAAAAAAATCCGCAAAACGAGGGTTGTGTCTCGTAAAGTACTTATCGAAACACCCCAAATACACTAGACTACACCACACCACACTACACTACCCTACCCACTACCCACTCCCCTCTGCCCTCTCTCCCCTGTGGCTCTAGCTCTACGCACATTATTATTGCTCTCGTTAATGTGGAGTGCGTTCTTTCTGTGTATCTGGTAATTTTGCAGCGACAGCATGCAAATTTTTTCATTTCATTCGATGTCCTTTGCCCCCTGCCCCTGGCTCCTGGCTCCTGCCTTCTGTCTTCTGCCTCGAGGGTTGCAACAGCAAAGAAGCCGTAGCAAGCAGCCCACCACCAACAAAAAACAGAGTCTTCATTTGTGGCATGGAGTGCGTTTGTTGTTGTTTATGCCAAATGGCAAGTCAAGTAAATATTTATAAGGATTTGGAAATTTAGACATGACTACAACTACAGAAGCTCAAAATGTTCCTAGAAGACTTCGAACTTCATAAAAATGAGTCGATTCTTAAGCTACATTCCTGTTTTACTTATATTTTGTTAGCTTTATTAATTCAATATCTAAAATGTATACATTCAAGAATATTCGCCAATAAGTGAAACTAAATCACATATATTCCACGAATAAGTGAAACTAAATCACATTTTTCCACTAAATCACTTATTTTCCATTACATTCAGTGAATTTGAAACTAAAGTAAGCTTTAGTCTATATTGCAGCTGTTAAGGCTGATCAGCAATCTACAACGATTGTATATAACTAATATACTATATGCATAATATCAACTCAGTCCGAAAAGTTCGTAAAATAAGCCAAACAGTTTCTGTTTCATTTATATAGTTACTTATGTTTTTCTATCAATCCTAAAAGTGCTTTCCATAAAGAAAAAGGACTTGCAAATAAGAAACGTAATACAACACATGCCATATATGAATGCAAACAGCAAAACTCTCTCTCTAAAAAAAAACCCTAAGGACAAACATTTTGTGTGACAGTAAAAATAGTCTCATATTTGGCATAAATTAGACGCCATAGTTGGCGACCCGTATACAAGGATACAAGGATATATGGATATGTGCGCTGCACCAGCCACAAACTCAAATAAGGGCGAGGGAGAAGATGGGCACAGGGACAAGAGATAGGTTTCGGTTTCGGTTTTTTACGCGACAGCGGCACCACCATAAACAACAACAATAACAATAGCTACAACAACAAAAAAGACGCGCACTCGTCGCGCTTCACACGCGCAAGGATCACCAGAAAGGATCCAATTACAATAGATAGCTGGCACTTTTGACTTGAAATATGTTTGAATTTGTCGCATTTCTGTGCCATTCTATTCCCATCTCAACTTCTACTTCTTCTGCTTCTTCTTCTTCTTCATCGTCCCAGATCCTTTGTTTCCAGCATGGAGCGTGTGTTCGTGTGTCAGTCGTTTGCTGCCTTTTTCTATTCTCCTGCCCGACTCGGACTCTCGTGTCCTTGGCCCCTGTCGCTGTGTCTATTTGAGAAGCGTTTCACTTTCGTTTGGCGAGTCCTTTATTTGCCGGATTGCTGCATGCTGGACGTGTGTCAGTCAGCAGATCTTTCTTTGTTGTGACTTGTTGACCTTTTGTGGCCAAATTAGACACAGGCAATAGGCGACTTTGTATGATGTATGAGTACTGGCAATTATGCAATCGTTTTCTACTTAAAATGCCCCTCACAGCCTGAACTTCAGTTTATGTTGGCATAGGGCCGCCATCGCGCCACATGAGGCACATGGGGAGTTGCAGCTACAACAACAGCGCAAGCAAATACATGCATACACTTAAACAAAATAATACATACTAAACAAAAAAACAGTGCTTATAAGTTCTTAATTTTACAAGACAAGCAATTTGGTTATTTTTTTAGTATTTTTCAAAATAGTTTGCATTTCTACTTACATTTTCTTGCTGTGCACGCATGCTTTTGGTATGTTTGCCTTTTTTTCCAATTGCTCTTTCGTGCATTAACAGCTCCAGTCGCTAAGATGGCGTCGCTGATCATCACACACACACACACTCACACTGCTTGCGCCCACGTTCCAAGCTGGAGCTGTAACTGCATGCTCTCGCTCTCCCTGTCCCGCTCACTCCGAACATTGGCATTTCTTTTGCTTTTACACAATTTGTTTTTCGTTCTTCGTTTTGTTGACATTTCCAAAAATGTATTATCTTTGTTGCTTTGCTGCTGCTTGCCGTCGTTGCTGTTGTTGTTGTTGTTGTTTGCTTGATTGGCGGCCACGTCTGTTTCTTCTTCTACGTCTTTGCCTAGCTGTGTGTTTGCGTTTGCTTTTGTGCGCGCGCGTGTGTGTGTGTGTGTGTATGTCTGCAAGTGCACATTGCACTCAAATCGCCGTTTTCACTGCCGCTGCCGACGCTGCTGCCGCTGCTGCACTCAATTGCGTGGTTAATGCTAATTATTTGTTATTCTACAGACGCTGCGTTGTTGGCGTTGTTGTATTTGTTGTTGTTGCCGCATTTCCAAAAAAAATAGAAAAAACACAATTTGGAAGACACGCACAGACACAGGAGACCGAAACGTGCAATTGCTGGCGATTTCCGGCTGCACAAAGCCAGCAGATAGCACACAATGACGACTGTACCGTAAACTACACACATAAATAGATGCAATGACTTGTACGCGCACATATAAATAAACATATTGCTTAGCAATTGTGCACGCCGAAAAGAGCTCCACTTTGGCTTTTTCTTCAATGCGTTTGCTCCATGCGTTAGCTGACGCTCTACTGCTTTGTCTTATGCAGTTACACTAAAGAAGAGTGAGAGAGGACGGGTAAAGCAGAGCTTGCAAATAAATTGCGTTGCTGTGGCTGTGCATTTGCATACTCTGTAAGATTAACAGAGAGAGAGAGAGAGAGAGAGTGGGTGAGGGAGTGCAAATTAATTGCGGTTGCCTTCTTATTGCGATTTGGTGTTAATTAACAGATAAAGCAAGATGTTAAACGATCACAGCATGCAAATACATTGCGCTTGCTGTGGCTTTGCAATAACATTTGCTGTTAAATGAACATAGATAAGGAGAGTGGGGGAGTGCAAATAAATTGCGTTTGCCTTCTCTCTGCTATTTGGAGAGATGTAAAAAGATGCAAATGAATTGCGTTTGCTGTTAAGTTAAAAGAGGCAATGCAAATAAATTGCTTTTGATCTGTTTTACAATTGCATCATTAATGACATTGATCGAATGTCAAAGGTATATACGTGTGTATATTTATTAATGTGTGTCTGTGTGGCATTTGGATTGTAATTAATGAGCCGCAATATTTATTCAATAGCAGCGACACTCTGTCTCTCAGGCCACTCAAGATTGGGTCTGGCTTAATAGCCGCTGCCACTCAAAAAAATAAAAAAACGATGAAGAAAAGAAGTGTAGAAATAAAACGCTCTTCTTCTTGTTCTTTGTGCCAAGCAAATGTTGTTATTGCTGCTGTTATTGTTGTTTCTGCTTCTTCTTCTTGGACTGCCTAAACAATGCAAGACAATTTTTCGGCCACTTGTCAAAATAATTTGCGCCTGTTCTGTCGACTTGGCCAAAAGAATCTTCACGTACAGCGTTCCTTGGCCAAACAGAGTGAAAACAGAGAGCTGCTGTTGAAACTATTGAAATAGCTATTGAAACTACTACCTGGCGTGCAATTGTTGACTTAGTTGTTGTCGAATGAAAAATGTGTGAAAATTTCTTAAGCAAACCGTTTGCTTGTGAGAAGTGCAACTGCAACTGGCAGCCGAAAGTTGAGGCTGCCCCAAACAGGTAGCATCAACAGAAAAAAACTCTAAATTCTGGCTGCTAAAGCATCCAAAATTTCTAGCTATAAGCTTGCTAAAGTGCGATTATCACTTACAGTGGTGGCCAGCAAAAGTAGAACACTTCGTTTACAGAGTGGATTTTATTCTAGTTTCAAAAATTGCTTAATTTATAATATGTCTTGGCTTAAATTTCGTGATTTGCATAATTTATACACTCAAAAAATAAAGTCAATTATTTCAGAGAGTCTCATTAAAACAACATTTACTTTCAAATTTAAATAAAAATTTGTACTACTTATTATTTACAATTTAAAAAAATCCATTATATATACATATACGAATATTTACCTGAAAATTATCATATTTATTTTTTATATTTTTTTATATTTTTATATATTTTTTATATTTATTATATTTTTTTCCCCATTTTTGTTATATTTTCTTTATTTAAGATTCCTGAAAAGCATTAATTTTTAAAAATATTCGACTAATAAGAACTGTAGACTTAAGCATTAACAATTCTTAATCTAAATTCTCACAAATTTTATTTACAGGCAGTTCACCCCAGAAGGGATCACTGTACAGCAATCACTTGTCGCCGTGGAAAATCTCTGAAATTATCACCTGTGGAATTGAACAATAAATTCAGTGGAATCAATAGTTCAATAACCCAGCAATAGAGGAATGAGTATATATGGCAACAATGGGCAGACGAAAGAATGACGAGAAATTGTGGCACACACAACAACAGGATAAACGATGCACACACACGCACACACACACAGAGACAAGGATGCAAGGTTGCAAGGTTGCAAGGATGCTGAGCAGGCAAAAACCAAATCGAATGCACAAATTGATTGCTGCTTCTGTTGCAGGGGCGGAGGCGATCTTATGCGTGTAGGACGCGAGCAACAGGATACAGGCACACACACACACACACGCACACACACACGCACACACACACGCACATGCGGGACCCTGGGAAAAGTTAACTTTTTGATTTGCGGCACAGAGAAAAAGTCACACGATTCGAATGTTTGTTGCCACAGTTGCCGAAGGTGTTTCTATCTTTGTTCCTTAAGGGGAACATGTTGCAAGTCAGTCGAGAGGGAGCAGCAGCTGAACTGCAGCAGGTTGCATCAATAGCATACAAAGGATAATAGCCAATAGGCTGGCGTTTAATCGGCTCAATTATTATTTGTGGTTTCCAGCAGCTGATAAGCTTATCAGTATAAGTCTTCTCAGCCTAGACAAGAACCGCACTGTAAAAAAAAGCTACTCTGTTAACGATCTGTTTGCCAAAAATATTTGCTACAGTTGCGCGCGTGAATTTTAGAGTTGAAAAAAAAACAGAGTATGCAATTAAAATTTAAGGTAATGTGTAAAATTGAATTAAATTATAATTTAACTATGCAATATAAGTAAAAAGCGATCAAAATTCGAACTTTAAATATTTGTGTGTTTACATTTTTGCAACAATGTGCTAAATAAGCATGTTTGCAGCTTATAACTAATAAAATACTGAGTCATTATACATATTTTCAATTAAAAGCTTCTCCGTGATTATGACAGCTCTTATTAAGAGTGTATTCATATTTATTTAGAATTTTGCTTGTACACTAACGAGCCTCTTTTAACTTTGATACGTAAGTAACACTCTTTAACCTACAATATAAGCTGGGCTCATATACATATATATATATATATATATAGTTTTTGTAGATTAGCCCTCCACGCTCTCCAGAAAGCTCTTTGGCCCGAGTCAAAGTCTCCAACCACGTGTCGCTGCTGTTTCTGGTTCTTTCAATTTACTTTTAATCAACACACATGCTAAATAGTAAATAGCAGCAGCAGCAGCAGCAAAAAAAGCGCTCTCAGTCCGCTTTGAGTTGTTTTTGCGCAAAAATGGCGACTTATCTGTGCCAAAAATAAGCAAAAAGCGAGCGAAACACACACACATACATACACACATATATATGCATGTTTATATGGCGAATCTAGCGAACCGCTTTCGGCTCCCAGACGAGCTGATTGGTCGGATGGCAAATTCGCGAGTGAAGAGCCGAATCGCAATTTTGCATTTGAAAAGCTTCGGGCAGACGTCGCGACAATCGGCTCCATTCGGCTGCCAACGAGTGATAGCTAGAGAGAGCTCTCAGATGGCATACCCTAGGCACTAAAAGCGCTAGAGGGTATAGCGAGTCAGGCCTCAGGTTGGCATTATCAGCAGTTAGCAGCGGACTTTTGGCATGTTTATTTGTATAAGACTTTAGCTTTAGTTCTGAGCATGCTAATAAATGCGAATTATTTTGCATATAGTCGAGTTGCGTTCTTGCCATTTGCTTGTGTTGCGCCTACAGGGTATTTGCTGGCCTATAAGTCTGCCCCGTTGCGCTCTTGTTATTGTTTTCGACTGGTTTTTTTGCGTTTTTTTTTTGCCGGCATTTTGCTCTTGACTTTGGTTTTCGCAGTGTTTCAAGTTCAAGTTTAGGGACAGCGACGCGACGCTCTTTTATTCGTTGTTGTTTTCGGTGTTTTTTTCTAGCTTTTATACTCTTTTCGAAGAAAATAGTATATTAAGTTTGTCCTGAAGTTTGTAACGCATAGAAGGAAGCGTCGGAGACCCCAAAAGTTACTGCCAGTATGCTTAGAATGACAATACAAATTGATCTAGCCATGTCCGTCTGTCTGTCTGTCTGTCTGTCTGTCTGTCTGTCTGTCTGTCTGTCTGTATGTATGCAAACTAGTCCCTCAGTTTTTGAGCTATCGCGATAAAACTTTGCACAGACACTTATTATTCCAGGGGACAGCACATTGGTCGGAGCCGGCCGGATCGGACCACTATATCTTATAGCTGCCATACAACTCGAAGTCGGTTTTGGCCATATATCCCATGTTTTTAAAGCTATTGCGATACAACTTTGCACAGATACTTATTATTCAAAGAGACATCACATTGGTTGGAGCCGGCCGGATCGGATCACTATATCTTATAGCTGCCATACAACTGGCAATAAATTAAATATTCTTAGAACAAAAAAAAATAAAATTTTGCGCGACAAAACGATTTGGTGCAGCTTATGAAATTTCAGTGGTGCAGTTGGCAGAGTAAAAATTGTCTATAGGCTCGAAAAGAGTATAAAATCTTCGGCACGCCGAAGATAGTCCTTCCCCACTTGTTTTAACGTGCCTTTCTGTCTATTACGTAGTATATAACACGCCCCGGGCTTTGGCGTTGACGTAACTTGTTGATTACTGTTGTTGTTCCTGCAGTCGAGAGAGAAATTTTGCGATTAGGCGCCAAAAAAAAGAAGAACACACAGAAGACAAGACATATGTACGTATGTATGTATAAAGAACAACGCCTTGATCTACATTATTCCAATAATCTGTCGGCATCAGATTGACGCTTACATTTACATGGGCAAACATACATATGTACATATATATTTTGTTTCTTTCTAGCATTGATAGAGACCTTCCGCATTTACATACAAATATTTCCACAAACACACACACACACACACACACACAGACTTACAATCGTTTTAGTGGCCCTGGCACAGCAGCAAACGACGAAAACAACAAAATTAATGAAATTTGTTTTCGTTGTAAACAACAGAATCGCTGTCATACTTACACACACACACACACACACACACACAAGCTCTGCTTCTTCTTGCGCTTATATTTTTCGCTGTAAACAAAAATTGTGTAATAATGAAGTGACCCTGAAAAGTTCTCTACCGATAAAGGCAGGCAATTCTTGTTTTTCCATTTCTGTTTTTGTTATTTGCAAAATGCTCTTTTTTTTCTAGTTTGTCAGTTTTCGTAGAATCCGGAGAGCGTGAATCTAAAAGTTCTCCCGCTAAAGGGCTCTGCTTGATAATTTTATGCTGCTCGCGAGCTTTTTTAGCCCCCCTTCCCTTCTCTCTATATATATATATATATATATATATATGTATATATACCTTGCGTTGTTGTAATGTAAAAATGTTGTTATTTTGCTCAATTCCATGAGTCAGTTTTTGCTGCGTGGCTTCTATATAACATGGGCAATGGTCTATGTATATAAAGCATAGTATATATATGTATATGTGTGTGTATTTTGGGAAGCTTTTGCAGCGCCTCTCTGGCGCTTTACTCAGAATTAGTTTCAGAAACGGCATCCAGAAAACAGCAACACAATTAGTCGGGCCGGCAACGCGAACTATAACAATAACTATACCTAAAACTATACCCAACAAAAAAACCGAACCTTTGTCAACCTGCAAGGTCAGTGCAGGGGCCACAAAAACGCGACTCTTTCTTACATGTTAACCCAGTTGAAGAACAACGCTGCGTAGATCCAATAAAAAACCGAAAAAAACCAAAAAGAAAAAAACTTGTAAGCCACTCGAAACTCGCTTGTAACCTCAACTTTTGTGAGTAGCTAGCTGATTTAGTTGCCATTTTGCATAATGGCCGAAACGCGTGCAGATCTCAACGTGATGTGAACTGAAAAAACATAGAATCAAAACCATGAAAAGAATCAAAAAGAATTACTAAACCAAAGTCGTGCAAAATGACAGTGAGAAAGTTTGACACGTGGCCAAAGAGTTTGCGAAAATGTGCAAGTGAGCAAATAAGCTAAATAGCAAACAAAACTAAAGTGAAGTATATACTATATCTAAACATATTCTGCAGCGCAAGAAGGTATGAAAATGTGAAACTAAATTAAATTGAAAAACGCTCCAGTTTGCGTTTTCCGCCCTCGGTTTTCCCCGCTGCAAAGCAAGCCGCATAAAATTCACATTCACATTCACATTGTGCTTGACTTGAGAATTCGAATTCAAAATTGCTAAAAATAAAACACTGGGAAAATGTGCGTGTGTGTTTCTGAATTTGTATTTGGTTTTTGGTGAAAACATTGAAATACGCACCCCATGCGCCGCTTCAGTTGCTGTACTTCAGTTTTCAGTTTTCAGTTTTCCGTTTGTCAGCCTGTGAGTTTTCCTCCTCGTTTTCCTCGTCGTTTTCCACATGTGCAGCAAACTGCAACTGCAACTTGGAACAACTGCAACACTCGAGTGGCGTTGGCGGCACAAATGGCATTGCCCCGGGGGCAGGGGCAGATCTCACATATACACATACATATTTACAAATAGCCATTGCTACACTGAGCGAAAGATATAGATTAGCATTTTAGTGCGTGCAATGAAAATTAGATAGAATTGTTATTGAAACATTTCTGAAAATTAGAAAATTAAAAAGATATGTCTTGTTTTGTGCTCTTTAGAATACACAAAATTATTGCAGTGTTCAATCATTTCTTAAAATTATAAACACTTGCATTGAATCCATAATCTTTAGATATATCCAAATTATTTGCAGTATTTCTCGTCTAAAGAAACATTTTTCTGCCTATAACAAATGTACATATGCTTTTAGAAACTGTATATAAGAAAATTACAAAAATAAAATACTATACAATGATTGATATTTGAACTCTGGAATTCAGAATTTTTATATTGCGCATTAAAAACCTTACTTACTTTGAAATTGCAGCTTTAAAATCCAGTAAAAACCAATTTCAGAAAATTTGAAAAACTAAAATGATATTTTTTATGTATTTGATGCACTGAAATTTAGAAATTATGTGTTGTACATTAAATACTTTATTAATTTGGAAGTTGTAGCTTTAAATTCTGGTAAAATTCAATAAAATGCTATTCCTTGTATTTTATACGCTGGAATTTAGAAATTATGCATTGCACCTTAAATACTTTACAAATTTTGAAATTGCAGCTTTAAATTCTAGTAAAATCCAATTATATTTGCTTTAAATTTACTAAATGTTTTTAGAAAGTTATATGTAAAATTGTACAATTCTAGTAAAATGCAAATTTGATAAATCTAATCTATGAGAATTTGTATTTGCATTTAATTTACTAAATGCCAGTGCACATTTTCTCCGAGTGCATGTATAAAAAGGCAAACTGCCGGCGTGGGCTCTATTTTTAGAAAGCGCATGTGTATATATGTATGTATGTGTATGTATGCATGTTTGTATTTGCGTTTGTGTTTGTGTTTGTGTAAATGCAGGCGAAATTAACGCGCACATTTCAAAATGGCGGCCCCAAATGCAAAGTCAAAGTTGCTGGCGCAGTCGCAGTTGCAATGCAGCAATGTCCCCCCGCCCCCCGCTGCCACGCCCCCCCCTCTGCCGTCTGTCGTCTCTCTCTCCGCTAGCAGCTTGTATTTTCTGCTCGCCTCTCTGCCTCTCACACTCTTCGTCTGTTGTTTGCTTTCGCCTAATTTTTCGTACGTTTTTTATACAACGCTCCAGTCAAATGTTGCCTTTTGCTATCTATCTAGCTGTATCTCTCTCTCGCTCGCTTGCTATCTACACACATGTGTGTGCGTGTGTGTGTGTGCGTGTGTATGCGTTGCAAAAGTGCAATGACCCATGCGTAGCGCGAATGAGCTCCCCGCCCCCCCCCGCACACCGGCCCTGCCCTGTTCTGCCCTGCCCACGACGTCGCCGTCCGTCCGCTTTAATGCCTACGTGCTTTCCATACACACACACACACACACACACACACACACACTCACACTAACTTGCAGTTGCAGCAAATTGACGCGCGCGATAAATTTTCTGGCGTTTTCAATTCCTCTGCTTTTCGTGATGTTGTTTAACACACACACACACACACACACACTCGCACACACACACATGCCAGTTTTTCTAGTTTTGTTGCATTTTTATCAATTTTTGGTTCGTTTGTCTGCAGTTTTGTTTGTTTTTTGGCTGTTGCTTTACACACACACACACACACACACACACATACATATGCATACATATAAATAAATATTTGGTAGATATTTCGTATTTTTGCCCTTCCGCCAGTCGAATTTGGTTTTGGAGTAAACATTTGTCAGCAGCGCAAAGGAAAGGGGCAAAGTAATTTATATTTGTATACATATGTACATATATATTATATATCATGTTTGCAATGCTAGATGCACATTTAGGCACATACATAAGCATTTTGTCATTCTTCCGATAGCTAACTTTAAGCGACATAAATTATCATTTCATTTTTTCCAACACTGTGTATACAGTGGCAAACAGAAGTATTGGCACAGCAAGCATTTCTGACCTTACATGAGAGTATATATTTACCTGAAACATTTTATTCATATAACTTGACTAATTTGCTACAAAATTCAAAATGATTGATTTTTAATTTTATATATTTTGAAAAACTAAAAAATGTCACTTTTTCTATACTTTTGTGTGACTAATTTACTACAAAATTCAAAATGATTGATTTTTAATTTTATATATTTTCAAAAACTAAAAAATGTCACTTTTTCTATACTTTTGTGTGCCTCTATATATAAGATATGGAAATATAATAATATGTATACACAATATAATATGTATATAGAAGCTAGCTGCACATTTTATTACATGAATTACTCTTTATAAATAATCAATACGTTTAGCAACATAAATGATCATTTAATAGATGCAAATATTATTTGCTCTGAATATTCATATTTATTGCTAGCAGGTTTTAGTCGTAAAAGAAAGAAAACAAAGATAAGGTCCATCACTTTTGTTGTTTTTTGTAAAAAACGGCATTTTACACAGCCCTTACTTATTTTGATAAAATTTGTTGTTCACAGAATTTTGATATTTTATTTCATTTTTTTTAAATTGACATATACTTTATGCAGTATTTATAATCTTCAAATTGTAATAACCAAATCTAACTGATTTAGAATTTAGCATCTTTAAATTGTATTTAACCCTGTCAAATCTGAACATATTTTTGTGCTTGTTCTAGTTTCCTCTCTAATTTTCTTGTACATTTCAAGTTCATAGAATTTTTGAGAATAAAATGCATTTGAAGTTGTTTTACTGTGAAAAATTTCCCATTTTTATTTCAAAACTTAGACTCTTAAGACTTCATATTAAATTGATTACACAATTTGTATAAAAAACCATATGAAAAGTGATTCCGGGATGTCTTTTTATTGCCCAATATCGAATATCGCAACTTCATGCAATGCTTTCAAGTCAGACGTCTGAGTTTTCCATTTTCGCATTTCCATTAGCAGCGTGTTGCGAATGGAAATTGTCGAGTGCAGTCGAGAGTTTATGGCCAGAAAGACAGGTTCTGCTGGCCGGAACGGAAATCGTCGCTAAACAGTGCGCTGCAGGTCCTCCATTGTCCATTGTCCACTCTCGATTGTCGGCTTCGGCTTCGGCTCCTGTTTCTCTTACTGGCTCGAGCCGAGAGGATCTCTTCGTGCCGAGCCTGAGTAAACAGTCCATTTGGTCCATTTGTCGGAACTGCTCGCTAATTGCCTTTGTATGTGAGATATATTTAGGGAAATTTTCAGCAGCATGCCGCATGCAACATCAAAGATGCTCTGTGCCACACTCGAGTGCCCAGTCGGACAGTCTTTAGACCACCGCTGAGTGTCAAACGCCGGACTGAGCCACAGGTAGACAGGATTGCAGGATTGCAGGACGAAAAGGGTTGCCAAAGATTGCTTTTTGCATACTCCTGACAAATGGCTAATATTTATTTATTTGCCTAGACTCGCATATACTATTTTCAAGACATTGATTGAGCTAATGTCACACGATCTTAATGAAGTTGGGCAGAATAGCGAGATAACAAGGGGCCGGGCAAACTTCCATGGAATATCCTGTGCATCCTGGCCAGACGTTTGCTCAATGTTAATGAGCCAGAGCGGCTCAGACGGACAGCCAAAAAGGGTTAGAGCCATAAACTGTGTTCGCTTTTCCTTTGAACAATTTTTCGCACTTTTTCGCACAAACTCAATAAAAACATAAAAACCGAGCAACCCTTTAGCGCTCATAAATCGTTTCGATTTTCCACGAATATTTTTCGCCATGTGCTGCTGCTGCTGCTGCTCGACCACAAAAGAAAACCCCAAGCTGATAAAAACTTATCGCGAAAATGCACGCGCTCAAATATTTTCCTAAGCCAAAGTCAATGCAGATAAGTGGCCAAGTGATAATCGCAAATGGAGGAGGTTAAAGACATTAAAGACCGCCAAGGCCAACCGAAAATTCTTCACATTTGGGAATGCAATTAAATTGCATTTGCTTCTGCTCAGGTGTTGGACAGAATCTACCTGCTGGAAACAACTTCATTGACTCTGTTGACTGTTGGATTATGTGCGGATTTGCTCTGGCTAATCTCACATAATGAGCGGTCGCTAAGATAACTTCATTGTGGGATTTGGGCACTAGCAAAACTACAACCACAACCGAGTCAAGAAGTCAGCAAAGTCAACAAAGCGCATAATCCATTTAGGGAATTCTACAACTTGATTGAGCTCAAAGACCATGTGCTCAGAGATCCGATCCGATCCGTACAGTTTCCGGACACAAATCGCCAGCGCTTATCACAAACGATGAAAAAACTGCAAGGCAAAAGAAAAACCGAAACTGAAACTCAAACTTTCTCTGCTGCAACTGCGAACAGGCAAGTAAGAAAGAAAGAAGGAGAGAAAGAAGAAGGGAGAATAAAAAACACTGATAAGATTAGAGAGCAGCAGGCCAGCTCATAAACATTATGCCGCAGATTATGCCGTGGTGCAAGTTGACTTTGCAGCTAGTTTTTAACTATTTGAACTAGTACTTAATGCAATGCCCTAACTGAGAGTACTATCAAATATACATGAAACATAAAAAAGAGCTAACAAATTAAAGAAATCTACAGCAAAAATGTGCATTTGATTGAGGAACTTTTTGAAGTAATCAGGCAAAAAAAGAAAGAATGAATTTCCCTTATAAATATAACTTTGACACTCACTGTGAACATTTTGATGACAGTTTTCTTTTTGTTACAGTGTATGTATATAATTATGTTCATTTTACAGTTTTTCTCTCAGCGTTTTTCTTAAATATTATAAAATAGTCACAAAATGTGTCTGAAATCATTTTAAAGTAGCTGATTACCATATGAAAAATGTATATTTAAATACACTCTAAAAAAAAGTTTATTCTATATTAAGAAAGCAGTTTTCTTTTTTGCAGTGTGTATTCCAATTACAGCATTATAACAGTTTTTTCTCTCTAGTATTCTTAAATTATCATAAAATGTTTCTGTTATCATTCCAAAATAGCTGCCTAACTTCTGAAAAGTCGCTCTAAAAAAAGAGTATTCTCTATTCAGCCTGCACTTAATTTGTACTATTTTTTCTTTATTATTTATTTGCTGCTTTATCAGCTGCAGGCGGCAGCTGGGGGAGGTGAATGCACTTGCGAACTAGTTTCGTTAGTCGCCCTCAGATTCAAAACTGAAAAACTAAAACTTACAAGCGGTAAACAACGAAAAAAAAGAACATATTTGTATTCGACTTTCGGACTGCCAAAAAACTACAGAAAAAATGCAGTCGAAAAACACTCGAATCGTGAATGCGGTTGACCTTAATTTCCCCCGGCATGATTAATGAATCGAGCAGCAACAAAAAACAACAAATGGAGGCGGGGCAAACCAAAATTAATGATGCACAATCAAAAGCAAACAACAAAAACAGTTGCAGCCAGTAACAGGTACAGCAATTCTAAGCATAATTATATAAGTTACAGCGGCAATTAAAAACTTTAACTAAATGTGCAACAAATGCCGCGAAAAACAAAACTAAGAAACTGTTGCCATATGCTGGCCATGTGGGTGCGAGCGAGAGCACAACAGTTGCACATGCGCTGCAAACTCGCTGCGACTGTTGCGGATGCTGCAGGCATGTGTGTGTGTGTGCGACTGTGTGTGTGTGTGATGTGAGAGAGCCAACGGCGGCCAGCGATTCGCGGTTCGTTTTTAACTGCTGCAATTCCAACACACACACACACATACACTCACACATGTGCACTGCTTGATTAAAAAGCAGTTGAAGCCAATGCTAAGTTAACAGCAGCAACTTTTGCACTTATGACGTCACAATTGCAATTAACCCTACACACGTTTAGCTGCTTTTTGACCGTTACAGCTACAGCTACAGCTACAGCAGGCCAAGGCCAAATCATTTGCATATAAATACAAAAACCAAAAAGAAAAGAAACTCATCGAACCCATATATGCAAATCGCAAGCGACCCCTTGCATCAATTGCATGCAATATCAAATTGATTTGCGTTTTGAAGGTCGCTGCACGTTGTCATCTTAAGGTTCAAATCGCATTTGCATAACTTGAGCCCGAATGCCAATAAATTGTCCCATATGGGTTGCTCTTGTCTCAGTACCTATTTTCTTACCTACTAAACGTTTTATGCGCTTGGCACTTTTGCCATTTATCGCTTTTATAATTAGCAATGAGCGCTGAATAAAAAAGTTGATGGAAAAATATATAGCTGAAGCAAAGGGTTTTTTTTTAGTTAGGTTATGGCTTAACCAGTTTTTTTTTTACTTTGCGAGCTGTACACACACACACACATATATATATACACACACGCTTACAACCTGCAGCCAGTTGGGCAACTTACAAAAAAAATAATGCAGCCGCCACATTTTTTTCTTGTATTTGTATTTGTATTTGTATTTGTATTTCATCAACATACGCCAAAAAGAGCACACAAACTCGAAACACATACATATATGCACATGCACACACGCACACTTGCAGTTTCCTCTCGCTCTCTCTGCTACTTGGGTGCTATTGGCAGCAGCAGCAGCAAAAGCAGCGGCCGCCATATGCAAGACTCACCCACACACACACACACAGCCACAAAGAGCGCAGCGCAAAAAAAGAGTGCAGACTGCAATGCAAACGCTGACGGCGACTGCGACGCCAGCGCGCTGCCAGAGCGAGACAGCAAGAGGGTTGAGAGTAGCACAGTTTCAGTGGCGTTTTCCGTTTTTGTTGAGCGCAGTTCCCCTGCTTGCATGTGTGCATGTGTGTGTGTGTGTGCGAGAGAGGAGTTTTCGCTTTGCCGTGTGCGTGAAAATGCGTGCGCGCTGCTGTCTCGCTCGGGAAATTTGGTTGTTTTCAATGACTTGCTGCACACGAGCGCCGTGGCAGTTTTATTCAAGTTTGAGCGCTCGAATCTGCAACAACGTGCCACGCAAAAAAAAAATCATATAAAATAAAATACAACTTCAAAACGCAAAATACGTGTCGCAGTTTCTATGAGCAAAAACAAAAAATATATAAAAACAAAAACACACACAACACTTGGATAAACTGCAAGCAGCATTTTTACGGATTTTCGCTGGTGGCTGTGTGTGCGTGTCTGTGTGTCTGTGTGATACGTTTAATTAGCTCGTTATTGTTAATTAGAAACTTATTAGCAAAAAACAAAAAATACTGCAACATTTTCTTATTGTGACAGTTGAAGAAATACAAAAAAAAAATAATAGCAACGAACTCTAAACGAATGGAAATCAAGAGCACACTCAAATTAATCAAATACAAAAGTTAGAATTTGTCCAAACTCAACAAGCGAATATTAACTAAAACAGTGGCCATAAAAATACAAATTGTGTGACTTTTGCAATTGAACCAAGTGTCAATTGTGCAATTGTGCTGCGGCATTTGACAAATATTTTGTGGTAAGCTAAAGCGATCTATTATATATTTAAGACATTTTTAATTTTAAGACTTCAAAGTCAATAGCAAATTTAGGCTCAGCATTTTGCAATTAAAAGTTTTTGGGGTACGTGTAAAAACTGAACAAGCAGCCAATAAAAAACAACTGCTAAAAAAAGGGCAAACCTAGAGAAATAAAAACTGGAAAAACCGAAACCGGTTTCCAAGTGCATTTCGTTTCAATGACGTTTAGCTTATCAAATTCAATTCGTCGACTGTTAAACAAAATGGCGCTCGCTGTTAAAGCGCTGTTATTGAAAAGCTCGCCAAGCTTTTTGGCGATCGCGGCGTATGCGCAATGCTTAATTAGCCAAAGCGTATAAGAGTTGTGTGTTTTATGGAGGCGTTGATGCGATTCCCATTCTGGTGATCTTATTAAACGCTTACGTTTCTACTTCTCGCTACCTGCCAGGATATATCAAGGATTGCGCAATTGGGATCTGTGGGATCTGTGTTGGCAGGTTGCTGCTCGCTTTTTGCCCATTATGCGCTCTTCGCACACAATGCGCAAACACACACAAAGGAAAAGGAAAAAGAAAATCGTCTTGCGCATTTTCCGCACTCCAGCTGGAGAACAATGCAGGTCGTTTGTTCTTCCTCTTCTTTGCTGCGTCTTTTGTGCGTTTTGACATTTAGGCGATTGTTCGCTTTGCCATTATGCTGGCAATTTTGATGATATACGCACTGCGATCGCTTTCGCATGGGGTAGATTACTTGGCTCACTTACCTGTTGGCATTTGCTTGGTTTCCTCGAACTGAAACTCGCTTATTGGCAGCGCCTGCAACGCCTACTTGCCACCAGCGACACATGGCACTGAGGCATGTCCAACATATGCCGCACATGGGTCAATCTTGCAACATATGCTGACCACTTGAGCTGAGCATACATATTTATGTACACATTTTTAACGAGTTTCGAACTGAAATACGAGCAACCACTAAAGCGACTAAAACACACCCCTACTCCTTCAAGGAAAAACAGGAAAAACAAGCCAGGCCTATATAGAACTGAATGAAAATTATTGCAAGTTTTTCAGTTTGGTTTTTTTTTTTTTGAGCGGCGCTCTGTTTGTTTGTATGTGTTGCCTTCCACTTTCCAGTCCGCATATCAGATAGGAAAAAAAAATATAAATATGTAAAGTAAAACGCGCGAAAAGCAGCCGGAAAAATACGCGCACACGTTTTTCCGAGGGATGTTTGCATATTTTTCCCCCATTTTTGTTTTTTTTTTCCTGCCTCGGTTTCCTTTTACGTTCGCTTTTTTGTGTTGTTTTTTAGCCGCTGTCACCCTCCCACACACACACACACGCACACACGCACACACTCCGTAATACCTCCAAGAGGCGCTTTCACTTTTTATGGCGCATAAAACTTGGCGGGGTGGCGTTGGGCATAAATTTAAAAAAATATATCAAAAAAAGTAAAACACCAAGATTTTCCGCCAAAAAACCAAATGAGAACAACTTTTGCCATGAGAGTGGGGGCTGTGTATAGCCTTTGGGGCTGGGCTTGGGGGCTGCTGAGCAACCCCCGGATGACAACAAAAATACACACAATATTTTTGCACACCTGCCAGGTGGGGGACTATAGCTAGCTATAGTAAATATGGCATTCGATTAACATTAGAAAAGCTTCCACTTTCGCTTGGCATGCCAATTTTCACATAGAATATAGCAACCCGTGCGAAATTCGCTTTAAACTAATTTGGCTGCACAAAAAACAACACACACAAGTTGTGCAAATCTTTAGCCTAGTACTAATTCTCAATCTCTCTCTTTGACTGCGTGTCTGTTTTGGCAGGCAACTGGTGAACCGTAAGCCTTAAGCTGGCGCTCAAGGTCAGAAAGCATCTCACCTCGTATTCGCCCACTTTGCTGAGCGCCGCGTTCACCAGCCTGAACAGCGCCTATCACAACAGCAGCAGCGATACAGCGCCGGACGAGGAACCGGAGCCGGAGCTGGAGCTGGAGCTGCCACACGCCTCATCCTCGCATCAACATCATCATCACAATCATCATCATCGCCAGCGCCACAACAGTCCGAATCGCGAGCGGGACAGGGAGCACAGCCAGCACAGACTGGCCGAAGGAATGGGTGGCCCGACGGCAGCGGTCGCCGGCAGCGGCGAGGGGCAAACCTACTGCCTGCGCTGGAACAACCATCAGACGAACCTCGTCCAGATCCTGCATGCGCTGCACGAGGTGGGCAGCTATGTGGATTGCACTCTGGTCGTGGACGATGAGCAGTTTAAGGCACATCGCGTCGTGCTGGCGGCCAATTCGCCCTACTTTCAGGCCATACTGCAGGATGTGCAGCAGGATCAGTGCAGCATCATACTGCCCGGCGTGAAGGGCTTCGAGATCGCCGCACTGCTGCAGTACATGTACACGGGCGAGACCACGGTGACTAAGAGCCAGGAGCCGGAGATTCTTCGCACCGCCAAGGAGCTGCAGGTCAAGGGACTCTACGACAATCTGATGAAGTTCAATCACAAGGCCAGCAGCTCGCTGAGCGAGGAGCGCACACAGAGCCATCAGTTCCCGGGCAGCACCCAGGCGCATCCTCCACCACAGCAGCAGCAGCAGCAGCTGCAGCATCAACATCATCACTCGGCACCCACCAGCAGCAGCAGCTGCAGCGGCAAGCCGTTGAATGGCCAGGAGCTGGCCTATCATCACAATTCCTCGTCCGTGATCTCAACGTCCACACACATCTCGCCCAGCGCCGCCATCTCGAGCAGCTGTTCGCCACCGCCGCCGCCCTTCGGCAGCTACCCGACGCCCTATCCCAGTTTTCCCGCCAGCAACATGAACTCCCACGCCCACTCGCACGCCCACATGCCGGAGGCTCCGCTAACGCCCACCCATGCGCCCGCTGCAGTTGGGGACTCCTCCGCTGGCGGTCCCTGGCCACTGTCGCCCTCCGCCGCCGCCGCTGCCATGCTGAACTCCGTCTATGAGTCGGCAGCGGACATGAATCCGCTCAAGCGCAAGAAGCTATCGGCCATCTCGAGCATGCTGCTCAATAGCACACGGGACACGCCCATTCTGCGCAATGTGCTGGCCCAGGCCAATCCGGCGGACTCCTCGCAGCCCGCCCAGCTCCAGCTGCTGCCCAAGAATCCCACCGAGAAGACCACGCCCACGCATCAGCAGCAGCAGCAGCAGCAGCAGCAGCAGCATCAGCAGCAGCAGCAGCAGCATCAGTCTGGCAGTCACAGCTTCAATGGCTCCGACTATGGTGGCGACAAGGAGCCGCTGTCGCCGCACACGGATCGCTCCTTCGACGAGGAGACGGGCGGCGCCGGCGGCAAGAAGCCCGAGTGGAAGCGCTACAAGCAGTACACCCGGGCGGACATGATGTGCGCGATTCAGTGCGTCCGCGAGGGCATGAGCGCACTGCAGGCCAGCCGCAAGTTCGGACTGCCCAGTCGCACGCTCTACGACAAGGTGCGCAAGCTGAACATCACAACTGGGCGTGGCACACATCGCACGCCCAAGCGCAGTCCGCCGGGTGAATCCTCCGCGGCCTTTCCCTACTCCGCCGCGGCGGCGGCCGCTGCTGCAGCTGCTCACAACTACGGCCAGCCGGAGCTGGAGCGTGAGCCCAAGGAGCACGGCCATCACGCCCATCACGGCATGCCGCCCACCATACCCCACTCGGCAGCGGCGCTGCTGGATCATGCGTTCCTGCAGCAGGCGCTGGAGAATCGCGGCGGCGACATAGCCGGCCGGGAGGCGCTCCATGCCATGGCGCTGGCGGCGGCAGCGCATGCGGCTGCCAATCGCATGTCGAGCAGTCCGCCCGGCTCGAATGGCCACGGCGGACGCAGCTCGCCCAGCCACTACGGCCTGGAGCAGGAGGCGCTGGAGAAGCGACTGATCAAGCGGGAGGCGCTGGAGGAGGAGCGCGACGCGGACGACGAGGATGATCACGACCAGGTGGAGGATCTGTCGCTGGCGCGCAAGGAGCGCGTGGAGCCCATGGAGTCCATGGAGCGACCGGAGTCGCCTTACTCCCCGCCGCCGCTGCCACGCGCTGCCTCGCCCATGGAGAGCGCCAGCGTCATCATGCACTCAGCCGCTGCGGCCACCAATGGCAAGCAGGCGCTTGAGCTGGAGCAGGAGGAGCGCGAGAGGGAGCGCGAGCGGGAGCGGGAGCGGGAGCAAGAGCGCGAGGCGGACTATCGCGAGCTGGGCTCACCCACGCCAGCGGTGCCAGCTCCCAGTCTCGGCCTGGGTCTGAAGCGCGAGCTGCTGGGCAGCGAGGAGTCGCAGGCGCGCACCGACTGATTGATGCTCACTATGGCCTGGCAGTATGCGGCCGACAGTCGCGATTCCATGTGCTAGGCCAGCGGCCATCTGACTATCCCCATACCCAATCCCAATCCTCCATCCTTAAGCAATCCTTTCCCGGTTCGGCGTACAACGTTTTCTGTTTGTTCTTGTTAGCTGTTTTTTTGTGTTCAATCAATCAATCAACGATCGGCAATTGCTGCGGCAACGATTAGCGGTAGTGAAGCTTTAATAAACCACACAAATATACCCCACTGCACCAGCACCCAATCAACAGGGTATAACAGCACCTTAAATACCATAAAGAAAAAGGAAAAAAACAAAAAAAACGAAACACTTAAAATAATAAAAACAAAATATGATTGTTGTCAGCATCACTTTGTGCCTAAAGAAAATTCTAGAAATATTCACATCTATATGTATATTGTTTAGGGTTAGCATAAGTACTAGATTTAGTAACACCCACACACACTCAGACACACACACACATAGGCCATAGGAAACCCGTCGAATTGTAGCTGAGAAGGCAATCAAAAACAAAAAAAAGTAAACAACAAAAAAAAGCATATGTAAACCGTAAACTTACATAAGACTGAAGGATAGTGGGCGTGGCAGAGCAAAAAAGAGGCTCAATCTATATATATATAGCATATAGCATATAGGGCAGCATTTGAGAGTAGATCTAGATCTATGGATCGCAAAACAAAAGTTAGCAATACTTTGTACAACTATCTTTAAATGCCAGTGATTTGTTTTAAAAATAGTTTAGCTCTAGACAGCTCGTTAGTTTTTATATCATTTCTAAAAAAAATTAAATGTCTAATTGTAAATGTGTTTTTTGAGCAACGTATAAAAAAACTGTAACCGAACTACCTCACAACTAGCTCAATAATCAATTGGTATCATTTTTGTTCGTTTTGTTAAATTTTAAATGTAATACAAATTGTCCTGGGTTGAATTTTATAAGACTGACACCGACTCATTTCTACACACACACACACACACATAAACATTTAGACCCGAACATTATAAAAAATACAAAATCAATTGCGTACAAAATGAACTAAGTAATTAATTAGTTCGTAAGCCTAATTGTAATTGTGTAATTTAGCATTTAGTGTTTAGTTTAGTGCAACAACAAATGCAAAATCAAACAAAACATGCGCTGGGGGCAATGCAATAGGCTCTATATAAGTAATATAACTAATGGATATGAACCACCTTAGTCTTATATACATACACACACACATACATACATACATACATACATACTACTATATAGTGCATGCATCAAGTAGCGTTAATTAGTTTGTTATACAAGTTCTAGGCTAAGCGTACCTATGTGAAACTGATAAGCCTCCCCTCGTTGTACATACATACATACATATATTGATAATTGATAACAAATCGATTTAATTTGAATTGATTTGAATTGAATGCAAACCAAGTATTTTGCCGTTATTAAAGTTAGTGTTAATTTACACACACAAATTCGTATTGTATTTAGGCAAAGATTTTCGGTAATGCAACAAATAATAAAAATGACTGAAGATACATATTAAATAAATTATACACGTATACTTATTTTAGCATTTAACTATTCACATGAGATCTTTCATCTCACACATTGAAATTAACAATTACACAATTCGAATAGAAAAATAGATTCAAAAGTGGGCTGCGTTCTTTTCACTGACAGCCCACACAATTGGGCGGATTGCGATTGCTGAATTCACAGATGCCAATGGAGAAGCGATAGGGCTTATGCTGTGGCAGCTGCATCGGCCGGTTGGAGACCCACGCTCGATAAGGTATATTCAGCGCGCTCACCGAGTACGGCTGCACCGGAGCGGGCTCTTTAGGTACGGGATTGCAGATGCTCAGGGCACGCTCGATGCGCACTAGAGGCGGCTCATCATTGGGGCTGTGCCGCTTGTGCTCGCAGTGGGCCAAGAGTTTGGCCTCGCTGAGGAACTCCAGGCGGCAGTAGTTGCAGTAGTAGTTGATGCCCTTGCTGTGCAGCACCTGGTGGCGATCCAGTTGATGCTGAAACTCGAACTCGTCGTGGCACTTGTGGCAGATATAGACGCCGCGATTCTGCCGATGCAGATGATAGTCCAGGAAGACTCTGCAAGTTCAAAAGCATATATGTGGGATAGGATAACATGTGGGATTAGGCAATCTTACTTGCTGGTGAAGACGTCGCCGCACTTCTGGCAGTAGAACCAGCTCATCTTCCAGTGCTGCATGTAGTCGTGCTTCATTAGATTCACCAGCGTGTCCGTCTGATAGCAGCAGTTGGGCGCAAAGCAGGAGAACGCCTTCAGCTGCACCTGCGTCTTCAGCAGATCCAGCAAATAGAGATCTGTAAAGGAACAAAGTTATAACAAAAGTACGCTTAAAGGCGTGTTTGGTCAGCACTCATACCGTACTCCTTGTCCGTTGTTATATGCGACTCCTCCAGCACATAGTCATCGTACAGCATGGACAGATTGAGGGCACTATTGCTGTTGCTGCGACTGTGATTGACTATCCAGTCGCCGGTGAAGTGCATCCGCCTCGTGTACATCGTATCCGCCACGGAGGTAGCATCGTCGCCATTATCGTCCTCGTCCTCATCATCCTCATAGCTCAGCTCACCGTTATATCGGGCCATGGAACAGGCACGCGAGCGGGAGCGCGTGGATCGCGGCTGGTGAGCTTCCTCCTGCATTTGTAGAACCTGCAAAAGGGACAGAAATTCTTGGTATAAATATGTAACTATGACTAACAGTGAGTACTTACCTCCCGCTTGGCACTGCAGATGGTGTGGTGCAGCTCCCACTCGTACTTGGTGCCAAACTGCGCCTCGCACAGGCTGCAAGGATGCTGACTGCGGTGTATGAGGCGCTGATGCTGCCGCAGTGCCGAAATCCCAGCGAATTCCTTCTCGCACTGCTTGCATTTAAAGGTACGCGAGTGTCGCGGCGTCTGTGGCAAAGGCAGATCCTCGTCATTAGTATCATTTGCATGCGCAGGCTCATGGCCATTGGCATCCTCGTCATCGTTGCCAGCCTCGTTGAGCACACGGCACTTGGGCCGGCGTTGCGTGCGTCGACGCCAGCAGCGACGCACGTGCAGCGTATAGAGATCCCGGCGAAAGTAGGCGCGCTCACAATACTGACAAACGAGCCGCGTGCGCCACTTCCAGCCATCCAAAGCGTTGCTACTCTGATTACGCAAGCCACCCGATTCCGTGGCGCTGGGCGATTCGGGCGGCTGCGCCGAGTACGCCTGCAGCACCGAACAGGATGAACTGGTGGTGGGCGAGCCTGGCCCGGCCGCCGCTATCTCCTCCGGCGGCAGTGGAGCGCCCGTTGTGGACACTTCGCTACTGGACACTTCGGCGTCCGCAATGGGCGGACTACTCTGTCTGTCCGGCTGTGCGACAGTCGTGGCCTTGGCTGTGCAGGTTAAACGCTGCAGGCGCTGCATCAGCGTGCGTGTGACTTCCGAGTGCATGTTCAGCTTGCAGACGCACTCCACGCAAATGGCTCGCAGCGTCGTCTTGATAATGTCCGACTGCAATTCGAGATAAATAAAAACTGAACATAATGCATTAGAGGGGGCACCATACCGATAGATTCCAGTCTCTGTTCAGGCGTCGCTGCATCACACTGTTGGCCCTGAGGTCCAGCAGACCAGATGACAACGACTTGGAGGTGCTGCATATGGAGCAGGCTTCTCCGCTTGTCTCGGAGGTGTCCACTTGCGTTTCGCTCGCCAGTTTGCCGCTGGACTCGGGCTCCGGTGCATCCGGCATCCTGGCAGCAGGCATACGACAAACGCACTGGGCAGTTGTGAACAAATATTGCTTAAAATTGAACTACATGTGTGCAGTGTCAACAGTTATGCTTAGCACACAGAGTTGCCGCACAGCCAACGCATTTGTTTATCTGACATATTTGGGACTGTGCGTAGCCGCTACATAATTTTAAACGCTTTTAGAAATTAAATTATATTTTATTTTATACTTTTTGTGCAAAGGTGCAGAAGTTTTATTTATGTACGTTTTAATTTAATTGATATGTGTATCGGCAGCCCTGGTCTCTCTGTGCACTTTACAGCACTGAATAATTTCCAATACAACCCTGTCATAAATGCAATGTTTACAAACGAAATTGAAAACAATTCAAATGTTTAATTATGGAAATAATTTCTGGAGCCAATCTTTATTTACGTCATCTGGGCGAACGGCGGCCAAGCATAACGGGCTTGCATCCCAGCGTATTCACCAACGGCGGCCCCGATCCTAAATCACTGGTCGAAATCTCCGGCAGGCGAAAGAGCGGAAAAACTTTGCTCTTAATGCAACTAGTTGCAAATTGCTTGATTCGATGTGATGTTATCTTAATCAATCTAAGTCAGAAAGTCGATATGCAACTGCTTGGGCAGCTAATTAAAGACACGGTTAAACATGGCAATCCTCATGCAAGTCCTGCTCAATTAGAAGAGATTTTCGAAAAGTGTACAAACTCTTTGGAAATTATTAATTGCTTTTCATCGCAGGAAGCTCGAATGGCCCTTAAAGCTCTGGATCATCACATATTACTCGATAATCAGAGGACTAGCCTGATTGCCGTAGACGGACTCTGTGAATTCTATTGGTTTGATTTACCGCCGGATACGCGCATGCGCAAATACAGATACTATATGAATTGGCTGGAACAATTAAATAGAATCTCCAAGAAGTTCTACGTATGCTGCATGTACACCGTGGATAGCAGCTATTTGAAGAATCTATATGCGCCTTCCAGAGCCATAACAATAGATCACAAGCTGATATTGAGCTACTGGCGGAAGGGCAAACGAACGCTAAACAATCGGAGAATAGTTATTAACGAAAGCGGTATACAGTTTGAAGATTAAACAAATTTAATTATAATAATGAAAAAACAATGTCTTTCTAATACGATCTACGATCTACAAGGGTATATAATTGTCGGTGTGCCGCAGAGATCTTTTGCTTATTTACTTAAAATCAGTGTTGTCACACAATATCGATATTTTACGCAGCGTCGCACTGATAATCGTTGTGCTTGCAAATCGAAATTATTGATACTTGCTGTCATCTCTGGTTTTTCTGTTCGACGCGACGAGACAACGTGCTACATTTTTTCAGCAACCCACTTTTATTGAAAACAGCAAAAAACCGTAAAAATGGGCGTACAAGTTGTTCCAATTTCAGCCGGCGATGGTAAGTGTTGAAATCTATTCATTCTAATTCTTTTTCTTACGCATTTTATTTAACCTAATATTTGCGGCTCTTTGATAAGATATAGAGAAGTATTCGTTCTGTGTGTACACATGTATATGCATCTCACTCTCACACTCCATTCGTTTATTGCAGGCAGCACCTTTCCCAAGAATGGCCAAAAAGTTTCCGTGCACTACACGGGCACTTTGGACGATGGAACTAAGGTGCGTAGACCACAAATGGATGTACATACTTCTGTATGCTTAATCAACAATGTGTTGCTTTCTCCATTTAGTTCGATTCGTCGCGGGACCGCAACAAGCCATTCAAGTTCACCATTGGCAAGGGCGAGGTGATTCGCGGCTGGGATGAGGGCGTCGCTCAACTGAGCGTGGGACAGCGTGCCAAGCTGATCTGCTCGCCGGACTATGCCTACGGCAGCCGTGGCCATCCCGGTGTGATTCCTGCCAACGCTACCTTGACTTTCGACGTTGAGTTGCTCAAGGTCGAATAAATCTGGTCGGGTCAGCAGCGAAAATGCCGAAGCGCAAGACTGTCTCTCTCACTCCGTGTGTATGTGTGCGTGTATATACGTGTGTGAGTAGCTGTAGTTGTGTGTGTGTAGAGCACACACACACTCACGCGCGCACACACACACACACACACTTTCCAACACTTTTGAACCTGGAGGCGCTTCGGCAGCGGGAAACAACCAAAACAAGAACAATCCAACAGCATTTTAATTCTATTCAAAAACAAACAAATAATTGAAATTAGACTTAATTACCAACAACAACAACAACAAACAAGATGATTGAAGAAGGCAAACGCATTAACTACGCATACAAAATAAACATTTATTCAAGTGAAGATGTCGAGTTTTTCATTAATGTGCATATTAACTCTATACAAAGTTAGATTGTCCAGACACTATCTATAATCTAATTGCATTTCAGCTCTATTGAAGAAAATTAAAGTTAGACTTATATTCAAAAATAATATAAATTAGACTCAATTACCAAAAGCACAAGATTATTGAAAATGGCAAATGCATTAACTATGTATACAAAATAAACATTTAATCAGTTGAAAATGTTGAGTTTTTATTTATTGCATATTAAATCTATTCAATTCGGTTAAACTAGTTTATTATTCACGCTTGCAGACAGCATCCATAATCTGATCGATGATCTCGTAGCGTTCGTGCTCGTATTTCTGTGTATGCTGCAGCCACTGATTGCGCACACGCTTCCAGTGGCCCAGATGGGCGGACAGTAGCTCCTCCTTGCTGGCTCCTTGCAGTTTCTCGTCCTGGCTGGATGGCAGGCGCGGCGGAATGGGGCTCATGTCTGTTGCACGTGCCTGCGGCATTTCTTTGAGGACTTTCAGCTCGCCGCTGAGCAGTTTGGCGAGCACCTCTTCGGCGTCGTCCTCGCGCTTGACGGTGGGTGTGGAGCCATCTGTGTTGTAGATGGCCACGCTGGGATTGCGCGGCTGATTGGCCATCCAGGCGCGGCAGATGGGATACAGCGGTGTATTGTCCTTGTACTTGGACAGGTCCAGGCTGCGCTCGAACAGACGCATCACGTAGGACTCGCTGTGCGGCTTTTGTGTGGCATTAGTGGTGCCCTTCTTGTACAGCGAGCGCTTGGCTTTGGAGCGCCCCGAGGTGATGGAGAGTGCAGCGGATGCTGCTGGAAATGCGGCCTTCGGCTCCGCCTTGGCACTGGCCTGGGCGCGCTGTTGTTGCTTCTGCAGCAACAGCTTCTTGGAGGGACGGCCGCGGATGGGCAGCTCGGATTCTATGTCGTCGTCGATTTCCAGCATCGGCAGTGGCGTCTCCTCCTCGTCATTGGACTCTTCTTCTTTGCGTGATTCGCGCAGGCGGGTGGATGCCTCAGCGCCATCGCTACGTTTCGATTTCTTTGGCGTCCCTTTCATGCTGATGCTGTATATATTTACTTATATTTTCCAATTCTTTAAATTTTCAAATGCAAGTGCAGTGAATGTCAAAAATGTTAGTGATGAGCAAAACGAATATCGATATCGATAGTTTGCTGCTTATTTCCAGTATCGTTTTGTTTCTGTAGTTTGAGGGGGCGTTTGTTTTACATTATACCTTCTCTTGCAATTATCAGCCATATATTTTGTAAATGCACATTGTTTAATGCATATAGGTATTAATTGCTATTCGTATCTACCAATTCTGAGAGTAACAGCATTACTCTGCTATGATTCTGCTATGCATGCCTGATAACATTGACCAGCTGTTAAATTCAAATGCCTGCCTTTCTTCTTTAAAATAAACACTCAGCTGAAAAGAAAATTGTTGTTATGCAACCGAGTTTATCTAAAAATTGAGCTAAAATTCGCTAAAAACTATTGTTAACTGCAAAGAGATAAACGGCAGTTATTAAATGCAGTGCTGTTAATAATAACATTTCTGGTAATAATAACAGGGCTGTTAATAATTACTTTCGCGCACTGCATGCTTTGCTGTTATGTTGCTCTCTTTGGATGGAGCGCCCCCGACAGAGACTGGACAGAGGGAGTTGATTAAGATTCGCGAGACGGAACGGTTGTTGTTTGCGGAGTGCGCACAGCTTTTGTGTTGAGAAAGAAAACAAAAATTTGAATGCAAATATATAAAATGAATTTGTAATTAAAAACAGTAAATTGTGAATCGACTGCAAGTGCACTATTGGAATTGTTTTTTGTAAATGTGTATAAAGTGCAGTGCCGTTGCAGTTACATAAAATCACACGAAAGAAAAACTGTAACTTCCCATTTACAGTAAGTGTGCATCACTGCATTCTTTTTTTGTCGTTTGTTTTATCAGTTCGCCTGCTATTTGCGTATATATGTGTACCTTGTTGAGTCGTCGTTGCATTTTGCGTCTTTCACTCTTGTTTTGGTGTTGTTTTGTTATGCTCTCGCGCTCGTGCACCACGCACTCACCAATACAGAGAGCAGCACTGATGGGCGCTCTCTCTCTCTCTCTCGGTATCTCTCGCCACCTTCGTTTATTACTGCGTCGTTGTTTTCGTTCGTGTTTCGAATTCTCCTTCTTTCGCCCACACATGTTCCCAAAATTGACTTTACTTTGCTATTAATAGTGACGATGTACGGTTACAATGGCTCCAACAGCATCAACTGCAGCAAATATCAGCAAATCTTGTCTTGCGTGTGAGAAGAGAGAGAAGAGAGAGAGAGAGCGCGCGCTGTGATTGGGAATGGGGTGAGGACAGCGACGAATTTGTTGACAAGCGTTGGCACATTTCCTACTCGACTCTCTATTTCGGAAAGTCTTAATAGAGTGTGCATGTATGTATGTATGTATGTATGCATATAAAGCACAGCGCTATCAGCGCCGCACAACAGTAAATTATTAGGTAGACTTAACGCGCCTTTTGCCAATCAGGCGTCCCTCTATGCGTACATCCAACCAGCAGACAAACAGCTGTGCCTATCGTGTCTTGCTGCCTCTCAAGTTCGCTGAACCACTATGCTACACATATACATACATACATATGTATGTACATTGATATCAAATTAAATTATTTATCAAAGTCTTAACATGCATACAAATATATATATATATATAGTGATCACTCGCCAAATAAAACATTTCGGTTCCGGCTTGATCCGAAATCTATTTGTTTAGCAAAAAAGTCTCATTGGTGTGCTAAACAAATATTAAATGAAATACAGCTGCTTGATTCTTTGTCAACTTTCATTTTTATACCTTTCCTTTCTATGTTTCCAATTAGCTTTATCGGTCAATGATCAAGTTTGAGCAGAATATCGAGCATAAAAATTAATGTGATGAATATTATAGCTTGCATAAAATTATGTACATTTTTTAAAGCTAAAAAATACTATTAATACCTCGATCAAAATCTGTAAGTAATATGTATTATTTCAATATTCTTAAGTAAATGAATTTTATAGTTCAAATTCAGTCTTTGAAAACTACAAAAATGAGATATTTTCTAGCGATCATTGTCTATTGAAATACGCACTTGTATACACTTCTAGCAATAGAAGACTAGCTGTGGGCAATGGCGCTGCTGTCTAAACGTTCTTGACTCTAATTCCGATCGCAACGCGCGGGTTCGAATCGTGCTTCTTCCGTCCGGGTCTCTCTCTCCGCCCCAGCTTGTTGGCTTCTTTGACGATAACTCACGTTATTTGGCCGTAACTACTCGGGCAACAATAATTTTTTTTTTTAATTTTTAAATATTTTAAATTTATGCAGTCCAATGAATGGAACGGCTGCGGAAGACAGGGAGAGTGCAAGATTGTTAGACATCTGATATCATCGAGCTGGAAATCAAAAGTAACAACAAAAACCGCTCTCTTCGCTTGCACTCTCTCTCCCTCCCTCTCTCTCTCTCTCTATGTTCGGCTCTCTGTATTTGTTATGACGTAATTTGTCTGTCGTTGCAATCGAATTTCTTGTTTTGGTCTTATAAGAAAAGTGTGCTCTAACTGGTTTTGAGAGCTCAAACTGCGCCGCACCAAAACAAACGAACGAAATGCATAAGTGTGTGTGTATATATATATATATATATATATATATGTGTGTATGTGTATCTACAAATAGAGACTGTGGATGAGTGCGTAATTTCTGTTATGGACTGCTAACCGAAGCCTATGGAAACATGTTGTAAACAAAAGCAACATCGAAGCGTTATATTTTTTGTATATGGCAGCGGCCTTGACACGCTTACAACATCCAGCACAACAACAACAACAAACAAAAACAAAATAACATAAACAATTGTGAATGCAGGAGGTTGCATGAACTTTTTTTGCGAAACCGTTCTATTTATAAGCGGGCCTCCCCTTTGAAGGTTACTCTGGGTGACATCATCCATCCATCTGTTGACTGTTGCGAGCTGGGCGCCGATCTGAGTGCATAAACTGCATTGAGGCAACAAAGCAGCAAAGCTATCGAAAAGCTTGCAACCCACCCACTCTATTCAAACGCCCACCCAAAAGCTTTCTGTTGTAACTGTAACTGGTTTGGCTTTTGACCTAATAATGGTGCCCCCACTTTGATCTATTAATGAGTGGGAGTTGCGAGGTGGGGCTCCCCAACTAGGTCAACTTTCGGTATATGTACATTTACACTATGGCCCACGCAACCTGTCAAAGCGTCAAACTATCCCCAAATTTCCTTACAGTGGTCGCTGGAAAATTGGAGGTGAATTTTCCAATGAATTTTTACAGTAAAAATTGCTTGGATACATATACGTATATAAACATAGAACATAATTGGACAAGTTTCCCAAATTTCCTTAAGGGCAAACAAAATATTGTATTTTTTTTGGCATATAAGCAAATATGACTTAATAAAACAATCATAGTCCCCTGGAAATCTAAAACTAAATAGTAGTCTTTTGTGATTAGCCAGTATAAACAAGAGTGCTCTAGTCGGGAGTGCCCGACTAGGAGATACCCTGAACCCAGTCCTTACAATCATTCGTACTACTCTAAACACACACATGCTGCAGTACAAGCAGTACAAGCAGTGCAAGCGGTTTAAGCAGTTAGCTTGCTCTTTCGCTGAGCCCCACACAATGGAAAGTTAAATCTTAAATAACTTTTGTGTTTATTGTCCGATCATATTGAATATTTTTGGGGCAAGCAATTGTCGATAATATGTGTTACCAAACCAAATTGCAAGGTCGTACCTTCAAAAATGGGTTTTTTTTAACTTTTGGGGGGTTTGGGGGGTGGTATCAAAAAAGTGAAATATTTGTTACATGTGTATGCTATTCGAGATTATACATGTCAAATTAGGGGCCTCTAGCTCTTATAACTTGTAAGTTATATCCAAAAAACGCTGGTCTGAAATCGAAATTTATCGATAACTTTTGAACGGGACGAGCTATCGATAAATTTTAATAAACTTGATCTGTCCCGGGATTAGGAGAACTTATGTTCCAAATATGAAGTCTCTAGCTCTTGTAGTCTCTGATATCTGTGTGTTCATACAGACAGACAGACGGACAGACAGACGGACATGGCTAGATCGACTCGGCTGTTGATACTGATCAATAATATATATACTTTATATGGTCGGAGATGCTTCCTTATGCCTGTTACATACATTTGCACAAAACCATTATACCCTTTTTACCCATTTTTAATGGGTTCAGGGTATAAAAAGTGCTCTTTTATTCCTTTTCTAGGTAAGTGCACCCGTGTGGGATAGACGGACAGACAAACAGGCAGAGGAAGAGTGAAAGAGTCGCTACCATGGGCCAAATCGTTGGATCCATGCACAGCAATGTGGCGGAGGTGTTTGGCAGTCGACGCAAACGCAGACGCAGCACAGATTCCACTGCATCCCAAAAGGAGCGCGATCAGGCGCAGCTGGATGCCCAGTCGCCCAAAAAGTGAGTAGCTACATTGAAGCCCAGATGCAGATACAGACACAGATACAGATACATATAGTAATCATATTCCATATGCAGAAAGAAGCTGTTGACGACCACGCAGTATATATATAATGCCCTGTTCAAGGAGCAGAAGAACTCCGATGTGGCTGTGATGGCCCTGGACAAGGTGTGGCACCTGCACAAGGTCTATCTCAGTCAGAGTCCGTACTTCTACAGCATGTTCAATGGGTCGTGGAAGGAGTCACAGCAGAATTTCGTCCACATCCAGATACTGGACGATCGCATCAATGCGGATAGCCTGGATGCCGTATTCGGTTCGATGTACTCCGATGAGATTGAGATCGAGGCGAAGGATGTGATACGTGTGCTGGCAACGGCGACGCTCTTCCATCTGGATGGCATCATTGACAAGTGCGCCGAGGTGATGGTGGACAGCATCAATGCGGAGACGGCCATTCAGTACTATGAGGCGGCCTGCCAGTACGGCGTGCTGAGCGTCAAGAAGTCCACGTTTCAGTGGTTCCAGCTCAATCTGCTTAGCATTTACAACAAGCATCCCAATCTGCTGCGGCAAATCTCAACGGATCTGATGAGTCTGCTCACTGCCAGCCACGACTTGTATGTGATGCAAACGGAGTTCTCACTGTATACGCTGCTGCGCACCTGGATGTTCCTGCAGCTGCATCCCGAGTATGATCCCGAGGATCCGGTGCAGCGTGCCGAGGCGCTCAAGACCCAGGAGCGTCTGATGAATGCCGGCGTGGAGACGCATACGCCCAGTGTGGATGTGGTGCAGTGGACATACTTTGCCAGCCGCATGGAGGAGCGCTCGTTTCTGGCCACGCCCGAGGGTCAGCCGTATGTGCGTGTATTTCAGAAGCTGCGCACACAGTATCTAACCAACCACTACATGGATCTGAAGATCATCTTCAATGACAATATCATTCCCAAGGAGTGGCTCTATCGGCACATACACAGCCACTGGGATGCACTGCTGCGCATCGATCACGGGCAGGAGGATGGGTAACTTGAATAGAGCTACGCTACTCTACTCGAACTCTCTTCTAATGTTGATTTTTCCATTCTAAAGCAGTCCGCAGCAGCTGGACAATGAGCAGTTCTTTGAGAACTGCATGCGCTGTGGCCGTCTGCTGCTCGAGCCGGGCTATCAGAAGTGGCGCTGGACGGGCTTCAACTACGGCATGGATCTCATACTCATCATGGACTCGCGCCGTCTCAACATACGACGCCATCATCGCCATGAGCACGAGCGCGTGCTCAGCCTGCAGACGAAGCGCAAGTTTATGATCCGCACCACGGTCACATCCATAAATGCTCAGCGGCAGGCGGTTTTCACTCAGACTTCAGAGATAACGACGCTCAGCTTGGAGAAGAATGAGGAGGTGTCGCTGATGGTGCTGGATCCCAAGCTGGTGCATCCGCTGCTCATATCCATCAACATGCTGGTCGTGATGCCGCCCAATCAGAGCTTCAAGGAGATTGTGCCGCTTGCCGAGGAGTCATCGCTATCGGCTGCCGCCTCGGGCATACCCATCTCAGAGATTGGCGCCAGCTGTGAGCGCGAACGCTCCCTGACACCGGGCAGCGCCGATGATTCGGCTGTCTGTGTGGGCGGTGGTGATTCGGAGGCGTCGACGCCCTCATCGCCAACACTGGGACGCTTTAGCTGGGCACGCAGTACGGTCGGTACTGGTGGCAGTGGTGCCATGACCAGCGATGGTGAAGCTCTGTGTCGCGATGCGCTGTGCTGAGTGTTGGCCCAACTGCAATCCATCTCATCAAGGCACAGCCACACCGTTCTGTTCAAGGACTCGCGTGAGAGTCTCGTTTTACAACTAGTTTGTACATTAGTCGTTTTCCTGCTTTGCTACGACTAGCGTGCTGTATATATACATATATCCATACCTACTCTATATATATATGATAGTTTAAAAACAAAACCAGCTACTACTACTAACTGTACGCCATATAATTGTACATTATTCTTCAGCGTCCATTATCGCACACTATTTTTGTATATCTTTTTTACATTATCTAGGCATATCTAGAGTGTATAATCTAATTTGTAAACGCATTCGGTTAAGTTTATTGCACACACACACAAACGTTTTTGTTGTTGTGCGCTCGCACATCGGTGTTATATTATATACCATATATTTTTTATTTATATACGTACATCCAGTTTCTAAGCGCTAAACCTAAGCAAACAAACAAAAACAAAAACAAAAAACAACGCGGCAATCGAACTCAAAACGTATTCGAATTACAATTGCTTACGTCATTAGAAATCTAGATTTATCTACGTGTCACTAAAAAACAAAATGCATTTTAATTTAACTCACTAAATTATTATTAAATGTATGAACTTTTGCAACAAAAAGAAAAAAGAAGTACTTTCTCTTTGAATATCAGACTGTATATATGTTTAACGTTTATATTTATTTATAACAATGTATTAGCACATTTAAAAACAAAAGAATTTGTTTAAAAGTGACCCGGTCAAAAAATCAGTTTACCCTGCCCCAAAAACAATTTCGCTATTATATTATATACTATAGTTAATACCTGCCAGGCTTAATATTAGATTAGTAATATTAGTAGTAGAAGAGCTCGGGAAACTTTGTCTCATAGACGGGTTTCTCGCTGCTCGTCTGCAGCTGAGCTGTCTTGTTGTCGCTCTGCGTTATCTGCCGCTCCACGGCAAGTGAGTTGAAGAGCTCGTTCAAACGGTTCTGGATGAGATCGTGCTATGAAGACAAAAGGAGCATTAATAAGCAGTTTGGATTGGGATATACAATGGAGTATACCTTCGGTTCGGTGCGTCGCACTAAATCATCGAATTCGCCCTCGCGGAATGTGCGCACAATTTGCATTTGCTTTTCGCGTTGCTCCCGTTTGGCCGCCTCCGTCGGTTCGGCCAGGGCCCGTTTCATCGCATCAAAGTTGAACTCGGGCGCGAGGAGCTTCTTGCAGACACCCGGCGAGCTATTCACGCTGTCCACGTCGCCATTGTAGACGGTCAGATCGGCGGAGCTGTTGCGTTGCGTGAGATGCGTGCTCACGGATTCCACCCACGAGTGCCGATGGCCCGGATGTTCGGTCTGGTTGAGCGTATACGGTGCGCCCGTATTGAGACGCTGTGCATCCATGCCCGCATTCTGCATGCACTCGCCCAGCGCCAGCTTATCGATGGCCAGGTGGGGTAACGATAGGTTCAGGCTTTTCGTGGACATCTTCTTGCTGTCCAGCAGCGGTGGCAGATAGTAGGCGGCCTCCTCGCGTCGCGCCTCGATTATCTTTTGAGCGTACTCCAGCAGACTGTTGATGCCGCTGACGCGCGCAATGAGCACCAGTAGCGCTATGGCAATGGCGTGCAAGCTGCAGCGGTGCACGGCGCCCAGGGTCTCCACAGTGCTGGCCACTTGCTGTATGCTGCAGAGATTGGGTGGGATGTGAGTTTGAGTATGTGATATACTTGATCTATATGCTTACCCCAATGTAAACAGCAAGAACTCCTGCACCGTCTCACTGCAGGACATCTCCACGATGAGCAAGGCAGCCGTATTGTAGCTGGAGGACAGCGCATCCACACGATCCGACAGCGCCATGCTGTCGATTAGTGCCTGCATAATGTTCGCGCCATACTTGTGCGTAAAGATGATGTCGGAGCGCGACGGCGGCTCCAGTGAGAGAGCCGGATACGGCTTGACGCTCACGGTGCTGAGCACGTGCTCGTTCTGGTGGCGGTCGAGCAGCGCCTGGAATATCTGCATGACAAGCATGCGCGTGGGATCGTAAGTGGCGCGAGCCGTGCGCAGCAGCGGCTGCAGGAACGAGCCGGGAAAGGCCTTCTCGAAGGACACCGTGCTATACTGATTGCCCACCTTGAGCAGCGACTTGAGCAGTATGTTCTGCAGCATCTGATCACACTTGCCCTTCTTGGACAGATCCGGCACCGTGTTCATAATGAACAGCATTATCTCAATCTTCTGGTAGTCCGGATGATGATTGGCGAACTCGCCGAGCGCATTGATCAGCGCCTCCTGGTACTGCGACTCCTCGGCCGTTATTTCAGTGGTCACGCTGACACTTGTGCGCAGGTGGGTCAGCAGATTATTGATGATATCCAGTGCCGATGGGCCAACACTCTCGCCCGCCGCAATGGCAATGATCTTGGACAGCACCACCGCCAGCGAGGTGCGTGTCTTGGGCGACGACTTGAAGTTGTTGTCCAAGTGCTGCATGAGTGTCTCCACGACAGTGTACGAGTACTGCGGCTGTATGGAGATCATCACAATGCGGAACGTGTGGATGGCAAAGGTGTTGGGCACCCACAGCTCATGGCGATCCAAGTGACTAAAAGGCAAGCGAGTGCAGGTGAGTAATGATTGAGTCATGGGCTAAGAGCCCAATGGAATACTCACGTCAGTAGCGGTTTGAGCACGCTGCGTATGTGCCCGAATGAGGCGCGTCCCACCAGCTCGCGAAGCACCTCCTCGGCCAGCACTGGCGGCGTCACATTGGTGGCATCCTCGACGGGTGTGAGGTCGCCCGACTGCCAATTAGAGAAATGCATTAGTTGTAATTTCTTTTACTCATCGGCGGGGGGAAAAGCTAACAGCTAATAGCTAGCACAATATTGAGTAGCACTTAAACATATAATATTACGAGGGCAGTCCCAAAAGTACACGAATCAAACTTCAACTTTAAGTTTGTTTTTGCACATTCGATTCAGTGAATTTATTTGCTATGAACTTATTCTTTTGTTAGAGTCCCATTATCGTTTAGTTTTCAAACGTTTTTCGTATTTAATAGTTTTATGCTTGAAATTTTAGCTACTAGTCGATAATGGGAATCTTATTTGCTAGGACAAGTGACTTAAACTTAAATGATAATCAGGTTTGCAGTTTTATCGTTCAGCTTGAAGTTGAGCTAAAGCGATTGGGTGCAACTCTAAGCTAGAGTAAAGATATTGCTTATTATGGTACAATAGTAAAACATTGGGTGGCAGAGTTTGTTAAACGGTGTGTGACAAGAATAAAGAGATTGGAGAAGATTGTGCTTTAAGATTCGCTTAGCGAGCACAGCTGTGAAAGGTGAAAGAAGGCTTAACTTTTAGGACTACCCTCGCAACGTAGCTTAGCCAAACATTCGACATTAATACTGAGGCAATAGGTAGTAGTAGTAGTAGTAGTAGGAAGGTAGAAAATGCAATTTGAAATGTTCAATTACCGCCAGTAAATTTTTCTTCACAAACATAACGTTTACACAAAACTGTTTGTTGTTGGTCATGTTGTAAGAATCGTAATGCATTATTTGTTGTGTGTTGTTTGTGTTTCGTTTCGTTTTTCGTTTGCATTAACAGAATATACGAAAACAACGGAAATTAGTTAAAGTTACCTCGCCTTGATCGATTTGCCAATTTGAAATGAATACGCATGTATAACAATAGTAATAATTGGCCAATCTGCCAGCGCTGCGAATCTCACCTGCATGTTGAACAGCAGCGAGGGCACAATCTTCTCCATGTGCTGCGCCTCCCAGATATTCTCGACCAGATCGTCGGAGACCGTCTTGCGGATGACGCCCTGCAGTCCCTTGATGCCCGCCAGTCGCAGGCTGTCCTTCAGATCCTGATTGTCGCTGTGACACATCGAGGAGAATTTCGAGATGAAGAAGTCGTAGCGTCGATGATACGACGGCGTGTCCTCATTTATATTGGCGAACTTAACAAACTAATAGAGAGATTGACAAGTTAATTGTTTGCATCATCATTATGAGTAAGCTGTTCATACCGAATTAGTTGCCATTATTTTTAGATTCGGATTCGAGTCCTCCAGCAGCTTTTGCACCATGCGCAAAAAGGATTCCACAAACAAATTCAGCGTTGTCTGCGCATGGCAAGCCTGCAGCAGCAGATCCATCGCCTCCATGGCAATCTCGGCCAGCCTGTAACAAAACAAATACATTATAAGGTATAAACTAGGTGACGTGATCTTCGATTTGCGTGACGGGAATGCGAAAATTTGAACACAACTTTATGCTTTAACTGTATATGGTAAACGACAACTTATTTTCCATAGTTTGTGTCCCAATTTGTTAATAGGTACGCGCATAAAAAGTCGATATATTTAGTAGCAATGAGACAATAAGCAAACAACAAATGCTCGCCCATCTCTGTCATAAGCTAAATGCTTACTTGTAGCGCTTGCGATTGATATCCTTGGTGGCCTTCTGGTACAGATACTCGCCAATGCGATCCAGCTTGTCCGGCGAGCTCAGCGAGTAGAAGGTGAGCTTCTCCATGTTGGACTTGACGAGGCCATCCTCCGGATTGACCGGAAAGATGTTGTCCACCAGTCGCTTGTAGCGCGGCCTCAGCGCCGAACAGCAGCCGCAGCAACCTAGAAGAGCGCAGGGAAAGGCACAGGGCTTAGAGGGATTTGGCAGGCAGACGTGAATGCAGCGATAGGTAAACATGACGACGTCATCGTCAGACGCAGTAGCAGTTCCGTTAGTTCGTTGTGCGCTTTTCAGTTGGCAAAATGCGACTGGCGTTTACTGCCAGCAGGAGCGGGCGGTGGGCAGCGGGGTGGCGTGTTGGGGTGTGGGAGCGTCGGCCATTTTCGCACCCAAGTCGTTTTGTGGCTTATCTTATCGCCATAATCGTTGTACGAATTGACCTCCCTCGCGTGATATGTTTTGTGAGTCGGGTTTATGTGTTTTTGTGCGGTTTCTCTTTTGCGGTTCATCTTCGCAACCTTCCTTGCGCCCTTCATTCGTCATCGCTCATTGATCGATTGCTGGCGTCATTCATTTCACTTTGAGGTCAGCTCGCTTCTCAAACTTACCAGACATCTTTGTGCGCTAATCGGGTTGGCTTCTGGTTGTTGTTGTTTTTATCGCGGCGTTAGATAATAAACGCTGCGATAATAACTATTTATGCTGCCGCTGGATGTTAATTTGTGTGTGCTAGCAAATTTGTTTTTCTTTTATTTCCATGGCGTTGCCACCCTGCTGCATTTACTCATCTGGCAGCACATTTCGCATGAAGTTGGCTGCGCTTACGCGTTGCATGCTTAACAGCAGTGCTCCACCTCAGTAGCACTTGTTCGTTTGGTTTAAGCGCGCGCGGTTTTAGTGCTCGTTGTGTTTGTTGTTAATTAATTTGCTTATTCGTTTATACTTACAACTCGGATCTGTGCATTTTTGTACAAAGCTATCGAAGAACTCGGGCAGTTCGGGCGGCTCAAAACAGCAGCGTATTAATGCCATTTGCATTCTTTGTTTACACTTAAAGCCGACGAGAAAAGTTGCGTGTTTGCATATGTGTATGTGTGTGTGTGTGCGCGCAGATTCCTCTTTGGTTGTTAAAAATCAGCTGTGTTAACACGTAACGGGAATAAAGCTCGCGTTTTTACAGCCAGACACTTGTGATTTAAGCTTTTAGGACCACTAGAGGTATATATGGATAAGTATATAGGTGACCACGTGCGTTGTTATATACTTTGTCTATGGCTTAGGCCGAAGATGACGCGCTGGCATTTACAGTTATATTCGTTGCGTGACATGCATCAATATTTGACATTTACATTAACCGCATTAACATTACAATATTATGTTATATTCACACTGTATATTTATGTATGTGAATCAATCAATGCCAAATTTTAGTTCTCGCTTCACACATTTTGGACAGTTATCTTGATGATTTACTTTCATTGGGTTTCACTTTAACGCGTCCTTGAGCAAAACAAAACGGTGCAAACTTTGCTGCCGCGAGCCAAAAGAACAACTGAATGTGAAAACTTTTGTTGGGAAAGTATTTGCGCAGAAAAGCTGCGCTTTTTAGCACTTGGCAGGCTTCGCCTGCGAGAGCTTTCATTATGCACGATTAAACGCATGTAAAAGCTCTAGGGATTTTAATAAAGCTTTCTAAATACCATTCACTGTTTATTGGGCCCGTTCCAAATTAAAATTCGAATTCCGAAAAGCGAATACGTGTTCCTAAGTTGTATAGTATTATGTCGTTCAAAATCTTAATGTCACTTAATGTCCAAAATATTAAAAAAGCCATATTAGCGAAACAAACAAAAAATGTGAAAAATTTATATAGCAGGGTTTCGGATTAAGGCTGCTAAATTATAGAAATGCCCTTCCATGACTTAAAACTTGCATAACTTTGTCAAAACTGATTCGATTTTTTTCCTGAGACAGTTTTGATCATTATTTGACCTCTATATGAGTTCTGCATTTAAATCTGAAAGAAAATTTGCGGATTTTCTACTAAAACCAAGCCACGCTAAAAGTTGCATGTGAAGAAAGGGCTTTCACCTGTTGGCAGTTACCGTTAGATTGCACTCCAACAGGAATATAAACGCGAGCCGACCACTTGATTCTGTCATCCATCGACCATCGAGCGTGGTAACCAAAAGCGTTGGCGCCGAGGCAAAAAAGAGTGGAAAAAATGAAATAAAGATATGGCGAATGCTTCACACGACAGTTTCGTGCGTTGACAACTTTATTAAAGTTAAATGGGCTCCTTGGCGAGTCAGGCGAGGGGAAACAGATCAGAGAGGGGACAGGGAGGAGGGGATCGAGTGTGGAGTGGACGTGGGACGCGGCTCTTGGTGCTTTATAGTTTCTTGACCGTTGAAGACGATGACGATCGATGATTTATTTGTATAATGTATTTATTTCTGAGATTCATTTTTATACTCTTTTCGAAGAAAATAGTATATTAAGTTTGTCCTGAAGTTTGTAACGCATAGAAGGAAGCGTCGGAGACCCCCAAAAGTTACTGCCAGTATGCTTAGAATGACAATACAAATTGATCTAGCCATGTCCGTCTGTCTGTCTGTCTGTCTGTCTGTCTGTCTGTCTGTCTGTCTGTCTGTCTGTCTGTCTGTATGTATGCAAACTAGTCCCTCAGTTTTTGAGCTATCGCGATAAAACTTTGCACAGACACTTATTATTCCAGGGGACAGCACATTGGTCGGAGCCGGCCGGATCGGACCACTATATCTTATAGCTGCCATACAACTCGAAGTCGGTTTTGGCCATATATCCCATGTTTTTTAATCTATCGCGATGAAACTTTGCACTGATATTTATTATTCAAAGAGGCATCACACTGGTTTGGAGCCGGGTGGATCGGACCACTATATCTTATAGCTGCCATACAACTCGAAGTCGGTTTTGGCCATATATCCCATGTTTTTTAATCTATCGCGATGAAACTTTGCACTGATATTTATTATTCAAAGAGGCATCACACTGGTTTGGAGCCGGGTGGATCGGATCACTATATCTTATAGCTGCTATACAACTGGCAATGAATTAAATATTCTTAGAACAAAAAAAAAATGTTACGCGACAAAACGATTTTTTACAGCTTTTGAAATTTCAGTGGTGCATATATAGGTTCGAAAAGAGTATAAAATCTTCGGCACGCCGAAGATAATCCTTCCCCACTTGTTTTGATTAATTACTGTGATATTCAAATTCAAGTGTGTGTGGAAATATGTTGCGTGAATTATTTTATTCCGCCTGTTTCGTTTTGTTTGTTTGCGCCTTTATTTTGCTACCTGCTGAACTGCCTATATGCGATTTGCTTTGTTTATGACACTTGCCAGAATGGTTTCCAGATGGATTAGCGATCTTTCGTTCATAACTCGTATCTTACAAACGCCGCAGAGACGAATTAATTAGTGAAGCGACCAGCACAGTAATGACTTGTGATGGAACGCGGCCCGCCGATTATTATAACTAGCCGAGAGATCTCAGATCGTGATTGATGAGCTGGGTGTGGGGTGTATGTTGTTGTAGTTGTGGATGTTGTGGCTGCTGCTGCTGTCTGGGAGGTGGTTGGGTTACTGTTTGTTTTTCTTACGCAGCAAGCGAAGCTGCAACAGTGTTGAGCGTGTCTGTCAGCCTGGCAGAATTTCCATATTCGTATTTCGTTTTTTCTTCTTCATTTTGTAACAGCGTCTTGAAATATCTTCAACGAAGATACAACTGGGCAGGTATCCGAAGAATGTTTGGGCGAGCTGGTTTCACTTGTTTACATCGCTGATGATCAAAACTGAACAGCATTACCAGAGCAACAATATGACTACGACACGCAGAAAAAATACGGCGACTAGAGTTTAGAGAATCTACATAATCATTGCACATTCGTAAATTAGAGCAATAATTTTCTAAAATTTAATAATCAAGCTAATTGTTGGGGGTTCTGCGAGATAAAAGTTGCATTGTAGAACATTTTTTATGTTGTCTTTAAAAGAAAATCTCTAAAAATGCACAATGTAAGCTTGCATTTTGAATTTTAAGAAGAATTTCTATAAAACTAGGCATGTATTTCTAAAAAAAAAAATGAAAAGATATTCTAAAAAGTCGAATTTTTAATTTTAAGAAAGATTTCTATAAAATAAAGCATATATTTCTAAAAAAAAAAAAAAATATTCTAAAAAGTAGATTTATCTAAGAAAAATAAGCGTTTGTCCACTAAATACACGCTTTTATTATTTATAAATAAGCTTTAGATTACAAACTAAGCTCAGCTTTATAAATTACGCAGCCTATCTTTTTTCTAAGTGCACATAGATGCTTTGCCTAGCAACTTGCTTTGATTAACTCTCAACACAAACTTGCACAGACTGTCTCGCTGAGAACAAGCGAACTACAGCAAATAAGAGCAAGAGAACAAGAGAGCGCGAGAGCAAGAGCGCGGGAGAGCGAAAGAAATGCCGGCTACCTGTTGCTGTCTGCTCATTTGGGGCCGCAGCTCATTAAGCTCTCGCCAGCGATGAGCTTTGCCTCACTCACTCAGCAGCCCGAGTCGGAGTCCGAGTCCGAGTCAGAGATCGTGTTCGCTTAGCGTTCGACTCGTGGCTTCAGTTCAGTCGGCTTTTAGACGTCACGGTGTTCACCTGGCTGAACCCCAAGCGCCGTGCGTTCTCTCTTTCTCCCTGTCTCGTGTGTGTGCAGTGATTTGATATTCAACAGCAACCAAATTTACAACGACTTAGTATCTATATACGAACTGGTCAGCGCCGAGCCCAGCTGCTAACTGCTAACAGCTAACAGCTAACTGCCCCCCCTGCAAACCTACCTCTCTTGCAATTAGCAAAACCGATAGAAAAAAAAAACACATCTGTTTCTCCAGCTCCGCTGTCTCTATTCGCGTTTCATCCTCAGCACCAGCACCCGATCCCCAACGCGTTCCCCTACGTCCCCAAAACGACCATCGGCACGTCCATTCAACTGCACTCAACCCACACAAAACAAAAAAAAAAGAAGAAAACAAAAAAAACAAACGACTTTGTGCGCAGTGCAAAAAGCTAAATAAAAATACGTCACAAATCGTGATAAATTTGCGCTTTAATTTTGTGCAAACGATTTTTGGGTAATTTTTTAGTGTTTCAAAATACAAATCAAATTAAAAAACATTTAACAAAACGACTACGTGTTAGTGTATGTGTGTGTGTATTTATTTAACTAATTACAATTTTATTGTGCATTCGCAAACGATTACTGAAAAAGATCGAACTACACTGAGGCTTAGCAAGTGTAACAAGTTGTTTATTCAACAACAACAACAACAACAACTGCAGCAGCAACAAATAATTAGAACTGCGCAAATTGCATTTGAACTGCAAGCCTACGAGGTGAGTCGCACATCAATATAAATAATGTATATATCGAATATATATAGAGAACTACAGTAGAGCTACGCTAAAACATGCCAACTGTAACGCTTTCACTCTCTTTTTGAATTAGATTTGATTAAAAACCAAAAAACACAAAACTTAATCTGTAAACTAATTACAAACAAATCACTAAAAATACAAAAAATAAAAACAGAGACAAGCGTCTTGAATAATGCAAACGTGTATATCTAATCTCTGATCCCGACTTGCTTTTATGGCCCTAGAATAACATTAGCGCTGTTCCAGTTACACAGATACATGAATTGTCATAAAAAACAAACATATGTGGGCGCATTGGGTACAACAGAACAGATACAGATACAGAACAACCAACGCATTCTCAATCGCCAAACACTGACTCATAGCATAACAACCTGATTAATAGCTAAACCAAAATAGCCACTGATCTATAACCCTTCGGGCCACTTCGGGCCACTCTCGGGCCACTCTCGGGCCACTCTCGGGCTGTTAATTGAAGTAATTCGGGGTTCAAAGAGTGCGCAAATCAGTCAAATTCGTTTATGCTTATTGACGACTGACTTTCTTTCTTATTTCTTGCTGCCAACATTAAAAATGATAAATATGCGACCTCTATAAGTTCGAACCTACTACAAGTTAGCTATTTTTTTTCCTGTCGTGCTCAACGATCGGCGAGTGCTTTGAATTTGGTTGCAAATTAATAACCAATTATAATAAGTTAATAAAAGCTGCCTGACCGATGATGATGATAATAATGATGTTAATTTGCTGAGAGCTTCACAACACCAATATTGATGGCGCGCCTTTTGTTACTGTTAGCGTTTTTTTGTTGCTAGTTTTGGTCAGCTTGAAACGGAAATAGAATTCTGAAGGTCTCTTACAATGCAATATGTATATATATATATTCAAGCGGATAAAGCTGTAAGCTATTTTAGTGAAAGTTTACAGCGTCTTTTTTGAGAGAAGCTGCCTTTTTTGAATATATATATTGTGTTATTCTATAAGAAATTAGCTACGCCGCTCATTATCGATTGGATTTCAGTTCTAAGAGCTGCAAATTAGCATTGCTAATGTGATTGAACCAAAAATTTAGAATTGGCTTAAAAACTCACATAAATTTTGGGATTGGGAATTTCAATTTGCCCAAAAATGCGCAAATAACTAAGATATGCATATGGAATTTGTTTAGAATCAACAACTTAGCTTTGCTATTTGCTTTTCTCAACGTAGCATTTCAACATTTCAGCATTATTCAATTGTGTGCCAGACGAGAAACTATTATATCAAAAACGAAATTTAAAATCCTTGCCTGTATATAAATTTGTGGAGCAAAACGTAATCATGGTGGAGATTATGGAGACTCTGGAGCATGATGACTCTTTGGATGCTGTTCAGTCGGAGGCGATTGTGGAGACTGTGGAGGATGATGAGCTTGTGGCGACTGATGAGACTGAGGCTGAGCTTGTTGATCCTCTTGAGGCTGCAAAGCCAAGCAAATTACAAGGACTACGCGCATCCTTGGAGCGCTTCTTTGGCTTGCCCAAGGTGCGTTATGTTCAGGTCACTGTGGTCATACTGGGCGATCTGTTGTCGCTGGCCAGTCTATATCCCTCGCACTCGATGCACATAACGCGTCCCTTTCTCATATGGCGACGCTAAGAATCAGGATCAGTATGGGCAACTAAATCTTATATATATTTTATATTCACGTGGGCAAAAACTTCAGCTTCAGTTCAATGCCAATGCCGACACAAAATGACGTCATGCCCACTGCATGTAAGTGTGTGTGTGTGTGTGTGTGTGTGTGTAGGTGTCTTCGATCGTCTAAAGCAATATCTATATGTATATAGCAGTCTGGTTGGCTCCGTTCCTGTGGCTCTTCAAATGCTTCGCCAAATTAACTCGACGCACAGCAAAATTTTCGTGCTCATTAAAACTTTCGAAAGTTGCGACTTTTTGGGGCCGTCGTCTTTTCTGGCTTGGCTGCTGCTGCTGCTGTTGTTGTGTATTGTGTCTGGAAATAAACGTCAATTTAAAAAAGGAACCTGTGCAAAAACCTGTGCATGCACACACACACAAACAACAAATTGAAAATTCTCAAAAAAAAGAAGCAGCAGCTTTTGTTGTTGATGTGGCCAAAAAAGGTGTACAGCCTTGCCTTGTACGCAGTCCTACGGCTTGTCTCGTTTTTTTGGGAAGCTGTGTGTTTTCGTATAAGTTAAGTTATTGTTGTTATTGCTGTTGTTGTTGTTATTCATTGGCAGGCTGCCGTTTTTGGTGTGCATGCGTCAAGGATGATTTGTTTTAATGCATAAGGCAGCACAAATTTTGTATATCTATACTCTTTTCGAAGAAAATAGTATATTAACTTTGTGCTGAAGTTTGTAATGCAAGAAAGGAAGCGTCGGAGATCCCCAAAAGTCACCTCCATTATGCTTAGAATGACAAAACGAATTGATCTAGCCATGTCTGTCTGTCTGTCTGTATGTATGGCATCTAGTCCCTCAGTTTTTGAGCTATTGCGATGCAACTTTGCATAGAGACTTATTATTCAAATGTACAACACATTGGTTGAAATCAGACGGATCGGATCACTATATCTTATAGCTGCCATACAACTCGAGTTCGGTTTTGGCCATATATCCCATGTTTTCAAAGCTATCGCGATGAAACTGCGCAGATACTTATTATTCAAAGGGACAGCACATTGGCAGATTCAAAATTGCCTTAAGGTTCGAATAGAGTATAAAATCTTCGGCACGCCGAAGATAATCCTTTTCCACTTGTTTTTTCTTTGCCTTTGCATTTCATTTAGCTTCCTGAGCGTTCGTTGATCAGCTTTGACTCATTGTCCGAGCCGCCATTTAGCACCTATATATTTTTTTTGGGCAGCCTAACAAACATCACAAGTGTGCCGCTGGGTGAATAACACAAGCCAAGTTTTGTACTTTTTCAACTGTAAAACATGTTGCGCACCTATTTAAACAGACAAATATCAACAAATTGGCATTGCTGTTTCTGTTTTCTGTTGAATCAAGCTGCTAATGAGTGAGTGAGTGAGCGACCTTAACTTACCTAATCTTATACGAATGTAGAGGGAAGCGGCAACAACATTCACTTTCGCATCGTGCCGCTTTTAATTGCCACACACACAAAACACACACAGCTCACAAATCAAAATCAAAACTCAAATCGAAATATAAATCTGTTGGGAAGTTCAAATGGCGTAATCGCCCCTCTGTCTGTGAATGCTTAAAGGCGGCCTGAAAGCCAACTTGCTGTTGATTTAATGGGCTGGTCATGTTGACGGCTGCTTGTTGTTTGCTATTTAACAAATTGTTTAACCCGATCGCGTTCGATATATACATATATGCCATATAGGCCACACAGTTTGCCTCGACTGGCATTGAGCGGAAGTTGAGCGGTCAATTTGAACGCTAAACAGCATTTGACACTTGACAAAGCAGCCGTTGTGCGGAAGTAAATAAATGTATGTGTATATACTTGTGCTTCATAAAAGCCCAATTAGGCCGGCAAATAATATATCGTACACTACACAACACTCTACACACTACTTATCAGAGCTCAGAGCTCAGCTTGTGTCACTGTGGCCTCCTTTGTGGCTTTGGCTTTGGAGTATCGGGTGTCGACGTTTGACATTGGCAGGTGCAGACTCCATCGCTTTGCAATACGACGCCCTGGGAACGATCTTACGATGATTTATTTGGCCAACAGCTTAGCACTGGCTATATACCCTGTATAATTGGCAGTAAGAAGGAGAGGGAGTCTGAAAATCTACTAAGTTCAAGCCTGCAAACCAAAAGAATATAGCCAAAGCTCAGCTTTGGCTATATATCCTGTAGAATTGGCAGTAACGGAGAGAGTATGTTTATTTCAAGGCTGCCAACCCCAAGAATATACTCACCCTAAGGTTCGGTTCGTCAACCTGCTTTACACATCCATATTCAAGCATTTTATTATTCGAGTATTTTCGCATTTCGAATTTAACGAAATTCTTTCCTTTTTTGATATCCATAATTAAACATGTTTATATCGATCGGTTTTTAATGTACGACTGTTTTTATTTAAATCTGGTTCTGCTTACAATTGTCTGATCAATAAATTTGTACAGCTTTATTGCAGTTATCGTTTGAGTATTAAAGCACTTACATTCTAGAAGTGATTTTAATTTGTGCATATTTTGACTTGCTATACAATTGTTTTATTGATACAAACAAAAGTGTGGTATATTTGTAATTCAATGATTGCTTTAGTCCATCATCACTGAGATTTTGAGTAGTATAGAAGTGTTTCCATCATAAAATGATAAAAATATGCTTCAAAATAGTATAAACATTAGATTCTAGATACATAAGGTACTAAATAGTTAATTGATCCATAGAAACTTTTATTTGTATATCTCATCCTTCCACTACAATTTATCCATAGAAACTATTATTTGTATATCTCATCCTTCCACTACAATTAAAAATGTAATAAATTCTATAAACAGGCAAGTGAACAACATAAACTGGTAAAGTTTAATTGCACTTTGCTACAGGGTATTTACCCGTTCAAGTACTCTAACTGTATCAACTTAAGGCTGAGGCAATCGCTATCTCTGGGCCCAGAGGTAAGGAACTGAAGAATCGAAGATCGCAGCGAAATGAATGAATATTTGGGGCGTGCATCATGTTAGCCGAAAATGCTTTCAATGAAGTCATTAAATTGATGTATTGACTGCTAGTTTTGCCGCTGGGCCTCAGCTTACCTTAGCTTAGCTTGAGCTTAGCTTTCATCTCGAGCCAATTACGAGTTTCCAAGAACTGCGTCTGCGACTCTTCGATTCCCGAAAATTTCTCTTGTCTAGTCGTTTTTTTGTCTCTTCATTTTGTTTCATTTGTTAATTGGCCAGGTCAGCGTGGGCCGAGATGTGTTGTGATGTCATTTGGCAACACAGACAGTCTTATTGAGTCTTCACTGCTGATGTTGACATTGACTGCACTCAAAGCGAGATTCATGCATACAAATGAGACATGGCAACTGAAACTGACCGATTATGGTCAACTTATTGTCAGCTGTCGCTCCCAGCTCCCATTTGCAGCTAACGATAATGGCTGAGATGACAGAGCTGCCCTATCAAACTGATTGTGTCTGATTACCTATTTGCCAATTTGTGTAGTGAACTCGAAACGCAAAAAGAAAGATTTGTGACGCTTTCATAATGCAATGGGGCCACTTTTAACAATCTAGCATTGGCATTACTCAACACAACAACACAAAGGCAATCAAATTCATGTCGCAATTGAGTCACCCAAGCGACAATCACAATCACAATCTGCTTTGTATGCCGCCCATCAGCAATCAGCATTAACATTAAATGCGAACCTTTGCGGTCAACAACATTTGACAATATGCTTTCAACTGACTGCATATCAATGAAGCCCTCCCCAGCTGCTGACGTTAAAGCTGCTCCCAATAATATTTACGACACTGCACAAAAAAATAACTGGGATAATTAAGGTTTTCTTATACTTTATGTAGAGTTTGCATAAAATAATTATTATTCTTTATGAGAAGTTTGCTTAAAATATGGATATACTTCTTATACTTTATAAAGAGTTTGCTTAAAATAAGTATATAATTCCCAAGTAAAGGAATATCCCATTGATTTGAATATGAATATTTGTACTACAAATATTTGATAAGATAAAGACAAAGGAACAAATTTAGTAAGATTTTTTTAATATTCAAAAACTTTTGAATTTGAAATCACAATCTTAAAAAAATTGTGATTTATTTTTAAAGTCTATTCGTATTTATTTAAGTTCTTAATGTGTTTTTTTTCAGTGTACGTACATAAAAAAAAACAGTCGTGGCAACTTTGCCTTTCTATCAATCAACTCGAAATATCGAATAGCTGCCAGCTAATAATTAGTTTAAGATTTCTGCAACTAACGAAAAAAATTAGCATAAATTATAATATTACCGCAGCTACCGCTAGTGAGCCCCCCATCCCCCCTGAAAATGGCTTTAATTACCCCGGCAACGACAGATTTGGGAAAAAAGTGAAACTCTCCTCGGAACAACAAACACAGTGCTGGTGGTGGTGGTGGTGGGGCCTTATGCAAGACGGAAGATGCCCCACAGCCCATAGTTGGTTATGACTTGTGTTGTGTTGTGTTGTGCCACAGACCCAAAGAAGAAGGCATCGCATGCCAGGCGCCCTTTTTCCCACTGAATACGTTGCATGTTGTTGCATGCAGCATGCGGCATGCGGCATGCGGCATGGGGCATGCAGCACGTTGCATGCTAGTGCCAAGTGGCGATTCGTTTGCGCTGCCTGACCTTTGCCACCGTCAAGCTGCCGGAAATGTTTGCTGCCTGCCTTTTGGAAGATGCAACCCGAAAAAAGCTGAGCTGCAACCGAAATCGAAACTGACACCAGACAGATCAACAGACAGACAGACAGACAGATAGACGGACGGACAGTCGTTTTGGTGTCGTGCGCAGCCGCTCAGCGAGAATTGCCAAGGGGCCGCAAAACGAAAGACTTAGGCAACAAACTTGGCGCTCATAACTATTTTGCTCAGTAATTGCGCACAATTTTCGATTCATTTAATTGATAAATAAAATACGCTTTTTTGCGCGCAACAACAATCAAGGGCCAACTCAGCATCATTTCAGACAGATCGATGATGATCGATCGCTTTTTTTTTGGTTTTTGGCAAACCTAAATCGCACATGTGTGTGTGTGTATCTTTTCGATATGGTGCCTAATTGATTTCTGTGCAGGTTAAAAGTCGCACAGCTTGCCAAACTGTGACATGGAAAAATGGAACAGCAGCAGCATCTAGAGAGTCTAGAGAGTCTCTGGGTTAATTATTGTATTATGAATACAAAAAGTGAAATTTATGCCCGCTGGGCGCAGCTCGACTTAAGAGCCCCACATTAATCATGCCATTAGCCAACGGACAAGAAATTGATTTACATTTCTCATCAAAAGTACATTGAGAATGTTAGCCAAGCAAGCTTATTGGTAAGCTGAGTTACACTTCAGGTCACTTGAATATATGCAGTTTTATTGGCCATATATTAGACGATTATTGACAAACTTTGTGCTTCTGAAACAGTTCTAGAATTTAGCTGCCTAGGTTGAATGCAAAGATATATGTCATTTATTATCTGCAGAAGACAAAGTATATTTCTTAAAATTTATTTTTTGGTTTTCTTATGTAATGAATATCAATCAAATTTATTTATTTTTCTTAGAATATTCTTAGGGGAGTAAGTTTATAGAGGATTTGAGCTTGGGAAGCGGAAAGGTAGATCCAATGGATGGCAGCTGGAGCCTTTATCGCTGTTGTCTGCTATCCAGGAGTCCATCTATATAAATATAAATTGAATAAAGTTAGAAAATCTAAAAACAGAGCATCTGTAAAAGCTTAAATAACAAATATACTTTCATTTCTGATATTACACATAGAGTCTTTATATAGAGTCTGCCCTTTCGAAGTGCCCCGAGCTGTACATATTACATACAAACATACACAAGTCCCAGCAGCGAAGGCAAAGAAATGTGGCCACAAAGGCGCAAAAGTTGCAATGTAATGCCGCACAGATTAACCTTCTAACATACATAATAATAAACTAAATATGTGCTCATAAATACAAATAGAAGAAGAAGAAGAAAAAAACGTGCCTTCGCCATGAAGCTTCCTAGTAGCGAACACTTTTTGCCGGACTCTGAGATACAGTTTAGTGAGCTAACAAAGCGTGAAAATGACAGCGTGCTCAAGCACAATGCGAACTAGAGGTGGGTTAGGGGGCTCTAGTTAAGGTGGGGGTAGGGTTGAAGGGGGGGCATTGCGAGATTGACGGCCGGCCATCAACAGCAGCAAACAAAACGATGACAAACAATATGCGAGAGCGGAAATGAGACGAAGCCAAATGAAAAGAGCTGTGTGTGTGTGTTAGTGTGTGTGGGCGCTGGAACGGATGTGCATGGCATTAGAAGTCTCTCTTGTCAGCGTCATCATCAAGATCATCATCATCATGATCATCGTTGTCGTTGTCATCTCAGATGCGTAGATATGCAATATGGCTCTCTAAATGGGTAGTAGCAATTACTAATTTCTTTTGTAAAGCGAATGCATCAAGGGAATTTAGTTGTAAAAATCGAAAAGCTCTCCTAAACTGGTCAAGCATAAAAAAACCAACACACACACACAGAGGAGCAACAGCCTCAGCACAAAGAAGCGTCGACGACGACCAGTTACGACTTGGAGCTGTCTGCGTGTCCAAATATGCACGTCTGCACTGTCTCTATCCCGCTCTCTCTCTCTCCATCTCCATCTCTCTCTCTGTCTCTGTCTGTGCAGTTCTTGAGGTATTGAGCCGCAGTGCGGCATCCACTCACAGATGCCTGAGCATAGATATCGAAATGCAATTAAGTATTTGCCAAGTCGGCAAATGGACGCAGCAGCAGCCTCAGCAGCAGCAGCAACTGAGCGCCACCAACAAAGCAGAAAGGCGGCACGGCACGCATGGAAAAATGCGCTCCAGACGACGCAGACGACCAGTCCCGTCCAGTGCCGTCCATCGGGAGTCCATCGGGAGGCTTAGCTTAGGCTTAGCTCTTTGCATAACTTTGACGGCGACTGCTGCTTGCTGCTGCTGCTGTGCTGAGCCTTGGGGCTTGGCCATACTTACAAATTGGACTACACCTTCATTTTCACTTGCCCAGTGCCCAGTGCTCAGTGCCCAGTCGCAGTCCAAGCTAGCCAAGCTCAATTCTGGCTTTTGTGTTTTAGCCAGGCCTCAACTGAACCCCAAGAGAGAGGTCAACGCTGGCGCTGAGAACACACGCAAAGTGGGCGAACGCGTTGTTTGTTGTTGTTTTGGACTTTTGTTTGCGTTCACTGCTTGCCGCACTTTTGGTTTCACTTGACACGTTCGTTACGGGGCAAGAGGAGGAGCAGGAGGAGCAGCAGCAGCGGCTAGAATATGCCTGTACGGAGCCTTTTGGGTTGGGTTGTTTGGCCATCATTATGTTAGCCGCTGATTGTTGTTGTTGCTGTTGTTTTCGCAGTGTCAGAGTTCAAGTTCAAAGTCATTATTGTGCTTTGGGTGCCCGCTGAGTGTTTGTTTTTTCAGCGGGAGAAGTACTTACATGTGTATAATTGTATAATTTAGAATAATTTGTATACAAATTAGCTAGACACTACACACTGCTTAATTGAATGCGCTATGTACAGCATATATAGCATATATATATATATATATATATGGGTTTATATAGATATGACTGGGTACGTTCAGCTCCTACGCTTCGAAGCGCTACAAATTTTATGTTTATTACACCTTAATAATGCGTGTTTACAAACAAATCACGTTCATGGCGCAATCAACGCGCAGCAATCGGCATCCGACATCCAACATCCAACATCGACATCCACAAGCACATCCACATCTCTGCCCCGTCCTCCTCCTCCTCCTCCTCCTCCTCCTCCCCGCCTACCCCAATCTCTGCTAGCTGCTGACAAGTCAGCTTCCCATCAACGTCAAAGCTGCACGGCGAGCGCACGCATGGCCACTCAAATTATATGGTAAAGGATTTTTATTGGCAGCTCGCAGCGTTTTGCGTACCCCCATCTGCCGATCCAGCTCCAACTCCAGCTGGGCAGGCAGACACCGCAGTCCGTTCCGGCCATGATCGCCATTGATGTCTAGTCGCTCGATTGGCTCTCTGTCGCTCGGCGGCTCCACTGTTCCACTGTGTGCTTGTTAGAGTGGAAAGCTGTCCTGTCTGTAAGTAAGCCAGTAAGTGAATGAGCAGCGCACATCGACTATTGGCGGCTAGTCGTACTGGTTTCGTTTCTCGCGATACCCTGTAGACACAATAAAAGCGTATTAAGAAGTTGCGGCATGAGACATCTTCAATTTCATATAGTTCATATATTCTTAATCAGCATTCCTTACTACTTACAACTTTGTGATCCCATAAACTATTAGAGCTAGATAGCTGAAATTTGGTATTTAGATTCGTGTATATCATATATATATTCCTAATCTTTATAAACTTACCGATCTCATAGACTATCAGAGCTAGATAGCTGAAATTTGGTATGTAGATTTGTGTATATCATATATAGATAGCGATTTTGTGTTTTAGTCGATGGTTTGCACTGATATCGATTTACGACAACTACATTAAAGTATATTTCCCCAACAATTTTGGAAAAATCTAGTTTTTGAAGATAGTTTCTTGCACACATTTGTTTGTCATATTCAAACTCCACACAATAAACATAGATATTTTAAAAGTAACAATTTTTTAGTGTTGTCTTATCATAAACCTTTTTTAAATGGCTAATTTTCGTAGAGAATAGTTTCTCAAAAATATTAATTTATTTATTTAAAAATAACTTACGAAATATATAAAATTTAAAGTAAGCTTATAATTTGAGCTATAGCAGCTAGATCTTAAGCTTCTGCTTTCTGCACGTAACAGGGCATTTTGAAGTCGTGCAATCTCTTGTCGAGCACACTTAGTTGCTGTGCTTGCTATGATTGCGACTCGGCCTTTTGACCAGGTGCCATAATGGGCATGCATTTTCTAGCCATTACCGAGCGCGGTTTGGGTGGGTGCGTGTGTCTGCGTCTGCGTCTGCAGCAGGCGCTATAACGACTCAGGTCCCAAGCTCTCTAAGTGGGGGATACTCATTGGCTGCGCCTGCTTAGCGCACTTGCTGGCTATCGACTGGTCGACTGAGTATCGAGTCAGCTCTCCTGGGCAGCATGTGCGGCATGTCCTCGGGCATAATGCATTGTTTAAATAGAGTTTGGAGCTCGCGTATTCAAATATGAATATTATCGCGTTTGCTTAATCGCAATCAACATATATATGTATTTTTCTTTGCAGGACACACCCAAGTGTCGTTTGTGCTTCTCTCGACATATCCGCTTTGTATTGATATTCGCTCCACTCACTCCAAACTCCAAGCTCCAAGCTCCAGCTCCGAGTCCAACTCCCATGCCCAATTCCCAGTCGTTCGCAATGTGACAATGACAAAGGCAACGGGGCGAATTAAATAACGTATGCAGACAAACACCCTCATGATGTCTATTTTTTCTGTTTTTGTTGTTGTTGCTGTTGTTGCTCCGGCTAACGAGCATAACGCAAAACAAACTTGATTCGCTCTGCCCACTTCGTACTACTCCCTCCGTTTGTTTCCACCATCTTTACAATGATTTTTAAATACATTTCGAGAAGCCGAATTACGAATTACGCATTTCGGATTCGTATTCGTCGTATCCAGAGTCATTGGCTTTTTATTAATTGGCAATTATTCTTTTCACTGCCAGCTGGTTTTTTAGCTGTCTTTTTACTTGTTTTCGTTTCTAATTTTTTATGGTTTATTGCGTTGTCTGCAAATGGCATACAAAATATAATATAATTTAGGTTTCTTTTGTGTGAAGCTTTGATTTAATTTTAATAACACTTTCGCTGGCGCCTAGCAAGTAAAAAGCTGTTTTAGTTAACCAACTAAACTACCCTAAGCAAAAAAACACCCTAACGAGGTCTAACGAGGTCTAACAATGGCCTAAAAACAACAAACAACTTTAACAGCAAACAAACCAACACCAACAATAATCAGAACTAAACTAAATCGAATTCCTCTAGATTTGACGTTGAGACTTTGTCTTCTTCTTTTTTATTTATTTTTCGAATTGCAGTTCGACACTTGTTTGATGAGTATGCACATCAAAAGCGACTGTCAATTCAAGAATATACCCTAGGTTTTGTGTCGAACCCACCGCAAAATGCCAGGAACAGCCGCTTAACACACTTTTCCTCAGCCAAGTGAGACAAATTCAAAGCGATTCCAGCAGCGGCAAACAACAACAACAACAATAGCAACAGCAATATCAACAGTGGCACAGTTAACTGAAATATCCATCAAAATGCCGCCACAACCTCAACAACTACCAGGAACAACAACAACAACAACAGGGACAACAACAAATGGTGGACCACGTGTCAGCTTCAATCGAGACGTTCACGTGAAGCGCATAGGTCAGTGTGTTGTGCTAAGGAACATAACCTCAAAATAACCACAACACACACACACACACGCACACACACCCTAATCAACAGCTTGCCTAACCGAAAGCTGCTATTAACGCTAATTTCAAATACATTTCATCAGTAACTGCACTCGAAGAAAATTGGAAAAACTTAAGGTCTTTCAATTATAAATCATTCTTGATTTAAAAGTTGAAACTTGCATAAATAACAAGCAAAATTCTATAATCAAATACAAAATTCTCATTTTTAGAATTTTTTAGAATTTAAATTCTTGATTAAAGCTGACTTATTTTGGCATTTGTTAGGGTCTTAGCTACTTAAAACTTCTTTAGATCTTGCGCCAATCAATCAAGTTCTTGATTTCAGATGTAGCTTCATTTGTTTTAAGAATGCAAATGCGAATATACACACGGTAGATTGGTTCCAGTAAAAACCGTGTAAGAAAACATTGAACAAATTTCGCAAACATAAAATTTGTCATATAAATTAAAACCCAAAAAAAATTCAAATCATGTAAAAAAATTAAAAAAAATGTATTTTCAAGCCAAAAAAATACGGTTTAAAAAGAGAATTAGGTATAATCCGATTTAACTTCTCCTGTTTAAGTTAATTGTGCAAATTGTGGCTTACAATTTTAGTTTTCTGTTCTAGAATCTCTACTTGCTTTGCCTATTTTTTCTGTGTGCAACAAAACATTGAACACTCCTGTTGACTAATTTAAATGCATCATGATTAAATAAAAAGCGCCAACAAATCTGCGTTATATATAAACTTTAACACACACACATACACACACACATACACACACACACATATACACACGTTTATTGAGGCTAATTTTGGTCAATCAATGCCGCTGAAACAACCCACGTCAGCAAATGTCGGAATGACTACATAATTCAACTAACTAATTAACTGGGCAGTCGAAGTCACAGCTGCTGCTGCTCCGGCTGCTCCGACTGCTGCTGCTTCTAAGATTCTAAGATGGTCAGACCTGTGGCAAGCGAATCACCTTCGTATTGCTGCCAAATGTATAAAGCGACTGACATTTGGGCATTCATCAATTGCATAATTCTTTTGAACTATTTTGACGAGTTGTGCTGCTGCTGATATTGATTGCAAGCCCAGCATATATGGTGTGAACATATATATAACTATATCTATATATATATATATATATATATATATATGTTTGTATAGTAAGTAAGTGGGCGAGTAAGCCAGAACGAATGCCAAAAGCAATGCTCGCTCGTAACAATGCCTCAACGCCTCAACAATAAAATGTAGTTTACCTTGAGAGCTCGAGAGAGCACACACAATCGCACTACACACAACAAAGTATAACTATTTTAAATAAGTAGATATGTGTATATGTTTTATAAGGCACAACCAACACACACATACGTACAGAGACGACACACAGAAAAAAGTATCACTTTGCACATCAGCAGCGGGATAAAAGCAGCAACAGAAGAAAAACTCATCAGTGGCAGTCGCATTAAAGAAATATGTATATGCCCAGTAAACTCGCAACTGGCTGCTGTTGCAACTGTCTGTTTGTCTCCAGAGTCGACTACATTATTATTGTTATGATTATGTCTGGCAGCAGAGACAGCAACAACAACAAGCAGAACAAACGCAACAGCGGCGCAATTTAATTGCAGGGCAATGCGATTTATTTCCAAAGCCGGAATGGAATTTATGGCGACTGTCTGCAATGAAGAAATTAAAAATTGATTATGACAAAAGCGGCACAAATGTAAATTATTTAGCCGCTGCCCTAATAGATGCGTTTTGTGCGCGCTCTAGCTCTATCTCTGTCTCTGTCTCTCTGTTGCTGTCTCTTTTCACATGTCGCTTTTTTGTAATTGGCCTGCCACGTTCGTTGCCTGAGTCTTTTGTTTTTTCGGGCGACTTGAATTTCCTTAAGCTGTGCAGTTTTTAACAGTTGCTTTTTCTTTTTCTTAGTTGTGCACACACAAATATGGTCTGATCTGATTTTCTGTATGTGTGACTGTTTAATTAAGCTAAACTATTGCGCAAATCTTGTAACAGTTTTAATTTGTCTCTTTTTTTGGCCTTCATTTAAGAACAATTTGAAAGCTTCTACTAGTTTGTTTAGTGTCTTGTTTAAGCTCATTAGATTGATGCGGCATTTGAATAAGATTTATTTACGGCTATTTAAAGATCTACGAGTGCCATCTAAAAACGGCCAAGGCGCCAGCGTTTAACAAATATAACGACTATACAAACTACACGTATTAAAAGCATAATGCTTTAAATGACTTTGTTGTTCACATGCAAATTGAGGCAATTATGTGAGAAAACACAGATAAAATGATGATTTAATTTTAGCACACATAAGTATATGCATATACATATGTATATGTATATAATGGAAATTAGCAGAAGTCAAACTGCAAAACGGCTAATTTCAGACAATTTGGCTCTTTGCTTTTACAGATGAGCTGAACACTTGATGATCAGCGGCTGTAAACGAGAAAAACAATAACAAACTTATGAATGTGAGTGCGAATATGAGTATGAGTATGAGTGTATGAGTATCTGAGTATGAGTATATCTCTCAGCTTGTTTTTAGCTCGTGGGCAACCTTGCGTAGCGACAAATTTGGCCAAAACAAGTTGAGCTGTTATAAATATATGTATATACAATTCAGCTCCAGGGGCTACCAGCTGCCACATGTAGTTTAAGTTGTCGCTGTCATTGTAATTGTTATTGTTATTGTAGTTGTTGTTTGGGCGTTCATCTTCGCGATGCACTTGCTCTGAAGGAGGACAAGTAGTGAGGACAATGAGAACAGTCGCTTTTATTTTGTTTTGCACTTGAACTTAATGGATGACATAATCTCTTTGTTTTGTTTTGTTTGGTTTGTGCTGCAGAGCACTTTGCCATATAACGCGTCTCTTTAATTGACTCCATTATGGCACTGATCTTGCAGCAAGTTTGTCGTAATTGGTAATTGGTTGTACCCCCAGTTGATCATGATTACGTAATATTCGCAATTTGCACTCGTCAGCTTTCAGCTTTCAGCTACAGCTTCAGCGTAATTAAATGAGCTCAGGCGCCACTGTTTGCTCCGTTTGCCACTGTATTTTTGTCTATATATTGCATACGTATTTTAATGAGCACTCATATATTTTAATTAATTAATTAAATTGCAACACATATATATATATTTGCTATTTCCGACTCGTGCAATTTCTATACCGTTTGCTTTTTGATTTGTAGCCAGCTTGGAAATTGGTTAAGCTTCGTTTTTTTTGTATACCCTGTGAGTTAAAGTAAGACTTGGTGAAGTGTGTGAGTATATATAGTGTATATGAGCTCATTATCTTAATCAAAACGATACTAAGTTAAGTTAAATATATATATTATGCATGTATTATATTAAAATAGAAGCAACATGTATAAATATGTGTAATTAACACAGAATTTAGCAATGGGTTGTTCCAGTCATTAGCTCTTATCTTCTTTATACAAACTCATAACTATTAAATAGTTATGACAAAGCGGAAACAACAAATCGAAATCTTAAAATAGGGTATCTTGCAGTCGCTCACTTCCGCTAGGGCACTTGTTGTTGATGTCTATGTTTTGTGTGCTTCGCCTACTACGCAATTTTCACATGGAATTGTTTTGCTCGAATTTGTCAAACTTGATTATTACGTACTAGTTGATACCCTCTAGCAGCCGCAGCGGAGAGAGCGGGGGTTTAACGAAGATGAAGCAGCAGCAGTCACCATTAAAATGCCATTTATGTTTTATATTTTTATTTGGGGGTTTTATAAACACAATTTGCATATGTTGTTTATAGTGCTTGAGAAAAAAAGCAACTGTCAGAAAGAAACTTAATTAATAAGTCTCATTTTGGCGCTGGGGCTGCCCACCATTTCGCACTATTTTGCTTTTGTGACATTGGCGTAGGCAGCAGCAGCAGAAAGAGCAGCAGAAAGAGCAGCAGAAATGGCAGCAGCAGAGCTGAGCTCTCAGCTCTCTTGACTAACTTTTTGCGTCGTTGTTGGCCAAGTTGAGTGTCTCAGTCAGGTTCTTTAGCCGCTTGGCATTGGGTGCTCAGTCTTGTCGCGGCCGCAGTTATTAAATGTGAGTGTGTCTATGTGTGTGTGTGTGTGTGTGTGTATTAGAGTTATAATAATATTGCGAATTGGTTAAATGGAGTTGTCGATCTGCGGCTCAATCAGCCAGAAAAACCATCGCCATTAACTTCTTCTGGCTGTGGCAAACTTCGCGCGGCTTGAATTGCAAAAAGATTGCGTCATTTGTTTATCGAAAATGTGTGTATATTGAAATGAGTCTGAGATTATATTTAGCGAACTTTTGGCACTCCGTCTTTCTTGTTTGCTCTCACTTAATGTGCTGTTGACAGCTGCTGTGTATGTGTGAAACAAGTTTGTCGCTTAAGTCTTTTGCTTTTGGGCGCATGAACCGCAACCATTCTTTAGCGAAAGTTAGCTATTTGTATTTGTTTTGAAAGCAACTTAAACACAGCAAGTCAAAACTCAAGTGCATGGATCGATTGCAGGCAGCTATGTGTGTATGTATATATAGTATATATATTTTAATTGGGCCCCAGCGAGCAGCAGAGCAGCACGATCTTAAGCCGGACTACACGAGCAGGCGCATGTCAAAATACATTGGCTTATTTGCATACTTGTCACATTCAAGAGAGCGCAGCAGAGAGAGAGGAGGGGCAGAGAGGGGGGAGGCAGGAGCAGCCTGGCTTCAAGGACGCGCCGCGGCATTGCTTTTTGATGTGATTAGGCGCTGGCAGTGGGAACCCTTCGATAAGCGCACAAGGGCATTCAATTATTTCGCTGCTGGAATGAGTCCGTTTAGCATTGGAATGGTGCACGCCTAGATAAAGGCGCAGTTGGCTGCTGGAGTCAAAGGCAGGTCCAGGTGCAGGTCTCAGGTCCAGGTCCCAGGCCCCCTGATCCCCCCCGTCCAATGAAATCGAAAGTGCGCAGGTTAATTGAAATGCCCCAAAGGCGCGCCGCGTTTTGCTTCAAGCTGCAAGCTTCGATCTTGGTTTGTGTGGCATGCAGCATGTGCAGCATGTGGCGGCCCTGAGCCGCAAGATCTTTGCCACTCTCGGCCCATTTGCCTTTCGCATGTGTGTTGTTGGCCAAGTTGGCCAAGTTGCTTGCTTGGTTCATTAGCGCTTAGACCAGTAGTATTGCGGGTGGAAGGCTGTCCTAAAAGCCACTTATCTGCACCACTTGACAGCTTGTGGGCGCCATTGGTATGCATCATTTTTGTTAGGTTGGCTTAAACGCATCGTTAATGTGGCAGTCACATGCCAATGTCTAAACAAGAGCGCTGCCAACAGGCTGCCATATCTGGCAAAGTAATCAAGTGAAAGTCCCAGAATGAAATATGATGCCAAACAAATAACAAAAAACAAGTAAAAAGTAAAGCGAACAGCCAAAATGGCAATAGCTACTATTATTTATATGGCTGGGGACTTGGTCAGTGTGCTGCGATTTGTGGCTATCACGAAATCCAAATTATGTGCATACTCTGCGTGCAATAAAAAAAGAAATAGCTAAGACAGTGCACGACTGGCAGATACCCTGCATAAAACAATTATATAAATTCAAATGGGGTTTTAGAAGCCAGAAACAAACGCATGATTTGTCGCATTATAAAAATAAACCTATTTTGCTTAGGTTATTTCAAACCACTCATTTAAAATGTGAGCTCTTACAGTATTTTGACTAATACATATACCCATTACCCATGTTTTGTTATATATTATTTTATATTATTATATTAATTGTTGATTAGCATCAAACCACACTTGGTTTTTTACAAATCATTGAGTTGTTTGTTGGTGCTGCACATTAAACCCCTTTCACGCATTTGTAATGGGTATTCGGTTAAACAAAACAAACCGGAACAGGCGCCAAGACAAGTTGGGCCAGACAAAGACGCAAGCGAGCTTACAATTTGAAAATTGGATCAGATTCCTTATCGGCCTAGCGCGTCTGAAAAGTTTTCTAAATTTCCTGCACACTTCTCATCATAGGCAAGAAAGAAAGAAAGAAAGAAAGACGCACTCCTGAGGGCATTTTTCCACTCATTTGAACTCATTCGGCATGTTGGGGCACACAAATCATAGAGCCCGTTGGCCCTGGCTCGAATTCATTAAGTGGATCGATGATTAAATTAATGAATGGCTTTCAGCGCCTTTTGCCATTGCCTTTGCCATTGCCTTTGCCTCTGCTTTAGCTCGCAGTTTTCGCAATCAATCATCGCTGCACTCGTAGAAATCAGAGCTGCCACAGAGCGGCGATCATTGTTGTTCCGATCTCTTGGGAATGCGCCGCATTTACAGTTAGTCGACATTGACTTGAGCTTCAGTTTCACTGGCTCTGCTCAGCTCCAACGGCTCCAACTGCTCCAACTGTCGCTTAGTCGCAATTTATGTTTTCCTGCTTGCCTAAAAACGCGAACGCGAAAAACACCTCCAGCTAAACGCAATTCTTCTTCAGCTGGCAGAGTGCAGCAACAATATGTAAACAACAACAAACAACCACAAACGAGAAACCTCAACCTCGCATGTCGACGGGCACCCATCACAAGATATATATGTATATATATACAGATATGTATATGCCTCAGCCACATACATTTTACCTTGACACATATGCGGCTTGATCGCTGTTCATCTGCTGCTTGCTGCTTGCTGCTTGCTCATCATTTTGGCCAGCTGCAATCGCTGTGACTTAAAGTTCATGTATTTCATAGGGCCAATGAATTCTTGTTTTTGCTCAAATTCAGTCAACTTCCCGCATGAATGGCTGGCTGTCTTAATAGCAATGGGAATGTAGCCAATTTGACACCTGCCACGCCCAGCCTGTCATTACTCATTGCTAACTAATCAGTTGTTGTTCAGAGTCCACAACTCCGTTCAGTGCTTAGTCGGGTTGGGCAAGCTCACCAATGTGACAAGGCTGTGAAAATGCACTCACTTGACTGCGTACTGGGAAATCTAAAATGCTAGTAAGGGAAGCGTGCATAATATAAATACTTCACTTTAGTCTTGCGAAATTCTTGTCATGATTGTGAATAGAAAATGTAAAATTTTTAAGTGTTTCCAAAATAAATGCAGATTTAATATAGAGATCAAAACTGCATTGGAAACCAAAGTCGGATCAGTTTTGACAAAGTTATGGGAGTTTTAGCTGCTTGAAAGGCATTCCTATGAACTATCTTGGCATAATACGGAAAATAGTGAAAAAATTTAAATGTTACTAATTAAATTGAATTGAAATTGAAAACTTAAGTGTAGAATAAAAAAACATGAAAATTGGCCACAAGCTTAAAAATCGGTTCACTTTTGGCAAAGTTATGTGAGTTTTAATTCTTCAAAGGGAATTTTAGGGTACGGAAAAAAGCACAAAATTGAAATTTTCAAAAATTGATAAAAACTTAAAAGTAGAATAAAAGTAGAGGAAAAACCATGAACAAATTGGCCTAGAACTTCAAAAGTTCTCAGTTTTGACAAAGTTATGTGAGTGTGGGTACTTGGAACTGGGTACTTGGAAACTTGCAATTCAGTTTCAATGTGAGGCTTGGTGGGGCATTTCTAGTAACCTGCGAGTCACTCCGAGCAGCTGCGGCAAAAAGCCAAGGTCAGTGCAGTTAACGCCACGCAAGTAAAACAAATGACTTAGGCAACGAACTTGTGTTGCTGTTTGTGTGTGTGTGTGTGTGTGCAACATGTTCTATCGCTTAACAAGTGCTGATTGTCAAGATGCGTAATCTCGTGCGTACTGTGTTGTGATTGCTCCCGTTCAGAGCTCGCTGGCTGAGCTGATGAGCCGTCAAGGGGCAAGAAACAACAACAACAACAGCAACAAGCAGAAGAAGAAGCGAAACAAAGAGCTAAAAAAGCTATCAAAGAACACGCACGTTTCAGTTGTTGGTGTTGCTTACTTGCTGGTTGCTGTTGCTGTTTTGTAGTTTGTAGTTTGGTGTTTGCTGGTCAGCAATCTTGTTTTGGTCATGATGATCGTTTCGGCTGCGCCGCTGCTTCTTTTGCAGCAGAGCAGATAGAGCGCGGCACGTTTTTTGTTTTCGGCGTATTCAATAATAATGATTATGAGCAAGTGAGGAAGTGGAAGAAGAATCTTTATGATCGACGAGAGTAGCGCCTCGTTTGCTACTCGGCCAAGACTCTTCAATGGCCATTAGCGCTTACAGCGCCCGATTACAGACTACACGTTCCAACGGCGACGTGGGCTAATGCCAAATCCATTGTTAGCAGCAGCAGCAGCAGCAGCATTAGCAGCAGCAGCAGCAGCTCCACTCTGTCGGTCCGCATCAGCGTCAGGCTGCCTTATTTAGCAGGCAGCTGTTGCCAATTCACACTTTGAAGCTGGCCAACTGTTGCGGCTACCTATTACATCATCCCAGCCAGCCAGTTGGCCAGCTAGCCAGCTCTGGCGAGCGTTGGCTAATGTGCTAATTGTCGTTACATGAATGCGAACTAGTTCGCCGGAACCAAGACAGTTTTAGGTCCTCTGCATACCATCATCATCTGAAATTTGAATTAATTTACTCATTAATTTATTTTGAAAGGAAAAATGGATTGGTTTTGAGTATCCAAATGAAACATTGATATATAAAGTTTATGTAAATGAGATATATTTCCATTATATTATTTTATATTTGCCTCTACTGTAGCAACTAAGTTTTTAAGAGGCTGAGTTAATGATAAAATTAGGTTTTATTTTGATTTGAGAACCTATTAAAGCGTATATTGCTTTCTAAGTCCATTTATTATGATTGGAGTCAAACATCTCATTACCTTTACATGCAATTATTAACAAAATATATAACTTAGGTCTTAAAAATAACATGAATTTCGATTCCAGAGTCCCAGAAGACAAACAGCCATTGACTTAAAGCACCAAATCGAACCTTCTTAAAAACCTCATAGGTTTCAACTCTTCTCTAACTTTAACTAATCTCTCTTCCTTTCCGTTTTCCTTCTGTTACCTTTAGGTAAGCGTGCCAGCGAGCCCTCGCAGTACGACTACGAAACGACAGATCTACAGCCGCCACATCCGGGCATACCACACAGCTACCGCCAGCTGCCAGCCGACATCGATCCGGCGGACATACGCAAGGAGGCAGCTCTGGTCATCGCCCAGGCTGGTCAGCATCAGAGCAAGGCTGCCAACGGCGACAATATACCCACGTTCCGGGTGAAGCACAAGCGACCGAGTGCTGCATCCAGTGATTCGCAGCGCTTCCATTCGCTGCCCACGCGACGCAAGAAGGACAAGAAGCCTGTGGCACGCAGTGTCAGCGACGCGGCAGCCAAGAAACCAGCTGTCAAGCGACCCTCGATCTTTGGCCTGTTCAGTCGCAAGAGCGACTCGACTGTCAGCCAGTTGGAGCGCGATCCACGCTTCGAGGACGGCGGCGGTCGGCGTTTGGTGCGCAGCAAAAGTGATGTTGGCAGCAGTCCGAAGGACTCGAAGAGCAAACTAACGCACAAGAAGAGCGAACCACCGAGCACGCCCAAGCAGCAGCTGAGTCCGATCATTGAGCAGGCGCAGCGCGAGGACTTCTTCGAGCAGGACTACTTCCGGGAACGCGAACGCCGCAAATCGGACGCCGTAACTGTGCGTGAAAAGCATGAGAGTGAGCTGGGCCTGAAGGAGCTGCTCTCGCGCAGCCGTTCCCAGGCCGAGCACGACGGTCCGCTGCTCCAGAAGCAGCAGCAGCATCAATCGAAACAAGGAGCCTCCAGCATATCAGCGGGCATACGCGATCGCATTGAGACGCTCACGTCCAAGTCGCACGAGAATATGCATAGTTCACAGCTGCCCGCGGAGCGCTTGCCGCTGACCAAGGGACGCACAGTCAATGGACTGGTGAAGCGTCTGTCCATGGAGCGCTTCTCCCCGCAGCCGGTCATTAGTCAGCCGGCCTTCTCGTACATACGGCCCAACGAGGGCATCACCTATGCCCAGCTGGATCATAGCGATGAGCAGCAGCGTCTTGCTGGACGGGATTCGAGGACGCCACAGCGCGAATTCGCACCGCCGCCCAGGCCACCCAGAGCCATGGACAGATCAACCCAGCCGCAGCATCAGCAGCAGCGCAGCTACTCGCCTTTGGCCAATGGAGCTGCAACGACGACGAGATTGGCCAGCTCCTCCCATTCGCCATCGCCGTGGCAACAGCTGAGTCCACGCAATCTCAGCGATGAGGATGAGGGACTGGGCTTTGAGACGCGCAAGGTCTACTACGAGGATGAGTTTCCCAAGCGTCGTGCGGAGCCACCAATTGTGCCAGTCATCAGAAGTGTCAGTCCGGCGCCCTATCTCGATGAGTTGGGCTATCGACGCGCTCAGCTGGAGAATCGCATACTCACGCGTCGCTTTGGCGAGGGCGCCACTCTGGAGCGCAACTACAGGCAGGAGCGGGCACGTGAGGAGTACCACAGCCCGGAGCGGGAAAGGGAACGCGAGCTGAATACTGAGGAGCGCTATCATCGAACGGCCCAGCTGGACTATGGCCAGGAACGTGCGCCGGCCGAGCATACAGAGATCAGCACTACGCTGCCCAAGATGGAGAAGAGCTCACGCTATCGCCACACCAAGTACTACGATGATGGCCATGGCGGCGTCAAGGAGACCTATGTGCGGGAAACCCAAAAGGATGGACAGGTGCGCGAGTCGCGGCATCGCGAACGTCTCGGCTCCTCGCCACGCGAACTCGAGCACAGAAGCGAGGAGCAGGAGCCGAAGAGCCTGGACTCGCAGCTGACGGGCACGGATCAGTACAGGTCATCGCCGGAGCTGCGGATTACCGAGCAGCGCGGCAGGCTGACGCAGCAGCAGGACTACTGGCAGAGCAGCCTCAAGCGGGACAAGCTGCAGCAGCGCAGCTTCGACAAGGGTGACTCCGGCATTGAGAACGATTTTCGCAAGGAGTCCTTCAATGGCGACTTAACCACAAGGTAGGTGTAGTCCTTAAAACTACTCACTTGAATATCTGAACTTAAAATGCTTTAAGTAAACATACTTTCCCATTACCAAGCTTTCACTTAACCACATTCTATCTTCCATTCCATTTCAGATGGCGCAAACGCACGGCCCTCGATGATATGAGGACCTGCGAGTCCTTTTTGCGCAAGGAACGCCGCGAGAGCGAGCAGCAGCTCGAAGAGCAGCGCCAGCTGCGTCGTGAGCAGAGCTACATCTATCGCGAACGCTCCATCGACGACGGCTCCCACTTCGATCCGCACCTGGACAAGTATCCGGTGTCCACGAGCACATTGCGGCGCCGCGAGCAGCAAACGCCGACGGCGAAGCCGCGCGAGGAGACCAGCACGCTGAAGCGCAACAAGAAGCTGGGCGGCTTCGAGAAGGTGAAACAGCTGTTTACGGGCACGGTGACGGGCAGTGGCAGCAACGGTGGCAGTGGACGCAGCAGCGGCAGCAACGTGTCCAGCGGCAAGAAGGATGCCCAGTCGCGTCTCACGAACGGCACCAGCAGCACCTTGAGCCGCCGCGATAAGGACAAGAGCCGGGACGCACAGAGTGCGAAAGACAGGGAGCGCTACATGGTCAGGGAGGAGGAGATGCGTTCGCGCTACCGCGAGCATCAGGCAGCCGCAGCAGCCGAGGAGACCTCACGCGAACCAAAGGTAAGTGGATCGAGAGACAGCTGGACAGGCGGCCAGTCTGACCCAGCTCTTAATGGGCAATTGATGGGTTCGTTGAACCGCCGCTGGGTCAACTTCTGCGACAGCGAGCTGCTTAAACTCGCACAACGTTCCGTTCCGTCCCGGCTATTATTAATATCGAATTAATCAAGACTTGCGGCGATGAGTCGCCCCCAAATGTGGCGCGACTTGCGAATGTATGCTTTTTTGCTTTCGGCTTGCAATTGCTTTTGTATTTGTATTTGCTATGTGTGTGTTCGAATTTCGAAGGCGCTGACTTCCTGCTCAGTGCCGCAGACAGACAGACAGACGGACAGACAGACGGACAGTCGGACGAGCGGACTAGCTGACTGTCCAGGTGGGCGGCCAGCTTCAGCTTGAGCTCCAGCTCCGAAAATGGTGCAGCGACAAGACGTCATGTCAGCTTCGGCCACTTAGAGACACACACACACACACACACACATTAAGGTCTAAAGCCAAACCAAACCAAACCAAATCACATCAAGACGCATAAAAGAAGCTTGAAATTGTGTTTAAATAATCAAAAAGATAATATGCATATTTTGGGCTATGCCGCAGATTTGATACCCTAGCAAACATTTTGAATAAGACAGGTGGAGGAACCTTATGTCTCTTTAGTCAGGCTTATTATTTGTGTAATATATTATTTATATTTTACTTGCAATCTATCTATATAGATGAAAAGTATTTTTTTAAAATTAATTCTAGAAAATACTGAAAATTCTAAAGTTACAAAATCAACTGGAATACTTGCCAAAACCATTTGCAATCCTTGCTCTCTTCGACTTCATTTACATTCATTTACACTTCATATTTTCCATGACAATAGATAAATAGATAGATAAAATCCATAGTTATTTATATGATATTAGTTAGCTGCTTCTAAAGTTCGTTTTTTAGCCAAAGTCATATATTTGACATTTTCTTGATTACATTTACTATTAAATATAGGTATACCAAGGTGCTTCATTCAATGCGTTACACATGTCGCTACAAAGTCATATAGCCCTCTCAGTTAGAGTAGAACGGACGCTTACGCTTTGTCCAAATAGAGTTGCAAAGCGCAGAGCGAGAACTCGAAACAATTCAGCGACGAGGCGTCACTCAACGTTTAAGCTAGAACAAAAGCGCTAAGCGAGACCCACGCAGCAGCTGTCAGTTAGTCAGTTTGTCAGTTTGTCAGCCTGACATTCTACCCTCTCTCTCTCTCACTCTATCTATCTGTTTGCACGCTTGAAAATTGGGAAAGCTGACAGCGAGACGATGACGAGCGGCCAACGGGGCGTATACGAAATTGATTAAGCTGCGCACAGATTCCTTTTGCCATTGCAAAATCCGTTTTTGGGGCTACTGTGCCGAGGTGTTTCTAGTTGTAGTTGTTGCTGTTGTGCCCGCAGCTTATTGCGCAAGTGCAGCTAGCTAATTTGCAATGCTTGAGCGCATTTGTGGGCTGTGCAGACCTTGCCTGGGCCGAGAGAGAGGATGTTGCATCAGTTGGTTCTAGCGGATGTTGCCGCAAGAAAGCAAAACCAAATAAATTAGCATCGCACTGTGGCATGTGGCACATGGCATGTGGCATGTCTTATGCATGCCACAAGGAGCATTGTTCTTTTCTGCGAGGGCGTCAGTGTGAGCAGGTCAAAAGAATTCGATTTGTGGTGCGCTTTTTATTGAATTCAAGAAAGGTGTGGCCCCTGTTGTCAGAGAGTGTGTGTTGCGTGAGGTGTCCCAAAAGCAACTTTCGAGTGGTGGTGGTGGTAAACGATTTGGACAATATGCGGCTATTATTCATGCTCACTCATATGCCCGTCGGCCATAAAAATAAAAACCAGCCGCCCGAAATCGCACAATAAATGTTTCACAGAAAACATAAAGTTGGCATTCAATTCGAAGATTCTACATGCCCAAAAGAAGAAGAAGAAGAAGCAGCAGCAAATGTTGCGCCAATAATGTTGTTAGCTAATTTATGACCCAGGCGGAGCCATAAACTATATTAAGGCGGTTCTACGCGGCTATATTTGAATATTTAATTACGCTGTGGGTGCGTAATCGTCGAATCGAATCGAATCGCATCAAATCAAATCCAAACGCAAATTGTTTGATCAACTCAACTCAGTTTGGCTCAGTTTTTTTCGTTTTGGTTAGCTTTGTTTGACATTCCATTTGCAAAGCTTTTGATTTGTTTGGCACACGCAAAGAACAAACAAGTAAGAGTGCTATAGCTGGGACTGTTTGACTTGTAGATACCCTGTGGTTAGTTCTAACATACATTAGAAGTTACTCGTTTGCATACTTTGTTTCTTTTTCTCTTGAATAACTTTTTTGTTTATTATTTAGTCTTTTAACCATCTCTCATCTCTCTAACTCTTATAGTCTCTCAGATACCCATTAGCCACTCTGACTGCTTACAGGGCACACAGACATAGTATACCCTGGGCACATTCTCCCATTCGCTGTGCCTGCCTAATATATAATAAAAGCAAACCGCAAGTGGGCCAAAGTCTCATTGGGCCGACAGCCAAAACGAGCGAATTCGCATTCGCAAATGGCAAAAACAAGTTTGCTTGCAACGTGAGCTGACATTGTTGTTGTTGCGGCTGTTGGTTGCTGTTGGGGGCGCAACAACAACAACAACGAGAGCAAACAGGGCCACTCATTAGATAGGCATGGGTTGTGGCAAGGCTCGTGCAAAGGCCACCTGCCCCACATAGCTGGCAACCTGTTGCCACAGTTGCCACAGTTGCCGCAGCTTGTGGCACTTGTGCAATGGCCAAACCTTTGACCCCCTTTAGTCCGAAGCGTGAGCGAAACTAAACCAAAATATCTAAATTGCAGACTCTGGACATCTCGATGCGGCGTCGTCTCTCCACGCCAAAAGCTAGTCCACTGCTGCTGAAGCGCGGCTCCGCAGAGAAGCCGCCCAAGAAGCAGCTGCAGCAGCTGAAGGAAGCAGCCAGCTCGTCGCCTGCTAAACGAACAGAGAAGATTAGCTGGTTCAAGTCGCTAGATCGGCGCGCCAAGAGCAATCCCAAGGAGCAGGTAAGCAGCAGCAATGTAGATTTAAAGAAGAAAGTGAAGTGGTAGAAAGCAAAGCAAATTATATACTTGCAACTAATTCACTTGATATGCAAACAGCTAAACGTCTCCGTGAATGGACACAGTGAAGCCACCTCCAGTCTGAAACGCACGAAACGCAACGCAGCTGCGGCGCCGGCCAAGAATTTGCGTTTCTTTGGCGACACCGATCTGGACTCGAATCCGCCGACCATCTCCAAGGCCAGCAGCATGCCGAGGTGAGTTATTGGCCACATATCATTGAGTCATACCGCCTAATCTCCTGATCATTCACAGACGCCGCACTCCGCTGGCGCACTCGAAGCACTCGCAGAGCGCCTACAATCTGGACCGCAGTCCGCCGCCGCCGTCTCGCGACTATCGCCACAGTCTGTCGGCGGGCGGGCAGGCGGCGAGCTCGACCTTGAGCTCGACGGCAACGCGACAACGCGCCAGCTCCATGCAGCATCTGGAGCCGGGCAGCGATGAGGTCGACTTTCGCAAGAGGCGTCACTACTCGCGCTCCCGCGAGCTGCACGACATCTCCGAGAGCGGCTCTGAGCCGGAGCCAGTGGAGCGGCACAAGCGGGCTAGCGCTCAGCAGCGTGCCATGTCCCTGGAACGATCCGCGGATCTGCCACAGCAGCAGCGCTTTGAGGAGCGAGCGCCGCTGGGACCGCCGAAGCCGGCACGCAGCGCAGATCGCCGTGGACTGCAGTCGAGCGCAGTAGATGGCGGCTATGGCAAGTGAGTAGTGACAGAGTAGTTTCCTAGTCGGTTAGATTTTACTAAATACCTCTTGTTTGCTTCTTGTTGCAGAGAACGCGATCGCTATCCCGCCGAGAGCTCGGGCACCGAGGGAGAGTCGAGTCTGCACAGCCAGCGCAGCGTGGTTTATCTGCACGCGACCACCGTGGGCGACATTCCACAGCCATACAATCTGCGCCGTCGCTCCATGTCGCGCGAGGATGTGCGCAAGGGCGGCGCAGGAGCAGCAGGATCAGCAGGTGGTGCCGCCAATGCCAAGCCACCGCTACAGCCCATGACGCGCACAGTTTCGCGCTCTGTCTCCATGCTGGCGCCCTGGAAGCCCAAGCACATCAGCGAGGGCTATGAGATCAACTACTCGCAGGAGCAGAACAAGCGTGTAGGTTATCAATCACACATCTGTATGCTCTGCTCTGTTCAAGGTGGTTTGGGCTTGTGTGGAGTTTTGAAACTTGGAATATGTACTCTGATATATTCGCGACAGACAAAATGTGTAGGGACTCTTGTGCCTGGTCCACTGGCAGGCAAAAACTCAACGATTCCAACCTACCAGAAGTTTAACTTTAGTCAACTATTAGTCAACAATTAGCTAAAGAGAAGATGAGAAAAAGGGTTTTAACGTTTTAAGATTAGTTACTAGCCTTTTAAGCAAGGAAGGCTTTCTTCTAATCAGTTTAATTTGTTCACAACAACAATATCCGAGTATTTTTACTAACTTCAACTTGATCAAATCTCTAATGTGTCCCTTATATCTTTTAGATATCCACGCTGCCGCGCAAGCCGCCACCGCACAATGGAGCCACCAGTGCGAGCACGCTGAGTCGGCTGGGCCGCAAGCAGGAGGCGACAGCAACGCGGCGCCACAATGGCTTCCAAATCGATGAGCGTCCGCCACCGCGCTCGCTCCTCTCAGCATCGAATTTACGCAGCGCCAAGACAAAGTGAGAGGGCAGTAAGAGAAATAACGAGAGAGAGAGAGAGAGCGATGTAGAGGGATGGCCCGGCCATAGCGACCTCCCGGTGCTCTGCTGTTAATATTTAGAAACTACGCCTAGCTGCTAATCGTAATCAAAAACAAAAAACAAAAAACAAAACAGAAAAAAGAACGGAAACCCGAATCGAAACATATTTCTAATCAAACGCAAATCCGCTTTGTGCACTGCAGTCTGAGCAGCTGAGCTGAGCTGAGCGGTGTCGCAAGCCAAGCGGTATTTACCTAGGGTATTTAAGGACTCTTAACCTTTGTTGCAATTCTCGTCATATTGTAAATGTGAAATGTACGTATTTTAATAAAAATCACAACTCTTAACTTAGCCAAGCTGCGAACCATGCACTGACTTGTGCCAAATGCAATTCATTCGTTCAGCCAATACACGAATCAAGTCACAGCGCTTAACTTAGCCACGATATGAACCAAATGGATTGCATTCGTTCAATTTGGGACAGCTGCACTCAAACTGTAGCCAATACACATACCAAACAAGTGAGACAGTTGCACAATGACCGTCAAACTGCACCAGGCAAGTTTCTTCATTTATTTCTGCCCGCTGCAAGTCAAGAGCAGGAAAGAAGCGACAAATAAATGATTTCTTTACGCAACTAATAAATTATTCGCACCGCTTTCCACCCAAACCCCACCCATTTCCGCTTGCATCTTTCAACACGCTCGCAACTTTCGCTGCATTTTCAAGGATAATTGCAAAAAATACACCCCCACCCACCGAGAAGTTCTGCTTTAAAAGGAGTCGAGCTGAGGAAGTAGCTGCGGCCGTGGTATTTCAAAGTTCAGCAATAAATTTATAACCCAGCTTCGGGCAACGAGACCTTCTACCTCCTATACCCCCTGTACGCCTTAGAACCTCTCTATTCTGCACTCTGCATTTGCAGTCAGCAGCTGAAGTTGGGCAAAATATGCGTACAACTTAAAAAACAATAGAACAAAAATGAAAATAAATACAAAACAATAAATAAATGTTTGCTGCGGCATGCCGAAGATTATATACTCTCAGACGAAGTAGTTATTCTGTTAAAATTATACATTTTTGTATTAATTAAAAAGATCAAAATGGCAACAGAATAAAATTTTTCTAGTTCGATTCATTATATTAAATTTTGTAGCACTATATGTTCAATTTTATGTATTCTATATGTCAGATGATAGTTTGAGTTAGAGTAGAAGAAGAAGAGACATAAACCATAGCAAAATTACATTAATTTTAAGTAAAATAAAGCTCGCAAATAAACAGCTCATCCGGATAAAATTTTACGAAGTTATGGCCATTTTAAGTTTTTTTTTATAAAAAAAAATCTACAAACAACTTTTTAGCGTCGATTGATTTTGATTTGCTAAAAGTTAAGCAAACTTATATAAAAAAAAATCCAAAATTATTTAATAATTGCCATTTTTCTTTGCAGGTATACATTTTGATCTTCAAGGACATCTCTAGAAACGGATCCATTGCCTGGCTACCAAGATGATGTTATACGGACAACCACCAAAAAAGAACTCAGACGCAACAACGTCACTATTTTTAGTGTCATCGAGCAAATAAATAATTTACTTAGTTAATTTAAAAGTATTTGCTTTATTTCCGTTTATTAAAATTTATTATAAGAATGTATTTACAAATAAAATATTATATTTCATTTATAATTACAATTATTTTTGATAAATTCTGTTTTTTGTAGAAATATATACCTTATATAGTGCATTTTAAATAAATGAAAATACAAACCAAGAAGCTATGTTTTTCTTTTTAAAGTACCAGGCGCACAGAATCAGGCAGATGGATGATGATTTTTCTGTTTTAAATTTTAGCACGACCTTGAATGAGAAGTAAATTTCATTCTTGCATATTTTTAGGGTGTCTGAAGCAGCAGATCTGCTTTGCCAAATGCTTTTTTTCGTCAGAAAGTACCAGGCGCACATAATTCAGCAGATGAACGATGATTTTTCTGTTTTTAATTTTAGCATGACCTTGAGGCAGAATTGCCCTTTGAGAGAAAATTTCCCTACACTCAGAGCTCGGCTTGCTTAGATTTTCTGTGTGCAGTTGTCAGTGCTCGTTTTTGTCTCGAGCAAAGGCAAATTTCGTATGTTTCTCTGGTCGAAGTACCAGGCGCACAGAAATCAGCAGATAGACGACGAATTTTTCGTTTTTAATTTTAGCATGACCTTGAGGGAGAATTTCCCTTTCACAGAGAATATCCCAGAGCACAGAGCGGAGCTGCGTGCAGTTGTCAGTGTTCGTTTTTGTCTCGAGCAAAGGCAAATTTCGTATGTTTCTCTGGTCGAAGTACCAGGCGCACAGAAATCAGCAGATAGACGACGAATTTTTCGTTTTTAATTTTTGCTTGACCTTGAGGGAAAAGAGCAAATAACCCTGAGTAGAACTTCTGAGCATGGCTCTCAGCTCTAAACTAATACATTCAAATAAAAACGTTGATTTTTGATAAATCGTTTATTTACTTCTTTTATTCTACAAATGTGTATAAATATTTATATTTTTCATAGCTATAAATATGGTATATTTTGTGTTATCCTAAGAATACATTTAATATTACAATATTTATATAAAAAGCAATGTTTTAAGTTTACTTATTAAGCAAAGATGTTGCTGCTTTCTTGTCAGCTGATTGTTGTGTTGTGTTTGTTGTGTTTGTTGTTGTTGTTGTGTTTGTTGTTGCTGTTGTTGATGATGATGATGATGATGATGATGATGATGAAGATGAAGATGATGATGATGATGATGATGATCATGATGATGATGATGATGATGATGATGATGATGATGATGATGATGATGATAATGATGATGATGATGATGATAATGATGATGATAATGATGATGATGATAATAATGATGATGACGATGAAGATGTTGTGTTTGTTGTTGTTTTTGTCTGTTCTGATGTTCTGTTGCTCTGCAGCGCTGGCGACCTATTGGAAAACAAAAATTAACTAATTTTATAGGTACTATATATAGATTTTATAGTACTTACTTAACGTTCAGCCAGTTGTATGGTAGCTATAAGATATAGTGGTCCGATCCGGCCGGTTCCGACCAATGTGCTGTCCCATTGAATAATAAGTGTCGCGATAGCTTAAAAACTGAGGGACTAGTTTGCATACATACAGACAGACAGACAGACAGACAGACAGACAGACAGACAGACAGACAGACAGACAGACAGACAGACAGACAGACAGACGGACATGGCTAGATCCATTTGTATTGTCATTCTAAGCATACTGGCAGTAACTTTTGGGGGTCTCCGACGATTCCTTCTATGCGTTACAAACTTCAGCACAAACTTAAAGTACTATTTTCTTCGAAAAGAGTATGCAAATCTACAGCTTGAAATCGCAATAGCAATAACAACAATAAACAACAACAAAAAACAACAACAGCAACTAAGCAGTAATGAAAAAAGTGCTAGCATACTTTCTTTGGAGTCAAGAAGAAGATTTATTTGCTTATCGACTTGCTGTATATAAGTACTATATAATACGCGTTAATTCGTTTCGCATCCATTTAATCAACACTTGCACAACAACAACAACAACAGCTGGTATACACGCCCAGTGACCTGTGCAGCATTGTGTGTGACCCGAGTTGACATAATAACGTAACGCAACGCAACGCAAGGGAACGTAATGCAACACGTAACACGCACACGACAGCCATCAGCCAGTTTTTTATTGCACCTTGAAGACAATCAGTCAGCCAGAGAGCTGATATTAATTAATGTTAGCCAGGTGCGGCACATGCGATGTGGGATAAGCGAGTGCATCCAGTGTTTAAGTGAGTATTCAATTATGCCAAGTAATTGAATGCACTCTAAGCTATCATTAAGTGAGCGCCAGCGAGCGAGCAGGCAAAGTGATTAACATATGCATAACATAACATTACGTATCCAAAAGCCAAATGGCACTCAAACTAATCGAACGTTAAGCAACTGTAATTTGGCATAACAGAGAGAGAGAGAGCGGAGAGCAAAGAGCGAAGCGATATGAGATGACTCAAATATTCCATTTATGCATGGAAGAGTTTGTCAAGCAGTTTAAATAGCAGCGGCAAAGATAATCAACAGTGCTGTCAGGCTGTCTCTTTCTAGCTCAGCTCACATGTTACGTTTGGCATATTCAAATCAGATGTGTGTGTGTGTGTGTGTGTGTAGATTGGCATCAATGAGTTTTAGCAATGCATGAAAGAAAACGTAATTGAAACTCTTGATTTTTCCATTTAATTAAATGGCTTTGTCACAGGAGCGAGCAGGAGAAGCATTCAAAAGGAGCAGGTGGAAAGCGGCAGTGATTGGTCATTTTAATTAGCTGAACATATCTGAATCTGTCTATCAACACCTTTACACACACACACACTCGCACACACACACACACGCGCAGCTTAAGCGCAGCTATTTAATGATTTTAATAAAATATATTTTAATGAATTGATTTATATTGTAAATGTAATAAATGCCGGCAAAAATGCGAATTGGCTTTCACATGCCTGGCAGCGTTCTGTCCGTTCAAGCGTCAATAAATACGTAAATACATAAATATGTAAATACATACATACATACATACATACATACATACACATATAAATATGCAAATTGTGTATTAACAAGTATTAAGTATTTGTCTGCATTATGATTTATTATGGCGCAACTGCGCTGTAATGCATTACTAATAATAATCATAAACAAGTAAGAGTGCTCTAGTCGGGAGTGCCTGACTACGAGATACCCTGAACCCAGTCCTTACAATCATTCGAACTGCTCTAAACACACACATGCTGCAGTACAAGCAGTACAAGCAGTGCAAGCGGTTTAAGCAGTTAGCTTGCTCTTTCGCTGAGCCCCACACAATGGAAAGTTAAATCTTAAATAACTTCTGTGTTTATTGTCCGTTCTTATTGAAATTTTTGGGGCAAGCAATTGTCGATATTATGTGTTACCAAACCAAATTGCAAGGTCGTACCTTTTTTTTAACTTTTGGGGGGTTTGGGGGTGGTATCCAAAAAGTGAAATATTTGTTACATGTGTATGCTATTCGAGATTATACATGCCAAATTTGGGGTCTCTAGCTCTTATAACTTTAAAGTTATGTCCCAAAAACGCTAGTCTAAAATCAAAATTTATCGATATCTTTTGAATGCGACGAGTTATCGATCAAATTAAATAAACTTGATCTGTCCCAGGATTAGGAGAACTTATGTTCCAAATATGAAGTCTCTAGCTCTTGTAGTCTCTGATATCTGTGTGTTCATACAGACGGACAGACGGACAGACAGACGGACATGGCTAGATCGACTCGGCTGTTGATACTGATCAATAATATATATACTTTATATGGTCGAAGATGCTTCCTTATGCCTGTTACATACATTTGCACAAAACCATAATACCCTTTTTACCCATTTTTAATGGGTTCAGGGTATAAAAAGAGACACCAAATTTAAAATAATAATAAATACACAACTCAGCTGAAATTACACACAATAAATTTATGCTGCAGGCAACCAAAAAACAACAACAACAATTTATAACTCTTTATATTTCAATTTATGGCTTTAAATTTGTCCAGGCAAATAATGCTGACAATTATGGATTAAATATGTCAATAAATGACGCATTGACAAATTGCCAAAGCCGCTGGACAAATTGGCCCAGGTATCCAGTGTCCAGTGTCCTGGCAATTAAGCGCCTGGCCACATCCTTTGCTGTATTTTAGCCAAAATTAATGTATCCCAACGCAAAGGACAACAAAATGGGCCCCAAAGCCCGAGAGCAGCTTCTAAGAAACAGTTTGTTATTCGACTCGCAGGACACTCTCCTCTGGCATCCATCCTGGCATCCTGGCATCCCGACAATTGACCGAGCGATCCGAGTGCGGTTGACTCGGTCACACAAAAAACATATTCGCATATATATATACATATATACATATTTATATGTGCACTTATGCATATAACAATAATTTCAATTTGGTATTGTGTACATTTCAATGCAAATATTTACGTACGCATTTGCATAAATTGGTTTTGAAGTCGCCCGGCCGACATTAAATTGTGTAAATAATTATTTTTTTTTTTTTGCAAATTTAATTACTGCATAAGGGGCCAAATAGCAGGTGCAAACTATTTTGCCAGCATAACAACATGCTTAACATTGGCCAACTATGTAAGTAAGTTTACAGCATGCAGATTAACAGCAAAATAACATAGTCAGGCAGTGTTAACTAACAGGAGAAGAGAGTGAGAGTTGCGTAGCAGTACTTGAGTGCAAAGCAACTGATCTGCAGGTTTGCTTTGTCTTTTTAACAGTGAGTATTTGCCGTTATACGCTTAGGTGTTTGCTATAGTAAAGTAAAGTAATAAATTCATGTATATGTATGTAATTTTTACTCAATGAGCGTAATAAGTAAAGAAATACAATAAGAAAACAATAGCTTGGCTCCGTTCCAAGTCTGATTGTCATGAAAAACATGAGTATATTTATAATTTGCATACATCTTAGCATATAAATATATCTGTCGCTCCCAGATATCACCCACAAATATATACAGCCAATGTTAACTAACAGGAGAAGAGAATGAGAGTAAACCCAATAACATCAGGTGCATTTATAATCTACATATTTGCTTTGAGATTTAATTCGTGAGTATGTGCCGCTATATTTATACTCTCATACAAACTTCTAAACTGAGAAATGCATATGTATAAGCATACTTTTTACTCAATGAGCGTAATTAGTAAAGATAGCTATATGTTTATGAATTACTTTAAGAAAACAAAACAACTTGTCATGAGAAACATGAGTACATTTATAATTTGCATACATCTAAACATATCTGTCTGACGCTCGCTGATATAAACACTCAAACCAACTAATTTTTGGCCATTTATCAATTAACTAACGCGAGAATCACAACGCGAGCTATGTTTTTGCAAGCCAAAAAGGAGAGTAGAGAGAGAGAGAGAGAGAGAGCAGGGGTAGCCAATTAATTTTCGCTTTGTGGAAGATGTGCGAACAAAACACAAACTTGATTAACGGCAATCGAGGCCACCTTACCCTGATCCTTCCCATCCAAGTACAGATTCCATACTCCATACTCCACATAGGCAAATGCCTTTCGCAAATGCGAAACATACAATTTAATGGCTAAGCGATAAAAATGGCAAAATGGAAAACATGCTTAAGTAATGGAGCGCTCTAGGACATGCCTGCTCCTGCTCCTGGTGCTCCTTCGTCCTGGCTGCGACGCGGCTGCTAATTAATCATCGACGTTTATCCGACTTGATGCAGAACTAAACAAATCGTTTCAAATTATTAAAATCATTTATAATGCGCCGAGCCACGCAAGCCAGACAAGCATGAGCAGAGGGGGTGAGGGGGAAAGGGGGATTGGGGGATTAGGGGCTGGGGGTTGGGGATTGGGGATTAGGGGCAGCATGTGAGCGCGCTTCACGATGAAGGATGAAGGATGTGCTGCGTGCGCTTGGCGCCTGGCTCCGGCTCTAAAGACGCAACTTGCCACGTCCGAATCCCAGTCCCAATCGCAAGCCCAATCCGACTTACAAGTCCGAGTCGCAGGACGACTCTTCTGATGCTGATGCTGCCACTGCTGCTACTGCTGCTGCCAACATAAATCAGTCGCACATATTAACCTCACAGCACAACAGCAACTGGACCACTATGCTTGGCCACAATTTCAGCGGTGCTGCGTACACTGAGAGAAACAGGCTACTTTGATTCAAATATATATTTGTTTTCAAATAATAATCAAATTAGATTCAAGTATCCAAATACATTTTATATCATATACACTTTATTCTCTTTTTACACGGTAGATTGGTTTAAGAAAAAATCGTGTAAAAAACAACATTGAACAAATTTCACAAAAAGAAAAATTGTCAACAAAATTTAAACCCAAAAGATTCAAAACATTCAAAAAAAATTAAAAAAATAGTTTTTTCAAACCGTGCTTATGCAAAACCCTGTAAATAAGATCGTGTATTAGGTGTATTCAAATAAAATATATGACACAATATTATACATTTATATTAATCCATTAAATTAGTATTGATCCCAAATCGTTTAGATTTTGGCAAAAATTTGACTACTAATACCTTAGTTATTATTTAAAGTGTATGTATATATGCTCCAATATTAGTTTGAATATTGCAAATTCCAAATAAAAGTGTTTTTCATATGGATCAATTGAAGTTTGATCTAAAAGCTCTTTATAGTTAATTTGGAATGTGAAACAAAACTTTATTTATTTAATACCACAATGCAGTTTTTTGCTGTGCTTAGTTCAGTGGGTTGCTTAGTCGGTTGTTCGCTTGTTCGCTTGTTGTTGGGAGTTGTTTGTATGCCGGCGTGACCAATTAAATACCGCCATCATTTTATTTATGTGTTCTAGCTGCTGGCTGACTGGGAGAGAAGAGGGGAAGAGTGGGTACTGGGGGGTAGAGTGGCACCCAGAAGCGCCGCGTTAGCCATATTCGCTACACATTCTCGCTACGCCTTCCACTTCCTGGCCTCCACACTGGCTCATTATTCGCACATTCGTGAGGAGCAGCAGCGAGCGCAGCAGGAGGAACAGGAGGTCCTGGCGGGGGAGTGACAGACGCCGAGTTGCTCGCATATTTCTCGCAGTCAGCTTATCTCCGAGGCGCTGACAGGCAGCAATGAGGCGCACACTCACACACATACACACACACACAATCACAAACAGCAGAAGAGCGGCAAGGACATCTCGGTCAAAATAAATTATGTGCTCGTCGCGTCCAGCAAAACGTAAACAAAATTTGTGAGCTGTGGACAGCAGCGGGGGCAAGGACTCTGGCAAGGATTGGCTGAGAGAAACGAAAAACGAGCACAAGCTGACCAGCAGCAAAAACATTGACCATGGTCAGGAACACAGGCAATACAGCCAGGATACGATTATATTTGGGTAGCCTTGAAGGCGGCCATCTTTAAGGCACTTTTTCATAGCTGAATATTGATCTAGTTAAGTTTGGTGTTTGACTAAACTCTATATCAATTTATCTTTTTGCGATAAATAAATTATTTACTGTCTTATTATCTATATTTAGATGTTTTAAGCTGTCAGCTTCGGGTGCACATTAAAATAAATTATAGATAATTTTTAAAAATTTAAGAAAACAAATTTAGGCAGCAAAACTTAACTGTGACTGAGAAAATGATTCTATGCCAAATGAATGCTCAAAGGGCTTATAATAAAATATATTTAAAGATTTTTCAAGGTGCTAAGCTTAACTGTAACTGAGCAAAATATCCTATACCAAATTTATACTCAAAAGGCAAATCTATTCATCGATTTTAAGTAAAAATTAAATTTGACACAATAAAATTGTTAAAATAAGCTATATCAGCTGTTTGCCACTTTATTTTCAATATGAATTGAATATTGTGAAAACTAAATGTAGCTAAACAAGAGCAAAAGCTTAGCTCAACATTCCCCAAAGGCATCAATTAAAACAAATAAATGCATTTCATATTTTTTTTATTTCGAAATATATTTGCACATATTTATTGTGGTTTTGTTGTTGTTGTATTATTATTATGATATTTTTTATTGCGCAGCTGCCGACGGCAGGCAGTAAATACAAAAATAAATAAGCCGCAAAGCAAATGAAATGAAATGAAATATAAATGCATAAATTATGATGCAGGCTATTGTCGGATTGGGGTAAAAAAGCACGTGGCATTCCGAATACGGCAGTTTCAGTTTAAGGCGTATTTATCTATGTTGTTCAATGATTCCGGCTTTGCCGCTGCAACCGCACCAGTGGCCCAAATCCTGTGTGTGTGCGAATGGAAGGATTCTCTGCCAGCAAAGCTGAACTGAACTGAACTGAGCCAAAAGTGAACAGTTCAGCCATTGAAAACTAATTTGCGGCAAGAGAAAAGCCCTGGCTTCTGCATATTTGTACGTGTGCATGCTCTCAGCACTCTCTCTCTCTCTCTCTCTCTAACCGCTGCTAATGTTGCAAGGAGCAGGCAGCAAGGATTCAAACTCGAACTGTATGCACATTTGGCAAAAGGTTTGGCAACGCGACAACGACAACGGGCCTTGTCACAATGATGATGATTGAATTGTGGGTGTGTGGGTAAGAGTCTATATAAATCACAAGGACACAGCAGGCGCTGGCAACTGCTGCTCCTGTGTACAAATGTGGCCAGCCTGAATGCCGATTTCTGCTTGAGCGCGTTTTCCAATCAAATGACTGCCAAACGTCTAGCCAAAGATCACAGGCGGAGACAGCCTGGTCAAGATATAGCCAGGATGGCCTAACTGACACACACACAAACACACACACTGAGAGAGATAGACCACACGCACAGTTGAACAAAAAGTGGCAATGGCCAACATATTTGAAAAGTTTCCAAATCACGCCTCAAAGACAGCTTGAAAGCCAGGCCAGGACTGCAAATATTTCTCAATGAATGTGTGCCACACACAGCAGCAGCAGCAGCAGCATCAGCATCAAGAGACAAGCGCAAACATGGCTTAATAACTCATTCGTGTGTGTGTGTATATGCGTGTGTGTGTGTGTGTGTGTGTACGGGTGTGTGTGTGTCGACTTTTGCATGGCTGGCTGGCCATCTCTGTTCGACTGCGGCCAAAAAGTGTCAATTTGAAGTTGAGCTGTTGACTCGCACTCATTAAATAAAAGATTGCATGTTTTCAGCCCTTTGTGCGCTTCTCTCTCTCTCTCTTGCTCCTTTCTTCTCTCTTCATTCCCCCCCATACAGCTAATCCCAACTTTGGCACTAAACTGACTTTTGTGTGTGTGTGTGGCAACATATGTAACTTTGGTATTCATACATGCATATATGTATGTATGTATATGTTGTCCTGTATGTCCTTTATGTCCTGTATGTCCTGTGCCACTGTTCTGTGCTGTCGAGTCAACTATCGAGTCAATTGCTACACAAATTTAAGCTCGAGCATAACTTTGGCTATTGAAAATAAGTAACGAGGGCTGCAGTCGAGGTGTGGTTGACTGGCAGATACCCTGTACGTGCAGCTCTAAAATATGCATAGTCCTGGGTGCCTGCATACACTTACTCCCTGAGTCACACACTGTAAAAAACGAGTTCCCAAGCATATCAAATGACATTCAATATAAATATTTACTATCGGTAAAAGTTATCCAGGGATTGAAATACTTTTGAGTTATGTTTTTGCTATACAAATATATATATATATTAAATTATATATATTATATGGTTTTACTAACGTTAAGGATATGCTTAAAAAACAAGCTTGATAATCGATATTAAGTGCATTTTCGAATAGGGTGAGTTATTGATATAAAAGAACCATTTTCTATATAATATGCATATTCAATTTGGCTTTAATGGCTGTTCTAGCATTTAATCTCTGGAACAAAATCTATATTTATCGAAATTTTGAACAGGGTAAGCTATTGAAGTAAAAAACCATTTAAAAGTATGTATATAGTATATGCATATTCAATTTGGTTTAAATTACGCTTATAGCATTTAAGATGTGCTTACAAACCGGTGTACGGAAATCGATATTTATCGATATTCATTAAGTTTTATCGCATATATATACAAAATATTAAAAATATGAGCTCTGTAGCTATTATAGTCTCAATTGAAATGTGCGCGGAGTATACGAATTAAAGTGAATGCCTGAGTTGAGTGCTTTTCTGTCTGGCCATTCTGTTTGCCATATTATTAATATGGAAATATTTCTGTGATCCATTACATCCGCTTGCCTGCCCCCATCTCCCACTCCCACTACTGTTCTCATTGTCCTTCCCCTCTCATGCACAATCCCTTTAATCGCCACCTGCCGAAAGTGTGCACCAAATTGCATGCTGCAAGTGTTTGTTGCCATTCGCAACGGCTGATGATGTCTGACCTCATCTGGGAGACAGGCGGCGGCTGCTGCTCCAGCTGCTGCATTCTGTATACAGTATACAATATATAAAGGACCTCTGACTTTCTGGGCAGCCCCTTTTGTTGTGTTTTTACTCTTTGGCTAGAGCTGCAATCTAGCGCAGAGGAATCTGTTGCAACAACAGCTATCTGTGTGTGAGTGTGTTGATGTTTGTGTATGTAAGCGGTGTTTAAGTGTCGGTAAAACTTTATAATGTGTGCTACAACAAACAAGAGAGTGAGAGAGAGAGTGAGCAGAACGCACACACACTTTCATGTCCTGTTCGTAGTCCTCTTGCTATCTCCTTTGTTTGTTGCTGCCGTAATTTTCATTTCATTTCACCCTCTCGGTCTTCCTCTTGCTGTTGTTGTTGCTGTTTCTGATTTTTTGTTAATTGTATGTGTAAGTTGTGCCGCAAATGTTGTTTGTTGGTTTGTTGCCTACTTTCGGGCCTGCCATTAATTTCCACTGCTTTAAATTTATACACACCACAAACTGCCTGCCGGCCGGGGCCATAAATACCGCTTCACATATACATATATATATATATACATATATACACACACACACACATGTACACTCATTCACTGGTTCAACACCTTTAGGCAAGTGCCGTCTGGTGTCTTATTATTGTTGAGCTTTCTCTCTCGTTTCTTTTTCTGTCGCTGCACAAAAACTATGCACGCATTTGGATTTTTGCGAAATCATGTTGAAATACATAATTTGCCGGCAATTGTTTGACTTGCCACACACACGCACACACACAGGCACACACACAAGTGTGTGTGCAGTAGCTGATTCTAATTTCCATGTGTTGTCTCATTAATATTCATGGAACTGTGCCCAGCTGCAGAAAAAGCAGCCACAAAATTTGCATAAATTTTGAGTTTGAGTTCAGCTAGTTTATATGCGCAGAAGGGTAAGAGTCTTGTTGGGCGTATAAGCATATTGGGGGCGTGGCACAAGCGGTAGCAGCTGCTATACGCTCTCGAAATTTATTTGTGAACATTTTCTGATATTACAGTTTGGCAACGTTGTTTTTAAGTGAGTCTGGCCACAAAAATGCGCATACACAAATTTTCCGATTTCGAAATGAATTTATATATTTATGGCTGCAACAACAACAACAACGAGAGCGACAAGAGCATTAAGAGCAATAAGGGCGACGGAAACAATAATCAATTATTGGTTGAAATCAACTCAACAGGATTATTGAGTTATAAATGATTCATAAAATTGGCTGCGCCACCTGTTTGCCTACACTCTGTATCCTTTTGCCCCGCCCCCCTCTCCTGCGCTGACTGTTGCGGTTTCCACTGATAAATGCTGCAAATAAAATAAGGCATCATCAACCAGCAACAATAACTCTTGTGCGTGTGTATGCGTTAAGCCAGCCCAGTGGGCGCAGGAGCAGGAGCAGGGTGTCCTGTTTGGTTGGCTGCAGGACCCACACACACATAGAGAGGCGCACAGTTGATAGGCGGCGTGCCAGCGCATTGTCTCTAATTAAATTTTGTGGGCGGGCCACAAAGCTGACCATAAATAGCCAAAGCCGTTGGCAAACACATGCAGCATTTATAACTCATTAAAGGCATGCCGCACATGCGTGCCAATGTCCTGGGCCCAATTGCAATGCAATCCTTGCTGCACTCGGGCTACAATAGTTGATCTGCCAGCAGCAGCAGCAGCAGCAGTTATCATTGCACACACACACACACACAGCACACAGACAGCGACTCTTACGCACCTGCATCCATATTACGCATACGTCACGTGGTGCCGCTGGGTGCCAGTAGTCGTGTGTGTTGCAGCTTTGACTGTCGTCTGTTCGGTCACTGCACACATGAATGGCAGCAATGAAAAAACGTGCACGTATTAAAAAGGAATACGAATGCAATTATAAAATAAAAAGAGAATGAAGACAACAACAATGGCAATATGTACTCTTATCCCCAAACCCTCCCCCTGGGCCCCTCTTGACTGGCTGTTGGCGACGTTGCTGCGGACTAAGGACCTCGGACCTCGGACTCCGGACTCGACTCAATTTGTTCATTTAACTGCTTTTATTTTTATTATATTTACATTTGCTTCACGCTTGCAGCCACGCTCCACAGATAATTACGACAATAATAAGGACACATTGTCCCCGTCGTCTGTCAGCGCACAGGACACTGCCAGGACACACACACACTTGCTTGCTGTCCTGCGCCAAATTCGCAACAAATTGTACACCAAACTGCTTTCGGTCAGCTGCAGCAGGCAGCTCGTGCATCTTGTTTGGCCGCAAACAATTTAAGCCCAGCCGAGCTTGCTGCTTGCTGCCTTAAAGCAGTCTGGCTTCGCCTGCAGGACGAAAAAAAGAATGGCGTCGCTGGCATCGCATCACGTCAAGTTATTCATACGGGGCCAAGTCTGGCAAGAAAGTTCTCAAACTGTGAGTGCGCGAGTATAAGATTGTTCGAATGGGTCTCCTTGGCTGGGCTGTGAATTGAAATCACATGAAAGCACATTACATTACTTTGTGTGTCTGACATTGCAATGCTGCTGCTTGTGAGCAGATGAGAGGCGGCAACAAACTGCGAGCAGTTGGCAGTTCCCGTCAAGCCGAACTTGGGCATACCCTGCCACACACACACACACACACACTCAAATTCATTCGCTGTTCTGCATTTCTTGCAAGAAAAAAGCGAGAGAAAACTTTTACAACTTTTTCTTGCATGTTAAATAAAGCAAATTTGGAGCATATTCTTGGCGCAGGTTATTGCTATTCCGTCTGCTGTTTCCATAAATTTCATTGTCTGCACGCACGTTCAACCCACCCACACTTACACACACACCCACACACACTCACACACACAGTTGCAGCCAGTGGCTGTGTGTGTGTTGCATGTGCATAAGAAATGCGCTCAATACCCTTGCAATATGATATGAGGTAATATACAAATTGAAATTTGCGCAAACAAGACGTGAGTTCCACATGCACACACACACACACACACGCACACACATACACACACACACACACACACACACACACACACACACACACACACACACTTTGTTTTCATTGCCTCGTCTGATAAGTAGGCAAATAAAGTATACGCAACGTAGGACACCAGCAACTAAGCATACATGCATATATATATATATATATATATTTGTAGACTGAAAGGCAACCATGCGGCTTTGCTCGGGGCAATCCAAGTGCTTTAAAATCTTTACTATCAGCCAAATAGATATCATAATTTATTATTTGACCCATATTTTGCTGTAAAGTGGATAAAACAGACAGAAGAGAGACCTTTTAACACAACAGAGCTTATGCTTTGTGAGCTTAAGCTCATAAATCTTAATTTAATATTACCCTTACTTAAATTGATCTAACGCGCATATTTTGCACTCAAATTCGTAAATTTTATATATTTATTTATTTTTTATTGAACATTTTTTACCATTTTATAAAGTCTGACTTTATGAAAACCTTCAAATTCACGTATACCTATTTATGTACACATGTGTGTGTGTTTCATGTGTGTCTGCTACATTTCTTGCTGTCTATTTGTCTACTTTTGTCAGGCTTTGGGCACACGTCTCAGGACACAATTAATTTAGCATCTTCAACTTGTAAGCTTCTTTCTTGCCAGTGTCCCGTCCTGTCTGTTGTTGTTTCGGTGCGTGTTTCTGCTTGCTTTTGCCATTACACCGCCGCATCGTGTTATTTGTCTGCTTTGTATTGTCAAAAAGCGCTGTCAAAACAAATGCTTAACAATTTTTCAGCGCCCCGAGCGACACAATTGTCTGTCTCAATCTTCTATCTGGCGTACTGTCTTCAGCTGGTAGTTCCAGTTTCAGGTCCAGTTGCCAATGTTGTTGCTGTTGCTGTTGTTGTTGCTGACAGTTGACAGTTGTCAAGTTGACAATCATCATGATGATGTTCAGCGTCGTCATTGTCATCATCGATGGCATAAATAAGAGATACGCTTGATTATTCAGCTGATAGAGAGCTAGAGAGAGGAGTAGCAGAAGGGTTGTGTCTCTGCAGCTTTGATAAATGAGAGCCGGCAATGAATTATATTGTTTATACAAATTACTTTATTGGCACACAGCGTCGCCTGCTAAGCACGAAGGAAATTATGTGAATAGAATGATTTATGGGTATCTTCAGACTTCTGACTCGAGACTCAAGACTCGAGACTCTAGCTCAGCTTCAATTGCCGCTGCTGGTTTGCTGAGCAGCTTTAATTTGTTGCTGCAGCAAGTGCTCAATATATATATTGTTTGGAATGTGCATTGCGACAAAGGCACGCACCAGCAGCAACTGCATCCGCTTCTGCTTCTGCTGCAGCTTCAGTGCCAGGCACCTCTGCTATCAAAGGCTCCTGCTTCTTTCCATATTCAATGCGGAGGCATGTGCGGCTTACCAACCACTGGCAATTAGCAGAATCATGAAGCTGTCTGAAATATCAACGCAAGGCACACAGCAGCAACAGCAGCAGGAGCAACAGCACGCTTCGAGCACTTTTCAGCAGCCAAGCAGACAGAGTCCTTTCACCCCCCTAAGCCCCCCAACCCAGCAACAACTAATCGCCCGTCTACACTTGGCCAAATAAGCTCTTGAGAATGCAGAAAATTGCTTTACTTTTCCGTGAGTGATATGACTTAAAAGCACTGTTTTGGTGCTTCTTTCAAAGTGTACTGCCCGAGTCCTTAGAAGTGTCCTTGCCAGACTAAAAGCAGTAAAAAATTTGACTTTTGGCCTCTAGATTATACATTTTACATATAAAGTTGAAGCACTGGAATTTTCTAGCACAATCATTTTAATCAACAATTAAAATATATAAAAAAAAATAAATAAAAAAAATCATGACTTAAATCTAGAAATCAAACATTTTCATATTAAATATTAATAAAAAAAAAAATACATATATAGAATAGCTGTAATACTAATGTATATATATTTATTTATTTGCCCACACATTTCTCTCAGTGCAGGCAGACACCGGGCACATATTTATGAACTTATTTGCTTTAAAATAAATATTGCTGCAGCAGGCGGCAGATAGCTGCTGCTGCTGGGTGGGTAGACTTAAGGGATTTGGTGTTAAAAAGGGTTTACTTATAAATTGAAATAAAGCGTAAAGTATGCTGTGCCATGCGCCAAGTGCCAAGCGCCATGCTCCATGCTCCACTCTGCCTGTCCCAGAGTCCAGTCTCCATGCTCCATGCTCCATGTTAGCGGAACGCAGACAGTTGTCGATGTGTTAGCGCTTATGCATTTTCTAAGCAGCTTACTGTTTATGAGCCGCTTTTCAACACCATCTACCATGTAGTAGTAGTCGTAGTAGTAGTCGTAGTCGGCTAGAGCTTATGTGTGCCACAGCCAGGTTGCCTGCCAGGAGTAGAGTTGCCTCAAGCCTCAAGTCGCGAAAGTAGAAGCGTGCAATTGCTGACTGAGAAGCCTGTTGTTGCTGCAGCTGCTGCTGTTGCTACACTTTGGCCAACAATTGTGGGCAAAAGTGTTGGGAAATGCCTGAAATGTGTCGCCATTTGCAGTTGTTGCACTTGCAACGCCGACTGCAAACTGCGACTGCGACTTCGACTTCGACTTGCAACTTGCAACTGCAGCGAAAACATTTTGGCAAAAACTTTGGGCAATGTGGCAGGCGGCACCTCGCAGCTAGAGATACAAAATGCTCTTTTGTGGAGAACAAACAAACAACAACAACAACAGCTGAAGCAGCAGCAGCAGCAACAATTACAACAACAACAGCAAGCAAAAGCAATGGGAAAGTAAGCAAGTTAACCGTACGAACTCAGCAGCGCACACGTTTCATGCATTTTCACTTTGTAAAACATTTCTGATATGTACGTGATGTTGTAGGTGGGGCAGGGGCAGGGGCGGTGGGGCAGAGGGGCAGAGGTGGGGCTACAAGTGTATAGGAGGTGGGTGCTAGTTGTAGTACTACTAACAGCAAAGTTGTTTTGCTGTGTTGCCAGCACAGAATTCTATTTAAACTTTGATTAGACGCGTGCGAAAACACACACACACACACACAAATAATTAAGAAGCGAACTTTCGCAGGCACACCTTGCGTATGAGTAATGCAGTCAGTCAGACAACTTTGCCATTTGCCTTTATTAATTAAAATACATAATTTAATTAAGCCCAGCTGTCTGCCAACCTGTTGGCTGCATAAAAAGCACGCTGCCTGCGAGGTCAGCGGACTGCTCGTAATTTGTACACACACACACACTCGCACACACACACTCGCACACACACAGTCAAATGGCAAAAGTCAGTTCGACAAGCGACATCCATTTGGAAGTTTGGAAGGCAGAGTGCCCAGCTGTGCCAAAGCCACCCAATGTCTGGCCGACTTCCCGCGGCGCGCCTGAGTGGACTTTTGGCAATGGCAATCGGGATCGGGATGTGGATGAGGAGTGCCGACGACAACGACGACGACGCCGCTTCCAACCAAGATGTAAGCCACAAAAATACTTGACAATTTGTTTGCAATACATTTTACGCTTCAGCCAACAAGCGACCCAACCTTCCCCATCACGCCCCCATATATCTTGATACAGAGAACAAAATGTATTAGACGAATTGGCAACTTTAAGATGCTTTCGAGATTTTTCTTAATTTAAGCATAACATTTTTAAGAAATTTTAAATATTTCTCGATTCTAAATGTAACTTTAATTTGTATTATAAATATTATGAATAAAGAATAAATATTGGCATTGAATCAAACTTAATTCTCTGGTAATAAGCTTTTCTTGATTTGGGAACTTTAAGATGCTTTCGACATTATTCTTAATTTAAGCATACAATACTTAAGAACTATTTAATAATTCTTGATTTCCATGTATTTTTATCAAGTGCAAATATTTTAAATGTAAAATTGTATTATAAATATTATGTATAAGGAATAAGTATGGGCATTGAATCCAACTAAGTTAGCTGGAAGTAAGCTTTTCTAGATTTAAGTATACTTAATGCTTTATAATTGTTTAATAATTTTAGATTCATAAATATTTTATTTATTATCAAGTATAAATATTTTAAATGTAAAATTATAATTGCATTAAATAAAGAATAAATATATTAGCTGGAAGCAAGCTCAATTCTAGTTCAGGCTTCTTAAAACGAGATTCTTTTGCAGTTTCCCACTCAGCTTTAAATTTAAATAAATAAGAAATTGTCTGGACTCATTTACTTAGAAAAAATCTACTTAAATCCAATATTTAATGCTTGCCTTAAGCAATTTTGTATTCATTGCTTTGCAGCACTAAGCTCTGGACTTTTTCTAGCAGTGTACACACTCGCGTATATGTTTTATATAGTACTCAGTACTCTTGTATTTGCCATTTCTTGCAGCACAAGCATTTCTACAGTTGGTTTCTCTGCGTTCTTGTGTTCGTCCTGTTTTTGCCTGCTCCTTGGCTCTTTGGCTGCTGTGCTTTTCTCGCCCCAGTAAGAAACTACATACATACATGTACAATACATATTCTGGGTGCGCAACAACAACAACAATAAACAGGACTCGAATGATAAAATAGCGAGCAATAAGTTCATAAAACAATTGGCTCCATTTGCTCTGATTTTCATTGCCTGCCATTTGTGTGACCTGCGTTGACGCTGAGGCTTCTTCTCTTGACCAGGCCCCTAAGTTCAGGCCCGTTCTTCTTCTTCTTGCCCCCCCGACAGACACATGTTCTTGTTGTTGTTGTTGTGATTGGGTCTGTGCACTTGGCCCTTAATTGGTTTGTTTATATTGGCACCCCTCGGCCAGATGCAATCAATTGCACACAATGATGGCAATTACTACAGCACTACACACTGCAATAAAGCCAGCATACACACATACACACACACTCACACACGCACACTCGCTCCCACACACACACACATGTAATTAATAATTTTTGCCCATTTATGTTTGATAATTGCTTCATATTTGTAGGCAATTTAGTATTTACCAATGATAACGAGACACAGGCGGCAACAACAACAACAGCGCTGGCAAAACTGCACTCCAGAGAGTAACAGAGAGGGAGAGAGAATGTGGGAGAGAGAGAGAGATAGCAGTTGCCTTTGGCTTTTGGCTTTGGGTTTTGGCATTTGCCTTATTGCATATTTAGTTAGTTGTGTGGTGGAAAGCAGCAGCAGCAGCAGCAGCTCTTGCCACTTGCCACTTGCAACTTGCCACTTACTCCTCTACCACTGTGCCACTTACCACTTACCACTCTGCCACTTGACTTGTGTCGATGATGCAATTGCAGCCGTAGAGAGAGAGAGAGAACGCTCATGTCGAGCGATTTGCCAGCCAGGTGAAAGAATCGAATGCTGAATCTATGCTTAAACATGCTCTAATTAGTTGGAATTTAGACAGCGGGAGGCGTTTGTCGATTGGCAATCAGTGCAAATAGATTTGTAAGTGTGTGTTTGACAGCGTATTGTCATTTAAATAAAATATATATACATGCAAGGAAATTAGTTTTATTATATGCCTATAGAATTTTCTACATTTTTGGCACTAAACAAAAAGAAGACCTCAGTTTAGAAGTTTCATGTTTCCTTAAGTGTAGATCTGTGGAATATTTTAAGAAACTTTGCTTAAGTAGGTTATCAGAAAATCAAAGATTCCGCAAATGGTTTATAGACCGACAAAAAGAGGCCTTACGAAGTTCGACTTCTTGTACACAAAATAGAGTAAAAATTCCTATTCCGATGATGACCCTTTTATGAAAAACAAGTGGGGAAGAATTATCTTCGGCGTGCCGAAGATTTTATACTCTTCTCGAATCTGTGACCCCGAGATTTCATATGTTTTCTTTAAAAACATTGGATTAATGGCCAAAAACGACTTCCAGTTGTATGACAGCTATAAGATATAGTGGTCCGATCAGGCCGATTTCTACAAATGCGCTGCTCCTTTGCATAATAAGTCTCTGTGAAAAGTTTCATTGCGATAGCTTATAAGCTGAGGGACTAGTTTGCATACATACAGACAGACAGACGGACATGACCAGATCAATTTGTTTTGTCATCCTAAGCACACTTTTTAGAGTCTCCGGCACTTCATTCTATGCATGACATACTTCAGCACAAAGTTAATATACTATTTACTTCGAAAATAGTATAAATATACCCTGCACAGTGTTATTCACTATTAAACAAGTAGCCTGTAGCGCAGTGTTGAGCGGTTAAGCAAAAAATGATTTGTCCACTGCTGCTGTCCCTGTATTAACTAAATGAGCTGTTTATGTAAATGCGCATATCAAATTAAAAGCCATAAAAACGCAAACAGACAGAGACACTCGCTTTTTATGATGACGACAAGCCGCAGATTGTGCGATGACTTCATTGGGGCAAGACTAGAGTAGGACGAGGGGCGGGGGGCGTGGCATTTAGGCTGCTGCTCATAAAAATACTTTGACTGCAATTGACAGCGGGCGTATTTGATGGCCATGGCATAAATCATTTCTAATTGCACATATCTCTCATACGTCTCACTTACTTAGCCAAAACAGGAGCAGGACATCAGCAGCAGGACAAGTGCCTTCTGATTCAACTAATTGAGCTACAGATTCAATTTGATGAACACACGCGGCAATAACTGATGAGTAGATAGATGGAATATGTGTGTGTGAATCAATGAATCAAATTCTGTTTTCTGTTCCTGGTCAGCTGTGTAACAGGTTTTTATGCATTACGTGACCATATGGAAAAGGAAAGTTCGAACTGCCAATAACAGGCATAAACGGCACAAACCTGGGCGTAAATATGAAATAACAACCACAACACACACAACACACAACAAACACACACACACCCAGTGCTGCCCTATATCAAATAATTACCGGAACTTGAGCGTATAACCAACAGTTTCCGTTGCCGCCGGGCAGTAAGTGGGCGGCAGCGGCGGCGGACGAGCAGAAGGGGGCGTGGCCGGCAGGTAAATTCAGCCCAATGAAATATGGTGGGCAGAAGGAGCACGGATATCAGGGCGCGAGAGTCTTAGCCAGGACACTCGGGGGCGTCCTGTGGATTGCACATGTCCGTTTACAATAAATATTCACATGGCTATGAAAATGTCAATAATAGTTTTTTAACCGCGCCCAACGCCAACAATGTATGTATATATTTATTTATGACTTTATTTAAAGACTCGCTCGAAAAAAGCGCTGCCATATGAAACATTTGTTTTGCTTTTGCTTTCGTTTGGCATACTTGGGTAAATTATGCAAATGTGTGTCCATTAGCATAAAGTGATTTTGATGAGGCACCAAAGTGGACTTTATGGTTGGCTGCCTTTGATTAGGGTTATGCGGCAACAGCTCTTTTGGCTCCAGTAACTAGGCCTACTAGCTAAATAGTTGTTGTGCTGTTTTGGTTGGTTGTTTAACAACCATTTTTCGCGGTCAACACGGAATCAGAGTTGCCACTGAACTGGCTGGAATATTGTACATTGTACATTTCCACCGCGAACAACTGCAAAGAGGCTGGGAGATGAGAGATGGGAGAGCGAGCAGAGCGAGTCCTGCAAGCCAAACACTTTTCGAAAACCGAAAATAAGGCAATTCAGCAATTGCTTGCAATGGCGTATAAGAGCGCGTATAAGAGTGCCCTCTATATGGACTTGATGAAGTGGATTTGCGTCAATTTGCTATGATAATGTAACGTCAATGGGCGGCAGTCTGTCAATTGCTCATCATCAGCAGCAGCATTAACTCGAGTGCACGCAGCTAGGACTTCAGCAGGACAATGATGTCATGGGCGTCCTGCCACGCAGGTAGCTAGCTGCTTACTTATGTACAAGTGGCTTGGCCATAAACTCGAGGACATCGAGGAGTCGCCTTGGCAACCGCAAAAGCTTACATCAAGCAGAAGGATAACATGACAAACTAGTTACGTGCATAAATAATATTTGCCACATTCAGGTACGTGTCCTCATGCGTCGATGTCCTGCTGCTGCTTGATAGATGAGCTTCGTCCTTTCGTCGCCCGCTCGCCCTGATCTTATGCATAAATATGGCCAAGGGGCGGGGCCATTCGGGGCATTCGGGCGGAAGTGGCATGAAAATGCAATAAGTTAATGATATCAAGCGCCATAACTGCTAACCCCAATCCGACCAAGCTAATCCCCTGTAAGTATGCTAGCAGGGATAGAAGAGAGTGGAATGGGACTGGGGCAACTGTGACTACAGTAGGAATATAATAAGCGTTAAACTAATACCGGAGCCACACACAGAAATTATTGCACAGTAAAAGCTGGTCGTGGAGGGTTTCACGTTCCAGGATTGGGTTTGGTTTGGCTGGGGTTGGGTTTGGGTTTGGGTTTTCGGTTGCTTGTCAGCGCTAAACTCTAAAATTGTCACACACACACATGTGTATGCTTGTGTGTGTGTCTGCGTTTGACAATAATTGTTTGCTGCTGTCCTTTTTTTCTACTTTTTTATTTGCCAGCTACTCCGTTTTTTATTGCGTTGCAAACCGCAACCCTGTTATAAGCGCTGGCTGAGTTTGATAAGTGTCAAGCTTTGTTAACCAACTGGGCGATGAGGTGCAAGTGGGTGGGGCAGCGGGTGGGGCAGCGGTGGGGCTCCAAGTGGGGGTGGGTTCTGTTTGGGGACATGTGCAAAGATTTATGTGCAGCAGCAAAAACAATTTCAATGTAAGTACGACAAACTATAAAAAAGGGATGAGCAGCAGCAGTTTGCTAGACTAGCAGATGCTCATTAATAAAAGCGAATTAAGTAGGTGAGTTTTAGTTGTATGAACTATGTATATACTATATATATATATATATCTTTTAAAGCATTTTCAACAGTTAAGGCATATATATAAAGCATATACCCTTTCACAGTCTACATTTGCATAGGCCATCAAAATATATATATATTTGCTATTCGGCATTGCTAAATTAAATAAAAAACTCGGTTATTCTTTGAGCAGATAAAAATGTTTGTAACTTTTCGTAGTTGTAATACAATTAAACACTTTTTGCCCGCGTTGACAAATAGGCCTCGTGTTGTTGTTGTTGTTTGTTGACGTTGTTAAGCGAAATTGTTTTAGTTGTGCTTACAACAAGCTCGTATGAATATTCAGCCTCAATGGCTGTGAACAGGACGAGTAACAGGCAGGATGAGAGAGACGGGGCACGTGTCCTCATTTAATGGTCATACGTCAAGCGACTGATGAAGGACGAAGGATGCGAGGGTAGCGAAAGTGGGCGGGGGGGGGGCAGGTGAAAGTAGAACGCGACAGCGCGCTAATTGAATTTCAATGGAGTGCGCCCAGATTCGAACCGGATAATGGACTAAAATGCGCTAATAATTAACTACGGCAGCCCAAATGCGACACAACAGACTGACTGACTGGCTGCCTGGTCTGTTTTGGGCTGGCTCCGCTCAAGGACACAGCTATATAATGTTACTATTGGAAGCAGAGCAGCAGCAGAGTTACGCAACATGACAGCTGACAGCTGATGCGGGACTCTTGCGGCAGCTAAGGTTCTTTTTTGAATGCGACAATGCTGCAAATGCAAAAAGAGAGACAGAGACAGAGAGAGAGAGAGAGAGAGAGAGGGAGAGAAAAAGGCAAGACGATGAATGTGCGACACATGCCAAAATGCTAAAGTGGGTGTTCAGCTGCAGCTTTGGCAGCCGAATGCAAATTGCAGCCAGTTTTGTATGCAATTTGTTGCAAAGTCACAGCAACAACAACAGCAGCAACATTTGGCTGAACTTGTGGCAAATCCAATGCAGCCGCATGTGAATTGCAACCTTGTCGAGCCACTTCTCAAGATATATATGTATATATATCTATATATACATATACATATGTAGACAGTTGGAGGAGCAGTCTAATCATACTCAACTAAACAAAGTGAAGTAGTACGAGTTGTTGTTGTTGTTGTTGCAGCCTCTTCGTCGTCTGCCAATAAATGGCATTAAATTTATAATGCCACTCGCATTTCGACTGTCTGCAAGGCTCTCTTGACAGCAAATAGTTTATGGCTAGCTGGCTTCGTGTCCCTTTTATGTACAAAGCATATACATACACTGAGAGAAACAAAGGTTTGTATGAGAGCACACAGAAACACAAAAGATTTGTTTGCCATACGAATTGCAGACAGAAAAGCAAATAAAAGATAAAAGTGTAAATTGAAATTTTTGAAAAGCTTAAAGTCTGCTAGTCTTGGAACAGGAATAGCTATCAAGTACATTGTATATATAAATAAATGACATCTAATAGCTCTCACAAACATTAAAAAGCAAAGCAAAATTATCAAAATATGCATAAACTTCTAAAAATCTCTATTAAAATTCAAGATTAAAAAAAAAACATTTTAAATTTCTTTAAATCCTTACTAAAAATGTAATATTCAAGATTTGATACTAGATCAGCAAATAGAATTCGCTCAGTGTACATATATCTTGTGGCCAAGCACACAGAGTCCGGGGCAAAGCAAAAAGCTGGAGGCGGCACAATGCGGCGTATGCGCAATATGTTGTCGTCCATTCAGGTAGCTGCTGCGTTTTTCTAATTGCTACAGCCGTAGTCGGAGCTGCAGCAGTAGATATAAATAACGGCTTATGGCTGGCAGATTGGTTGGAACTCTTAAGCGCCCCTCGCAGCCTGCAAGCTCTGACCAAAAAACGCAAGGTAAACAAATTAAATTGAACAAGTAAGAGTGCTCTAGTCGGGACTGCCCGACTAGGAGATACCCTGAACCCAGCTCTGACTTCCATTAATACTTGCCTAATAGTGTGCATACATACAAACACACACATACCGCAAGCTGTGCAAGCGGTTTAAGCAGTTAGCTTGCTTTTTCACTGAGCCCCACACAATGGAAAGTTAAATCTTAAATAACTTCTGTGTTTATCGTCCGATCTTATTGAAATTTTTGGGGCAAACAATTGTCAATAATATGTGTGACCAAACCAAATTGCAAGGTCGTACCTTCAAAAATGCGTTTTTTTAACTTTTGGGGGGTTTGGGGGTGGTATCCAAAAAGTGAAAAATTTGTTCATGTGTATGCTATTCGAGATTATACATGTCAAATTAGGGGCCTCTAGCTCTTATAACTTGTAAGTTATATCCAAAAAACGCTGGTCTAAAATCGAAATTTATCGATAACTTTTGAACGGGACGAGCTATCGATAAATTTTAATAAACTTGATCTGTCCCGGGATTAGGAGAACTTATGTTCCAAATATGAAGTCTCTAGCTCTTGTAGTCTCTGATATCTGTGTGTTCATACAGACAGACAGACGGACAGACGGACAGACGGACAGACGGACAGACGGACAGACAGACGGACATGGCCAGATCGACTCGGCTATTGATACTGATCAATAATATATATACTTTATATGGTCGGAGATGCTTCCTTATGCCTGTTACATACATTTGCACAAACCCATAATACCCTTTTTACCCATTTTTAATGGGTTCAGGGTATAAAAATATGTGCAACGATTTGTGCAAAACTAATGCAGTTGCTGTGTGTTACGATTTTGCGGGCTATCAAATAGTATTGCAAAAATAAATTGCCACAGAATAAACAAGCAAATATTTACAACATTTGATGGCAAGACCAAACCGAAGGAGTGTCAAGGACTGGGGGGGGTGGGGGGTTAGGGTGGGGTAAAAGGGGGTGTCGGATGCCGCAGCTGATGGAGCTGATGGAGTGCGAGGCGCATAGTTGCGAGTAAATAAGCTGGAAGCCCGAAACTTGGCTTTAATAATAAACAACAACCTCCCTACTCACTACTCTTATGATGTCCTTGCGAGAGAGTGCAGACACTCTACTTGTGTGTGTGTGAAAGTGTGTGTGTGTGGTATTTGTTGGAAAATGCTCTCAAATTATTCGTGTAGAAAAGTGGCAACATATTTGAAAACTTTTCCAATCAATGCCAGGGCTATTAATAATTTATTGGCTGCTTTAAACTCTCTCTCACACACACATTAGGGGCAAGCAGGCGAGCGGAGGAAGCGAAAGAGGCAGCAACAGAGGCAAAGAGCGAGAGGGACAGCTTTTGTTTAGTGCTGCTTCATTCAGAGTGTTTTTTATTACAGCTTAAGCGGCTGAGTCAATCAGAACTTTTGCTAGTTTCATTATAAAATAGGTTTATTGAATAAACATTCAGCGAATGAGAGCTGAGTGATGCGAGTGAATGCCGAAAAACTTTGTTTGCCCAACTGAAATTAGCCAAACTAAAGGCGAACCCCCACTGTAATGCTTATTTATCGACATATACATATATATTGTATGTAGTATATGCATACATATGGATTTTGGTGCTAGTATTAGTAGCTGCCCACAACAGCAACACCAAAAAGTATTAGAGTTGTAGTTATTCAATTAAAAATACCACATACGCAAAAACTTGACCAAAAAAAAAAAACGAATAGAAAAAAAAGGCAAAATGCAAATAGTATTTGGGCGAACGCTCAAGGGCTTTTCTACTGTGTGTGTGTGAGTGTGTGTGTGTGTGTGTGTGTGGCAGCCTGCGGCTTGACGCTGACCAAAACGCAACCCACAACTTTTGTTCTTATGCTACACACACACATACACACACACACAGATAGACAGACGCACAACATTTCTAGGCCGAATGGCAAAAGTTGGCTGAAAATATTTACAACTACAAGTTCTCGAGCATGGAAATTAAAGTTCAGCAGGCTCTTGTGCTCTACAAATATTTATATATATATATACTATATATGCAGGCTATCATAGCAGGAACAGTTATCAAGTGGCGAGAAATACCTTTATGGCAAACATGTTCAGTTATTTTCAGAGTCGCTTATTTGCACTTGCACTTCATATTTTGGCTCACTGTGCTATGACAATCAGAGCCAGCGTCCCATCGAACCGCCCGGATTTGGCACCGTCCAACGGAAGGTGTGGAAAACCTTCGCCAGCTGCAGCAGCAGACAGACAATATGTATGTATGTACATTGTACATACCTTTAACTCGAACCCAAACTGCATTCCACTTGCCATTAAGATGGCGTCGAATGCAATAAGAGTGATCGGCTGGGCGATACCCTACAACTACAGACCAAAAGGGACATTGAAAAACAAAAGAAAACAAGTGGGGAAGAGTTCTCTTTGGCGTGCCGAAGATTTTATACTCTTTTCGAGTCTGTGGATAGATTAGATTTCAGAAATGCCCCTTGAAGACTTAAAACTCACATAACTTTGCCAAAACTTAGCCGTTTTTAAAGATCCACACCAATTTGTTCATGGGTTTTCATCAACTTTTACATTTATGTTTTTATCAATTTGTTAAAATTTCATTTGTGAACTTTTTTCCGAAAAAAAAGCATTTTCAAAATATAGAATCGCAAAATTTTGTTTTTAATTGATTGTGGGTTTCACAATTAGTTTAAAAATCCACTTAAAAACCGATCCTGGGGATGTTCATTAGTGAGTCCAAAATAAGGCTAAAAATAACAACAATTTTAGCTTGTTGAGGGGTTTTTGGTACACTAAAATTCCTTTTGAAAATTCTTAACTTACATAACTTTGCCGAAATTTATCAGATTTTCGCTCCCGAGATTGTTTTGTTCATGGTTTAACCTCCATAATAAATCTGCATATAAATCTGAGGCACTTTTGCGATTTTCTATCGAAAACAAGCCGCTATAAGACTACCAATTCCCTAGAGATGCTCCTTCCAAACTTTAAATTCCCATAACTTTGTCAAAACTGATCCGATTTTCGTTACCGAGGCAGTTTCAATCATGGTTTGACATCTTTATCAGTTGTGCATTTAAATCTGAAGCATTGTTTTTTAAAAACAAGGCCGGACACGGCTCGTTCATTATGCCCTATTCATGCATTTCAAATGGGTGCAGGGTATTAAAAAGATGTGCTGATGTTTCCTTCAGGAGCGCAGTAGTTGACAATGTCGCAGCTGCTAGTTGTTGTAGCTGTTGTTGTAGTTGTTGTTGTTGTAGTTGTTGTAGCTGTTGTAGTTGTTGTATTTGTTGTTGCTTTTGGCATTGTGCAAGCCGTTGCCATTGTTGCCATTACTTGGTTATGGTTCAGCGATTGTAATACTCCAGATTTTAATGCTGCTGCTGCTGCTGCTGCTGATGTTGCTGCTTTTTGTTGCATATGGCTGTGAGGAGTGTGGCATGCATGCATGGTGCAGAAGACGCAGCCGCAGCAGACTGAGAATCGGTTGTGGAGCAGAGCAGAGCCCTGGAGCAGTCCTCTCTTGCGCTGTTGCCAATTGCTGCCATTTCCCGTATCCAATACATTGAAGCGTCCGTTCCAGTGTTTGCCGGAAGTGTGCTTCGCTTGGCTGGGATTACATTTTCCTGCTTGTGTCTTGTGCTTGTGCTTGTGTTTTGTCTGCTGTGTCCAGACTGCTGCATTCGCTTTGTCCTGCCCCCCAAACCCACCTCCTGCTCTCTCCCTCTCACTCTGTACCTTTGTGTGTGTGTGGCACAAACTGAATATTGGCAAAAGACACGCCCTCGCCGCCCCTTTTCTACTGCTGTCTCTCTCACTCTCACTCTCTCTCTCTTTTTCTGGGTCCTTCTCTCTGTTATGTAAATGCATTTTCATGTTTTTGCTCAGCTTATCCTTAAAGTCTATAAATATTTCGTATTGAAAAGTAAAATGAAGAATTTGTATTTTTACGAGAAAACAATTCCCGTTGTTCCTGCTGTATGTGTGTGTGTGTGTGTGCTTTGCATATTGAATGTGCTAATAAAAAATACAAATTTGTACATAAAATTTGTACAATTTTATTGGCTTGTGTGCCAAACGAGCAGAGAGTAGCAATTGCCAAATGCCAAAAGACAACGCAAATTGGATGACCCGGGCAACAATGCGAAATCGGACAATACTTTGAATGCCATTCCGCACACACACACACACATGCACATGCACACACACATACATGCACATAATTAAGTAGTAGCATATGCTTTTGGTATCCTGCCGAGTTGACAGCTGATTAAGCGTTCCATTTGGTATTTGATTGAGAGAGAGAGAGCGAGAGTGGATACGTCAGCAAATGGCATCATTTAAAATGCGTTTGCAAATGCACTTCGCAACTATACAAATAAACAAACACACTCACACACACATGCATACATTATTAATTAATGCGTGAGCAGTTTTCCCGGAACAGTTGCCAGCTGTAGAGCTATAGAGCTAAGCAGCTGGGCTGCACAATTAGGTAGGATGTGTTGCTTGGCGAAGGTCAGGACTCCCCAGAGTGGTCACTATCCGCTTTTGGGCTAACAGAGAGAGACAGAGACAGGGAGAGAGAGACAGGGAGAGAGAGGGAGAAAGAATGTTGGGCAATCTTTAAGCGCGCGCGAGCAAAGTAAATGAAAGGCAAACATTTTGCACCACAAAGTAAAAAACTTTGGTCAGAGAACGCAGCTCCAGGCACAAAGTGTGTGTGTGGGCGAGCAAGAAAACAGAAGGGAGAGAGAAACAGAGAGAGAGAGTGAGAGGGAGACAGGGGGATCAGGGGGCAATGCGGATATGTGTGCAAAGTTTGCACGTTGAAATCCTTTCAGTGCAAAACGGCTTTTGCAAACACATTTTAACCTAATTTACAGTTAAACATTAAATATGTAAAGCACGTCAGATTCTGTGTGAACGCGTTTGCCGCTATATACATGAGTGTATGTGTGTGTGTGTGTGTGAGCGGTTAAGCGGTCCTTGCAGCAGCAGCAGGAGTAGTAGCTGCTGCCACACTGAAAGGGCTGTCGGCTCCTTGCCAGCTCTCGGCCCTCAGCTCAGCTCGTTTTGTGAAAAAGTTACCTTATTAAATTGCCAATCGAAGCATGTAACTGTAAATTTGCATTGTGTGATGCCAGTGAGTGGCTAAAGCTGCCTAGGGGAAGGGAGAAGGGGGCTGTAAGGGGGTAGGCAAATGTTGCTTAGGCAGCAGCGACCATAATGGCAACTGTGCTCTGCTTGCTTATTGCTAATAGCAGCAGCAGAAGCAGCAGCAGCAACGAGCAACAGTCGTTGAACCCCTCAGCAATACACATTTCTCATACGCACTGTTGCACCCTTTTGGCACACAACATGCACAGCAGAGCTTCTGCAAGTAAGAGAGAGAGGGACAGGGGTAGGGGTAGGGGCGTTAGTGGAGCAAGTGTGGCCCAAATCGAAATTACATATGCAAAAAGTTAACAATCACGTTCGTTTCTAATCAATTATTTCCAGCTCGGCTTCGGCTTTGCAAAACTTTTCCTGCTGCTGCTATTTTAGCCTATGCTCCTTCGCATCCTTGTCCTTGGTTGCTGGGCGCTGGCTGCCACGCCCAATGCGCACGCTTCTGGCGTATTGGCCCCAGCTCATAATTTATGCGTCGATAATTTCATTTATGATCACTCTTGTCTCTATCCACTGCCCTCGGCTATAGTTTGAGGCAAATCTCCCTCCCCGCTCAGCAATATTTGCACTCCTAAGAAATTGTTCTAATTAGCAGTGCAGCTGTAACCCAAATGCTGTAGCTGCTCCTGTTTTTAAATTGAGTTAGGCAACTGTGTGAACGGACGAGCTTAAAGAAGATTCCCTTACTTTGCGGTTCTAAACAGAATGTAACTTTGTAACTATATACATAAAAGAGTTGATGCTGTCTGATTGAGTGATTTGTGACCAACACTTTTCCTACAGAAGGTATTCAGACTCATTTTCAACTACCTGTAAAAAAGTGTATAGGAACCATTCCCATTTTATAGGAAAACTTACCCCACTGGGATAAAGACAGGTTTAAGATTGTGCTCTTGTTCGATCGGTTACAATCTCGATTTGAAAGATCTATGTAAGAGCTCATTCAATACTTGGCTTACAAATTTAGGAAAACTTCCGTGTAAAAACATCCGATGGTCAGAAAACATCCGACGGTCAGAAAACTTCCTAAAAGTCTTAAGCAACACATTTGCCTGAGTAAAACCTTCCAGTATTTCATTGACTTCCTGATTTTGCGGAATAAGCTTTGTCAAACGAATAACTTGAGCTACTAGAAGGAGTCACTTTACAGCAGTCAGCTAATCGGCTTAGGGTAAACAAATGTGCGGTGATTCATATGCAGCGATTGAGGCGAGGCGGCAAATAAATAGTAAATAGGAGTAAATAATAAAAGTGGCCGAGCACAAAAAGGAATTGGAGTAAGTGAGGCGGCTTTATTGAATTCCTGGCCATAAATATGAAACACGATCGCGTCGTTGCTGAAACCAAAGCGCCCAAGAGGTCAAGGAGCGGGGGCAGGAGCAGGAGGAGTAGAAGTTGTTGCTGTGTGTACTTTTACTTTGGCAGAAGGTGGCAGCTCTCGCCTGCAAGATTTACGCGTATTTGCGTAAAGTAAAATTTACGCCTGAATGATGAAGTGCCGGCATGGGACGCTTGGCAACGATGGATGCTGCTTCAGCTACAGCTACAGCTACAGCTTCAGCTTCGGCTTCAGCTTAGGGCAGTGTCAGGCAAGGCACTTGAGGCACTCTGCCCCTCCTCTCCTTGGCGCCTGTATCCTTTGGTTTGACTAAGCCACTCAAGTGCAACTTTAAAACTTCCAAAAATGTATTGACTGGCGCGTATTACTCAAAAGGGAAACTGTCGCTGCCTAAACCTTCCGGGCGTGGTTTGAGCTCGCTCGAAAGGGGGGCGGGCACAGGTTTAGGGAGGGGGCGTGGCAGCCGTCGTGCGTCGTGCGTAGCACATTTTCCGCATCAATGCACGTTTATTTTACTGCTAAAGCCTTTACGAATGAATGAATGAGTGCCTCGCAGAACAGGCGCCCGCCTTTAGTCCTGCCAGTCCTGCCTCTACCCGTCGCTATCATCCTGGCAGTTGGCTTCACTTCTGCTTCAAGTGGCTTACGCCTCCAGCTGCTTTTTGTTGGGCCTTTGTTTCAGTGCGGACTGTGCTGCAAAGTTAAAGGCAAAAGAAATCACAATGCATATTTCCTAGATTTCTTCCTTTTTCCTCTCGCGCCGCACACAGAGCAAAAAAAAACACCAGAGTCTACTAAAATAAAATAAGAGTGAAATCATATTACGAGAAAATGTGGCTGGCAAGTTTTTCAATTTGCGCTTGCAAACATATTTATTGATTTCCGTCTCCGTCTCCGGCAAAACGGGTGGGAAAGCAGCAAAGGATAATTAAAAATATTTCTGGGCGCGCTCACAGTTTGTTAGCCAGGCTGAATAATTAAATTAGCTAATCTAGAGTTCCGGTTGCCAATGTCGAACTTTAAGCCACTTGTAGCAGCGCCAATCGAATCAAAGGATGAACACCAGCCAGCCAGCCAGCGAAGGATGTGGTCGGCAGGACTTGAGTTGACTTAACCGCCCACCCGCTGCTAGGAAAACACAGCAATTGGTTGCCATAACAAAGCCAAAGCCAAACCAAGGACACGAACAAGAGCAAGGACTTGCCGAAAAGAACTCCAAAGAACTACTCAGCCGAATTATGAATACAAATGAATGTCAAGTGGCTTCCAAATGCTTCATTATGCAGATAGCGCATAGGAAATTAGCTAACAAATCGTGTTTAAAACACAAGTGCACAACTTTATACTTAATACGCCCGTACACTATCCTTAAGGACAATGCGACCGACCTACTTGTGCGTCTTTCGACTTCGCTGCACAGCAACAATATAAACGCAAACACACACACACACACACAAAACAACAACAAAGAATATAACAAATTTATGGCTTTTAAAAATGTTTAGCTGAAACCGAAAATGCTGAGAAAGTTCAATACGGCCAGGAGAGGGAAAGAGATTCTGACAGGACCCAGCTACGAGTGTTATAGTTAGAGGCTTGTATGCCTTCTACCCATTAACAAATGACAACAAGGGTATTTTTCTATAACAAATTAAGAAACATTCAGATATCTAAAGGATTTTCAGTAAGATTTAAGATTTATATTGGATTTTCTTCAGCTTGTCTCTGGAATCTGGAGTCTATATCAAAATGCGCTCATGAGAAAACAGGGAGGTTCTTGACAATAACTAAACACACAATCAGCTCACTACTAAAAACTTTGATACATAATTAACAGGCTCATAACTGATACAAATCGCTTCTCTGTTTTCTTTCTCTCTCTCTCTTTTCTGCAACACTCAGTCTTACTCTCTCTCTCGCTCTACCAAGGTAACTTTCAGTCGAGCACTCTCGACTTGAGCTCTCTTGTTCATTATTATATACGTTTTATTGTTGCTGTTGTTGTGACAGTGCTGCAGATTTATGGTCGGATGTGTTGGCTGCTCTTAAATAAAACTTTGAATTTTCAGGTAGTTTTTCTGAGGTAGTTCAATTAAATGCATGCGGCCAATCGGCCTCTCTTTCTATCCCTCTCTCTCTCTCTCTGTCTCTCTCTCTCTGTGAGTGTGTTATAAGCAGCACGTGAATAACATTTCCTCAACGGGTATTGGCTGCCACACCTTTTGGAGTCTGCCTTTGCCCCTACTCCTAGCCCCGTCGACGTTAAATGTCGACGCGAATTTCATTAAAATAAACTTTTTCTACGACGTTTCGAGTTCATTTTCGTTTTATTTGGCAAGGGTACGGCAAAAAAATCACTGCCAAGCACTTTTGCCCTTTTTGCTGGCCCCCGCTTCCCGCTTTCCCGTTACCCACTTCACCCACATCAGCGTCACAGTGGTTTTTATGGTCGCCGGGGATTTTACGGCACAGCCACTGGCTCATTTCCTTTTGGAGTGGGTGCGAGAAGGACGGGGACTCCCGGCTCTCTAATTTGAATACCTGGCTGCAAAATCGGACCGCTTCGCGTTTGAGGGGCTCTTGATAACGCCTGCCATTCTTTATTGCATTTAAATGTTTTCCGAGCCCCGAAAGACTTTGGGCTCATAAAAACGTAGACCTAGCCACCGAATTGGTTTAACAACCCGCATTCGCAGGAGAGAGATCCTGCCGGCAGCCAAGGCAAACTCGCAAGTCAAGTAATTACTTATCAGACAGGCGATTGATCGCCATTATGCGTATATGGGGCATATGGCTGACAGCCTGACAGACATTCACACAGGACATTCACGGCTGCTGCTTTGCTGATGAACTGGCCGAGAGGACAGTGCGCTAAGTGGAGGGCTAAGTGCCAGAAGCTAAGTGCCGCTTCCTGTGCCCCGCCAGCACATAAATTCCCCACTCATGACTACACCCGAGCTGCACCCACCGCCTCAACGGTCCAGTTATTGTTGCAATTAATAAGGACGTGGCAGTGTCGACGTCGCCATGTCCACCGCCAGCGCGAAACAGCGTCTCCGGCCCCGGCTCCAGCTCCAGCTCCGACTCCGGCGGCTGTCTGCCTCGCATTGCACTTGCCACTTGGCTGCATAGCCAGCGGCTGACCCCGCCGGGGGCCAGGCGAATATTTACTGCATCGCGCAAAAGCTTTCCAAGGAGCCGAGGCTCGAGTAGGAGTAGGAGTCGGAGTTGGAGTCGGAGGGGACTGTGGCTGCGGCAGCGTGAAATGTCCTTTGCACATTACATTTGCATTGCCGTTACAAGCATTTCGCATTTCGTATTTCACATTTCGCATTTATCGCAACAACAATAACAATAGGAAGTGACTGCAGTCGGTGGGCAGACCGACGGAGTAATACGCTGATGCCACAAAAGAGCTCGGAACAAACTTGACTTGACCCTTGAGAAACGACATCCTTAGTCGACCCTCTAAGTTTAATGACTAGCTTATTTGTAAGGGAGTCTAACAAATCGAAGAGCAGTCTTTTGAGATATGGGTGACATAGGATGTTCTGCCTATCTTATGAATAAGAGCCAATATCTAGTCTAGGAATGTCTGATACTTCGTGATATAATCAAAGTTTGCCGCATCCGCAGTTAATATGCCCTGTTTGGCATTCATGAGCAGTGTGCAATAAGAACGACTGCAATAAGACTACAATGGTCTTGGCCAGAAATCTGGCATTGCTAACAGCTCGTAGCGCTGCAACTGCTTTTGTGGGGGGAATGGGATGGGTAGGATGCCCTCAGATGAGGAGCTGCAACACGAACCGAGAGCAGCAGCAACATTTATTGTTTGCAAAGCCTTGTTTATTATTTTACGTGCATTTCACTCGCCATCTTCGTCAAGGGGGCAAAAGGGGGGAGCGAACTCTTTATGATGCGGCGCTCCTTGGGTGCGCTTGGCTGGCGAGGACATTTGTAAATAGCAAAGGCCTGCTTGGAAGCTCTCTCCGCCCCGCTACTCCTTCACTGCCATCATCTTCTGCTGCTTCTACTGCAGCTCCTTCTGCTGGCTGGCAGCGATTTTATTCACTCTTCCAGTTTATGTTTGCCCAGGCTGCACTTTGTCCGACTTTGGACTTGAATGCGGTTTGCGTTATGTTTTAATGCCGTTCGTTCGCTCGTTCGTTCCGCCGACGTCGCCAAAAGTCCTTTGTTTGTACACGGGTACTTTATGTTGCCAGCTAAATTTATGCGCCGCTAAGTGGATTCGTGGATTTTTGCGTTCGCATCTTGCGCTGCCAGCGCCACATCCTGCGCCACATCCTTTGCTGTTTGCCGCCTGCCAAAGTCTCGAGACAGGAAATGCAATGCACACATTCCCCGAAAAAAAACCAAACCCAGCCACTGTCCAAATAAATCTAGACGAATAAAAACGCCACGCCTAATTAAATACAAACAACTTAAAGCCACATTCAGATTCAGATTCAGAACTAGAGACTCCACCAGTGTGCCAAGTGACTACCGCTTTCAACCCCCGGATCAAACTCCGACTCCAACTGGAAACGAAATCGTCAAATAAATGAGTGCGAAATGCAATTAACCTGCGCGTGCCAAGCATCCTGTCCGAGGTCCTGTATACTGTACACGAGGCCCATTTATTACGCCATTTATCGAACAACTTTCAGTTGACAGGCAGGCAGGCAAAACAGACTCGACTCGACTCCTGTTCCTGTTCGTCCTGCTGTCCGCTGCGAGTTATCCCTTGGCCATTGATGCGCACATAAAATCGTAGCAAGTACAAATCTTCAATTAACACAAAGACACGGCACAACAAGTCGAAAGCAAAGCAAAGTAAAAGGAAAAGCTCAGGAAAGAAAAGAAAACAACAACAAAAAAAGGTGATTCCTGTTGCTAATTGGAAATTGAAGGAAGGCAGCTAAGACGCTCCATAAAAAAAGCCCATAAAGGGAACCCTCCGCAACGAACCGGAAGTTTAAGAAACTGGGACTTTCTCTATGCATAAAAAAAAGAAGGAGCATAGAAGTAGAGGCAAGAAACAATGGTCAAATGGTCAGTCAGCGTCCGAATGATTGTCAATTTGAGGAATTAATGTAGAATGGGGCAATAAAGTTGGCCTAACCTAGGCGCAGGATGCGCTGCATAACAGTTGCGACAAGGAAACGATTGCTTAAAGAGCACAACAACAATTTGACCTTCAGCAGGAGCAGACAGACTGTGTGTCTGTGTGTGTATAAGTTACTGTGGCTGTTTGGCCAGCCAAATTGATTTTCACATTCATTGGCCTAATGTGGAGGCAACCTTCGCTGGCAGCCAAAGCACATCCGACAGTTTGGGGCAGGGAGCTATGCTTACCTCATAAATTAAACATGCGGCACACAAACTAAAGTGAAAAATGCCGCCAACCGGTTGGGGGGGAGAAGGGCGAAACTCGCATTTAACTGTATATTTGAAATATATTTTAAATATACATTTCAATATTTAACTACGCCGCCGACAGGAAACGGTTGGCAAACGGACGCTTGGGCGAAAGGGATTCAGGAAGCGCCATGACAGCGGAAATGATCCATCGACCTTGTTGCTGCTCTGCTGCTGCTGCTGGGACCCCTCTTACAATTTATTTGGCCATTGGCCAGCCAGCCAGCAAAAAACAAGAACAGCCCCCAAACAAAAAAGAGAGAAAAATAAAGGTTTGCCCTGACCACAAAACGTTGAAAATATTTGTGTTTCCACTTATTTGCATTAATGCCCAGCGCCGATCTGAGAGTTTCTCTCTCTGTGTGTGTGTGTGGAAAGATACAAGAGCAACCTGCGACCCATGTGGGCCATAAACAAAACCCAACCCAACCCAACCATAAGCAAAGCTTACATTATGGTCTTACAAGCTGGTTATTGCAAATATTGTGTCAGAGTTTGGAACCCTTGGTCAATTAAACTTTGCTCCCAAACATATTCATAATGACAACAAATGCACACACAATCATTTCTAGCTATACATTTTTTCTATCAACACAAACTGTATTGGAAAATATATACAGATACTTCCGGAAAAACATTGAAATCTGGAAAAAAAAACAAATAAAATTTTTAGAAAATTTAAATAAATGTCTTTAGAAAATGTTTTCGCATGGTTTTGATGCAATTTAAAAAAAATATAAACTAAAAATTAAAAAAGAGTGATAAACTAAACAACATGGAATTGGAAAACAGATCCTTAGATGGCACCGGACTGGAGGTACAGAAGCGACAGTGGAGCGACTATGTGGAGCTGAGCAAATATTTCAATGCTCCTTTGAAACGCTGCCAATCCACGCCCTGCAAGCAAAGCGGCACGTATGGAAGGCCAGCCGTTAGCGGCCCCAATCTGAGCTTATCCTGGCAGCTAGCCTGCAATCCTGTGGACTCGGAGCAGCAGCCAGTTCGCAGTAGTGCTCGAGGACAGCACTGCAGGCAAGCCGACTTGATATCTCTGGATTGTGGCAAGTGCCAGCACAGGAAGAAGAGGAAGCTGAAGAGGCAACGCAATAAGGAGATGCCAAAGATCGTCGTAGTGGATGCGAACAGTCAGCAAAGACACAAAGCCGGGCAAATCCAGCCATTGGGAACTCCACTCGAAGTGCAGAGTAGCAAGAAGAGGATCTCTAATGTTGCCAGACCCAACGGGATTCCGCTCTGTCGTCGCCCGACAACAATACTCGGCTATCAGCACTCGGCCCAGCAGCAATACCTCATCGATGAGCAGCAGCGTCAGAAACAGTGGCAGCAGTACCATCAGTGGCAGTGGCAGCACTATCGTCCCAGGCCACTGCAGCACCTCTCCCGTCTGGCGCAGGAGCAGTTCCGGGAGAGTCCCAAGTATGCGGTGCCCATCGAGTCCATGTTCGACAATCTCAAGAGGGGCACTCGCTACTGTGGCAACTTCTACTACAAGTAGTGTTGTCTAACAACTTCTACTACAAGTAGTGTTGACTAACGAGTCTAGAGTGATGATGTATTGCTGCTGTGATTAAATCGATAACTAAATGTATGCCCAATTGTTGATTCCATGTATCGAATATTTATCATGCCTTTAGAAATTCGGAATTATACCCTGTTGCATTTATAAAGGTTTACAAAGTGTATGATTAAGTTGTGAAAGTGTAACAGGCAGAAGAAGATAGCTTATTTATATATATTATAATTTCGGATAGATATTGAGTCCGTCTGTCTTTCTGTCCATTGATCTTGGAAGCGGAAATATGGGATGTAGATTTGTCTGCTGCATGTCTTATATTATTATTAAAATGAGTTGCAGAGAATGCCCAAAGTCAACAATATCGATAAATATCGATTTCCTTTGCATATATTGATGTTAATAAAACCTAGAGGAATAATTACACTCAATCTCAGAGACTGTAAGATATGGAGATATTAAATTTAGAATGTAAATTCGTCTGCTTCTTAAGCAGATGAGTTGCTGGGAATAACTTATACAAATATATCGATAAATATCGATTTGCTACACCTGCTTTCTGATCATAGTTTCAATATACATATATCTCCTCTCTCCTTCAAACATCACGACTGTTATGATAGAAATATGTTTGGGTGTTTAGCTTTAGCTTTAGGAAATGAAAATGGCTATGATAAACGTGTTGATTCCCACCCTGCCTGGGGCAACTTGCCCTTTCAATGAACTGCGAATGGAGCTTGCTTAGGTTTTGGTTTGGTTTGGGCTATTTTTTATATACTCGCACCTCTTTGCCATTAGCTGATATGGTCGGGGGTCGCAGGTTAAGGTCAGTTGGTGGAAGGGGTTTGGAATTGTGTCGAAACGAAGCAACAAACTGGCAAACAGGCAAATAGCGAAACACAGCAATGAAAACGAGCAAATAATGAAGTGGATAAAGTTTGCAGCAAGACGGAGACGCGAACCAAAAACGAAGAGCCAGAAACCAGAAACTGAATCAACAGTAACAGTAACTGTAACTGTAGCAGGAATAGAAACAGAAATAACGAGTGTTGTTGCGACAAGGGGGCGTGGCAGGGGCTGGGGGCAGGAATTTTTGAGTAAACTTCAAGGTATCAGGGAATCGAATGCGCTGCCACGAAAGCCTTCAAAAAGGTTGCGGAGCACACCAAATTCGACAGGGAGAGGCAAAACAACATGGGAAAACTTTTGTAATTACAATACAATTTTCACAAATAACTTTCAATTGTTTGTTTGTGTGTGTGTGTGTGTGTGTGTAAGTGAGAGAGGGAACAACAGAAAATGGGGCAACTTTAAGAGTACACATTTGTAGACAGTGTGCCATCAAATTTGGGAATCGAAACGAAATGAGTTCATTTTTATTTTTACAGTGGCACAAAAGTGCGAAGCACAAAATGTAAAGAAAACAGTGCAAGAAATTGTGTATTGTATAAAGTGCGAGTAAATTACAAAATATAATTAAAAATTGCGTACGTGAGTGGGACGAGTGAGCGAAAGAGAGAGTGAGAGAGAGAGAGAGAGAGAGAACTCTGGTCTAGAACTCGAACTCGAAGCCTTAGTCCAAAAAGTTTGCGTGTATTGTTTGCAAATGAATCTTAAGTTTGTGTGTGTGTGTGTGTGTGTGTGTGTGTGTGTGTGTGTGTGTGTGGTCTAGGCCCATGGCTGATGGCTCATTTTTCCATACAAATATTTGTGCTGCTGTTGTGCGTCTGTGGAAATATTTGCATTTAATTTCATAAAAGTGTCGACAGCCTTTAAACCCAACTAAAAAGCAAAACAATGTCCAGATCTGAATTTGCAAAACACATTGGTTAGCAATAAATTGCAAAGTGTATAGCTATGTATGTGTATATATATATATTCAACTTAGGATAAGTTGTCGTTGAGCTGGTAATGTACAAAGACAAATAGCAGCAGCCAAAAACACATGCAAGGGAGGTTTGGGGGTTGGGGGCAGTTGCAGGCTGAATCAACAACAAAAAGCAAATAACGATTACAATGGCGGCACACTAAGTAACAACAACGACAAACAGAAGAAGAAGAAGACAAACGCAACCCCCGGAAGACAGAAAAAAATGAGAGTTCCACTCAAATGGCAAACATGAGGCATAGCACATGCAGAGGCAGAGTGTGGGGCAAGAAGCTGAAGCTGAAGCTGAAGATTACGTTTATTTCTAGCAGAGAGTCGCAAAACAACAAGGAAACAAAACAACTGAAAGGTGGCTGCGATTGTCGATTGATAGCCGCATCCTGCAGGATGTTAATGGCTGCCTAAAAGCAGATATCGAAGCCGCTTGGATTAGCATCAAAGCACTGCTGAGTGCTAAACACAGTAAACATTATTTAAAAGTTCCTAGAAATGCTTTACCAGCAATAAAAACTCTCATAACTTTATCAAAACATATCAGATTTTGGTTATAGGGGAAATTTTGATCAATATTTGTCATGCATATTCAATGTACATTCAAATCTGAAGCACTTTTGAAATTTAGTTTTCCAATGCAAACAAGCCATGATTTTTCTACCACGATCCTAAAATTCCTTCAAGACTTCAAATTGCCATAAGATTGTCAAAACTGATCCGATTTTGGTTTGACCTCTATAAGAAATCTTCATTTAAATCTGAAGCACTTAAGAAATTTTGATTTTTTACTAAACGCAAGACAACATAATGCTATATAGTCCATAGAAATGCCTTTCAAGCATCTAAAACTTCCATAATTTTGATTCCCGAGACAGTTTTGATCATGTTTTGACCTCTCTAATAGATCTGCGTTTAAATCTGAAGCACTTTCGATTTTCTATGCAAAACAAGCCCTGATTTGACTACCAAATTCCTAAAAATTGCCTTCCCGGACTCGAAACTGCCATAGCTTTGCCAAAACTTCACCGATACTCGAATCTGACGCCATTTTGTTTATGTCTCCTCCTCTAGATGAAATCTACATTTCAGTTTGAAGCACTTTGAAAATGTACTTATTTTTCCCGAAAAGAAACCATGTATCAATAATTTCATATGCCGCCCGCATTAAAAATCAACTCTTTTTGGTTTCTCTGAAAAGTGAAAGCAATGAAGTAACTGAGAGTCAGAGCTGGTTTGCAACGTCCTGTGGGCGAAGAAACCGCAGAATCCTTTAGAAGTGCTTTTGCTGCCATTTCCGGTCTAGGAATCAAGCACATCCCAGTCTGAAACCATCTGGCAGCGCTGTAAAAAGGAGACAGCGAGCACAGCAAAGCAAAGCGCGAAATGATAGACTGCCCGGAAGCAGGAGGGAGGATGAGCAGCAAGAGGGAGGATGAGGATGAGCACAAGGATTGGATTGTTGTTGTTGGTGGGTTTGAGTTGCAAAATGACGTGTAAAATACATTTGAAAACGAATTGATGGTCGCTATGTTTCTGTTTTTGGTTTTGTTTTTTTCCAGGACATCTGCTTTATGCAGTGGCGACGCTGCTGCCTGTCTCAAGGACAACGCTGGCATTGGGAGCGGGAGTGGGAGCGGGAGCGTTGCCAGTTTGTCATTCGGCTGCCATTTGCCTGTTTGTTTTGATGTCTCCTGTCTGCTGTCCTCCCTCGTCCTGCGTCCTTCGTCCTTCTGCTCCGCTTTCAGTTTTGTTTTTGCTTGCTTGTTTGTTTGCGCTTCGCTATGTTTCGCATAAAGAGATTAGCACTCAATTTTAAATTGAGGCTTATTAGGATGCTCATCTTCCTACCCCCCCAGTACTCCTCCGATTCCTCTCCGTCTGCTGATTCAATTGCGCACTTGGCCTGAATTCAGCGTTTCTACGGATTTAATCTGGTTTTTATTGTGCTTCTTTGGCCGCCCCTTTCATTTTGGCCACGCCCACTGCTGAATTTTAAATATCCGCCGAATATATGTATGCGAAGCCTTTTGTCTCCAGTTCAGCTGTGGCAGCAACAGCAACAGCAACAGTTTGCTTGCCACTTCCAACTTGCCACTTGCCACTTGCCACATCCCGAAATTCGCGTCTATTCCCAGCAAATTGCACGCGAAGCGTTCCCGCGGGACTTGTCGCGTGTGGCAAGCAGAGTAACAAGTGTTTGTTTCATGTTCCCTCCTCTCTCCTCTCACATTTCACTTCCCACCCCTTCCACACATACATATACACATATCCATATACATGTGTGCGTGCGAAGTAATTCTCTTGCAGATGAAATGAAAATTACTTACACTTGTCGAGGGAATTTCAAATTTCAAGAAGGGGTGCAAAGAAAGAAACAACAAACATGCACATAAACAAGTGTCAGAGAGAGAGAGAGAGATAACAGATAGACTAGCAGATGCCCTATAATCAAAACTTTACTCTATGATACAAATATATAAATACATAGTTATGCTGATGAACCCAAAGGTAACATATTTACCTATCGAATAGAATGGAATACTCTTAAAACAACAACATTTGAAATACCTGCCATACATTTCAACAGTCCATTCTACCCCTTTTGTAACACTTACAGGGCATACAAAAATGTGCGCAAATTACATGCAAGTGCCGACATCAGCTTGCCTGATTTTGTTTGTACTTTGCAACTGTTTAACTTGGCTTTTACTTCAAACATAACCTGTAAGGCGTTCATGTTTGTTTACTGTTGACTATTTGTTGTTTTTGTTGCCATCGATGCCTTTGCAAAATCACATCGAACATGTCCCAACTTATACAAATGGCAAGTCTACTACGTAACTTATACAGTGTATAACAGTTTTGTTGCGCAGCAAAGACTTATACACTGCATAGTCATATTAATTGTAAGTATAAGACAAGCAAACAGTCGCATATTAGCAATACTCTAGCTGCGCACTTATAATATCAAATAGTATAAGCAAAATACATGCATTTGCATTTATAAGACATGTTTCATCAGTAAACTCAACCTTAAACCACCACTTATATTCAACTTGCATATACTTATACTTATACTTATACACTTGAATTGTATACGTCTATGCGAGTATTAGCACTAAGCATACAGCACTTATACATATACTGTGGTATAAGTCTTGTCGCATACTAAAGCGACTGTATGCGACTTCGCTGTATACGACTCAGAGCATACGTATGCGACTTCGCTGTATGCGACTCCGCTGAGCATACGTATACGACTAAGCGCTGAGCGACGTATAAGTGCTGCAGCTCTGTTGCTCTACTATACGTATAAGACCCACACGCATGCATGCTTCGAATTTAGCGCGAGAGCGAGAGTTGATTTCGTATAAGTACCACGGTCTTTGTATAAGTCAAACAATGAGAGTGAAAACCGGCTCTGTGCGGCACTGCTTGCAGGCGGCGAACAATGCTCGTGTGTCCACCTGCAATAGCAGAGCCAACGCCAAGCAAATACAATTGTGTGTGTTGTGTGTTATCAATGCGAGCACATGCGTGCTCTCGCTCTCGCTCTCTCCCTGCCTCGTTCGCTCGCTGTAAAACGAAGTGGACAAAAAGACGAAGAGGCGTGCGCTCGTGTGCGATTGCGTTCGCTCGCTGGCTGCTGGCTTCGCCAGTTAGAAGTTTTAGTTCGGTTTTAGCTCTCATTCTGTGTGGACGCCTTGCCAAAGCACACGGGCCGTTCAAGTGCGTCGCGAGCAATCAAACATACACACATACACGCATACTAGCGTACTAGCGTCTGTGTGTGTATATGTATGTGCATGTGTATATGTATATGTATATGTGCTGGTCCATTCGGTAGCAGCATCCGCGCTAACAACGCCAAATTATCGAGTCTGCGCCAAAAGTGATGGCAAATGTTAATCTTAAAGCTGAATTAAACAACAACAACAACAACAACAAGCAAATAGCAGAGAAACAAGTGCAAAGTGAGATAAATTTAAAAAGCACAAACGCGTCTCGTCCCGTTTCGTTTCGTTGTCCTCGTCAACATTTGTCGCGCGTCCCGCTTCGTTAGTTTGCTTCGTTGCGGCTTCTCACGTTCCATGTCCGGTTTCGTGCTCCTTTTTTGTGTGTGTGCGTGTGTGTGTGTGTCTGTGTGTCTGCCTCCTGCAGCGAAAAAAGCTTAGCTTAGCTTAAGCAAATAGCAATTTTGGTTAATCTGCCCTAACCTCAGCAGCAGCAGCATGGCTGATCTAATTCGAATCTTGGTCTAAACTTAAAGTGACAAATTGCCATATATGTATATTATCCAGTACTAACAACAATAAGTACATCAAAAACAAATGCGGCGCAACGGGATCTGCTGCTCGTTATAGCGTTCAGCTTTTTGTAGCAAACCGAAAGCAGCAATTGCAGCAACAACAACAACAGTGAAAGCAAGCAGCAGCTAAAATGGCAATGAAAACACAAACACAACCTCAGCAAGCAGAAGAAGAAGATGCAACGCGAGTACAACAACAACAAAAGCAAAACGCTGCCAGAAAGCGCAGAAGAAGTAAATGCAGCAACAACAACAACAACAGCAGCAGCCGGCAACAGCGGAAGCAACAGCAAAAACAACAACAACAAGCACAGTGGATTAAACAACTTCAACTGTTATGCATTGGTAAGTTTTTTCCTTTTCATATTTATTTTGGATTTAAAAAACGTATAAATTATTGATGATAATGTAGTACAATTTGCTGTATTTGCATTTAACGATTTTTGTGTGTATAGAAAATTTGTGAAAAATTATGCAAAAACCCAGCAACAATATTTATAGCGAAAAAAAGAGGAGATTATTTTACATATGCCAAATCACAGTTCACAGTGTTCCCAGGCAGCAAAGGGGGAGAAGATAGATGGCTGCGGGGGTAGCTGCAGATAGGGGCGTAAGCTGCCACGCCCCCTGTCGCAGCTGTTGCTGCTTTTTGTAATATTTAATATGCCTGGGCTCATTAGGCCAAAAACACAAAGTCACATTTCGCTTGACTTTTGCGGTTTGAGCGAATCGCAGGAGGAGGAGGAGGAGGAGGAGTAGATGTCCAGGACGAAGGAGTTGCCAAGGAAGCAGATAGTACATATGGCATATAGTTTGCGTGTGTTGTGTTTTGGACTTGTGGTGAGCTTAACTTCCTTTTAATAACCGTTGCGGTTAGTGCGAAAGCTTTGCTTCGCTGCCTGCTCAGAGCTGTCTCCTCCACACTCATCCACTCCAATCCTTCACATGCTCAATAAATGCAATGAAATGGAAGGTAATCGCTGTGACAGGAGCAGGAGCTGCCAGGAGGAGAGCAGGGTGAGGCAGCAGCATCAACATTATGTCCTTTTTTACCACAAAATGAGACAATGTCAAACACTTTAAATGCGATTATTGTGGCAATCGAAATTGGAGCTTTAATATATTTAAATTTTGATATATATATATTTAGATTTAAATTTAAACTCGAAAATACACAAATATTGTTATGTATGTTTTTGCTTGTTCTTAAATATAGTTTAATTTATTTAAGTCATTTGTTTTACATTTTATTTTGTCTTCTTTTTGAAGTCGCATTTGGAGTTTTAGAACGACTCAGATAAAATTGAGTATACGAAACTTAATTTTTAAAATTTTTTGTACAGAAATCAGCATTACATTAAAAATACTCTAATATTTTACAAGCTTGCTCAATTGTCTTTAGTGTTAATATTGAATTTGTCTTAAATTGTTAAGTTTTTGTTCAATCTTCCTTTCTTAACAATAACAGATGCAAAACTTTCATAAAATGCATATAAAAGACATAAATTCAACCTTATTAAATACTAAAATATATGCTTTATAGCAAAGTGAATCAATTTAAGTTTTCATTTGTGAATTCAAGTCAGCTTTTGGTCTAATGTGTTCGCTGTTTAGAGCGCGTACTGTAATTTGTAGAAACAATCGAGTGAGTCCCTGGCTAATTAATAATTAGGGGGCATATGAAGTGGCAGGCAGCTGCACCTGCAACATGCAACACACAACAGCCACAAAGCCGGACGCACGTTTGCAGCGGTTTACTTCCGTTGCTTGCAACAAGACAACAATCAAATCAAATCAATGAGCAAAGGGGTAAACTCTTACCTGCCCGCTGCCCCACCTGTCCCCCCTCCCCTCTGTTACCTTCTCCAGCTATTATCATGCACTTGTGCTCTTATCGCACTTCCGCCCTTCAATCCCCAAGCAGCTGTCCAGTCTTGGACTTGGCCAGCTCCATCAATTGAGCAACTCATCCAACTTCATTTTCCAACAGCGACAAATGACAATCAAATATAATTCACAAAATATGTTTAAACGCCCACAGTTTTCGGTTTTTGTTGTTGTCTTAGCTTTTAGTGGGCGTTTTTGCCTATGTTGCTGTGTGTGTTTCTCTTTTAGTCTCTCTTTTGTTGTTTATGTTTATGTTGTTGTCGAAATCACATAGGCAATCAGCAGCGCCCGGGGCAGATCGCAGGTCGGTCACACATGTGGCTGCCCCATCCCCCATCCCCACCTTGCCCCCTCTTTATATCTGTTATCTAGCAGCTGCCTGAAACGCCTACAAGTGAAAGATGCGTTGATAAGGCATATCATAGAAAGACAGAGAGGGGGCGAGTCTGATTCCTGAGCTTTAGTCTCGGTCCAATTAGCCGAAATGGCGAGCACCTGGCAACCGTACAGGCTCAAGGCTCTGCGGCTCAAGGACCACCAGGGACCGCAGCAAAAACCAACATGGAAATTGGCAAATGAAAATAGCAGCAGTGGCAGTTAAAGCTGAATGTGTATAGAAAAGCGAGAAATGAAAGCATTTATTTGTCAGCACAAAATAATCAAGGATCATAATATGTCAACAAGCAGGCAGCAGGACAAACTGGACGCCAAAACAAGCACAAGGACACACAAGAACTAGAAGTAGAAGAAGAAGACGAAGCAGCAGCAGCAGCAGACAAAAAGCGATGCGTGTGTGAGTCCTTTTTGTGTGTGTGTGTTAGGAAAATGTGTGCCACAAAAGCGTCAGCGAAAGTGTACGGCAAACATGTCGTAATAGATAGCAAAAGAATGGGAGGCTTAGGGGGTAAAAAAAGTGGGGGGTGGGGGACAGTAAAGAAAGCGCCAAAAGCTTTCCAGCTGCGTTGTCTCTGACAGCTGGTAAATGTACTGGAGTGCATTGACAATACGGGGCAGCCAACTGCTTGACCAGGAATCAACGACCAGCGAGCGAAAGAGACAGAGGGAGTATGTGTGAAAGAGAGAGAGAGAGAGATGCATGCAGGAAGCAAAACTGCGATTTCCATTCATTCAGAGCAGCTCAAAGGGCAAGTGTTAAATACACACACATACATACAACAAGTTAGATAGAGTGTGCCAGACTGCAGGCTACACTATTTGCAGCAGCTTCAAACTTGGCTAAAATTCATAAATGAGTTTCCTCAATAACTTCCTGTTTGCAGTTTAGCTGAGGCAGCAGAAGTTATCAAAATATATAACTAACTTATGAAAACAAACGAAGTAAGTTTAATAAGAATTCATACTTACTTATAGCGAACTTGAAAGGAAAAGAGAGAGAAAGAGGGTTAGACTGACATATATTCATATATATTGTATATATATATATATTTAACTCAGTTCGTCGGCCAGATCAATAGTATATGCATATATTTAACACATGTCATAAATAATCAAAGTTTGCTTTAATAAATTACATTTGACTTACTCAAGCTTAAAATTTCAAGAGCCATTTTTACCAAAACAAATATTAAAATACTAAATTATTTAGTTCAATCTCCATTTGCTTTTTATTTCCCTAGTCTTTTCTACTTCTTTCTTTATTTGTCTCCTTTGGCGTACAAATATATATTTTTCTTGACACTCTCTCCTCTATTCTCTCTCGGTTTTTAACTACTATTTTATCTACTAATTTTAAACGAATTTTTTATATTTTCTAAAGTAAATAACATGCATTATAATAATTTTAATTGTTTGTTTAGCTTGATTGAGTTTTTCTGGGTTTTCCCCAATGGACCAATTTATGAAACTCTTAACACTTTTATAATTTTAATTTAAATAGGAAAATAAAACTATTTTTTATTGATTTATACAATTAATTGAAGTTCTGAATTCAAGCATGAAAATCTTATTTATATAAAACACTAAAATTGCCGATTACATTTATTTTATAAATTTACCTGGCTTTAGTTCAAACAGAGTATATAAAACATGACCTCCTTCAATGGAAATCTGCCATATACTATATACTACACTATATCTATATCTATAGATATATATGTATTTTCTTAGGTTTTCATAGTCTTAGGTGGCTAAGCGCAATCTGCTAGGAAGCATCTCTCGCACAGATTCTTTTGACTCTGGCGCTGTCTGCGTTTGACTTTGTTTGTTCTCGCTTGAAAGTTAATTGCGCTGCTCTCCCAGCTGTCAATTGCCAACGGCTAACGGCCAAACAGCCAACAGCTAACGGCCAAGTTTGAAAGATTGCGCCTGCTGCTGGCCAAAGCTCATTTTGGCTTCCGACTTGAGTTGGAGTGTGGAGTGTGGGCAGTCTGCAGTCGGCAAACGCCCATACTATATATATATATATATGTGTGTGTGTATATATATAAAACACCTTGAGCTGGCCAGCCAGCCAGTTAGCCAGTTAACCAGATTTGGTAGCAAGTCGTCTGAGCCATGGCTGCCACCCACACGCGTCTGCCTCTAAATGTGACACAAAAGAGCTGAGAGAGAGCTGAACTCAACTCAACTCGGAGCTGCGTTGGCGTCTCGCTGTTTACGTAATTCAAAAACCCAAAAAGCTGCCTCGTTATGAGTTGCACTTGCCACACAGCGAGGCAAGTTGGGCGCATGTGTGTGTGTGTATGTGTGTGTGTGTTTATTTGCCGCCTGCGGAGTTTGTGGCTAGCACCGAAATAGCGCCGGGCTATTGAAAGCCATCAACTGCATTGGCCACACGTTCTTTCTTTCTCTTCAACCCTTCCCTCTCCCTCTCTCTCTCTCTCTCTGTTGGGTGACTCAACCCCGCCTCCTCTTCGCTGAGGGCATGGCTCGTTGAAAATGCCACTATAATTGCTGGGATGTCAACACGGCAACAGCAGCAACAACAACAACAACAGCAACAGAGCCAAACAAGCAAATCCAATTTGTGTGTTGCAAGCGGGGCAGCTTCACAATGCATATAAAAATATGCGTGTGTGAGTCGTATAAATAAATCGGTTGCACTTTCAGCATGTGGCAATAACTATACAAACACAATACAGAACAGTTCAACAGCAACGACTACTAAATACCCTTGAAGAGATTTACAACATGTGAAATATTATATGTATAAATGAAACTGATAAATGTTGAAAAACAAAAGAGCAAGTTTAACAGAATTCGAATAAATATACAATATCTACAGATATATATTGAAAGATAGATTCCCTTTCATTTCCTATAGATATCTATGGATATATAGATTCCATTTAATTTCTATCTAAAGATATCTATGAATAGATGAATTCCATTTCATTATATAGATATAGATAGACTTATGCCATTTCATTGGAAGACAGTTAAACTTTGCTATATTAAAGCATTAAAAGTTAAATAATACAATAATAAGTCAACAAATAATGAAATTTTGATTGCTTGTGTTCGAAATGACTGTTAAAAAAATTTGAAAATTAATTTAACAAAATTTAGTTAGATAATTCGGCATAGCTTGGAAAGTTTAATAGTTCTTAATAGAATAAATTAGCTTAAGATCGGAAATACTTAGCTAAAGTAAACAAATAAACAAATAAAAACAAGTGGGGAAGGATTATCTTCGGCGTGCCGAAGATTTTATACTCTTTCGAACCTATAGGCAATTTTCACTCTGCCAACTGCACCACTGAAATTTCATAAGCTGTACAATATCGTTTTGTCGCGTAACATTTTGTTTTTTTTTGTTCTAAGAATATTTAATTCATTTCCAGTTGTATGGCAGCTATAAGATATAGTGATCCGATCCGGCCGGCTCCAACCAATGTGATGTCTCTTTGAATAATAGGTATCTGTGCAAAGTTGTATCGCGATAGCTTTAAAAACATGGGATATATGGCCAAAACCGACTTCGAGTTGTATGGCAGCTATAAGATATAGTGATCCGATCCAGCCGGCTCCAACCAACGTGATGTCTTTTGAATAATAAGTATCAGTGCAAAGTTTCATTGTGATAGATTCTAAAGCATGGGATATATGGCCAAAACCGACTTCGAGTTGTATGGCAGCTATAAGATATAGTGATCCGATCCAGCCGGTTCCGACCAATGTGCTGTCCCCTGGAATAATAAGTGTCTGTGCAAAGTTTTATCACGATAGCTCAAAACTGAGGGACTAGTTTGCATACATACAGACAGACAGACAGACAGACAGACAGACAGACAGACAGACAGACAGACGGACATGGCTAGATCAATTTGTATTGTCATTCTAAGCATACTGGCAGTAACTTTTGGGGGTCTCCGACGCTTCCTTCTATGCGTTACAAACTTCAGGACAAACTTAATATACTATTTTCTTCGAAAAGAGTATAAAACGTGTTGAACATATTTTATGTAAATATATAGAATGTATATACAAATAACAGATTGAGAGACTGATTTAGCTATTGATACTGCTCAAATCTATGTATGTTTGATGTGCTCTTCAAGGGCGTTACATACTGCCTATCAAAATGCGAATGCCCTCTGTGGCAGGGCAACATAACGAAAACGAGACGAGATGAGATGCACACAAACAAAAGTGCACTTGAAGCCGCCACTGAGGCAACTGCAGAGGCAGCAGCAGCAGCAATGGAGGCATAGATCTCCAGTTTCAGTTTCATTTGAAGGCTGCAGGCTCAGCTATAGAGCTGCAGCTCCTGCTCCGCACACAAGTGGACTCCTGCAGCGTTTGTCAATCGTAGCATGTGGTAATTGCTCAGCGCCAGCCAGAATCGAGCCGGGCTACCTGAACGGGTCGCTTCTCATCTCGTTGGCCAGATTTATGACTGCTCAACACGTCCCACAATGCCACATGCCCTCTCCCTCACTCCCTCTCTCCCTCTCTCGCTCTGTTTGTGTTTGCGTTTGTATTTCAAGTGTGTAGCTGGATCCCTTGCCACTTGCCACTTGCCACTTGCCCCTTGCCCCCTTTTGCTCCTTTGGCCCCATGCCTCGCTGCCAATACCAAGTAAACAGTTTTATTGCTACAATTCCGAGCTGTAGTCGATGTTTCTATGCCGTTTCCTGTCCAGCTGAAAATATGTAATTCTGAGAATATGTAATTCATTGCCAGTTGGATAGCAGTAATAAGATATAGTGATCCGATCCGGCCGGCTCCGATCAATGTTATGTATGTTTGAATAATAGGTATCTGTGCAAGGTTTTATTGCGATAGCTTTGAAAACATGGGATTTATGGGCAAAACCGACATCCAGTTGTATGGCAGCTATAATATATAGTGGTCCGATCCGGCCGGTTCCGACCAATGTGCTGTCCCTTTGAATAATAAGTCTCTGCGCAAAGTTTTATCACCATAGCTCAAAAACTGAGGGACTAGTTTGCATACATACAGACAGACAGACAGACAGACGGACATGGCTAGATCAATTTGTATTGTCATTCTAAGCATACTGGCAGTAACTTTTGGGGGTCTCCGACGCTTCCTTCTATGCGTTACAAACTTCAGGACAAACTTAATATACTATTTTCTTCGAAAGAGTATAAAGAAATCTTCACAGCTTTCCTCTCTCTCTTCCTCTCTCTCTGTCTCTGTCTGCGGCTTTGAGCTAATGAAATGAATTTCAATTGCTAGTCATATGCGAAGTGGTCGGTTGGGGAGGGAGAGAAGGACAGAACAGGCCAGCCAGGATATTAGCAATGTGCAGCCCAGCGTACTTCCTACGCAGAATATTCCGTCGAAATGCACAAACACAGGCAAATGGGAAAGGGAGCTGGGAAGGAACTTGTGGCACATAGATGACTGCGCCTCGGTTTTGATGGGTTTCGGTTTGATTTGGATGCGAATTGATTTGGTTAGCGAGCGAATGGTGACTGATACAATTCCAGGCAGAAGAGCAGGCAGACTAGCAGCAGCAGAAGACAGAGCTGGACCGAATGGATGAATAAATAAAGAGGGCAAATCAAGCAAAATGCCAAATGAGACTCGTCATAGACTCGACTGGCTGACAGATGGTTAGTTGAAAGGAGGAGGAGGGATGGGGCTAGAGGATATAGTTGGCCAGGGCAATGACAGCGACGCCTCTGGCACTTTGGCAATAAGAAACGCCTACCAGTCAATAAATTAGCTGCCTTCAACGTAATTGGAATACCATTTTGTGGATAGGTATAAAAGCGAGGGGCGGAAGTGCCACGCCCCGCCAAAAAAACAAGCAGCTCCTACTTACCATCCAGATCGATGGCTTCATTTTGCTAATTTAAATTTATGAATTTTTCAACAGCTCAATATACTTTTGTGTGTGTGTGGCCCACTTTTCAGTGTCTTTTTGCTTTCTTTTTTCTGGGTCGAAAATATGAAGTTTGTGTGCCCCGCCCCCTAGCCCCTGCCCCTGTGCTACTTGCTTCCACACACTTTCACTTTTCTTGAGTATTTAATCAAGTGTGAATAATTGCATCATTCTGCTCAAAGGGAGTCGATTTCCTTTTGTGTGTGCAAAGATACTGTGCGTGAATCTCCACTGCGCCTCTATATATATATAGATATATATATATATATATGTCTGGCTCTGTTATCGATATAAGCAGCCAAAACCACACCAAGGACCACGCCCAGCTTCAGGTTCACATCCCGTGCTCGTCCTCGTCCTTTACAATTTTACTTGAGCATTAAAATCGAAATCATCGCAAGTTGAATGAATTTTGAAATGTTATTTATGTTCTGTATGCTTTTCCATTTTCTTTCCGTCTTCCTCTCTTTGTTGTGCAACATGTGTGTGTGTGTGTGTGAAGGTCTGTGCATATTTTATGCAGATTCAATAAGTTCACAAGAAGAGCGTCAGCCGTAAATTGAGTCTGCTTGTTCTTATATTGAACATTAATATTTGATCAGCAGGGCAAACATGAATATTTTCTGAAGACGTATGATTTGTGATGTTGCGAGTTTAAAGTTGCCAGTTGCCAGTTGCCAGTTGCAACTTTTAGTGGCAGCAGTTGAACCTTAATTGCTGACAACTGCAAAAAAAGAAGGCTGCGTGACGCGTGTTGAACCGGTTTGACAGACGAGTCACACACAAAAAAAACCTGCTGCAAGTAGTCGACAGCTGCCACAAAAAATACATATGAAAACAAAAACAAGTGAACAAGGATTAGCTTTGGCGTGTCGAAGATATTATACTCTTTTTGGATCTATGGACAGATTTCACTAATCGAGTGTACAAGGAAACTGAAGGCGATTGCTTTAAAAACACCAAATCGGACTTCCAGTTGTATGGCAGCTATGAGACATAATGGTCCGATCTGGCTGATTCCTACAAATAAACTGTCTCTTTGAATAACAAGTCTCTGAGCAAAGTTTCATCGCGATAAATTTAAAAACATGCGATATATGGCCAAAACCGACTTCCAGTTGTATGGCAGCTATAAGATATAGTGGTCGGATCTGGCTGGTTCCTACAAATGTGCTGTCCCCTTGAATAATAAGTCGTTGTGCAAAGTTACATCGCGGTACCTCAAAAACTGAGGAACTAGTTTGCATACAGACAGACAGACAGACAGACGGTCGGTGATCAATTGGTTTTCCTATCCTAAGAGATAACTTTAGTGGGACTTCGACGCTTTCTTCTAAGCATTGCTAGCTTCAGCACAAAATGAGCATACTATTTCCACCGAAAAGAGTATAAAGATATATGCAAAAAAAAAACGAAAAGAAAACCGCATCTTGTGGATGCGACTCTTTGGGCTTATCGCCGCTGCATCGTGTGAACTCTTTGAGCGCCTCTTTCAACTTGCGACTTGCGACTTGCGACTTGCAACGTTGCGACTTTCGACTTTTGTCTGCTTTAGTCCGTTTGTCGCTCTCTGTGTGCCACGCATCAGTTCACTTGACTCACTGCAGCACCTCCCGAGCTGTCCAGCTGGGTGACGTGTGGTTCCGCTTCGCCGGCCAGCCGCTGACCTGTTGGACGTGTGGAAATCTGTGGCATTTTGGACTTGCCTCGGCTTGGCTTGGGAACAACTGCGGCGGGAAAACCTTAGCAACGCTTTTAATTGCGACAGCGAAAGATTTGCTCCGCAACAATTGCTGGGAACTATGTAAGCAGCGCCCCCACAAACCCCCACTCCGCATCGGATTTCACACGCAGACATGCTTGATTGGACACCGGAGGACAAACACACTGAGAAACACCCCCATTCTTTCATCTTCATCTTGTTTGGCAGTCGTCGCCGTCGCATTGTCGTTCGATTTGCGCAAACATTATTTGTGCACAGATTTCGAGTCCTGGTAACCCGAGTCCTGTTAACCCTTTGCCCGCAGCCTTATCGCTGCGGGGGTGACTTCCATTGTCAGGAGTTCTTACTCCTCCCAGTCTCTCAATTTATGTGTGTTTGTGTGCTTCGAGTAATTTGGGCAAACAATGCAAGTGCCCTTGCTCCGTGTTCCTTGTCCAATTCCTATTCCTATTCCTGCTGCTGTTCGTGCTTTGGCCGCTTTGCACGCGTTGGCAGCTCAAACGGCAATTAAAGCAAACAATAAGCGGGGCAAACACTCACAGGCAACAGCTTATGCCGCTGCCTCAGCGTGCCTGCCACAAATGTCACTTGGTGGTGGCAAGTTGCATGCTACAAGCTGCATGCTGCAAGCTGCAAGCTGCAGGTGGCTTGCCTCAAGTTTGCAGTCTCAGTTTCGCATTTGCTGGCTCCTGGCAATTTTAGCTTTATTGCTGCTTGGCTCATAGCTATCAGCGTTTTATAGCTCTCTCTCTCTCTCTTTCTCTCACTCTCACTCTATCTCTCTCATATTTCCTTGATATATCTTTATTTGCTTCTATATCTTATGCTTATCCTTTTTATATAATTTTTTTGCATTGAAAAAAACGCAAACTGCGTATAATAACGTGCGAACTCATAAACTATTAAGCTATATATATCAAGAGCGGTAACCGATGATAAGTTTCATATAATTTACCAGTTTACTATAACTTTTTGAGCTATTCATGTTATTGTTGACAAAATAATCATTTATTTTTGAATAATCTAATAAATATAATTCTTAAAATGCAATTTAGGATATAATTATTGTATTTAAGTAAATGTTTTTTTTAATTTCCCAACAAATGCTAAGTTTCAGATAAACTTAATAGTAACAAATTACGTTTACAAAAATTTACTATCCCCGACTTTTCATAAAAAGATGTGAGAAGATTTTACATAAGATTTAACATACATAGATTATGAAGAACAGTTTAAGTGTAGTTATTTTTACATTAAATTATTCCGATTACTGATATTCTATATTCTAAGTGTATCTTGATTTTTATTGAAAGTTGTTGCTTTTTTTATAAAACAACAAATTTTTAACTTTTACTGATATTTATTCTTGATAAGAAACTGAGATTCAGAGTTAGAATCTTCATCTTTTGGCGCTTTAAAATGTAATAAGTTATGTAAGACCAAATTTTGCACTGCTTAAAGTGCTCTGCCATAATTTAAAGCTGGACAGAGGATATCTAGCACTCTGGCACTCCCAACTAGAGCACTCTTAGTTGTTAAAGCTGGGCATGTTTCAACTTTTTGCAACTTTTGCTGACACGTTCGATATTCGCTGGCATAATTTTAAAATTTCTTTTGCGGCTGCAACTAGTTTTTGCTGTTTGCCTGCCTGCCTGCTGCCTGCTCTCGATATCTGCTTTGAGAAGCATTTAGAAGACACAAACTGGCAAGCTGAGGCGAAAAATGGCCGTAAGCCGAAACCACTGTCAAGTGTATGAATATTCGAGAATGAAATTTCTGTGTGTGTGTGTCTGTTAATGGCATCAGTTGCGCAGGCAGCAGGCGATATCAGCTATTTCAGTAGCACTAGCACAAAAATACTTCTTGAGTGTCCCACAGGACTCTCTCTCCACTCTCTCTCTCTGTCTTTCGACTGATAAGGCCACGCCCACTAGCGCCCACTATGTTGTCGCACGCAGCACTTTCACTTCGGCCGGAAATTGCTGCATCAGCGTATAGGAATTTTTGGTTTATGCCACAAACACACACACACACAGAGGCTACCTCTCTGCTTACTACTACTACTACTACTTTTTATCCCCCCCCTTTGTAGCCTCCATCCAGCAAAAGTGGCCGCCATCGGCTCCGCACATATTAGCCATGTTGGTTTACTTTGCTTTTGGATATTTCCGCCTGTTCCCCCCTGCTCCAGCTATATCAGAGTATGTGTGTGAGGCTTTCGAATATGAAATTTATTCAAGTCACTCTGGTTTAATGTTTGGAAATGGACAGCAAATAACTTTGAAAGCGTTACAATAACAACAGCAACAACAACAGGAATAAGAACAAGCACCACTGCATGCGCCTGAATTGAGATTTGAAGTCGGAGTTGGGAATTTTTGTCCTTTTTTGGCACAACGATGAAGATGATAATGATGACAAGTTCTCTGCCCATTCGGAAATTTGGCCAACTGATGGGTTTATTGTGGAAAATGAGAAAAAAAACAGTTTTTGAACCCTAAAGCTACACCTATGTGGCTAGTTTGCAATTATGGTAATATATATATATATGTGGGAGAGAGAGAGAGAGAATGAGTGAGATAGAAAGAGAGAGAGAGTTGCACATTTGCTAGCCCTTTCTCTTTAGGTAACTGCGCCCCCAATTTCGATTTAACTGAAATGATTTTTTAAAGATAATATTACGAAGGCACCATCAAAAAAACAAGTAAGAGTGCTCTAGTCGGGACTGCCCGACTAGGAGATACCCTGAACCCAGTTCTGACATCCATTCATACTTGCCTAATAGTGTGCATACATACAAACACACACATACTGCAAGCAGTGCATGCGGTTTAAGCAGTTATCTTGCTTTTTCACTGAGCCCCACACAATGGAAAGTAAAATCTTAAATAACTTCTGTGTTTATTGTCCGATCTTTTTAAAATTTGTAGGACATAACATTGGCTATAAAATGTGTGACCAAACCAAATTGCAAGATCATACCTTCAAAAATGAGTTTTTTTAATTTTTGGGGGGATTGGGGGGTGGTATCCAAAAAGTGAAAAATTTATTACATGTGTATGCTATTCGAGATTATACATGCCAAATTAGGGGCCTCTAGCTCTTATAACTTGTAAGTTATAGCCCAAAAACGCTAGTCTGAAATCGAAATTTATCGATAACTTTTGAATGGGTCGAGTTATCGATAAAATGAAATAAACTTGATCTGTCCCGGCACTACGAGAACTTATATTCCAAATATGAAGTCTCTAGCTCTTGTAGTCTCTGATATCCGCGTGTTCATACAGACAGACGGACGGACGGACGGACGGACGGACGGACGGACGGACGGACGGACAGACAGACAGACGGACATGGCTAAATCGACTTGGCTGTTGATACTGATCAAGAATATATATACTTTATATGGTCGGAGATGCTTCCTTATGCCTGTTACATACTTTTGCACAAAACCATAATACCCTTTTTACCCATTTTTAATGGGTTCAGGGTATAACAAGTAAGAGTGCTCTAGTCGGGAGTGCCCGACTACGAGATACCCTGAACCCAGTCCTTACAATCATTCATATTAATCTAAACACACACATGCTGCAGTACAAGCAGTACAAGCAGTGCAAGCGGTCTAAGCAGTTAGCTTGCTTTTCGCTGAGCCCCACATAATGGAAAGTTAAATCTTAAATAACTTCTGTGTTTATCGTCCGATCTTATTGAAATTTTTGGGGCAAACAATTGTCAATAATATGTGTGACCAAACCAAATTGCAAGGTCGTACCTTCAAAAATGCGTTTTTTTAACTTTTGGGGGGTTTGGGGGGTGGTATCCAAAAAGTGAAAAATTTGTTCATGTGTATGCTATTCGAGATTATACATGTCAAATTAGGGGCCTCTAGCTCTTATAACTTGTAAGTTATATCCAAAAAACGCTGGTCTAAAATCGAAATTTATCGATAACTTTTGAACGGGACGAGCTATCGATAAATTTTAATAAACTTGATCTGTCCCGGGATTAGGAGAACTTATGTTCCAAATATGAAGTCTCTAGCTCTTGTAGTCTCTGATATCTGTGTGTTCATACAGACAGACAGACGGACAGACGGACAGACGGACAGACGGACAGACGGACAGACGGACAGACAGACGGACATGGCCAGATCGACTCGGCTATTGATACTGATCAATAATATATATACTTTATATGGTCGGAGATGCTTCCTTATGCCTGTTACATACATTTGCACAAACCCATAATACCCTTTTTACCCATTTTTAATGGGTTCAGGGTATAAAAAGAAGACACCATCCCATCGCAGCGCCATCGTTCCAATTATCCATTTTCCAATCTGTGGGGCTGGGGGCCTGCTGCTGCTTATGCAGGATCCCAAAGCTGCCACCCACTGGAGACATTGGCGCATAAATTGATTGGATGATGTCGCTTTTTATGTCGTTTGTCCCTCTGTTGTATCCTGTCGTCCTGTCGTCGTCGTCGTCGGCTTCCTTGCTCCTGTTCTTAATGTTCCTGTTCCTGTTCTTGTTGTTGTTTCCTTCTTTTTTCGTCTTCTTCTTCTTGTTATGTGAATTTCATAAGTATATGCGATGCGTAGCATGTGTTATAAATAAATCAAGCATACTGGGGAGCAATCTTTCAGATGCTTGTCGCTTGAATCAGCTTTGGATTTCTATAGAGATTGGCATTTAATTTAAATGCGAGGCATTTGGCTTACGTTCCCCGTTCCCCTGCTCCCCTGCTCCCCTTCTCCCACGGCAACTCTTTAGTTATGTTGGGGCACTCGTTTGGTCAGCTTTAACAAGTACTTATATTTTATGCACATTGCGTGTACTAACCAAATTACTTTCCTACCGGAACGCATGTTCAGATCGCTTTTAATGCGAAACAATGGACATACACACACTTTGTTCCCACAATTGTACAGAAGCCAAAAAGAAGAGCTACACTTTTAGATGTTTAAGTGAGTTTTGCGCCCCCTTGTTTTAAATGCGACTAACTGCTAATTGCGGCACAGCAGCTACGCATAAATATATATATAAATATATATATACTCAGGCACAGTGCCTGCAATAACTACACTGACCACTTTAATCAAACGCAACACTCACACAAAGTATAAACCTTAGAACCCTCGACCTTTGGTGTACTTTGCAACACTCAAATCGCATTTGTTGGCTGCCTCAACAAGTTTGCCAGTTTTGCAGCACTTCAGGTGCAACAGTTGCAGATGCAGCAAAATGCGGCAACCAAAATATATATCTATGAATTATTTAGGCATTATATTTAGAGAATATCTAAAAATAAAATATACTAGTGTTATGAATTATTTAGTTAATATGTAAATTGACAAAAATGTATTAAAAAAAAAAATATAAAAAATTCTATTAAATATTTAAAATCCTTATACAAAACTAAAATTTGTACATGCTTTGATTGCAAGTTCCTTAAATAAGCTTCCCAACCTTCAACTTTGCCGCCTTTCAGTCACAAGGCCATTTTGCTCATGGTTTGTCTTCTCAATCAATGCTACATCAAAAATGTATGCATATTTGAAAACCTAATTACTTGCTTTTCTTTCTTTCTTTTGGGCCAACCAACAGAAATAAATATATAAATATATAACAGCATTGTAGCTGAGTGTTTTCCCTGCAACCTTTGACCACTTTTTTTTCAGCCAAATCAGTCAGTCATTCAGTCTGTTTTATTTATATACATAGGATGAAGACGGTTGGAAAAGAGTGAGAGCGGATGGAAATCTCACATCGATTTTTTCCCACTTGGCATCCGGTGAAAAATTGGCAAAAGTTATTTGCAGTTAATACATAAATGCAATTTATTGCTGCAGCATTTTAAGCGTGAATTACTTTGTTGCATGCAGCAGTATTTTTGCATTTTCCTTGCTTCTGAAGAGTGCAGATGCTAATAATGTTGTTGGTGCTTAAGTTGCCGCTGCTGCAAGTGAATACAATCCATAGCCAGTTAATATGATAATCCCTATTATGGCTTAAGCAGACTGACAGCTGCAGGACAATAAAAATGCATACAATTAATGAAAGAACTTCTGAGACAGCTGCCTAAAGAGTAAGGCGAAGTTGAAGGCTGAAGCCAAAAGGCATTGGGAGTCTAAACTGCTGGCACATGCTGCAGCTTTAGTTGCACGTACGTGGAATAGATGAGCAGTAGGGGGGAGTGTTACCATGTTGCAGCAACTGTGTTGCAGCATTAGCCGGAAAGGTCGCGCATCTATTGTTATATTGCATTTGCAGCAGCAACTCTGAATTGGTCTGACAATATTTTATAAGGAATTCGGCAAGTTGAGTTCGTTTTTTTCGCATGCAAAGCACGTTGTTGACAATGGGGCGTGGTCGAAGGCGTGTGGCAAGGTGGCGCCGATTGACATCGCACATGCCACATGCCAAAAGTCGACTCGGAACTGCGACAGCCCAGCCTATTTTGGCAGCTTACGTGGCAGCAATGTGTGAGAAGGCAGCAGCAGCCAACCAATAGAAGAATAATGCCCTAAAATGGCGAATCATAATCATCAAATAAACGCAACTCGCAGGCTGCATCCAAAATTTGCCAAAGGCTCAAATTGCTGCTTTGGCGCACATATCAGACGTGAGCATTTAAAGCACAGCAAATAAAACTTAACGACTGCATAAGGAGCGGGTGAGAAAGTGAGTGGGTTAGCGAGAGAGGTGTCACAGATTGGCGGGGCGGGGCCACTCAGGTGTCACGAAGCCTACCCTCGTTAAAGCAATCTGCGTCGTCCTGCTGCTGCTGTTGCTGCTGCTTAATCAGCGCCAGGCTCCTGACAGATAACTGGGAAAGGGCGCTGCTGGCAAGCAGAAATCATCATCGTTTGACTGCGTCAGCAGCCATAAAGCGGGCCAAAGGACACGAGGACATAGCCCCGCCCCCGCCCCCGCCCCCGCCCACACTCCTGCCGCCCCCTTCTTCACACATACGTCACTTGGCTAGTTCTCCAGTTTGCTGCTGCTGCTGCTGCAGCATTTGAGGCCATCAAATTTCAGTCATAACAATAACACTGATAGTCCCGCTCGTAAAATAAAACCCTTTTTTTGGGGCCCGCACTGTGGCTGGGATTTGTGTGTGTGTGTGTGCGAATGTGTGTGTATGTGTGTGCGAATGTGTGTGTGTGTATATGCTGTTCCAGTTCCCAGCTACGAAAACAATCAAGACTGCCGCGCGCGACATGAAAAACAACGCACACACAGCAGAGAAATGCGACAATGGCAGCACTTCTTTTGCCCCCTTGCCTCCCCTTTCACCACCCCCCCCCTCAATCTTTGCCCTGGGGCGCGGTCAAAAGGTGACGCCTAAGGCATTTAAATCCTTTTTGCACTTTGCTTGTCTTTGCAGTCTCCGCTTGTTGCTTCCCTTTCTATCTACTATTTCCGGCCGCAGTTACGTGTGACGTGTGTGTGTCACGTATGACATATGAAGTGACTGCATGAGTGCGTGTGTGCGTGTGTACATGTGTGCACATGTGTGTGTGTCTGCTTGTCATGCTTCAATTTCAGTTTCATGTGCTGCAGCCCTCTAATACACCCATAGGCCACAAAAAACAAAGACGAGCCGTAAAATAGGAATTTACTTTATTAAAATTTTTCGCTTTCAAAAATATGGCACAACAACAACAACGACAATGGCAATGTAGACAAAACAACAAGCTACGCAAATTTGTTGAAAATCCTAAATGTACCCACACACACACACACACACACACAGAGCCTGCAGGCGTTCAAGTTCGCCAATGATGCGCCCATCATGAACGAGGTAAAAATTTACTCAACTATGAACTCTCGGCTAAAGCCAACAACCCAACACACACACCCCCTAACATGTGTGTGTGTGTGTGTGGTTGTGTGTGTGTGAAATAGGCTCGCATTTGCGTTGAGTGGGAGGGGGGGCGGGGGGCAAAGGTTATATGACCGTGGCTGCTTGTGGCAAGGGTTCCCAGCGCGAAGTCGGTCTCCGGTTCGGTTTCGGTTTTAGGTCCCGGGTTCGGGTTCGCCTGCGCTTGACAGTTTCATTCCGTTAAAGAGGGGAGAAGGGGGCAGGATATGCGGGCAGAGAGGGAACAGCAGCAGAGCCTAGGCATCTGAAAATTTATATAAATTGACAGTAATGCTGGCTGCTGCTGCTGCTGCTGCTGCTCAGGCATTGCGAATGTGCCCCGAACAACAATAACAACAACTTATATGGTAAATTGCGCGACAACAACAACAAGGACAACAACAATCTGGAGCTGGGGCACAACTTTGCGTATCGCATTCTTCGGCAAATTATGTACGAAAGAGCAAAATAATGAAATCGTAAAGAGTTGGCTGTGGCAGAAAGCAGGAGGCTGAATATAAACCCTCAGTGAACTCAAGTCGCCCCGCATTGTGGATTTATGCATGTGTATATAAGTATATATATTTATATTGTATTTAAAATTCATTTCTGTTCCACTGCAGACATCATGTGTATGCAAATAGTGGCCATATTAATCATTGGCTTTTTGGCATTTTTGGGCTCGTCTGCGGTTTAGTTTTCAGTTCTTTTTTTTTGTTGCTTACCCTTTTTTGTATACCTATTAAAAATGACAAAAAAGCTCTGAAAATTGATACGCTTTTTTATTGTTGAACATTTAAAAAGAAACGCATTTTTGTATATTACTTTTTCTGATATTTTTTATAAATGCAATTAAATCAGAATATGTGGTTTAATTATATAGCTTTATTTCCCCTTTTACCCATTTTTTATACTTTTAAAAATGTCAAAAAATAACAAAAGAAAGCTGTGAAATTTTGGTTTTTTCATACAATTTTCAGAATTTAATTTTTGTTCCATTTTTTATAATTTTTTTTAACTATTCAAAATAACAAAAAATTACATAAGAAAGCTGTGAAATTTTAGTGTTTTTTGTTTTTTCTTTAAGTTTTTAGAAGAGGGTTTTTGTAGAGGGTATCTACTTGTCAATCATTTAACTGCTGTTTTCTTATCACACTTTTTTTGTTGCATACCGCGAGCATTGGAATTTGATCGGTCTGAAAGATGCTGCTCTTAAATAGCCGTTCGTTGTGGTATTTAAAACTGCATCGCGACGTTAATAAATAAACAACTGCACCGTTAGGATGAGGCTGGTGAAGAGGAAGAGACAGAGGCGGAGGCAGCAACACTTTTTAGCCATATGCGCTGCATTCTGCATGCCGCATTCCACAATCCGCAATCCGCAGGCTGCGACCTGCAAAACAAGCCAAGCCCCAAATCCTCGCCCCCGTACTTCGTCCTGTGTCCTTGCACCCGCTATCCAGATCCGTTTGAAATTTATGAAAGCGCCGTTCTACGGATAAAGTGCACTGAGCTCTCTCTGTGAGCACGGCCTCGGACAGGACACGGACACGGATACGGACACGGGGCAGTGACACTAAAACAACTGTAGCTGCCTGATGGCCGCGTTAAATGCTTTTGTTCATTCTGCTGGGCTCGGCTCCGGGCTGCCTTTTCTTCCTCGTTCCTTTTTTTCACAATTTAATAGTTTCGGCGGCAAAGAAATAAACTGCTGGCGACTGCGAATGCAGTCAGCAATAAGTCTTGGTAAACAGGCAAACGGGAACGGGGGTGGTAGGCGGCAGGACGCCGACCACGCCCACAATTGGCTTTTGTGCCACGCTCGTTTTGTTTGTGGCGGTCGGGGGAAAATGTGTTTGTTTTTCATTAAAAAACTTTTCATTTTGAAAGGTCAAAGTTCGGCTCCGGCTCTAGACTCCGGCTTCAACTGCAGCGCTCTCTCTCTCCCTCTCTCTCTCTCTGCCGCAGCTTAGTGGCCGGGGTACGCAACTCCGACTCCAACTGCGATTCTGACTCCAATCCAACTGCGGTGGCTGCTGCGGCTGTGCAAGCACTGACAGCGGCATGTCCTGTTTTATTGCGGTCAGGATTTGCTATTTAGGCGACTCGCTTGCTATTTCCCTCTCCCTCCCTCTCTCTCTCTGTCTCCCTCTCTGTCTGTCTGTGTGGCAAGCTCCATTGTCTCTGGCTGTGACTCCGGGGCAGCTCTCATTGTTTTCGCCGGGCTGTCTAAATACGCATTTCATATTTCAGCACTGCTAAAAGCTGTCTCCTATATATATATAGTATATAACTATAGAAAGTCACGTTTCTAATAGCAATAGAAGACTGGCGCAAAGACAACAAACGGCAGGACAATTAATAATTTCATTCTACATTTGCAGTTTCGATTCTTATAAGATACACAAATATTTCGCCTTTTTCTTTCTCCTAACGTTTTCTTTTCTTCTATTCTCTTGCAGTTTTGTTGACGCTCCTACTGGCCGCCCCCTGCCACGCCCAGCAGCAAAAGTTTCGCACAACGCCCCACGATATGCAGGTGCTCGAGGGTTCCGAGGCAATGATGCGCTGCGAGGTGGCCAATGTGGCAGGAGCCGTCCAGTGGACAAAGGATGGCTTCGCCTTGGGCTTCTCAACGGTCATAACGGGCTATCCGCGCTACTCTGTTCTCGGCGATCGCAAACAGGGTATCTACAATCTGCGCATCTCGAATGCCTCCATCAACGATGATGCCGAGTTCCAGTGTCAGGTGGGACCTGCCCGACTCAACTCGGCGATTCGAGCAAACGCCAAGCTGACTGTCATATGTGAGTACTTATTTGAAACATTATAGGGAATGTCTTTTATTATACTCTTTTAAAAGAAAATAGTATATTCATTGTGTGCTGAAGTTTGCAATGCAAAGAAGGAAGCGTCGCAGATCCTCCTGTATGCTTGGGAGGACAAAACAAATTGATCTGTCCGTCTGTACGTATGCAAACCAGTCCCTCAGTTTTTGATCTATCGCGATGAAACTTTACACAGAGACTTATTATTCAAAGGAACAGCACATTTGTCGAAATCGTCCTGATCGGACCACTATATCTTATAGCTGGCATACAACTTGAAGTCGGTTTTAACCATACATCTCATGTTTTTGAAGCTACCGCTTTCAATTTCGATTCTATATTATACTATTCTTTGTGATATGCATAAGCGTAAAATATGAATTATGGAAATCTATCCACAGACTCGAAAAGAGTATTGAAGATAATCCTTCCCTACTTGGTTTTCTTAGTCTTAGTTCTTCTTGAACCAAATGTGCAGGATTTTATTTATTTTCTTCATTAGCTTACTGAATCCTTTAGTATGTCTGTCCTAATCAATCACACTACACATTATATACTAGACTGTAACTAGAAGATATTCACTCCTGTATTTTCGAGAATTTGTTTCACAATTATCAAAAATACTATATCTTAGTTTATTTTCATGCCAAACTCAAACCTGCGTAATTTAAATTTGTGGTCTGTGTTCACTTCTTTCTCTAACCGTACATAAATGACTAAAAATAACTTCAATAGCTGAAACTTTGTTGGCCATAGTCAAAGTTATACTTTATATCTGTTTATATTTTCTCTCATACAATATCTCTCTAACAACTTTAAACTGCACTAATAATATATAAAGATTCCACTGGCTCACTGCTAACCAGGATTCTTGCTCTGCTTGCTCTGCTCTGCCATCAATTAATTCGACTAACAAATACAATTCGTTTGTATCCTTCCCTCTCCTTCCCTTGCTGCGTTTGTGTTTTGTTTCCTTCTCATTGCACCTATAGCATTTTTCACTTGCATATTTAAATTGTCAAGACTCGCATGCGGGTGGCCAAATTGTGGGCGTGGCACTGACATAGGGGGCGGTGGTGCTAGCGGTTGCTTGGTGGTTGTCGCTGCCAACATTTATAGTCAGCAATTTGCAAAGCAACAGCAACTGGAACACCAACAACAATATGCGAGCTGAGCTGAATTTAGCGCAGTTTATTGCTCCAAGGAGTCACAGTCTGAGCTGACACTGTCAGGACTAAGCTAGAGGGGGAGCGAGGGAGAGAGTGAGAGAGAGTGAGCGCGAGTGAGAGAGAGCGAAGCAAGCATTTTCAAATTGAAGCGAAATGAATTTATTTTTGTTTTTAGTGTTTGTGTTCGTTGCATTGTTATTCCTGCTGTCGGAGTAATCACTTCGAATGTGTGGGTACTCCTGTTGCTCCTGCTACTGCTCCAGCTCCTGCTGTTGTTGTAATCACTCAAGAAATTGCGCTACATTTGATGACAGCGATTTTCATTTCCTTTGCTGGCTGGCTGGCAGATATATTCCCACTTTCGGCCCTAGCAACGAGCCAGCGCCAAGGATGCTGGATGCTGTCCCGGCCCAAGGCTCACACCCACACACATAAACAGATATATATATATACATATATATATATATATAAGTATATATATATGCGCATGCCTAATGACGTTTGTTTAGTTAATTACGCGCCATGAGCTGTGACAATGATGATGTGTGCCGAGCAGCCTTAGAAAAACTCAAAGAACTCAGCAGCTCGACTGCTCCTATATAAGTATATATATATGTTTGTCTGCTTGGTATACGTATAAGCTCGTTAGTTATTGTTGTTGCTGATGCTGCTGCTGTGGCAAAAGGTCGTCCGGCGGCGACTCTGTCTTCAGTCCCATGAAGAAATGTTTGTCATAATTGTCGGGTACTTGTGAGTCCTTCCATCCAACTCCCCCCAACCCCCACTTGTGTGTGTGTGTGTGTGTGGGCATGTTCTCTTTGTTTTGTAATGGAATCCTACCATGTTTCACTGTGTTTATGTGTGTGTGCATAGGTATGTCCCTTTAGGCATCTGAGAAAACACGTGCGACATTATTGCTGCAATTAGCCTCGGCGAAATGTAGACAAATGTGTAATAATTTAATTAAGATCAAGTTACATTTATTTGATTTATTTATTAAGTGGGAGGCCCCAGCCCACATTTCCTATTGATTATTGTTCAATATTTCTCTCTTTCTCGCTGGCATTCGAAAAGAGCATATGCGTTCAGCTAATGAACAAACCTTTGTCATTCACAAATTAAATTTGGCAACACTCGTAAAGTTCTTTGGCAACTAATTTCAACGTACGCTGCCCGCTTAGTCGAAAAGTTTCAACTACACACACTCATACACACACACATATACGTGAGGGCGCAATTAGATTATAAGTTGGCATAGTAAAGAACTTTTGCCAACACACAAAAGTCCACGTGCAAATTTATGGAAATTTAGAAAATGTTCGCATGCCATTAATATTTAAAAACGCAGCCAAAAAACACATATGCCGCAAGGCGAGTTGGGTCCAAAAAGTTTTTACTGCTACTGCTGCTGCATGGGGACCGGGTCGTGGACCTCTACCCAAACCCAAACTTCGACTCCAAACTCAAACCTGAGTCCTGTATGTCCTGGCTGGGACTGGGCGTGGGCAATGGCGATTCAGCTGCTCCGGGCACCACACAATGGAATTCAAGGCATGCACGCCCAAAAAGCAGAGTTGCCTTTATAAATTTTGAATACAAAGCAGCATTGCGAACATTGAAAGAGAAAAAAAAATGTAAAAAAAAGAAGAGGAGCAACATTTTCTTCGTCTATTTTTTTGTTATGCAATGCCGGCTGCACTCCAGATGGGCAAGTCCCTGTTTGAGTCCTTATGGCTGGCAGCCAATAAATGTGCTTTAATGATATTTAAATGGTCAAGAATTTTGGACCAATTTCCGCTCATTTGACTCGGCATAATCGCTGCGTAATTGTAGTGCAAATGATCAAAGTTTTCTAGCGTCGACGACTTGACTTGAGTTATGGCTAAACATTTGTTCTGTGGCAGCGAGTCCTTGTTGCAGGCTCTCTCGCTGCTCACAGGCTGTTTGTCAAATGGAAAAATTGCCAATTCTTGCGCAAGGCAGAAGAAAAATATAAAAAATATAATATAGGAAAGAAAGAGTCGAGAAATATTTCAGCGCATAAAACTTTTATGAGGCGTACTATTAGTGGGAGCAAGGAGCAAGGATGAGGAGCAGGGAGCAGCTACCAGCCAACGCCTGAATTCATGGCAAATTGCACTTTGTATACCAAGCAGCAGCCCAACAATGGCTGCATAAATTATTTGCACACCCTACCCTTGGCTCCCCCTAACCCCCTCCCACCCCAACCTTGCTGCTGCATAAAATTTAATCAGCGAGCAAACTCTCGTATGTTTAGGGTACGAAGGGCACCTGCGGCGACACCTGCTGTGGCACCTACTGTGTGTGGCAGGCTCCCCACAGCTCGTTCATAATCGCATGTAACGCCAATTGTGACAGCAACAACAACAACAACAACAACAGCTGGAACTGGAACAGGCAACCTTCAACCACATTCTTCGGCCATTTGTTCGCCTTTGAGCGGCTCCTTGTCGCTGCATGTCAATAATCAAATACAATTTGCATACCAATCAACACTGCACACATCCTTTCATACGGGTACAGGTACAGGATTTACGAGGCAGGTCCTTGTTACAATTTCGAATTGCATACGCGATGCGACTTTGTGCACTCAAAATCATAAAGTCTATTTACAATATGCGCTATATTGCTTTATAGCCTTATAACATATAAAGATACCTTATAAATTGTGCCCATATCTATCTAGTTTAGTTTCTCCAATAGCTGCCTTAAGAGTTCATTTTTAAACTTCGGCAAGCCTTTTAACTGCATGCATTTGAAATGCACAGGATCCTTGAGGCAGCGTCCTTGCGACACCAATTTGTGCATAAGCGCGAGCTTTCAACGCTGACATTTGTCTCAGCCACCGACGAGCTGTATAGATTTAATGCCACAGCGATATTTTCACTCTTTCAGAAGGTGAATTGAGTGCTAAGCTAGCTGAAGTGATGCGGCAAATATGCTTAGAAATGTGTACAGTTGCCTTAGCTGCTTTATTGATTTTTTGAACTCCATTTTGTCTTTCAATTCTTGGCAATATAATTTACTATTGATATTGAAATTTTGTTAAATTTCTTAAAATATTATACTCATATTCCTGCTGAGCATATTTGCAAGCAATTTTTAAGTGCCACATCAAGCAGCAAGCATTAATATTGCCTATTTTTAGGCGCAAGCATTTAGATTACGTATACGCAGCGTAGTGCACCAATAGGCCGCAAGTAAGAGAGAGCTCTGCGAGGGAGAGCCAATTTAATGCCAAAGAAGCTGCTGGGCATATATAAATAAATATATATATATATATATATACAGCTCTGCATATTGGGGGTGTGAGTGTGTGTGTTTTTGTTGTCGCCGCGTGTGTTTGTTTGTGTGTGTGTGTGTGTTTTTTGTTGCGGGATTTTGTGTTTGTGTATTTGATTTGTGCATAATAATTTCATGCGCCTAGAGCTATGCAAATAAAATTCACACAAACAAAGGCGCCAGCTTGCAGGCATCCTGGACCAGAACCGGCTATCAATGTGCGAGCAGCGAGCAGCGCGAGTCCTGTTCGGGTGTTGATTTCATTTGGCAGGCAACAAAAGCAATTACCTCTAAGCCGACTGTGCTGCCGCTGCCGCTGCTGCTGCTGCTTCTGCTTTTTTTCATCACTGGCAAAGCTGACTGCACCAACAGGCAACATGCTTGCCACCACATTAAGCATTCATTTCGCATGCAACAACTTCTACTGCTGCTTCTACTCGCTTCACGGCAGCAGGCAACATATGTTGCATGTCAAATGCACTCCTTCACTCCGCCTTCTGCCTTCTACACAAGTATTTTTCTTCAGCTCAGCTCAGCTCGTCTGGCTGCTGGCGTCTGCAGTGTGGCAACAATTGCAAGAGGACGCAGAACGCAATGGCTGCCTCTACTCCTTCAGGTGGCATTAAAATAATGCACACGTGCACTTAACTTTATCCACAATTGTTTGTTTGTGTGTGTTTGCGTTTGCTTGCAATTCTACTGCTGTTTCTACAACTCCAAACAGCGCCCCATTGTTTGGTGGCTGCTGCTGCTGCTGCTGCTGCTCGTGTGCACAAATATTGAGACTCATACTTGAGCACATTAACGGCAGCAGCTCGGCTGCTGCATCGCTGCTAGCTGCCGTCAGCCTGCAGGCCATGCACAGGACTTGCGCCATTCACTACTTTGGCGGCCATTCAACCTGCCCGACAACTTGCAACCGCCACAGCACAACAATGTCCGCCCCCACCCCCGCCCGCCTGCCACGCCCACACCAACGCCCACGCCCAGCTGGCCAACGTGCCGCATTGTCGCATAATGAGAGAAGCTTACCAGCGCTATTGTGCGCTCTTGTTGTACCCTAATCCAAATAGGGATAAGGAGTATATGAGCTAACAGCTTTAGGATACCTTTAAAATTCTAGAAAAAAATCTACATAAATACTAACAGCATTTTTCTTGCAGATATAATTTAAAAAGTATACAGCCCCTTTACTATTAATGTTAACGAAACAACTTAAGTGCAGTTTCATAGAGCATTCTTTGAATATTTATAAGGATCCTCTATTATCATTATGTTTCTATAGCTTAATAGTTGACGAATATTTGCTTTTAAGCTATGAGCCAATAAATGATCTATATATAATATTAGATTTTTTATTATATTATATAGATATTTTAATTGCTGCCAAGAATTTATGTACAATAAAACATTTCTTTGTTTCTAAAATACTTAAAGCACTCATTTCCCACAATTTTACAGCTATATGTATCATATCCTCAAGGCCACTTACTTTTCAAGGCTTCTAATGATGATTATACCCTCAAGCATACATTTTTCCCACATTTTGCAGCTCTAATAGTGTATTAAGCAGTCGTTTAACTCCGCCTGCAGCATTCAGACTTGTTAGCTGTTGTTCTTGTTGTTGTCGTTGTCGGCCCAGCTATTGTTTTGTTATACTCTTTTCGAAGAAAATAGTATATTAAGTTTGTCCTGAAGTTTGTAACGCATAGAAGGAAGCGTCTGAGACCCCCAAAAGTTACTGCCAATATGCTTATAAAAACAAAACAAATTGATCTAGCCATGTCCGTCTGTCTGTCTGTCTGTCTGTCTGTCTGTCTGTCTGTCTGTCTGTCTGTCTGTCTGTCTGTATGTATGCAAACTAGTCCCTCAGTTTTGAGCTATCGCGATGCAACTTTGCACAGACACTTATTATTCAAGGGGACAGCACATTGGTCGGAGCCGGCCGGATCGGACCACTATATCTTATAGCTGCCATACACCTCAAAGTCGGTTTTGGCCATAAATCCGATGTTTTCAAAGCAATTGCCTTAAATTTCCTTGTACACTTGAACATCCTTATAACTCATCAATGGGTAAAATCGCAAATCGATTGAGTCATAAACAGCGAAGATATGCGTCATTAAATATTTTGAAAAAACAGGTGCATATGAGCAAACAAAGTCAAGCACAAGAAAGCTTTTGATAGTCTGAGCAAACAAAGTCAAGCGCAAGAAAGCTTTTGATAGTCTGCTCTTCAAGCAATTTTGTCAGCGATCATCAAAACGGCTTGTGGCGTAGTGGGTAAAGTTGCGAACTGGTGAGCGAGAGGACCCGGGTTCAAGACCAGCGGCGGGTGGTCATTTATTTTCATTTTTCTTATTCTTCTTTTCAAATATATAATAACTGTAATCAAATTCATTTGCTTTCAATGGCTTAGAACAAAAACAATGCCACGCGAAAAAACAAAAGCTCAGTATAAATCGAGTTTGTTAGCGATTCTTAAAACTGCTTGGTGTAAGCAGTACAAAGCAAAACAAGAAAGCTTTTGACAGTCTGCTCTTCAAGGGATTTTGTCAGCGATCATCAAAACGGCTTGTGGCGTAGTGGGTAAAGTTGCGAACTGGTGAGCGAGAGGTCCCGGGTTCGAAACCAGCGGCGACTGGTCATTTATTTTCATTTTTTCTTATTCTTCTTTTCAAATATATAATAGCTGTAGTCAAATTCATTTATTTTCAATTTCCTAAATTGTTTCTAATTTTTTTTCATACATAAAGTAGCTTTAATAGAATAATTCAAAAGAAAAATTTAAATTCATTGGCAAAACCAATGCCACGCGAAAAAAAATATGGATCTCAAATTCTGAATATAAGCTCTCGTATGTTCAGATTAAGTTTTATGACAATTCAATTTCCGACAGCAGCCTTGAAAGGTATAAGAGCAACAGGCACAAAATTTGGTATGTATATTATGTAATGTAGTTTTCACTTTTTGGAAAAACTGAAACTTGTATATTGTTCAATTCGGTAGCACTTATGAATGCTAAGGGACGCGTCCACGAGCTGCGGATAGTGAAACGTCCCTGTTTACATGAATACCTTTATATATTTTATTTTATATGTAGGGGTATATGTATGCGACATTAATATCTGCGAATTAAATAAGCAGTCACGGAAAAATAGTAAAAATTGCTTTAAGGTTCGAAAAGAGTATTTAATCTTCGGCACGCCGAAGATAATCCTTCTCCACTTGTTTTATGCCGCCTTTGGCTATGCCCATTGTTGGTTTCCAGCATTTGAAATAACAGTCGTCTAATCACTACTCTAACTCTCTCTCTCTCTCTCTCTCTCTCTCTCTCTCTCCTCTCTCTCTGTGTTCACAGCGCCGCCATCATCGATCGAGATCAAAGGCTACAGCCACAACTCCAAGGTGGAGGTGCGCGAGAATCAGGAGCTGACGCTCAAATGCATCGTGGCGAATGCGAAGCCGGAAGCGCAAATCGTTTGGTATCGCGGCAATGTGGAATACAAGCCAGGTTCGTAAATACATACTTATATACTTACACACATGTAATGTACTAATGTAATGGAAGGCAAGCGCAATCAACATCAAGTCCACACACGCACACACAGCTCGTGACAAGTGTCACAACACTAAGCCATCAAATTTAATGTCCACTTAGACAGCAACATCCGAACCGACCGAACGCCCGCAACCGACGCATGTGTCTTCTAATGGCAAACCCAACACATCCCCCCATCCCCTTGGAACACTTCCCTCTCCCACCACACACACAGTGTTCCATGTTCCTTTGCCATCAGCTGTATCGACCGTTGAGCGCTTTTAGGCAAACTCGCAGCGGCTACCGCGATGTGAAGCTGATCCACTCTTGGCCAAACAAAAAACAAAAAGTGTAAATGGGTTTTAGCCCAGTGGAGGAAGAGGAGGAGGAGGAGCAGCGGGAGGAGTGGGAGGAGCCCTTTGACTGTCAACCAGTTTGTTGGCTGGCCGGGGCACATGTGTAGTTGAGCCGCCTCCGTTGACTTTCTGCTTGATGACGGTGCTTAAATAATAATTTTATACCCTAACAAAACGGTCTCCGTTAGCTGCCAATGCCAATCCCGTTGCTGATGCCATTGCCGATGCCGTTGCTGATGCTTTATCCCTTATCTCTGTGCTGTGTGTTTGTGCCTTGTCATTCTGCCTGTCGCTCGCCCTGCCCGGCAGCCAGCTAAATTGGAAAAGCGGCAATGTGGACGCTTTCAAAAAATATGGAAAAATGCAAATGTTGCTAGCCAGGACATGAACAGGAGCAGCAGCAGAAACAGGAGCAGCATCAGAAGCACAAGCACATCACACGGCGCTTAGTCGCCTTCACGACATTTAATTTTCATAATGATTATGATATGCAGAATACATATACATATAGATGTTTGGTGTGGGTGTGGGTGTGTGATGGGTGTGTGATGGGTGTGTAAGGAGTTGGTCCGTTCTCCCTCTGGTCGACACTGGGCTGTCATTTGGCGGCTAACGAAATCATTTTAACACAACTGGCGCGTTAAAAATGCTTAAAATGTGTAACGCACACAGCAGCCGACGATGATGATGGAAATTTTTTGGGCAAACATAAAAAACCAAACACAGCACAAAAAACCGAAAAAAAATAAGAAAATTTTCGCAAAACGGCGTAAAATGTAGGAAAATCCGCAAAGGAAGTGCTCGGACTGGAGCTGCATGATGAATTATGTTTACGACACAATATGTTGCGGCTGGCACTGGTCCTGGTCCTGGTTCTGGTCCTGGTCTGTTGTGGGGTGGAGGGTGTTCCATGCCACCCGAAACGAGACTTTACGACAGTGGGCAAGCGGCTGCTGCTGCTGTCTGCAGTCTGTAGGATCATTTGCAAGCTGTCTGTCAGTGAACTGACTCTGTGGCAAGGCGGCTCACTTACTCAGGGTCGTATATATCTACATATATATAGATATATATATATATATACATATATGTCGTGGTCGCGTAAATGACGGTTAATGCCTGGTTCAAGGCGAGCGGCTCGCTCATTATCCCGCTGCCATATTAAGTATACAACATGTATGCTCACAATATTCTCAACTCGCCGCATAGTTGAAGCTACATTTTTAAGCCAACTCTCTCCCTCTCTCTCTCTGTCTCTCTCTCTCTCTCTGTCTGTCTCTCTCTCTATCTCTGTCTCTCAACGAGCCATTGGCAATTTATGACTCAAAATTATGTCACAAAATGTTGCTGTTGGCAAATATTACACAAAATATGCGCCTACAAATGAATTCCATGGATCGCGACCTGACTATGAGAGACAATGAGTGCGATAGAGATAGCATGAAGGATTGCGACAAAACCTCATAAAATATGCGTTAAACTTTATGACAACGACTTAGGTGAAGGCTGGGCTGGGATGGGGGGCGTGGCTGTTGGGTGGGGGCGTTGCACGTACGCGAAAATGGCGTGCAAATTTTAGCAATAGCAAGTTAGGTGGAGCAACACCCCTCACAAGCACACACACACACAAGGACACACACACACAAGGACACTCCCGCCATTTTAATTTTCTTTGTGTGGCGCTCGCCTGAGCGCTGCTGTTGATGTTTTGTTGTGGTTATTATGATAAATCGCAGACATTTAACGCAGCGCACAAGAATTTATAACACACTCACACAGACATACACACACACTGATACACACACACACACACACAGACGCGCAGCTGCATTTTGGTTGCTCGCTTGTTGCGTTATTATTTATGGCAATGCGAGTCCTTTTCCATCCACACATTAAGCAGCAGTAACTGCAGACGACAGACAAATAAGCTATAGCTTCTAAGAGCTGCAAACATTCACACAAATAACGCAAAACATTCAGTTTTAAAGCAAAAGAAAAATCTAAAAAAATGTAGAATATAAATTTAATGTGTAGCAGAATTCTATAATACAAATCATGTTTGAAAATGCCTCGAAATTGAAAATCGCTTCAGTTTTGACAAAGTTATTGGAATTTGAACTCGGGCAAAGTAATTTCGGAGCTCTTGGAAATTTGACATCTTAAAATATGCTGTCATGAAATTTGCAAGAGCTGCCAAACAATTTTACTCTCACCATCATCAGCAATAACTTTAAATTTAAATTTATAAATATTTGAAAGTATGACCAAAATGAAAATCGGTTCAGTCTAAGACGAAACTTGAATGTCAAAGGGCAGGAATTTTCCGAAACAATATAAAACTGTTATATGTAGGGTCAATACAAAATAGTGAATACCTAACTAATTTGCTTAACTAATCTTAACTTTTTGCATCTCTCTATCTCTCTCGACTCTCTCAACTTCACAGAGAAGCGCGAGGACAAGGTGGAGGAGTCGACGCCCAAACGCTACACGACCACGTCCAGCCTGAAGTTGAAGCCCGGCCCCAATGACGACTATACGGAGTACACCTGCCAGGCGAAGCACCGGGCTCTATCGCCGGATATGCCCATGCGTGCCACCGTGCAACTGTCCGTGTTGTGTGAGTATAGAACTGTAGATACCAAACACCAACTGGGATGCCAACGTTGTCAAATATATGCCAACTGCCAACTGCCCACTGCGAAATGCCAAATGCCGACCTCATTAGCCCCGCTCAAATGGCCAAGTTTGCCATACAATTGAAATGCTAGCCGCGCACTAATGCTGAGTGCCCCTGACCAGCTAGCAGCTACCACTAGCACCTCATCCTACACATGCTCATCGAAGCCACATTGCAGTTGGCCATTCCTGTGCCGCAGAACACGTTGGAGCCGCAGCCGTTGCTGTCATGGCCTCCATGGCCGCTAATTGCGCAATTGGCGCGCGTATTAATTAGTTTTTAAATTCTAATGCGACGCCCAGCTGCTGCCACGCATCACGCAGCGAGGGTCCAGGTCAGCAGCACAGGATGCGAGCAGGACGAGCGGCAGGAGGCAGGAGGCAGGAGTCGGAAGTGGCAGCATTGCGTGCCCAGTGCGTCGCATTTGCAAAATTGCAAACTTGTGCTATTGATTGCTGGGTCCGGGACACGCTTACCTCCGCTTACCTGTTCTCTCTCTCCCCCTCTCCCCGTCTATATTCAAATTAATTATGTTTGTTATTTATGCATAGGCAGCTACAGCCTTAGGCTGCAGTAGCAGCAGTTGGCACTGGTTGCTGCCACAAGGCTGTTATTGGCAGTCATTTCGTGCTCTTTGCCCGCCCGCTTGACATATAATAGATTGGAATTGTGAAAGCAATCCGCTATTGCGCTCTTTATATTCCATTTGTCGGCCATACAATGCTCAAACACATGAATAGGTCAACTAACTGAGCAGCTAAGCAATTTTAAAGTCCCATGTGAGCACTGGCAAAGGATTGCAGCAAATTCATTGAATATGGTTTTTATTATGTTTTTCGTAAAGTTTGCCTGCGTGGAAAATATCAAACATATTTGTATAAAATAAAATATAATGATGACTTATAATTTTTTGGTTTTTCATTCCACATTATTTTTAGCAAATACAACCCAATAGCTAACAAATTATGTTCTTTTTAAATTTTCTCAAATTTAGCCAACACTCAAAAAGCAGTTTGCCTTTTAGCACATCTGATAAAAATATTGTCATTGGCATCAGCTAGAAAAGCACACATGCATGATTTTTACCTATAGACTTGTCAGCTATAAATATTTATATATCTTAATTGCGGCTGCACTTACTCGTATCTGTGGGACATGCACATTGCTATACTATAGTATATGCAGACATATGCTCCCAGTCCGCTTTTCTGCCTTTAGCCTGGCCTCTGACCATTTGCGGCGCTTAATTATGCGCTATTATTGCAGCACCCCACTCCCCCTCCACTTCCCCATTGGTGCTCCCCAGACGCAGGTCCTGTCATTTGCAAGGACCGGGCCGGGGCAGTAATCGGATTCAGTCAGCCACATGCTGGGGATATATATGTGTGTGTATATGCATAGGCAAAGCCCGGACGCAGCCGATAGTCGTACAATATTTTAAGTGATTTTAATTTAATTTTGTGCCGCTTCGTTTTATTCCAGCTGCAGGTGTACAGTTCTCTCTCTGTGTGTGTGTGTGCTTGTGCAATTTAAAACGGCATACATTACGGCACACTGTACAGATATTACGCATACGCATACGTACCTTAAGCTGCAGCTGTTGCAACACACACACACACAAACACTACCATAAATCTAAGCAATTATCTGCTTTAGTTATTTAAATGTCAGATTGATTTTTAAACGTTTGCAGTGCACATTTTTATACCCTGTACCCATAAAAAATGGGTAAAAAGGGTATTATGGAGTTGTGCAAAAGTATGTAACAGGCATAAGGAAGCAACATCCGACCATATAAAGTATATATATTCTTGATCAGTATCAACAGTCGAGTCGATTTAGCCATGTCCGTCTGTCTGTCCGTCCGTCTGTCCGTCTGTCTGTATGAACACGCAGATATCAGAGACTATAAGAGCTAGAGACTTCATATTTTGAATATAAGTTTTCGTAGTCCCGGAACAGATCAAGTTTATTAAAATTTATCGATAACTCGTCCCGTTCAAAAGTTATCGATAAATTTCGATTTCAGACCAGCGTTTTTGGGCTATAATTTACAAGTTATAAGAGCTAGAGGCCCCTAATTTGGCATGTATAATCTCGAATAGCATACACATGTAACAAATTTTTCACTTTTTGGATACCACCCCCCAATTTCCAACAAATTTTACTTTCCATTGTGTGGGGCTCGGTGAAAAGCAAGCTAACTGCTTAAACCGCTTGCACTGCTTGAACTGCAGCATGTGTGTATTTAGATTAGTATGCATGATTGTAAGGACTTGGTTCAGGGTATCTCCTAGTCGGGCACTCCCGACTAGAGCACTCTTACTTGTTGTTGTTGTTGCTGTTGATTGTGTAACAAGTTGCATTGTTTACTGTTTGCGGTATGGACATTGCTATTAACCCGCCCATAACACGAAAAATTACAGTTAGCAGCCGCGTGTGCGGCACTTTAACCAAATGCGTTGCAGATGCACATTTTAACAGGTCAGCACTGCCACGCCCTAAGTGCTGTTTGTAAAAACAACAAACCAATAACACACAGCAAAGAAAAAAATGCTAAAAAGCAGCGCCGAAAAAGGAAAAAGGGCAAACGGAAAATAATGCATTTGACCACATAAACGATTTGCATGCAAACACTTCAATTAAAAATCGCACAAAAATGCAGCTCTGTTCCGCATTTGGCCGGATGGGGCTGGGTGGTCCGGTTGGCCAACTGGCCACTGTTGGCCACATTTGTTTTAGTGTAAATTGAATTTATTTGCGGCAGCCAGTGCAATTAAATATGCACGCTATAAACACACATTGTGTTTGTTTTTGTGCTGCGACAGCTATTTCCATTATCCATTATACAACAATGGGTTTATAAACACACGACTCACTATTAACTATTAAATACTATATTCATATTGTGCTGAAGTTGCAATACACAGAAGTAGATCCCCAAAAGGTTAGAATGAAAAATAAAATTGATTTGTCCAGGTTTGTCTATCTGTCTGTCCATATGTACTCAAAGTAATTCCTCAGTTTTTGAGCTATCGGGCTGAAACTTTGCATAGAGACTTCCTATTCAAAGCTACTGCAAATCTGTGGGAATCGGCTGGATCGGAACAGTATATCTTATTGCTGCCATAGAACTGAAAGACAGTTTTGGTTATATTTCTCAAATATACGTTAAATATAAGCTTATTTAATATGGCCAAAGATAATCCTATCTCAAATGTTTTATCTGTTTCTGTACTCTGTAGATCCACCGGGACCGCCCTACATCGAGGGCTACTCACCGAGCGACACTCTGCGACGCGGCCAGCAGGTGGAGCTCATCTGTCGTAGCCGTGGTGGCAATCCTCCAGCGCAGCTCATCTGGTATAAGAACAACTCGCAGATACGCATGGCCTACAGGTAAGCAGATCTAGCTAGCATCTCACCTTATACATTGTCCTTCTACATATGTATATATATATATATTCCAACTGCTGCAGAACTGCGGGCCGACTGTCGGAGAACATTTACACGTTCACGGCCGAGGCGGGCGACAACAAGGCGCGATTCCGATGCGAGGCGAGCAACGTGATGTCGCAGACGCCGCTCAAGGCGGAAGTTGATTTGACTGTGCTATGTAAGTGCAACTCACAACACTTTCCACCTCTCCCGCCCAGCCCACTACTTAGGTCTCATCATCAAAGCGAGCCTGCTGCCTAATGCTGCCACTTGAAGTTTTGCACTCACTGCAACCAGATAATTTGCGTGTGTCCTGGCCAGAGAGGGACAGGATCCAAGCTGCAGCTCGTTATGCAGACGGGGGCAATTTGCCCGGCAGGCTACTAGCTCCTTGCCACCCCTTGCTGCCTGCCTGCAAACTCTTTTGCATGTTTGCCTAATTGTATTTCGTTAATTTTCATATTTGCACACACTCACACACTTACATGCACTCAGATTCCATGTCTGGATTGTGTCAACAGTCGTCCTTTTGCTCGAGCCACTTGGCACGCGACACAAAGCGCAAAATAAGCCTGGCAATTCTCTTGCTCACTCGCACACACTCTCTCTCGCTCTGTCTCACTCTGGCGCTGTTGCTTTCTTTTGCAATTAAGCTTAAGTTTGCACTCTGAAAACTACCCAGTCCACAGCTCCTTCTCACTTGGCTTTGTCAAATCAAGCAATGCAAATTCTTTTCAAGTGCCAAATAGCGTTTCCTCCGTCACCTTACAGTACGCCTCCTCTACCATGTACCCCTTCGCCCCTCTCACTGCCTGCTGCAGTTGGTTGAAGCTACAACAATTGCAATCAGGCTCAGTCAGCGTCAAAACGCCAAAACGTCGTTAGTCGTCGACGGCATTTGCATGCATCCTACTCCTGCGACCCGCTCTGTCCTGCTGCCTTGTGTCTAACATGCAAATTGTCGACTTGAGGCTACGCCGCGTATGCGTGATATTCAAATTTTGTGCGAGTGTCGAGTGGCCGCAGCTGAATTGTCGCTGTTTAGCGTATTCTTTGGCTGACAGCATAATGCAAAAGGCTTTAACCCAAAACTCCTGTCCAGCTCCTTGGCTAATCCCTAGGCTAAGTCGTCACGTGACCAACTTGTTCGTTTGGTGGCAAAAACCAATCAAACTGCCGCTTGTTGTGTCAGCACTCACTGCTTTTGCGTTTACCTTGCGTTGCGCCCCCAAAAATATGATAAACACACATAGTTATATAAGCAGCTGCGTGCTCTCGTCTCAGGCAGCACGCATTATTTATGTATAACGAAATGTGGCACAAAAATGAAGACGTAGCTGGAATACATTGAGCGTCCTGCTATCTGCTCGGAATGAAGATGTATGGCGATGCGAGCAAGATGCGAGAAGTTAAGAATTCATAATGTTTATTTATATGCGAAACATATCGAGACGGAAGTTTTGTATTCCCTCCGGTTGCAGAGCCGCAAAACACGGCGTATGCGTAATATATGCACAGCTGCTGCTGCTGTTTCTACTTATATAGCTACTGCACTTATCCATCAAGGAAGCCAGGCAGGCAGGCAGGCAGCTGCAGCTTCTGCTGGCATTAGGTAATAGCTCGGCAAGGCACAGACACGCCTGTCACTCACTCACTCAGTCATCATTTGCATGCAGGCAGCTCCTGCTCCTGCTTCTGCTCGCATCCGTGTCTGTGCGGCATGCCACAAGTGAGGCAGCGACTCCAGCTTATTAAATATTAATGCCCAGCGAAATTACTGATGCTGCCCCGCCTGACTCTGCTCTAACTCCCGGTTAACTGTACCTATATGCTCTCTTCCATCTCTACCATCTGCAGTCGCACCGGCCCAAGTCGTAGTGACGGGTCCGACGGAGGCGCGAGTCGGTGATGTTGTGCCGCTGACATGTGCCACAGCACCCTCGAATCCGCCCGCTGAGATCAAGTGGATGGTGGGTGGCCGGCAGATACGCAACGCCACAACCAAGACGACCGTTAGCCCAGAAGGTGAGTGTGATTACTGCTATACATATGTATATATTCTTAATATATGTATACTTTTCATCGACTCATTTATCATCTCGCCCATATATCTTCCATTTCAGGCGGCTGGACAACCAGCTCGAACTTCACCACCGTCGTGGAGCCCAACAAGCGTTCACTGGTCGTCATTTGTCACGGCCTCAACATGCAGCTAACGGAGAATGTTGTCTCCACGCACACGATCAATGTTTTATGTGAGTATTAAGTCCAGATCTTACATATAAATTGCCCCCAATACAGCCACTGAGTCAGCCCAAACGAATATTTGAGTTAACGCAAAGCTGAAATCCTTGACATAAAGCAACCCATGATGTATTTCCTCAATTCTTAATTCGTTTTCAATGATAAATCACTTAGGGACGCAAATTCCTGTTGAAAGCTAGGCATTTTCATATATTATACTATTTGCATTCGAAACGTTTGCAATGTACGATTACGAACATCCACAATGTTATTCCGAGGATTCGATCGAGGAGGAGGCTCGTCGGGCCTCCGCGGAAGAGAAGCTGATACAGCAGCAACGCGCAACAGAGGTACCGTTAAAAAAGAAGGCACCCAAGGTTAACCCGAAACTGGCCAACATGTCCACACTGGAGGCAACGCGCTACATCATGTGGCTGGAGCACCGCCATCGACTGAAGGATGTGGTCAGCGATCTGGACAAGTCGCCGCCCACCTTTCAAGCGGTGCGAGTGGTCGGTGTGAATGGGTTGCGGGACAATGCCCTTACGTACATGGATCGCACCAAGCAGAACATCCAGATGCTGAAGGGACTGACGGAGACGATGCGCACCCACGGCGCCATCAATCCCTTCCGCTACGAGAGTCCCTATGTGATGTCCGCGGTGCCCAGAATCTGTGCCAATCTGGATCACCTGGAGCGCGACAACATGGATCTCGGCAAGCGCATCCAGTATATGACCGCTGAGGTGGACTCGGGCCTCAAGCCCGATCCTCATGCCGCTCCTCCGACCACTCAGTCCTTCACCATGCCAGACGTAGCGCTGGCCAAGTACAAGCCCTTCAACATCAAGCTTCCCGCCACGGACAAGGAACGCTGGCAGCTCTTCCGTCCGCGCGTCTACTTTGACATATACCTGAAGGATGCGCGTCCACTAGGACGCATTGTCGTCCAGCTGTATACGGAGGCAGCGCCGGTCGTGGTTCTGCAAATGGTGCGTGCCTGCATGTGCAACATGCATAGCAAGTTCCTGATCAAGCGACTGTTTCCCGGCCTCTGGCTGGATGTGGAGCTGCCCGTGGATGACAACTCGCCGCTGCATCGGCCCTTGGAGTACGACGGCAAGGTCATTGACCATGGCGCCTCTAGCTATATTCTCTCTTTCAGTAAGGCACACCTGCAGGGCTTTCCCGACTGCATGTCCTTCTCCGTGTCCTTCAAGCCCCTGCATGTGGTGAACGGCTCGCGCGTCGGTTTCGGGCGCGTTGTCAAGGGCAGTAAGATCATTGACTGCCTGCAGAGCTATGGCACCAAGAATGGAACTCTCAGCCGAGGCATTCTCTTCACCGACTGCGGCGTTCTGTAGGTTTTAATACTAATCCAGACAAAATTTTAAGTAAAAAAGGTAAAGTGTACTTATAATAAAGGCCCATTTCTTGAATGAGTAGCCACATTTTTCCATAAATCTATGAAGGGCAATTATAGAGACTGGGGAAAAGCAATTCTAGGGAATTGATAACATTATAGTGGCTTGTTTTCGATAAAAAATCGAAAAATCCTGAACAAAACTGCCTCGGGAAGAAAAATCTGATCGGTTTTGACAAAGTTGTGGGAGTTTGAAGTCTTGTAAGAGCAACTCTACGGAATTGTAAACCTTATCGAGGCATGTTTTCGATAGAAAATCGAAAAATCCAAGGTGCTTTAAATTTAAATGTATCCCTCGAGATGCGTGTTTAAAATGTGGGAAGCACATTTCTAGGGACTGATATTGAGAAGTCTTTACCCATAGCCAAACTTATCAAACATAAGTTCTTACTATGCTTTATTATTTAGTTTTCGTTTTTCAAAGCTGAACAAAAAAAACAAAAAAAATATATGAAAATTTTCCGTATTTAATGTTTATAACTCTTGATTATCCGCTTTATTTTACTGTGGTACCATGGCTGAAAGAGCTCCGCAATGTTGGTCCGATGTGACAATCGCGTCCACTCCGGAGGCGACGGAGAGGGTTCCACAAAAAGTGAAATTACCAAGACCGAAAAGGAAATTGCAAAAAAAGTCCAAGCGATCCCCGGTTGCCAGACCTTCCGAGGTTTGGCGCGAGCACCGCGAACGAGTGTTGGGTGTCATCAGTGAGTTGGACACTAAGCCGCCCGCAATCCAGGCAGCCCGGATGACCGGAGTGATTGCGTTGCGCCAGAATGCCGTCTCCTACATGAATCGCACGACAAAGAACATTCAGATGCTGGTGGAGCTGTCGAAGACGTTGCGCACCCACGGTGTTATCAATCCGTTCCGCTACGAACGCGTCTATACGATGTCCTCGTTGCCAGCCAACCTCAAGGTGCTGGAACGCATCGACCAGGAGAATCATGACATTGCCAAACGCATTCTGGATGTGGTCAGTGAGGTAGACTCGGGTCTCAAGACCAAGGGCTACAAGCCCCAGCAGAGTCGTCCCTACGAGCAGCCCTTCATTATGCCCGAAAAGGGCCTGGCCAAGTACAAGGGCTACAAGTTCGCAATGCCCGAGACGAACGCGGATCGCTGCACCTTCTGCGTCCGCACATTTACTTGGACATCTTTCTGAAGGATGCTCGTCCGCTCGGCCGCATTGTCGTCCAGCTGTACACGGAGGCAGCACCTGTCGTAGTCCTGCAACTGGTGCGTGTCTGCATGTGCAACATGCACAACAAGCTGGTCATCCGAAGACTCTTTCCCAATCTGTGGCTGGATGTGCAGCTGCAGGATCATGGCAGTCCCGAGCTGCATCAGCCGTTGGAGTACGATGCCAAGATTATCGATCATGCCGAGACCAGTTGTGTGCTCTCGTTTAGCAAGGAGCACTTGCAGGGCTTTCGCAATAATGTCAGCTTTTCCATATCCTTCAAACCGCTGAGCGTCGTGAATGGCCATCGTGTGGGTTTCGGTCGTGTGGTTAAGGGCAGCAAGATGCTCGATTGCCTGCAGAGCTATGGCACCAAGAATGGCAAGCTCAGCCGCAGCATCATCTTTACCAGCTGCGGCTTGCTATAAATTTTATGTCATATCAACCAAATTCGAAGTACGTCAATAAATGTTTCTGTATATATATGTAGAGAGACTGCTTTAGCTCTGTCATTACTATTCACGCTTGCCAAATAAAAGTCCAATCAGTCGCCGTTGCGGCTGTCAACTTGCCGCACATGCGGAAACCCACACAGACACAGCTCATCCAGCTCATCCTCCATCGATGTCCAGCGTCATCGTCATCATCATCGTCTCTATTTGCCACGTAGCCAAACGCAGGTGTCTTTAACTCCATTATTCCATGTTCGACGTCACTCTTCATTTGCCTCAATTATAAGTGTGGCTGTGTGCGCAACGCAGTAGGACTCACAGTCAGAGACACAGATTCAAAGAGAGCTGTCACTCCTCGATAACAAGATGCGAACTTTGGTAACATGGTTCAATGCTGACAGGACTTATTAATAATTACGCCATGGCTGAGGCGATTTCTAGTGCCAGCTTTGACTTATCCGCTGTGAACAAAAGCCAGCTGCTTGTTTGTTCGTTGAAGGCACTTAAAGGGCCCTGGCGGCTGTCCAGTTCAGTCCACGCGTCCTTTCTGTGCACTCCTGCAGCGCTAATTAATTTTTCTAACCAACATCGGAGCACACACAAACTGCGGGTGCGGGTGCGGAGAAACGAAAAACCGACTGTGAGATTTACATTTATTACCCATACCGCACAAAATGGCAAAAAGGCCTGGGGGTAATGAGCGAAGGACCTCCTCCTACGACCAACCCATTCCAAAATGACAGTGGCAGTACGCTTTGTGCTGACACGCTGCAGCTGGCCATAGAATCTGCTCCATATTCTAACGCTCAGTTAGCCTTGGGCCGAGCAAATTCAGAAATATTCAAGGCCGCCTTGTCTTGGTCCTGTGTGAATCGAGAGGATAAATGCGTTAGGCGGCCCAAAGGGACGCCCTCCGGATACTTTACATTTACTTTATGCGCGGCAAATTAAATAATTTTAATTTTTATTGTTTTGGCCGCTTTTTTTGGCACTGAGCGTCGTCACACAGCGGTTGGTCCTGCTGCGAGGATTACTTTGGCTCTTAGTAGGCCATAATGTGTTGGCTGACTCGTGGCTAAGTTTTTGGGGCCAAACCGTGTTTTTCTTATGGTTTTTGTCTTTGTTCTCCTTTTTCTGCGCTCTTTTATATATATATGCTGACGCTGAACACGTTTTTCTCTATCTCGTATCTCCATTCACAGATCCACCCGCGCCGCCATTAATTTCGGGCTATATGGAAGGACAAATTATACCAGCCGGGTCGGTGCAAAAACTGCTCTGTGTCTCATCGGGCGGCAATCCGCTGGCAACGTTAACGTGGTATAAAAACGACAAGCGGGTGAGTTTTTTGCCACTGCACTTTGCAGGACGCGAAACATTTGCTGCATTTGCAGCACGCGTTATGCACCAAAAAACGAGGCAGAGATAGCAAATGTACATAGACAGGCAGACAGACGAACAGACGGACAGTCGGACAGGCTCTACTGTAATGCTATCAACAACAGACAACAAACATGCGCAAAACAATAATGTCGCTTTTGTTGACCATTTCCGCTTCCGCTTTTATGGGCTTAAAGTGCTAATAAGGCCCCAGCGCACATATATATGTATATATATATGTATTTTGTCTCTATTGCCTTTACACCTTCAACTTGATGCAACTATCTGTGGTGATTGTCGTCGTTGCCTCAGTTTAGCTGCAAATTTAATCTGAACCTCGGCCAAATGACAGCAGCGGAATTGGCCAACTGCTCAGCTCAGCTGCTGTTGCATGCTTCTGGGCGCTGGGGCAACTTCCTGCTTGCTGCAGCAGCTGGTTACTTGATATACAACAAATGCCAAGTGGCCAAGCTGCTGCTGCTGCTGCTGTTCTCTGTCACAGGAACGGAAACGAGCAACTGCGACACGCCACCAGTCCGCCATCTTTCTCGCCGTTTGCGGTTTGCCATCTATCCGCCAACACCCGTTGGCTCCTGCCTCTGTCCTCTGTCCCTGCCTGGGTGCTCCTGTTGCGGATGCTCATCTGTGCGCGCAGATTAAATGATATTTTATCAACAAAATTAAAATGCGCTGTGTTTTGTGCTAGCTCCTAGCCCAACAGATGCTTCTCCTGCTTTTCCTTCTGGCTGTCTCTCTTTGCATATGCAGCATGTTGCCCGTAGTTGTTTTTTGCCCTTAGCAACACTTCTCGCTCTCTCGTTATCAGTCTGCATTTCTACATTTTTGCATACCCTTGCAGTGCAGCATTACAATATTGTTCCCAAATGGGTAAAGCATTGAAGGTGACATCAAATAAGAATGTGCTTTGTCCATACAGCCAGTCTAGTTTAATCCATCATATAGTTGATATAGGAACTATTGCTCTTGTACGAGAAACTTATTTATTTTTCAAGACATCTTCAACTTTATCAGCAGCTACGATTATTAATAGGCTGCTAACACTTAAGACAACAAATTTATATTTGAAGTATCTACCATAGGAACATTCGGTCAACAAGCGATTAAAATATATTTACCAAACTGATCCACTACGATTTTAGTTATGCTCTACTGTTTTATCAAGGAGTAGCAACATTTTACTGCCATATCTACCATAAGAAGAAACAGTGGACAAAATGTATGTCAGTGCATTTAATCCTCGTCCGAACACAACTTTGTTCCTTGGTTTTTTTTGCATAATCGCCTCTACCTATATGCGCAACTGACGCAAATTTACCTTTGCCTGCTGCTGTTGCTTTTCAGATCAACTCCGTTATTCGGGCCGCCGACAAATCCGTTTCAGCCGAAATAACGATTCTGGCCAACGTCACCGACAACCAGGCGCAATACCGTTGCGAGGCCTCGAACAGTGCCACCGAAATACCGCTGTTCGAGACCACCACGCTCAGCGTGCACTGTAAGTAGTTGTTGTTGGTGTTTTTGTAGTCCTTATGCCATTATTATGGACTGCTGGTTTGTGTGTGCCTTACAGTTGCGCCAGAGACGGTAAAAATACGCATTGAACCGGAAGAACTGCGACCTGGCATGGAGGCGACCATCATTTGCGACTCTAGCTCAAGCAATCCGCCGGCAAAGCTGTCCTGGTGGAAGGACGGCATATCCATTGAAGGTACGTTACTTGGAACTTTGCCCAGCCCCAGCAGACCCGGCACAGACATGGACTTGGCGGCGCCGTTGTCAAAATGGCAGCTGCTTAGTCCATATAGCCGATGCTGCTGCTGCATTTTTTAAGGCGTTTCCACGACAACATCCGGTTGGGTTTTTTGGTTGCCAGCCAGTCAGCCCAGCCCAGCCCAGCCAACGGTCCAGTCCAGTCAGTAAAATAAAATCACGCCCCTCTCTTTCTCTATCGCGCTGTCTATCGCAGGCATTAATAACACGTCCAAGCCAGGCCTCTGGGGCGGCACAGTCTCCACGCTCGAGTTCAGGCTAAACATCAGCCAGGAAATGAACGGTGTGGTCTACACTTGCCAAAGCGCCAACGAGGCGTTGCAGCGCAGCGTCCACGAGGCAATCAGCCTGAATGTGCTGTGTAAGTAGTTCGTTTGCCTCGTCTGGCTACTAATTGAGCAATTACAGACCAGTCTGCATTCTGCATTCTCAATTGGAAATCTCAAATTTGAATTGCAATTTCAATTGGAATTACACATCCCACACAGATCGTCCCAAATTTGTGCCGCCACCGTCGTCGACCTCAGTGGGCCTGGAGGGCGAGTCCTTGCAGGTGCCGCTGCAGGCGAATGCTAACCCCGAGCTAATCGGCTACACGTGGACAAAGAACGGCATAGCCATACCGCAGGCTACCAGTGGCAGTGCCTCCGGCGGCGAGCATCGCATCTTTGCCGATGGCGCCGTTCTCAACTTCACCAAGCTGCATCGCGAGGACTCGGGCGTCTACGCCTGCACCGCCAGCAACTCCCAAGGCAAGGCCAGCATCAATATAACAGTCGTTGTCGAATGTAAGTAGTCTAAGTGATATATAATGCCCAAGATATTCGACCAAGCAGCTGCTCTTTCTTTGCACACAGATGGGACCACCATCAAGTCCGTCTCGGAGAATATCATTGTGAGTCCGGGTGAGGATGCAATGCTCTCGTGCACCGTCGAGGGTAAGCCCCTCGCCGATGAGCACGTCAAGTGGGAGCGTGTGGGCTATGACATGAGCGTGAAGACCACGACGACCTTCATGAATGGAACTGCATATTTGCATATTAAGAACGCGCAGCGCGAGGATGTTGGCAACTTTCGCTGCGTGGCCGACAACCATGTGGCCAATCCCACCAATCGAGACGTCTTGCTGATAGTCAAATGTAAGCGACAATATTCTACTTTTGAGTTACCAATCTTAGAGGAAATAAATAAAGTAAAAGCTATCCCTAATCCATTGGAATATGTTCTCTACTCTCCCCGTCTAGTTGCACCCGAGATCGCCAAGTCGCCAACGTTGCTCAGAGCTGCCAGCGGTACAGGTGAGCGAGGACGACTGCCGTGTCGGGCGCAGGCATCGCCCAAGCCGCAGTTCATTTGGCGCCAGGAGAGCAAGGATCTGCCCATCAATCACACATTCAAGTACGAGGTGGAGGAGCGCAAAATCGACTCGCTGACCTATGAGTCCACGCTGATTGTCGAAAAGGTGGCACCCGCTGATTACGGCGCCTACGAGTGCATCGCCCGCAACGACCTGGGCGAGGATGTGGAAACGGTGCGACTGGACATTACCTCGCAGCCGGAGCCGCCGCTCAGTCTCAATATACTGAATGTGACCCACGACACTGTGACAGTTGCGTGGACGCCCGGTTTCGATGGCGGCCTGAAGGCCTCTTATCGCGTGCGATATCGGTATGTACAGAGACACCTCAATCTCAAGCTTACTACCCAATGGCGTAGGTAGGGGGGTAGGTAATGATTTCCTTCTACTATCAACAATCAGAGTGAGGGATTGTGGGGTAAAGCACCCCCCCCCCACACTGCCTACGCCACTGTCCAGCTACCCGTCTCCATTTGCTTGCTCAAGTTCATGCCATTGCAATTACCGCAAATGTCACGCGCGCTAATGAAATTGCCAGCTCAGCCAGCAACCCTTCTCAACTCAGCTCAACTCACTTTGTATGTATCTCTGTCCTTGCAGCATGGCTGACCGCGAGCAGTACAAATACATTGATGGGCTGCCCAACAGTCACAAACTGACCATTGCCGGTCTGCGGATGAATACGCTGTATCTGTTTTCGGTCATGTCATGGAACGATTTGGGCCAGAGCTCCTACCTGCCGGATTTGACGCGCGCACAGACCAAAGGTAAGCCAAATATTCAAATTAGCCAGCCAGCCAGCCAGCCGACTGCCTAGCCCGGGCAGTTACTCTTCCGCAAGGCCTGAAAATGATGTAGGATAAAGCCCGGAGCGCCGTTCCGCCGTTGCTCCGTTCCTCCGAGAGTATGCGAATGTCTGTACTCTGTACTCAATTGATCTCTCTTTGTCTACTGCACTGCTGCACTTAATTGGAATTGTATTATGGGCCGCGCGCGACATCAACACGGATACGAATTGGATACACAAACAGAAGCGCCGCCACCGTCGCAGCCGGCATCCTCTTTGGGCGGTGGTCCGCCAACCACCAGCCAGACACCGCTGGGCGGCACATCGGGCATGCTGCTAGTTGGCGTCGCTGCCGGCATCACAGTGGTGTTGCTCAACGTGTTTGTCATCGGTTGCTGTCTGCACAAGCGCAACGAGAAGCGTCTGAAGCGAGGTACATTATCCACGCAGGAAAAAAACTCTGACACACACGCAGTTGTTATTGTTGCTAGTGTTGTTGTCTTGAGATCGGCATCCATATACATAATTTGAATTTATAATCCAGTCAGCCGGTTCCTGGCCATGCCGCACGTGCCGTGTGGTCAGCAGCGAGGCGCGGCGCTAATTTCATTTCTGACCCCCCCTCACCCCACTCCACTCCATGTCGCATGTCCTGCGAGAGAGGACATTCGCATCCGCGTGCGCCATTGCGACTCCATGGCTACGTGATTTGCGTCACTTTTGCATGGCTTCTTCCTTCAGCTATAGTGGTGGTTGGTGGAAGTAGAGCAGCGAGTGTACCGAGAGCTCCGAGCTGCGAGTGTCCCATTTGCCCCGCAGCAACAACGTTGCTGCTGCGTCATTTTTATTACAGTTTCACATTTCGTTTTCGCATTTATTTATTGTTTTATTTTTGCAAGCATATTTTTTCTGCTCTTCTGTTTTTTTCCATGTTTGGTCTGGTGCTTTTTCATTTGGTGTTATTTGGTCGCGACAGGACTGGAAATGATGCCAGCCGAGTTAACGGAGGACTCCAGCAATACACCGAATCTGGTCATAATTGCCATCTCTCTGGCGGCATTCGGATTCTTCTTGGTCAATGCGGCGCTAGTCGCCTGGTTCTTTGTCCATCAGCGACGCAAGAAAGGTTCGCTGACACTTTATTATTATTACTATTATTATTATTATTTTGTAACATTTATTTATAATACTTTACGTTAGTTGCTTTTTGTTTGCTATCATTTATTGCTCAAGAAAAGTCGAAGCACATTTGCCAATTTGAATTCATGCTAAGCTCGTAGCTTTTATCTTTTGACTTAGCCACTTGGTGGCTCGCTCGCACCACTTCCGCGACACCACAGGAAGCAAGCGCGTTGTGCAACTTCCGAAGCTGCTCCCAGTGGACGTTGTCCTGGAAGTGGCTGTGGATGTGGACGTGAGCGTCGGCTGCTCACTTTATGATGCTCACTAAACAATTTCCTGTATCTACATATATATATATATATATATGTGTGGGTTTAAAGGTGGGGTGTCCAGGCTAACGGAATATATCTGTCTGGGATATCGTATATGCGCTTCGTGTAATTTCCGCGAGAAAACCAAACAGGACCAGCGCCAAAGCCAAAGTCAGAGTCAGAGTCAGAATCGTGGCAAGGAAACAGCAAGAAACCAAGCAGGCAAAAAGACGAGCAACAACAAAAAACAAGTGGGGAAGGATTATCTTCGGCGTGCCGAAGATTTTATACTCTTTTCGAACCTATAGGCAATTTTCAGTCTGCCAACTGCACGACTGAAATTTCATAAGCTGTACAAAATCGTTTTGTCGCGTAAAATTTTTTTTTTTGTTCTAAGAATATTTAATTTATTGCCAGTTGTAAAGCAGCTATAAGATATAGTGATCCGATCCGGCCGGCTCCAACCAATGTGATGTCTCTTTGAATAATAAGTATCTGTGCAAAGTTTCATCGCGATAGATTAAAAAACATGGGATATATGGCCAAAACCGACTTCGAGTTGTATGGCAGCTATATGATATAGTGATCCGATCCAGCCGGCTCCAACCAATGTGATGTCTCTTTGAATAATAAGTATTAGTGCAAAGTTTCATCGCGATAGATTAAAAAACATGGGATATATGGCCAAAACCGACTTCGAGTTGTATGGCAGCTATAAGATATAGTGGTCCGATCCGGCCGGCTCCGACCAATGTGCTGTCCCCTGGAATAATAAGTGTCTGTGCAAAATTTTATCGCGATAGCTCAAAAACTGAGGGACTAGTTTGCATACATACAGACAGACAGACAGACAGACAGACAGACAGACAGACAGACAGACGGACATGGCTAGATCAATTTGTATTGTCATTCTAAGCATACTGGCAGTAACTTTTGGGGGTCTCCGACGCTTCCTTCTATGCGTTACAAACTTCAGGACAAACTTAATATACTATTTTCTTCGAAAAGAGTATAAACAAACCGCTCTGAGCAGTCAACAAGAATATAATGATGACAGAAAATAATGATGCATCCTGGCTGCGGACAGCAGCAGCAGCAGCGACAAGGACGAGGACGAGGACGAGGACGACCCCGGGGCCTTGCCAAGTGCAACTGTTTATTGAACAACGAACGTTGGCAGGCAACCCGTCCGGTTTGCAATCTCCCCTCACCCGTTTACCCGTTGGCCAAGACAAATGTGCATCGTTTTCTTAGCTGAACGCACAATCTTTCGGAAATCAGATTGCTCTGACCCCCATCTTTAGACAAGCCAGACACAGCAGACCCTAGACCGTACACCATAGACAGCAGATAGCACAGAGCACAGTGCACGTGTCCGGCCAAGTGTTGAGAGTCCTGCCTGCCCGGACTGACTGCCGCTCAATTTGCAGCTGAAGCTGCAGATTGTTTATTAATATGGAATTATATTTCAACAGGCCAGCGTAATATAAATATGACCCAAACCCATTCTAGCGCAAATTGCAGACACATTTCTTGGCAAGTCAGTTCCGAAAAAGCCAAGTCAGAACGTGCAGAAAGTGTTAGCATAAAATGCCAGTGCACAGAACAGAACATTCTTGGCCAACGTTTGTGCTAACCAAATTATTTTTCATTGAGCCAAATTTAGTGGTTTGACACGCAGACAGAGAGAAGGAGACTAGAAATTGCAGCAGCAGCTTTAGAAGCATCTTCTCAATCAGACCCAATCCCAAATGCAGCTGGCGAGCATTACGCATACGCATCCTGTACGTGAGTACAGTGAATATTCCTCTAGCTACTCTCTCTCTGCCCATCCCCGCACAGTCAACATTCCTGCAACTGCAAGCTGTCCTCCTTCGCAAAACAGTTACTACAAACTCGACTCCATTCTTGGTATGTACTCGAGTATTTGCCATTGTAATGTATGCTCTCTCATATACTTATGGCAAACATTTGACTTTGCAAGTTGCTTTACTGCCACTGACTTCTTTACCAACTTTTTGGACGTCTTAATAGGCAGCGACATCTGCGACATCCTCTTTAACTTAACTGTCTGTCTTGTGTAAATAAAATATGATATCTTAAGCCCGAATAGCTTAGCAAATTGCAATGGTAATAAGTTATTATCATTTGCCCGTTTTTACTATTTGTTGTACTTCAGTTAATGAAGTTCGACGCCCTGAGCAGTAGCTTCTGTCTGCTTCCTTTTTTTTTTGCCTGCATCCTCGAATTTCGCTCTGTGTGAAATGTAGGCCAAGATTTTTGACATTATGAGCGCGAGGCACTCTTTCTCTCTCTCAAGCGGAGCATGAACCACAGCCGCAGGACATAAATAAGATATTTTTCTTAGAATTCAGCTAGTGCTTTATTGTATGGTATGCGGGATGGGGTTTGATAGTGCTGGCAATCTGCTCTCCTCCCCTCTATTTCCAGTGCACATTGCAGCAGTTATGTTTGAACAAATGACACGCTTGAATATGGGATATGCACCACCCAAAAACGCCACCTTACCTCGCCGGGTACAAAAGAAATGCATATTTCAGTCTTAACAGCCGCTTGTTACAAGAACTGTTAAGCGAGCCAGCCAGGAGGCAGCTCCAACTGCTTTAACTGCAGGCAAACCTGAAAAACTGTCTTGCCAACAACATTTTTTATGACAATGTTGGGGCTCGCAGTTTGCTGCTGCTATAAGCCGATAACTGACAATGCCCAAAAGCATTTCTTTTTTGGCCATAAAGGAGTTGTCAGGGAAACTGGTGCGTTGCCCAGAATGACAGCCGAGCAGAGTGGGTGGTTGGGTGTTTGGGCAACTAAGGACGAAGGACCAAGGACTAAGGAGGAAGGACCAGTGGACAGCTTTCAGCCCGCAGATATCTGTGCATATTTCAATGTTTACGCTAGCGCAACTTGACTTGTGGGCTGACTTGCTGGCTGTTTGTTGTGTTTGGCCCTTAGATATGCATTTTTAATGTGCATTTGCGCTTTTGTGTCAAAATGCCGCATGACGGAAAAGAAAAATCAGCCGCTGCCACTGCCCCAACCCCTTTCAAAAAGGAAGTGAGTACCCCAGCTGTACAGCAGCGGACATGGCTAAGAAGCTTTTGCCGTTTGCCCCGATAAACTATGCCAAAAGTCTGCGGTTGGCAGCTGGTCGGCGGTTCAGCTATTCGGCTTATTCGGCCGGCAATTCCCCAGGTCATTGACTCCTCTGTGGACACACACACACATACATATACATCCTCTGCCGTATGAGTTGGCCATTCTGTAGAGCAACGTTTCTAATGTTTATTGCCTTTCGGCCTGGCCTTTCAGATATGAAGTGCGTAAAGGGCAAAATGGAAATTACAAGTGCACTAAGGCTCTAGAAGTTAGCTTGCGTATAGTAAGTGGAAGCTCGATAATTATAACCTCCAGGTTCACTGTTAACTATAATACCGGGAATTTCGCTTTTCTTTTGCCCAAGTTGTCCATCAGCTAAAGCCAACTTAATATAAAGTATTCACATTGACAGCCACGCGCTGCTGACCAGTTACCAACAAAAATAAATGGCCAAAGATGAAATTCCAAAAAGCATATTGACAGATACAGATACAGATACAGATAGCTAGGTAGATTGGTGGATTGGCAGGTTGGGGCAGCGACACTCGGCAAAAGTTTTATGCCAACGTTGCCACAAGCGCTAAGCGATAAGGCGACGCTGGAAAACAAACCAAACCAAACCAAACCAAACCACTTGACTTTGACACTCCTTAAACAATTGACTACTCGGCCCAGCGGCTGGCCATTGAATCTGTTAAGATAAGCACACAGACAGAGCGAGAGCGAGAGCCTGTCAAACAGTTGAAAACTTTTGTCCTCCTATGAGATATATACTATAGCTAAAATTCAAACACTTTCGTATTTGCAATTTGTGTATACCCGACAAAAAAAACTGCAGGTCAGCTCAAGCAACTGAGGCAAGAACTTTGCGCAACACTTGTCACTGTGCATTATGCTGACTAAAACCAAAAAAAAAGTAGGGGAAGAAGCGAAGTCGGATGAAGTCAGAGAATAACTGGCAGGTACTTTTTGCTCGTCTAACCCGCAGCTCAGCAGCTTAAGAGCGAGAGCGAGAGAGAGAGAGGGCGACAGAGAGTGAGAGTGAGAGAGAAAAACCTTCAAAGCAGACACAGCCGTCATTAACCGTCCTGACGACCGCAAAAGCTGTCTAAGCCGTGTCATATACATACACTATACATATCATATACATATATATATATATATTGGCAGAGCAGTGCAAAATACGGCACAAATCCGCTGTCCGTCCGTCCACACTCGGGCAACAGATTTTTCGGCTTGTCGTGGCATAAGTGCAAAATTTGTAATCTCTGTGTCGGGCATAAAGTGCAGCCAAAAAAGAAAACAGCAAAAGCTCTCTCTGGTTTATTTGGGCAATCTGCACTCCTCTCTGACAGTCATAAGCCCGCTTGCTAACCTTTAATTCCCATCTTTGCACACAAGTTTTTGGTTATACAAAAGTTTACCTTTGGCATTCAAAATGTGTTTTTTATATATCCGAAACTCTATTCATACGCTTTGGCTGAGACTATTTTAACTTGGCATTTAGATTGATTACACACTTTTTTCCCCATTGGAAAGTTGTGTTTTTGTGGTTCTGTTTGCTGTTGCTGTCACATGTCAGCGTGAATTGAGCATGTGACAAATGCATACAGAAAATGCTTTTTAATTCACTAAACTATAAATGCATTCGCATATTTGTTGCCAGCGCGCAGCTACTTTTAACATGTTTTATTTACAACTGCCCACAAACAAATACGTGACGATGTCGTCGACAGCAGACGCTTGGGAATCCTCCTCGACAATTGTCGACCGGCAATTAAATGTATTTTTAATTCCCAACTCATTTATCAGTTGATACAAAAAAAATATCTTTATAAATTTTGTAAAAATATTTTTTTATCTTTCTATATGATGAATCAAAGCTTCCGACCCTATAAACTATACTTATAATTGATAAATTTATCAATATTAGCTATATACCATGCAAAGCCTTAACCATCCAGATTTTAGACATGATAAGTCTCTCAAGTCTCTAGAAATGCCCATCCCAATCTTCAAACTCCCATAGCTTTGTCAAAACTGATCCGATTTTCGTTCCCGCAGCAGTTTTAGTCAGGGCTTAAACCCTTAATTGATTCTACATTATCATTGATCATTGATCCCGATGCAGTTTTTGATTATCAAAGTCAAGATAATAAAAGACTCCAAAGTCCTGATCAGATTTTCAATTCTGAGCCCTTTTTACTAATGGTTTGCTTTTCAGATTAGTTTTGCATTAAAATTTGAGGCATAACACAAATTTGGACATTAAAGATTCCTCTTTTACATGCCTAAAGTCGCTAAAAATTAAAAAAGACAACAAAAAGAATTTCAACAATTAAAAAGTTGACAGTAGCAACAATAACAACGCGTATATAGTATTTAAAGTAACATATATTTTCAAAAACTATTTTGCAAACAATCTATAACAATAGTTTCAACTTTTTCTCTTTCCCCCAACATGAAAACCTGGAACACCTGATCGCATCACTCAACGCAATATTGGAAACACCAACTAATACAATAAATGCACTCACTGCACACACACACACACACACACACGTGCACACACACACACACTCACTTATGTACACACGCACATTGACTTTGTGGAAAACACGTGTTAACCATGTGGCGCGGTCATTTTGTCGTTTGCCATTTGTGAAAATGTGCCATGAATCATTTAATGGCATTTTATATACAAATTTAATTGCATTTTTACTCGGCGAAACGCAACGCAACGTCAAATTGAACATTGATTTTAACCCCTGACCAACACAAATCGACAACAACAAATGTTGCAATGCACCAAATGTGAATAATTTAACACAATGCCCAAACCCATCCGACCCAACCCAACAATTTGCTTGCTCTGCACTTTGGCAATCTTTGCTATTTGCATTTGATTTGCATTGCCTGAAACTATGCCCATGCTGATGCTGATGCTGATGCTGCTGCTGATGTTGCTGCTGCTGCTGACGCCCATACGCACACGCCCACACGCCCTGCACCGCCCCTGGCATTTAACAACAACAAAACCTGAATCCTGGCATATATCCTGGCTGCCCGGCTGCTCGGTGCCTACGCCCGTGTGGTGTTCCAAATGACTGGCGCACTGCGCCGCCGCCGCCGCCCAATCAATTTTCGGCATGTCACTGCCAATTACACCTTTTCAATATTTGCGCCGCATACTTTCTACCTTTTCTTTTTCGGCTGCTATGTTATCCACTCTCTGCCCATCTCTCTCGCTCTCCTCTCTCTCTCTCTCTCTCTCTTGCTCTCTCTGTGCATTGTCGCATCCAGTGGCGGAAACTACAAATCAACCAGGCAAAACGGCGACCATCGAAATGTACGCGCCCAGCTCGTACAATGACACCGTTACCGGCGAGACATTGTCCAGCGTGTCGGAGAAGAGCGAGTCCTACTCCAATGAGGGCAGTCAACCGGAATATATTGTGAGTATGCCGCACACAAACAAACACACACAAACAGAGTCGTAGACAGCATTTGGTCCAGAGGGACACTAACCGTAAATTTAGTTTGTAAAATCAAACAGACATGCTTCCATTTTCACATCCTAGAATGTATATTCGGAGTAAACCACTAATTTGTGAAACTAAGTACATAAAAACCATTTCAGAACATTACAGAATGTATTTTACATAACTTTTGATATAGCAGAGTTGGTTTTTCATTCTAATTTTGCCAATTACTTTTCAATCCACCATGTGAAGTGAATTCGAATCCACCAAATCTAAGTGAATTTGGAAATATGTGCATGCCCATATGATTTCTGCTACTTTTAAGAATCTGGGGGTCCCAAAAAATGACCTGCCTACGCCACTGTACACACACATATACCTATAGAGGAGCGAACTCAGTTTTTAGCTTCACTTTTTATACAAAACTATTTTTTTTGGCCATTTTTTTTTTTTTTTGAGCTGTGTTTTGTGCATGAATATGCAATTTGTGAAGCGGGAATGGGCCAAAAATGTCCTCTGATGCTGTCTATGGAACAAGCATTTAGGCAGTAAAAAATTATGGGCTGTCTTAAGTTATTGCCAGGCGCTTGAAATTACAACGCACAGCCAGTGCCAGTTCTAGTAGTGGATGGGGATGGGGAGGCATCGTTGACATCGAGGTCGCCGGAACTGGCAGCCAACCAGCCGGAAGCAGCAGCCATGCTAAGACGTCGTGATTAATTACGCCCGGCTGATGATAATGATGAGTGCGAGTCCAAAGCGAAGCAAAGCAAAGCACAACGAGCCCAGTCTGTAGACAGGACAAGGACACAGCGGTGGCAAACGATGTGGCAAACAAATCGTTTCAAATTATTAAAATCATTTATTACCCGGCGTAATCTTGGTAACCGCAAAAACTGCCGCCTAATGTTGACTGTTAACTCTCAACTCAACTCAGCTCCACTCAACTCGCGCTGCCTGCGGTTGTGATAAATCAGCGTTGCGTATACGCAACGTGTGCGCGAGTTGAGCGCGCCCCCGAAAAACTGACAAGGTGTCGTCCATGTCGTCGCTGTCATTGCCGCTGTCAATTACGCGCCAATGACAAAAGCTTAAGTATGCAGTAATTACGGGAAACACTTGCAGGGCGCAACGGGTTCAGGTTTCAGGTTGAGGATACTACAGGTTTCAGATTGGGGGTAATGGACTGCGATTGCATTTCACTGATTGTTTTCGTTTGCTCTCTCTCTCTCTCTCTCTCTCTCTCTCTCTCTCTCTCTCTCTCTCTCTCTTGCAGGACGAGGCGCGTAAGAAGGCGGCATCGACGTATCTGGTGGAGAGCACGGACATGCCACCGCCCCGTTACCAAAAGGATGGCACCCTGCCAGCGCTATATCCGAATAATATGGGTAAGTACAGATCTAGCTGACCCGATATCAGTGCAGCAGCATAATGAATGTCCAGGCAGACAAACAACAACAGCAGCGCACATAAAAAGCATTTTAGATAATTAACTTTGGGATAAAAAGAAGAAAAAAGAACAACAACAAAGTTTGCTAGCTGTCAGCACGTCAGTTGCGCCCCGTTTCGTGTTGCATGGTGTAGTAGAGTCGCCCCAGTCGGAGTTTGCTGCAATGGTTGGCTGATTTTATGCCATGATTGCAATCAAAGCTAAAAATAAAAGCGATGTAAAAACGGAAATCGGCAAAATGAGAGCGAGAAAGAGAGGAACCAAAATCAAAGTGTACGCGGCAGCTGAGAAATTCAATTTGAGTGCAACATCTCCATCTTAATTGTAATTGAGCAGCGAACTTTTTAGCCAGTCTTGATTTTCAATTGAGGCATGTGTGTGTGTGTGTGTAAGTGTGTGTTTGAACCGCAGCCTGCAGGACACAACTAGAAACCAAATCACGTTTCAGTCTAGCTGCGCTAATTTAAGAATGCGTTAACAATTTAAGAATAGCGCTTATCAGGCAGCAAAAGAAAAGGCGCATGAAAATGGAAAATAATAATAACTTGAGCTTTGGCAAAAGGAATAGAATAGCCAGATGGGGTGAGCGGGTGGGTGGCGGTGCAAAAAACAATAGTAGTATTATAATAACATTGAGAGACATTTGCTGAAAGCATTGCGGAGGCAAACTGCCAGCTGCATTTGAAATGCAAAGCGTAAAAATAATAAAAATACATTAGCTGCAAACTTTTCGGTCTCTACTCGTTCTCGTTCGCGTCTTCTTCTTCGCCTTGGTCCTTGGTCCTTGTCGTCCTTGCTGTCTTGTCGCCTTGTCAGTTCGCTGCCGCTGCTGTCAGCGCAGCAAGCAAAATACAATTACCTTATGTCAACGAATTTGGCAAGTGGAGCATACTTCAAAAGTAACAGCCATTACAACAGCAACAACAACAACAGAAGGCCAACGCACTTGCCACAGATAAACGGAGACGGCTTCAGTACCGCGTAATTATGTATGCGGCTGGATGGTATATAAAAAAAACACACACACACACACAAACAACAAAAAGAGCGCCATAGAAAAAAAAAACCAGCAACACACAAACGCCAAACGAGTATGAAAGAAAAAGATGTGAAACAAAAATGCCTCGTGGCATAAAAATTAAAATGCTTGCCGGAAGCTGAATCTCAAACAAGCGCCCAAGGCTGTAATTCCACGTGAGGAACAGAACAACCCAACCCTCCTCCGGCCAGGATACATACATGTGAATGTATATATGTATATGTATATGTATATATGTACAGCTGTAGCTGGTGGCGCGAATATATCTTGTTGTTAGTTGTCGCCACCTGCTGCTGCTGCCGCTGCTGCCTCAGTTGAGATCAAATAATAGATGAGCAACAACAAGAACACGCTCCAACCACTTTGACGATGACAGTCCGCTTGTATACAAGTACAAGCCCCACCTCCCCTCCCCCACCCCCTTTACCCACCCCTTTATATGCCCGTTGCATTTAAGCCAAAAGCGAGGCGCATTTTTAATGAGATACTATTCAGCAGCGCCACCCTGTTAATGAGCACCAGCATGACAGTGTACAACGGAGCCTCAGCTCCTCCTCTTCCTCCTCCTGCTGCACAGGCGATTTACCAACTACAACTGTCACAAATACATATGCGACACACCAAAAAACACTAACACTAACACAAACACAAACAACATTAAATGAATAGCCAAGTTCTGACCAAGTTCTAAGGCCTTGGCCAGTTTAAATTCCAAGCGGTGAATTGTTTTACAGCTTACAAAATATGTATACAAAATATTTTAGAGCATAAAATTTAGCATTTCTTAACAATCAGCCTGAGACCATACATTTTGTATGCATTTAAGACCGTTAACCAACATAACTTAATGGTTAATCAACCGATTTCAAATATCAATACGAGTGTAGCCTACTAGGGTCACCCTGTGCCCAGAGTTGCATACCACGTCTTTAAATACAATGCAGCATACACACACACTTACTTGCTTCTGCGAGTGTATGTGTGTGTTTCTGCACAGCATGCAGAATATAATCAATGTAGAATTCAAAAATATCGTGCTCACCTTCACTCTCTTCAGTTATTACTTCATTGCTTCTCTTTGCAAATTACGCAACTGAGCGCGGCTCTCTTAGCTCGCTGCAATTGGCAACAACAAATCACTTTACATCTATTTTGCACATCACACTTCCAAAAAAAATCAACAAAAAAACTCGGTGTAACAAAAACCTTATTTCATGTCCGCTTTTAATTTGCCATCTTCATTTCAATTTACATTTTGCAATTAATATTTCTTTGAGTAACAACAACAACGCAAACGCAAAAGAAAAGGACACTGCAAAAAGCAACAACAAGCTGCACGCGCACTTAAAAAAACACACACAAGAGCATTTTTCAGCGATTCTATTATATTACAAGCACTGCTTAACTATTCGATGTACTAGATAAACACAATATAAGTATTATTTATGACGCAGCACAGTTTTAATTGTAGGTTTCTGCGCACTAGGCTTATTGGGTTCTCCGCCAAAAGTTGCGTTTCTTATTGAGTTTGCCGCCAAAAAACGCATTTCGTTTTGCTTTTGCATTCGCAATGCATGTGGTTTTGTTGTTTTTGGAACTCTAAACAGGCACTTGCAGTTTTTTTAATGTGTTTCCATTTTATTGTGTATAAATAAAGTTAAGTTCGAACGAAAAGGAGTTAAATTCACTTCGCGGAAAAAATGGCCGACGCCACCGATCAAGCAATGCACCGATTTGAGTGTGACCATGCACTCGAAAGATGCTGATGCCAAAATGAGGATCTAGTATTTTTGCATAATTGCTCAATTTGGCAATGTGTTTGACCAGCAGGTGGCGTTGTTAGAAGAATGGGACGTCACATTTCATGTATGTCAATGCAATTGCGCTTCTTCTTAACTGAGCCCCTATGGGAAATTGAATCTTAAATATCTTCTTTGCTTATCCGACAGTTTTGATATTTTCAGGGCATTCAAATTGGCAAATAACGTATGCATAAGCATAAGTTGCAATGCAAACTGAAAAAATACAACCAATTATAAAGGTTCATTCTCACTTGTACTTATTTCCCCCGACAATAGCTAATGCTATTAATTTTTGCTTATCACAATCGCTATTAATATGAAATGAATGCTACCTGGCTATGGATTTGTAGTGTTCTTCGGCCAAGTATCTGGCCAATTACGCACATTACATATGCACAATGATGAGTTTCTCTTTCGGATTTAGTGGGTGCAGTCGTATTTCTAGCTGCTGCTGATCGAAAAATCAATAATTCATGAGAGGCGGCTGTTGGCATTCCAACAGCCAACTGCCAACTGCTACCCACACCACAGGCAGCTGCTGACAGAGCGTGTTTTTGGTAATGCAACATACAACATACAACATACGCATACACAATATACAAAACACAATACGCATATGCAAAGTAAACAAGCCACAAAATGAACATGGCAGCCACGGTAAGCAGCTTCAGTTCAGTTCGGCTCCAGCTTCATTTCCTTTTACAGCCAGGACAGCGTGTGTCATGCTCCCGGGCGTCTTCGATTTGTCTCCTTGCTGCTGTCACCGCAGCTTCCTCAAGTTTCTTAACGAAATTATTGTTGCCTACATTTGAGGGCACGATAGAAATTCAAGTTCGAGTTGGGTGTGTTCGTTTGTGGGTGTGTGTGTACATGTGTACATGTGTGGGTGTCTATATATGCCACTGTCGCTGTCTAAGTCTATTTTACAAAATTACAAATTTGTTACGCTTGCGGCTTTCACGCCTTTTCGTATGACAGTCGCGCCTTGCGACTCCTTGAGTCCTTGAGGCAAAAGAAATACCCAAATCATTTGTCTTATCATGAGCTTGTCTCTTTGTGCTTGAGCGTGTTAAACAGATTTGTCTAATGCCACAACACCTGGCTGCCTGTCGCTGCTTATCAGCTGGCTGGCCAATCGTTGCAATTAATGGCACTCGCTTTATGCGCTTCCAAGCGTTTGCACATCAAATGAACCAGAAAGCAGCAAAATGTTGCACCTACGTGGGGCATGCCACGCACGCCTGCCAGAGTGGCAAGAATAGTGCATGGAGCAGCTACGTGTGCATTTACCCAATGCTGTGCATTTGAGTGTGCATAGATGTGTGTGTATATGTGTGTGTGTGTGTGTGTGCGCCCCAAAGTCTTTGCCTTTTGGCTTCTTTTTCAAATGCGGCTATAAATGTGTCATTTGCAGTTCCCAAATTGAAATTGTGCCCGTCTGCGGTTTGTGCAGCAGGCAGCAAGGCGCTTATATTTTTTGTGTTTGCCCCTCCTCCCTCCAACAACAACAACAACAATCACAGCTTAAGCGCACTGGGCAAAACAAAATCGATAGAGCTCAATGTGTGCGTGGCAGGAGGAGCGCGTAGTTTGCCAAAACGGAACTCGGGCTGGCCATTAAAATTGTCATAAATTCATGCATAAACGGCCCATAAAATACGATCGGCGAGTGCAACAAAAAAAGCGCTCGTAACTTTGACCTGTTGACCCGCTGCAGCCGCTCTATAAAATGTACCCCATTGAAACTCCCACCCATTTTCTTGCAGTGAACGCCTGTACACTGCCACATCCGCGGCACAACAATGGACACGCAGCTGCCATCGCCGCTGGACACATGACGCGGGACGATCAGATGCTCATCAGCAAGGGCGTCTATATTCCGTCCCCGTCGCCAGCACCGCCGCCAGATGGCTCCTACTACAACATGAACAGCGACAGATATCTATCCTATCCGCCAATGGTGAGTGCTATTTTCAATATTCTAAATGTGGAAAGTGTCTACTACAAAACTAGAACAAGTGGGGAAGGATTATCTTCAGCGTGCCGAAGATTTTATACTCTTTTCGAACCTATTTCTTTTGAAATATTAAATATTTATTTCCAGTTGTACGGCAGCTATAAGATATAGTGGTCTGATCCAGCCGGCTCCGACCAATGTGCTGTCATGTTGAATATTAAGTATCTGTGCAAAGTTTTATCGCGATAGCTTTGAAAACATGGGATTTGTGGGCAAAACTGACTTCCAGTTGTATGACAGCTATAAGATATAGTGGTCTGATACGGCCGGCTCCAACCAATGTTCTGTCCCTTTGAATAATAACTCTCTGTGCAAAGTTTCATCGCGATAGCTCAAAAAGTGAGGGACTAGTTTGCATACATACAGAGAGACAGACAGACGGACGGACATGGACAGTAACTTCTGGGGATCTCCGACGCTTCCTTCTATGCGTTACAAACTTCAGCACAAACTTTATATACTATTTGCTTCGAAAAGAGTATAAAAATGTATAGAGGAAGATAAGTTCACAATCTAACTAAGTCCTTCAGCTATATGGACTTTCTGAACGATCTAAGAGAGCATATGTGCTAGAGTGACTTGGAAGCCCGATATTATTAGGTGCTTCAGAGTTTAAAGCAGAATTGATATAGAGTCCAAACCATGTTCCAAACTACCTCGGGAACGCAAAGCGGTTCAGTTTTGGCAAAGTTATTGGATTTTAAAACCATTTTATGTGATTTGACAGCCTTATCGTATCTTGTTTTTGATAGTAAATTAAAAATTTCAAAGCGCTTCAGATTTTAATGCAGAATCGATTTAGAGTCAAAACCATGTTCAAAACTGCAACGGCAACGCAAATCGGATCAGTTTTGATCAAGTTATGGATGTTTTTAATGTTTGAAAGCCATTTTTATGAACTAGAAGTCTAATTGTGGCTTGTTTTTGATAGAAAATCGAAAAATTTAAAGTGTCTCTGATTTGTATGCATATTTAATATAGAGTCCAAGCTATGATCAATACTGTCTCAGGAACGCAAATCTGCTCACTTTTCCCAAAGTTATAGGCATATGTCTTAGTTCTGCGTACAGGGTATGCGCTAGTCGAGCATGCTCAATCGCTTTTAGTAGTCCCATTGAGCTGCAACACGCTTGCCACGTCACGTTTGATAGATTCCTTAAGAGTTCGCGCGGCTTAGCTGCAGCTGCAGCTGTGCTGTTAATTGCCCGCATCTGCAAGTGTCCTTTTGATCCTGTAATATCAGTGCACACTGGCGCGCAATGTATGCAATCAGATGCAGTGTCGCTGTCGCTTTCGCTGTCACTGTCGCCTTCGGTGCTTATGGCTAGTCACGGCCAAGGATTAGTTCGCGCAATTAGTCGGGAGTTTTATGCAAGGCGAAACCCGCTGCAAATCCAGCGCCATTTGCATCGCAATGAGCCAAGGGAGCAAAAGACTAACACACACAAGATATATATATATATACTTGATATGCATATACGCTAGAATATATATTCGATCGGAGGTGGGGATTGAGAAGGCAACTGCCATGTGGCAGCTGGCAGCTGCCAATGTTCGCTCCGAGCACAAATGGCTGCCAGTTAACTCGGTTCGACTTTTATAATCCGCGTGCCGCATGCAACGTTGCAACGTTAAGACAAATGACAAACTCAAAAGCATTAAGCTGCAGCTGCAACGGGGGATCTGCATGCTGCATGCCACATGCTCCTTTGTTGTCCTTGTTGCTGCTGTTGTTTGTGCTGCGCAAAAGTAAACATTATTTTCTCAAGACAATTTAATATAACACATACGCAGCGTGGCGCGGCGAGAGCGACGAAAGGCGACTTTTATGACGACAGCAGACATAGCTTACACTTTGAGAAAAACGCATTGCGAAAGCACGAACGAGAGCTATACTTTTTATATCAATTTGTACTTAGATGAATCTTGTTGAAAGTAGAACAATCGGTACTACAAATGGAACACCATATTTAAGAGTTAAGCTAGTAAGGTCATAAGTTTAATAATTGTAGAGCATTAACATTAAGTCTATTATTATATACTGAGCCCCAAAAGTTACCTTCAATAAGGCGCATATATTTTTGAAACAAGTCAAAGATAATTGATAGAGGAACTCTTTTCTGAAGATAAACAAGTGGGGAAGGATTATCTTCGGCGTGCCGAAGATTTTATACTCTTTTCGAACCTTTTTCTTTTGAAATATTAAATTTATTTCCAGTTGTATGATAGTTATAAGATTTAGTGGTCTGATCCGGCCGGTTCCGACCAATGTGCTGTCTCTTTGAATAATAAGCATCTGTGCAAAGTTGCATCGCGATAGCTCGAAAACTGAGGAACTAGTTTGCATACATACAGACAGACAGACGGACGGACGGATGTGGACAGTAACTTTTGGGGGTCTCCGACGCTTCCTTCTATGCGTTGCAAACTTCAGCACAAACTTAATATTCTATTTTCTTCGAAAAGATTATAAACAGATATACAATTAATACCAAATGTTGTTCTAGATTTGACACACATTTCGTATTCCAATTATGACTCTTTCGCTTAGTGTAGCTCACATGTGTATCCTTTTGAGCTCTTACGTCTGTGTGTGTGTGTATGTTTGTGTGTGTGTGGCTTCCTTACACTCAACAAAGTTCTGCGCCGCTTCACTCATAAAGGGTAGCAGCTTCTCAGCCGATCCTGTATCGCTGAGATTTGTGATTTTGAATACAAATATGTCGTGTATGCGACAAAGTCAGCCAAAGTGTTGTGCACCCACATACTATTACCAGATTTGCTCACATTCCGCATGCCACTGACCTGATGAATGCTTTCGTGAGCTTTCTCAGCTTGTGTCGCATTGCTAACCCAATATAAATTCCACGAATTCACAATAAACATGAACGAAAATCAATTTTCGAAATTTATTACCCTCGTTCCGTTGCGTTCGGTTTTTTTTTAGGTGTGTGTTATATATATTTCTACGATATGTGTATACGTTTTTATCACTGCCGCTCTAACTGACGACAACGGCTGCTGCTGCTGCTGCTGCTAAAGGGGTGTAAATGTGACAAGTTAAGACGACACTCAATGCGGCTGACACTCGACACCCGACAGCCGACAGCCGACACCCTTGAACCAACATCCCTGCCCCTAGCTCCTCGCTCCTTGCTCCTTTTCACCCCCTTCTTTGGCCTGTCAGCTGGCATTTTATGTCGCTGCCAGGCCAATAATTGTATAAATTAGAGATGCGAACGAAATGCAGTTAGCAGACAGACCCCAAAGGGCTGCTAGCTGCAAGTGCCACTCGGCAACAGCCAGAGAGATAGAGAAATATGCTGGGACTAATGTAATAATATTTATGCCAGCAGCTGACCAGATTTGTATAGTTAGGGCCTAGTTGCTTTATGCGATTTCGGCCAGTTACTCAAACGTTGCCGTTTGTTTACTGCGGCTAACAGTTAAATGATGGAGCGATATCAGTGCTATATCGGAGGACAGCTGCTCGCTAAGGACTCGCCTAGGACTCCAATGCGCCATTGCACAATGTTAGTCCATTTCACATGGGAGACAAACCTTTTGTTTGCGGTTTTTAGTCAACGGGGGAGAAAAATTCAATTTCGGTTTAGTTGGGCCCAACAATGGCAAATGTGTGTGCGAGTGTGCGAGTGTGTGTGTATGTGTGTGTGTGTGTGTGTGTGTGTGTGTGTGTGTGTGTGTGTGTGTGTGTGTGTGTGTGTGAATGCCTCTCCCTCGCTCCTTTTGTGGAGCATGCTCGTGCGAGCTTTTTGCTCGTACACACATAAGAAATGTTTTGTGGAGCCAAATTGAATTATTTGATAAACATCATTAGAAAAATTACAAAATATATAGAGCACTCAGCGCGCAGCAACAAATCAACAGAGAGTGTCATAGAGACAGCAATAGAGAGAGCGAGAGTGAGAAAGAGCGATAGACAACATTTGTAGCAGCTGTGCGGTTTTGTGTAGAACATTTTTGGCCTGGCCAGCACAGTAAATTACTTTTTTCGGTGCACAGATGTCGTCTCTCTCTCGGCCCAAATGAATAAAAACAATTTATAGTAGTAAATCAAATTAAATTTCAATCGAATGCTTGACACAAAACAAAAGATTCATTCACAAAAACCAAATCAAAGCGCAGTAGGAGAAATGACAAGGACAATTTCGGCTGACAGGATATGCGCGGACATTGAGTTGGTCCAAAGTTGATTGCCTCTGTCAGCTAGGCAGCACGCTTTCAGTGCTCCAGTGCTACAGTGCTCCAGTGCTCATCAGCGCTCGTGTCCCACGCTGCGCATACGTAATTTAATGGAAGCTCACCAAATGCGGCTCATTAGAGTCGTTCCTTTTTTTGCTGTGCAGTGCTGCGCAGCGCTAAAGCCGTCAGCTTTATGGACTTGCAACGCCTGCTCACAGACACTGGGTATATAGCAAGTTGCGAACCAACATGAAACTATTTAAGCGGCAATTTGTATTTTATTGCCAATTGCGTTCTGGACAACAGCAACAAAAATACAAAAAAAAAGACGAAACTTTGCTGCAAACTGCTCTTCTCCGGCCCAGTCCGCTGCAGTTGATAAGTTAAATGCTGGCTGTAGCATTTGGATATGCGCGCCAGTTGGGTGTGTGTGTGTGTGTCCTTTGGCAGGACCAGGACGTGCATGTGCAAAGTGGCGTCGTAGCCAAAACTTAACTATGGCTCACTTTGTTAGCGAGTTGTGCACAGTTTGAAATTCAATTAGTTTTGTGCGGGCTTCGGGCCTCGGGCCTCGGCCACTTGGTATTGTCGCACTTTAAGAAGTCGTGTCTGGTGAATGCTGTCTATCCTGTGTCAGCGACAGTTTGCCAAAGTCAGCTAGCAATATCACGCATACGCACTGTTTCGATCGAACGAAAGGAGTGCGAGCTGTGTTTAAAATTCAGAGGCCCGCGCAGCAGATGTCGATTAAATAAATAAACGAATACACTCGCAGTAGTAGTGTCCATAATTTAATTTCAGAGCAAGGAGGCAGGAGGCCTTCTGGCGCCGCTTCGCTGGACTTAATGCGTAAGTTTGATGGCTGTAGCAGCTTTAGTCCTTGGGGTAGTCATACATTTGATATTCTATTTACGCAAAATGAACTCCTTGCCAGCCCGGCAACTTTAACAATAACGACAATAATGAGCCTTGGCCTCGGCCATGCCGAATATGTTTGCCCCAAAACAGAATTAGCGCCCCAGCAGCAACAACAACAAAGGACCTTCAAGTGGGCACAAGCTGAAAAGTTTTGTGTGAGCAGCCCAGGACAAACCCTTTACTGATGCTGCTCTGTGCTGCTGCTAGTGCAACAAATTGCTGAGCTCTGCTGAGCTCCCCCAACCCAAGCCAAAACTCAAGTCGAAGTTTTCGTTAAAGACAATTTAACTTTGTAAACTGATACAAAATGTTCGCCTTGGTATACTTAAGTCCTTTTATCCTAAACTACCAGGCCCAGTGCCGCCTGCCTTCCTTGTTAATCAGTGTGCGTATCCCCCCTGCTAATGTCCTGTTGGCTACGCCCACAACTGTTGCAACTAGGTAAGCAAACATCCTTATCATTGCACAATTTTCAATACATAATATCGAGGCGATGGCAAAAAAGTATAAGATGCAGTGCATCAGCTGGTCAGCTCTCCAATATTGCAATTAGGCACGCAATCCGCCGCTCAAGTTGAAAGTTTTTCTTTAGCCAGCAACTTAAAAGTTGCAAACAGCAGCAGCCTACCTTGCCGCACCTCCTTTAGGTGTGTGTGTCCTGGGCGATAAACTTGCTCTAACTAACGAAAAAGAGTTTTGCGCGCAACGGCAGCCAGCATGCGAAACAATTTCCAAACTGACACAAAGTGTCATGTCAATCGAAGTAGAATATAATATTTCTAACTAACGCAACTTGCAGCAAACAAGCAGCAGCAGCAGCAACAGCTAACGAAAAATGCAGCAGCACAATTGTTACCAAACTTGCAACTTGTCTTCAACATTGCAACATGTATGCAACATGAAAAAATGCTTGCAACATCACCGAACCTATAATTATCACATTGTTAAACAGCGCACAAAGTCCAAGTCGATAAAGTTATAGCTGTAAAGATATGTGCGAGATTGAAATCGTGTACTATCTATAAAGGACTAACCTTTGCACAGTTATTACTCCACAGCAAAATTATATCCTTCAAATTGTATGTAACAAAAGCAGGAATGCTTAGAACTTGAGCTCACTCCATGCCTTCTCAACTCTCATCTCTTGGTTATTCTTGTATTCTTGGCTCTGCTCCGCTTTGCACTGTTTTCATATCTATGCCGACAGTTAAATGAGAAAACTTTTACATTCTGCTGCTTCTGAGCCGTTGAGCCGACGAGCTGCAGCCGAAACTGAAACTGAAACTGAAACTTAACCTGAAACTGAAGCTGAACCAAAAGCTGAGCAGCGAAATGGGAACCTGCTGAAGTTCCTGCTGGAGATATGCATAATTATGGCCAGGCTACACTGCAAAAATAGTAGAGAAACAAATAAGAACATTTTTGCAGCAGATGAAGTCAGAAAAGCCATCTTTATACTCTTTTCGAAGAAAATAGTATATTAAGTTTGTGCGGAAGTTTGTAACGCATAGAAGGAAGCGTCGGAGACCCCTAAAAGTTACTGCCAGTATGCTAAGAATGGCAAAACAAATTGATTTAGCCATGTCCGTCTGTCTGTCTGTCTGTCTGTCTGTGTATGCAAACTAGTTCCTCAGTTTTTGAGCTATCGTTATAAAACTTTGCACAGAGACTTATTATTCACAGGACAGCACATTGGACGGAACCAGCCGGATCGGACCACTATATCTTATAGCTGACATACAACTGGAAGTCGGTTTTGGCCATATGTTCGATATTTTCAAAGCTATCGCCTTAAATTTCCTTTTACAATTGAACATCAGTATAACTTATCAATGTTAAAAGTCTCAAATAGATTGAGTTATAATTAGCAAAGATATGCGTCATTAAATATTTCGGTGGTGCAGTTAGCAGAGTGAAAATTGCCTAAAGGTTCGAAAAGAGTATAAAATCTTCGGCACGCCGAAGATAATCCTATCCCACTTGTTTTATATAAGTTGATTGTTTTGCTAGCAACACAAGATAAGCTTATAAATTGATGTGTTAGACTTCTTTCAAGAATATAAATTTACTCCAACCATATGAAACTTATACTAATTGAAATCTGTGCACATCGTTATAGGAATACCCAACGGCGCTGGACTTCAGTGGATCACCGCTGGCGCTGCCGCTGACGCATCTGCAGCCGATGCAGATGTCGATGCCCATGACGGTCACGTCACAGGCGGCGCTGCTGCAGGCGAGCAACGGATCCGCCACGATGGTGGGCAATGGCAGCGCCTGTGGCGTCGTCGGTGGTGCGGGTGGTGGCGGCACCTTGAGGCGTGGCATTTTGCGTGGCGTGGTGGGCGTGCCGCAGCCAGATGTGACGCACCACACGACGGCCGGCGGCGGCAGTCCGATGCAAATGCTGCACGACCTGCATCCGGTGAATCTGAGTGCCACCACGCTGACGACGAGCACCATGCTCAATGGCAGCATGACGACGGCGCTGCCACTGGGAACGTCGACGCTGCCACGTCAGCCGCACGGCATCCTCAAGGATCCCAATCGCAGTAAGCAGCAGCAGCAGCAGCAGCAACAACAGCATCCACACCAGCACCAACAGCTGCTTAATGCTAGTTTGGTGGGCGTGCCTGTCTCATCGGCCATGGGCAGCCTGCAGATCCTGAATCTGCCCGTGAGCAGCGCCGGGCTGGGCAGCAACCTGCTAATGACAACCAGCGCCACCTACGATCCGGCGTCGCTGAGCAGCTTCAATGGCAGCGGGCCCGGCGTATCGGTGGCCTACACGGATGCCGACGGGCATCTTGTATAGCTGTAGGCGGAGACTGGGGCCACCAAGGAGCCCCGGTACTGAGCAGAGCTTCTCCCATATGGTAACTACTTCTGCATCTGCATAAACACACATATACATACATACATATATACCTAAAATGTACTCCAACTCGACACTCGACACTCGACTCGTAGCTAGTTTAGCAGCAGCTTTCTCTCTCTCTTCAGCTGTATGTGTGTGTCTGCAGGACGTGTCCAGGATGATGCTCAGCAGCAACGAGATGCGGCACCATTACCTTATTCAAATCAGCTACAGAATTAGTTTATGTAAATTTCGAGTCAGCAACGACTCTCACTGCCCATAAAACATTGCGACTGTTTATTTAGATAAGAAAAACGCAACGATCTCATTGCGCAGGACGCGCTGACCAGTCGCACTGCTCCAAGGATTTGCCTTTTGCCTAATTAGCTGGCGTAGCAAGCGGCAATAACAAGCAGCCATAACAAAAACTTTTGAGCGCAGTAGCGTAAAGCGGTCAACAATTTTTGGAAATTGCTTCTGTGGAACGAACGGGAACCGGGAACCGGGAACAGGAGCAAAAGCAGGAGCAGCAGCAGCAGCAGCAGGAGAAATAGCACGCAGCCGTTTGACAGCTCCCTAGGGTGTACTCAGGCCTCAAGTCGATGGGCACGTGATTGCGCTGGGCGTGGCACACAGCTGGAAAAAAGAAAGCAAGTGGAGAAGGACTATCTTGAGCGTGCTGAAGATGTTATACTCTTTTTCGAATCCTTGGGCTGATTTCAATTGCTTTTATTTTACTGAAATGTATGCTAATGTCAACTGCGTGCGACTCCTTTTTTAATTCGCAGTTATACCTGCACCTATACATCCTATATCCTTTGACGCCTAACTTCGCTATTTATGACTCCAACTCTTTGAAACTGTAAACATTGATGAGATTTACGAATATTCAAGTGTGTAAGGTATTTGAAGGCTCCAGCTTGAAAAACATGTTAAATATGGCCAAAACCGACTACCCGTTGTATGGCAGCTATGAGATATATTGCTCCGATCCGACTAATTCTGACAAATGTGCAGTATATTTGAGTAATAAGTCTCTGTGGCAAGTTTCATTGCGATAGCTCAAAAGCTGTTGGAGTAGTTTGCATACATACTGACAGACAAACCGACATGGCCATACTAAAGGTAACTTTTGCGGCTCAAGCTTAGCTGAAAATGTATATAATACTTAATTCGAAAAGAGTATAAACAGTTGACAGCAGCAGCAAGCTAAGGCGAGCGATTAGTTGGCTTGAACTGTTGCTGCTGCCTGAAAGTTATCATGAGCAGCGCCCGCAGCAGCTAGTGGGCGTGGCACATTATCTGCAGGCGCCGCAGCAGCCTCCATATTCAAAGGCTTCCCGATTGCGATCTATGTTTGCCCCCATCCTCTGCCCCTACTCCTGCTCCTTAGTGAGTCTTAAGTGCTTGCCGCACATTTGCTCTGCTCGTCGCAGCCCAGCGAGCGTGACATGCTCATCTTGGGGACGCCATTAACTTCTGTTGCTGCTGGCCGCGCTGGAGCACATCATGACAATTCTATTATATGTCGCATCAATGCAATGCGAGCTGGCAAATGTAAAACACACACGCTCTCTAGACTCGCCGCTTTTAATGCCACCCTCTTTTTGCTGCCAAGGGCACAGCTAGACAGCTCCAAGGATGTGCATGTGTGTGTGTGTATTAGAGTGTGTGCATGTGTGTGTGTGTTAATTAATATTCATCGAGCTGTAACTACCAAGTTGCGACGACTGCAGACGCAGATAATCGCAATTGCAGCAGCAGTTTGAGCATCAATAAAAAATGAGCATTTGTAGCGTGTAGCGTCTCTAAGGATGCGAAATAGGAACTGCTGGCAGTCTGCCTGTCTGTCTGTATGAGACAGAGTTGGGGGACTCCAGCAGATCTAGCTAGCGCCGTGGAAAGTAATTAAAAATTAAATTAAATATATGTGAAATTAACGCACGCATAGACAAGGACAAAGGGAAATGAATGTAGCAAGCTTGTTGAGCAGCGCAAGGACTTTTGGAGGGGGAAAAACTAAAGTAAAATTAAGGATAAGCCACAATCCTTGCAGCCAGTGTCTATCAATTTTAAAGGCCTTGCAGGTCCTTGCAACACAGTCCTTGTCACGCCTCTCTCTCTCTCTCTCTCTGTCTCTCTCTGTCCCTGTCTCTGTCTCACTTCGCTGGCATTTCCGCTATTGAATAATTGTGATTGCTGTTCAGAGATAAAAGTTAAATGAGCAGGAAAATAAGGAAATTTATAATGGAGCTTAATGCCACAAGAGGCCAGACGTGTATTTATGTATGTATATATATATACAGCATACATATATGCAGTTTGTTAATCGATGCAGTGCTTCAGTTATAAATAATTAATAAATTTCAAACTTAACTGATTCCTTAAGCTAGTCTCAAACAGGCAATCTATCTCATTATTTTTGCTAAAGACAATAAATGCAAATGAGCTGAATATTTGTGAAAATTGCTAGCGATTGATAAGGTAATTGAGAGCTATATATATATATATCCTTGTTTGCTGAGCAGGACACGTCCAGGACTGCCAACACACACACACACACACACACACACATGCACATTAACATTATGTATAGCTTATACTCACATAGTGCTGCCAAAATTGCATGAAAAGCATTTAAGAATAAATAAAAATTCTAGGCCGTAAGTAGCTAAGCCAACTAATTAAACCTCTATGCGAGAGAACATGAACTAAGAATTAAAATCAATAAACAAAAAGGAAAAAGGAAAAAACAAAGTAAAACAAAGACCTACTCAATCAATATGCAAAATTTAATTTGTACAATAAAAGGTAAACTTGAAAAACAAAAAGCAGAAAACTAAGAACGACATAAATTTATGTAAAAGGACAAATGCAGGTATATATAGAAAAGAGACAGTCATACAAAAATAACAAAAACAACAAACAAAAAAACAATATGTAATAACAAACATAAGCATAAAAGGAAAACAAAAACAAAAAAACACACATACTAGTTGTAAATGTAGTTTAAATTTTCGCATCTCGTACTTGTAGTACTGTGTTTAACATATATAAGCGATCATTACTGACACTTGTCAGCCTCCCTATAAAGCTGTCAGAGACCCATGAGTGTGTGAATTAATCCGTGAATTAACTTAGATCTTAAGCGACTTGACGGTTACTCACCAAAACAAAACAAAACAAAACGCAGAACACTAATATGTCTATCAGTCAGTGTCTCTCGAATATACATACATACATACAAAAAACATACTATCTTGCTGTTTTTAAAAAAGATAAACTATCTCACTGCACTTTACGAAATATCTTGATTATAACTGAATAAACGAACGAAATCTATACATGAATGTAATTAGTATGAATGTGAGAGCAAATGTAAAGAAGAATCGATTTTTGATACAAAAAAAACTAAAATGTCTTCCCCGCATAATAGAGAATACGTTTTTGTTGGGTACGAAAGCAAATCGTGTTTTTTTATTAATAACAATTAAGTTGAAGTTTTTAAACATCATTTTCATACACAGCTATGGTACGAGTATGTATTTATTTAGTTTGTAATGCTAACATATGAAATGGGGGAAACTAAATAAGACTAAACATTAATTATTATGTTAAACGATTGCAAATTAGTTATATTATTATAATTATTATTATTATTATTATGCATAGTTAAAGCGTGGCCAAAGAGATTTGTTAACAAAGAAAATAATTATTTACATCAATCAATTGTTTGTTCTCAATTGCCTTGTATGATTTCAAAAAACACCCACAAACAGATCTTTAAACATATATACATATGTATATATATGAAGGCCGCAAAATCACACACAAATAAAACTTCTCTTGTTAATATGCATATGTAATATGTAATAATAGTTAAAAGGAGCGAAAAGAGCCGACAGACAAGACTTGAATACTGAATTTAGGTGTAATGGTAATTCAATCTCAAGCAACGTAACTAGAATACAACAACAGGTATATATAAGCTATATATATATATATAGTATATATACTAAATGTATAAACGAATAACCAAAACAAATGAAATCAACTATTGTGAATGTTTTTATGATGATTTAAGTTACTTTATGTAGCATCTATATTAGAAGTCTAAAATGCAGCATAACTAAGCGGCTAAGCGGTGTACAGAAGCAAGAGATTACAGCGAAACAATAAACAAACAAAAAACAAAAACAAATAACAAACTTAAACATAAGTTTATTTGCTAAAAACGCATAGTTTAAAGAAAAAGAGAAAAGAAAATAAAACAAGAAAAACAAACGCATTACGCATGCAGTCGAAAATTGTATAAATTAATTTGAAGGAATGGGAATAATGCATATGAAACTTATTGCATTTTTAAGAAATCTGTTAATATATGAATAAAAAACAAAAAACAAAAGAAAAAGAAATACTCAATACAAATGGTGTTTGGTTTGGCTTTTAAGTACAATTGAATGTCGTCGAGGAGCTGTGGCTGGGATTCGAGACGTAATCGAAGTGAGTGACGTAAAATGGAAGATTACGACAAAAGACAATTTAATGGTAAAACTTTCGAATCAATTTTCATCGAAGCCAAGCAGGTTCCATACGAAAGTAACTGCGAAACAAAGAGCACAAGCGTTGGGTCCACTACGCAGCAAAGGAGCAGCAGATACAGACGTTGAGAGATTGCCGAGCGTGTGTGCGCACGGCAAATGGAGCTGAAGTTGGGGTGGATGGAGGAGGATTGGATGGAGGATTGGGGGTGTGAGTAAGCGACGCCCAAGAAAGCATCCACTATCCGTCTTGCTTGGTGTGGCGCAAAAAATTGAATTCCTTGTAAAACTTACGAGCGGGCATTAATTCAAGAGCACCCACAGCCTAGGCTGCCCCCTGACCTGAGAGTAACACTTCAGATTGCGTATACGGCCCATTGGTTATGTGAGATGTGTGCTGTTCGGGCATTATTTTTACTCTCACTGACTTTATGATGCTCATTGCCGATGCGCCCAAATCGCAGCTCGTATTTCATTTAAATTGAACTTAATTAGTTCCGCCAAACAGCCAAATAAAGCATGCTGAAGAAGTGAAAAGGCGAAGTTCGGCTTCAATTGTGTAAATACTTTAGCTGCCACGCCCACATTGTGCTGCATTCGAGTTAACGGTATCTGCTTTTGATGCTTTTTCAATTAATGCTGGCTGGCTGGCTAGTGAGAAATGCAAAGGAAGCTGCAAGCTGGCAGCTTTGTAATGGGCTACAGTCTGGCTAGCTGCTGTTGATCTGAGCAGCCTTTTGTTATTTATAAATCGGTACTGTCGCAGTTCTTAAAAGGATTAACGCACCTTCCAAGAAAACCCTCAATTGCAAACGTCTACTCGGCAGGCAGTTCATCTGGTGGAGTAAATGGAAAAGTTTTCTTAGTACCACCACCTTGGCCAAAAACTTTATCCGGCTAAGCGAAAACAAAGCAAGTAGAAGAAAAAAAGCTGAGAGAACGCCGGAAGATTCGTTGCAGCTGGTCAAAATCACGACAGGGCACGAAACAAAAGCATTTGCCATAGCGGTAGAAAACTTTTTGTGAGCATAATCATTGTCACGGCCATTGACGCTGAAATTTGCAAATTATCAGTCGCATTCCCAGCTAGCTGCCATTCAGGTCAGATCCTGACAGTTGTATATATGCATACTAGGATTCGTGCGAACCACGGGAATCAATTCGAATTCAATGCGATTGAATGCAAAACCGCGTTCAGTCGACTATCTCTTGTTATCCTAGGTGAAATTCCAGGCGAGCACAAATCAATTGCATAACGTTGGCCAAACTTAAACGCAGTGCATACTTTTGGTCATGGCCACTGAAGAACTGTAAGTATTTTAATAAACAAATCACTGCATACTTTTCAACTGGCACACAAAGGCAACGCTCCCCAATTTGTGCTGCATAGTTTTGGTCTTATTCATTAAAGCAATGCATTATAACTTTTCAATAGAAGCAGCTCCAACTTGACCATAGACTATCGGATGTTTAAAGGTCATGGTGCGTTGCAAACTCAAGGACCAACTGCATTCAAGGATTATGACGTAATTTGGTTTGAAAAATCTCAATAGCATGAAAAGGTCATCATGAAGTTGTGAAACTTAATAAGAGACAGAAGGAGACTTTTCTGACCCAATAAAGTATACATATTCTTCATAAGGACAACTTGTCACTCTCTGAGATAGAGAGAGCGCATTTTAATAAAGGTTCAATTATCATATCCACGATAAATAGAAAATAATAAAAAATGTATCAATAATAAGTAAATTTGTATAAAATATACAGAAAATCTCTTCAACTAGCAGCAAAATGCAATACACATCATTTTAAAAGAGCTATGTTAATACATCAATGTAAATCTGTTAAAATGTATGCCCTTCTATGCGATTCTCAAAAATTCAAGTAAGGTCTACTAATGCTGATGTTATTTCAGTGACATATTTTGTGTGTAACAGTGATGTGCAGAAATATTGTTTTATTTGTATATTTTTGTTTATCTCAGACAGTTTCCTATCGCACCCACTCTCTCTCTGTCTTTATATCTCTCTCTGTCGTTATATCTGTCTATCTTCTCTCACTCTCTCTCTTCCATTCTGTGTCTCTCTCACCCGCTCTCTCTCTCTCTCTCTCTTACTATCACTCTCTTTCACCTCTCTCTCCAAATCTCTCACTCACTCTCTCTATATCACTATCTCGCTACTACTCTCACACTCTCTATCTTTCTCTCTCTCTCTCTCTCTATCTCTCACTCTCACACACTCTCTCTCACTCCCACACACTCTCTCTCATACTCTCTCTCATACTCTCTCTCTAACTCTCTCTCTCTAGTACTCTCTCTCTCATACTCTCTCTCACTTACTCTCTCTCTTAATCTCTCTCATTCTCTCTCTCTCTCTTACTCTCTCTCTTTTACTATCTCTCTCTTTCTCTCTCTCTGTCTCTCTCTCTTACTCTCTCTCTCTCTCTTTCTCAAATATATATCGCCTTTTAATAATTAAAGAATTTGTGGGTAAGACAAACTATAGAGGAACAGCATCACCCACATCTCAAGTCATACGTAATGAAATTACATTTCGCTTGCATAAACAATTTGTTATATTTATGAGCTGTATCTTTGTATTAGCCAACTGGAAACTGGAGTTACGCATTCGTTCCGGCAGCAATGGAAAACCGAAACACAGTCCGCCTTTATAGCGGCTAAGCTGCACCACACACGAAGAGCAAGGACTCTCTCTCTCTCTCTGCTCCCTCTGACGCACTCACTCAGTCACAGTCAGTCTTTTGTTTAGTATTTTCGCAAAATTCATTTCGAGGCATAGAAGATTTTAATATGCAGCACTTTATCGCTACGCTGCAGTGGTTGGGGCCACCCACTCAAATCCTTCGGCTCAAACACACACACACATGGCTAATTTATGCTCAAAGTTGGCTCAATGTTTATCTTCGCAGCAGGGAGGGTGTGTGTGATGTGGGCCAAAGGATTTGCAATGAAATGCACAATAATTCACATTCACATTACACATCCTGGTGCTCGTAATGAAACTAACTTAGAATACGAAACTTATATCAAGCCCTTCCAACCGAATACATCTCTATTGAATTCAAAAGCGCTGCTGACTCAGTCGCTTTTTCCGACAGCCGACAACGAAAATAATTCCTTGGCACTGATTTCATTCATTAAAAGATGATATTTTTTTTGGCAAGTTCAAGTTGAATGAAACGCATGCGTCCTATATGCTATACATATGTGCAATTCGATTTATTTTTACCAAGTCTATTACAAATACCTATAATATGCATGTACATGTATACATTTGGGCCACTCAGTCTTGGCAAGCGTTCAACAATCGATGGCGGCGATACTACTTAAAAATCCGTTTACAAATTAGACAAGAAAACAATTTTGAGAGATGTTTATTTTAGTTTTGTTTAATGTATACACGAAGTCATCTACATGCCATTCACTCGGACGACGACGACGCACGTTTCCCGAGCACGCAAAACAGCTGTTTCAAACACTTAGCCAGCCAGCCAGAGCTACATTTGCCGAGCAGCGGCCTCTGGGCTCCTAGAACCTACAGCCGCTGAGAGAGACCGACCAAAAGCAACAAGCTGCCAGTCGCCAGCCGCCCAACGAACCAAGTGCCCCCACTCCCACTCCCAATCCTCCAACCCGCCATGCCGGCGAGAGAGAATGGCTTATTGCCTTCGTGGCACAGTTGGCTCGAATGCGGCGAAAAAGTATATAGTAGAAGGTAACTATATTTCATTTTTTAAAGTTTTTTACTTTAAGCATGTAGTAGATGTTTTCAATATTTCTTTTATTTATTTAGTTACTCTACTAGAAACTCGAATACGCACTTTTATTTTTCTCTTTAATGGGACATTAGTTTAAATGTTTATGTAGAAGCTTTCAATACATCTTTTATTTATTTAGATATTCTGCTAGAGACTCGAATACGCACTTTGATTTTTCTCTTTAAGGGGACTTAAGTGCTTAAGTGTTTCTTATATTTGTCTCTTTGTTACTTTGCCTTAAAATTTTATATTCTTTTCCCTTATACAAAATTGGAACTAATTACATATAACTTTCTTAGGTTTCTACTACGGTAGCTTCAAATGTTAAGGATATATATATTTTTAATATCGGTAGAAACCGTGGCATCAAATTTTTATAAATCCTAATTTTTAAAATGAATAATTTTATTTCATATATTTGTTATTAATTTTTTAAAAATTTTCTAAAATTATTTATTTTGATTTTAATCAAATTTTCTGTGTCGACAGTTTATAGACGACATTATAAATACATATGCTTGAAGTGCGTTTTGCGTATACTCGCCCCACTGTGCCGTGAGATACAGTTTGCTCTGAACGGCTGCCGCATGCTGCGTGCCGCAGTATTCGGCACTCGGCATTTGGCAATCGGCAGTTTCGTAGTCGCCGTTGTTCCGTGCTCGTCAGTCTAGAGAGTAATATCGACACGAAAAGTAAGTTAGCCGTGGGTCCGTTGGCCCACAGCAGCTAGTATCGAGTATAGAATTTATAAGTATGTGCGCACACACTTACACATGTGTAGGAAAACTCATGGAAAGCGTGGAAAACGTGATTTCCAGCGCGTGTTGTGCTTCAAATTGTGCGATATTATGAAATTGCATAAGATAAATGCAGTTAAATGATGGCAAAAATATGAACAATTTGAGAAAAAATTCAGATTCTGTGCTAGTTTTTTGTGCTGCCCAGGGCTTTGCGTGTGATATTTTTGGATATGTGTGCGCTCGTGAATGCTTCGGGCTGCTTCGGGTGCGTTCGTGTTGCGATGAACCCAAAAATAAACTAACGACAGTGCTGCCAACCAAATTGTCTGCTCAAAAGCATTTGAATTGAGCATCGCAAGTAGAGTAGCAGATATATTGAAATCTCAAGACAAATACTAGATATGTTGGTGCGAGTGCCGGTTATACATATACTATATAGATAGTATATATAGATATATGTAAAATCGACGCTGCGTTCATTGCGTGCCAATCAGACCCTGGATTACTGATGGCCGCAGTGGGAGCGTCGCTGTGAATCATTTATCCAGTGAGAGTCCTTGTGCAAGGACAAAACAAAAACAACCACAAATATAATATATAATATCGAGCTGCTCAAGCATCTAAAATCTAATTATATAGTTTGATGCCTACACATATATTCATTCCTATTGTCATGCTCTGATCTCTAAAGAATGCCTAATCTAGCAGCTGTATGCAGACTATTCAGATACATATGTTCTCTCTACGTAACATCCGAGTATTTGCAAAACTAAAAGTCCACAGTAAATTTGGCAAGACACCAAAGAATATAATCCACCTATTTATACAATTAAACATACATATAGTATTATATAGACGACAACATTTGAAATGAGGCGCACATAACTTGTCGCAAAGCACGCGAAGAGGATGCAAAACAAAATGACAAACAAACAAAAACAAAATCAAAGCAAGCCGGCAGAACAGCTGAGCGAATTTGGCAAGCAAAGGCAAATGGCCAAAAGCCGACGAGCCCTCTGCGAGAGAGAGTGGGAGAAACAAAAAGAGAGAGAGAGAGTGATAGATAGAGAGAGGTGCTCTCAAGAGCTAGTAAACATGACAGCCAATTAAAATTTGTATTGCTATATCACTTAGAATCTAGTTATATTTTTAGCATGACAAAGGAATGAATGTGTGTGCATTTAATGAATACTTAATACTTAATTAAATGTGGTATAGATCGTTATTCTTTCGCTCTTCTACATGTCAACACTTAGGGACCTGTTTGAGTTAACCGGTCGCAAAAACACAAATATAATCGAAAATACTATACACAAGTGCAACTAATACTGATTGGACGCTGCAGTCGTTGCGTTAACCAGCAAAATGGCTGAAGCGGAAGGTGGCTCCGAGCAGGATGATGTCTCATTCCTGAGAACGGTAAGTGCTCAACATTTTTATAGATTTTTCTTTTTATACTCTTTTCGAAGAAAATAGTATATCAAGTTTGTGCTGAAGTCTGTAACGCATAGAAGGAAACGTCGGAAACCCCCAAAAGTTACTGCCAGTATGCTTAGAATGACAAAACAAATTGATCTAGCCATGTCCGTCCGTCTGTCTGTCTGCCTGTATGTATGCAAACTAGTCCCTCAGTTTTTGAGCTATCGTGATAAAACTTTGCACAGACACTTATTATTTAAAGGGAAAGCACATTGGTCGGAACCAGCCGGATCGGACCACTATATCTTATAGCTGCCATACAACTCGAAGTCGGTTTTGACCATATATCCGATCTTTTCAAAGCTATCGCCTTAAATTTCCTTGTACACTTGAACATCCTCATAGCTCGTATATTTTTAATATTTCGGTGGAGCAGTTGGCAGTGTGAAAATGGCCTATAGGTTCGAAAAGAGTATCAAATCTTCGGCACACCGAAGATAATCATTCCCCACTTGTTTTTTTTGGGGCAATCATTGAAAACAACAGCGAAAATCAATTACGTACAGTCAATAAAATATAACGGGGATTTTGCACAATTGATGTCATAAAGCACACACACACAGACCCTTATCCTAGATATCGCTCAGCCTAACGATGCGTAACAATTGAGAACTGCATGAATGGGGATATACGAATGTATTGCATTTATTTATGGGCGCCGGTTCACAGACACACCGCTAACTTTCTTTATGGCTGGCAATAAATTGCTGAAAAGTCAGGTCCACACTTTCAATCACGGCAGCACTTCGCCACGTACAAAATTTAAGGCCGATAAAGGCAGATTTGTCCGGACTCACTTTACATGAGCAGCAAAGCAAAGCAGATGAACACATCTATCAGCTGACAAATGCAATCATCTATCACCTGTGACTACTACACCTGGCGCCCCCTAAAATGACAGTCATTATGTGTAAATATGTGTATAGTTATATGTGTTATAAATAAATAGCACCGGAGCTGTCCTTAATCCTTCGAGGTCCACAGCCCGGGGGGCCAACGAGGTCAGCATTTGGCACCTTGCTGCAATAAATAAACATTCCGACTTTGTTTTGGCAGCAAGCGGGTTGCGATAGAGACACAAAACAGCCTACGGCCATTTCGATATGATGACCGTATCTATTTCGCGTTCCAGCGAATCACAGGACCTGGTCCTGGACCACTGGCCACCCGCAGGCTGCGTGACCGCAGCCAGAATTCAATAAATATGCTCCAAATATAGGCTACAAATACAACGATTTTTATGTTGTTTTGTTCCTACTCCGAGCATTTATATTTGGTGGCCTCTGGGAATGCTGGCTGGGCTGGTGTTGGTCTTGTTTTCCCCGGACAGCTACGCCAGGGGAGCACTTTCCTCTTCTTTTTTTAGTTGTTTGCCGTCAAATTAGACTTAAAGGCAATTCGTGCGAATTTATAGTAATGCCCGGTCGGATAATGGCTTGTAAATTGGCAGCTATCAGTGGACAAGTGATGCAAAGTCGAAATCGAATTCGTTGCACTTCAGATGCTCTAATTCCAGTTTGGATATGCATATATCTATCGGCACATAGTTGTAGGCTCAGTTGAGCTGGCCAGCTGGCAATGGTGATGGTGTTGCATCAGGATTTGGCATTTCGTTCGTTTCCATTTAAATTATGTAAATTGCTCGATTCGAAATCCATTACCGTTCATTTAACTTGGACTACACACAACAATTGCTGGCCGCAATCCCAACTGACTTGGCAACGGGTTGCAGGCTCGAATCGGGGTCGGTGTTGCTATTGGTGTTGGTATTGGTGTTTGGGCGCTTGTGGTCGGGGCTTGTTGCCTCAAATACGACACAACAACAACAACAACACCCACCCAGCCAGTAAGCCCAGCAAAGCGTATCCATTTCATCGATTCATTGCCAGTTGCCTCATTTTGCGTGCGCATAGCTTTTGGTTGACTGGACATTCTGGGGGGCGCTGTTTGGGGCTTGCCAATTGCCAACTGGTATTTAGACGACATGCATGTTGCAAGAGGGGCGGCATGGGGCATGTTGCAAGTACATGTAACTTGCCATGGCAAAATTGATATGGAGTGTCGCCTTCGAGCCTCTGCACATAAACACTGTGTTTAATAATATGATCTGTCCATTTACAGGAAGATATGGTCACGCTCTCCTGCACAGCAACTGGAGAACGTGTCTGTTTGGCCGCTGAAGGTTTTGGTAATCGGCATTGTTTTCTCGAAAATATCGCCGATAAAAATGTGCCGCCCGACCTGTCCCAATGCGTTTTCGTCATTGAGCAGGCATTGTCAGTGCGTGCACTTCAGGAACTGGTGACAGCAGCTGGATCAGATACCGTAAGTGATTAACCGTTGTATTATCTTATCAGCATGTGCAGTGTGTCCACAGGAAATTGATTAGTCTTCACACATATCGAAATATGCATGAGCATATTGTTCATATGTCCCAAAATATATATACCAAATGAATATCCTATTACCCCTCTTGTACGCTACTTCCGTCATTTCCACCATCCACTTCCCAAGTTAATAATCTACAAATTGCTTATACACTCAAAAATGTATCACAATTCCAATTCCAAATATATCAAACTATAAACAAATATATGCACTATTTCTCTCTCTGCATGATCTCACTATAATTTCCATTTCTGTTTTACACAAATTGTAACCTATAAATTTCTCGTTATTTTTCAAAATTTTTCTAAATACACAAAACAGGATAGTCGACTTGTAAGTATACAGAACATTCTAAAATGGTATTTTGATTTTCAATTAAACTCGCGCTTCTTTCTCTTTTATCTATAACTATTGCTCTATCTCTCTCTATGTATTTTCTCTATCTCACTCTGCCGATCTAATGTAGTCGTTGTTCTTATTACTATACTATACTATATATCGCTATTATCGCTACTTCTGCTTCTCTGTCTCGTCTAGCGGGCTTCAGCTAGTCTAATCTAATTAGCGTTTTAATACTATGTGTAACTCTCTGTAAATGTTTCTCAAACGATTTGTGAAGGAGAAGAAGAAACCAGACCGTGGATTCAGTTATCAAGCACAAATCGACTGTTCTTTTGTACCGCATTTAACAACTCCATTTGACATACTTATCAATGAACTGTGAATTGTGCCTCGGATCTACTATCTACTACTAGTACTACCCACAAAAGCATCGTTCAACTCAAGCCTTGCATTCTCAATTAACTTCAAGTGCACAAACAACTCTCAAACCACACAATGCTAATTATGAGCACTTTGGAATGGCATATATATACATATTTTAAGTACATTGTGTTGTTTAATACTTTTATATTCTTTTTCTCCTCACCTTGATTGCAGTAGCATAGTAAACCCAAGCAAACCCCTCTAATCTGTACGAGGATTATTTAGTGATTGCAATTAATGAATACTTCTTAAATCTTTAGGGCAAAGGCACTGGATCTGGCCATAGAACACTGCTATATGGCAACGCTATACTCCTGAGGCATCACAACAGCGATATGGTGAGTTCGACTCTCAGTTTGAATCCTTAATAGTCACTAATTGGGTTAATTTCGTTTGCTTCGCAGTACCTGGCTTGTCTGTCCACATCATCGTCGAACGACAAGCTATCCTTCGATGTGGGTCTGCAGGAGCATAGCCAGGGTGAGGCCTGCTGGTGGACCGTCCACCCGGCCAGCAAACAGCGTTCCGAGGGTGAAAAGGTGCGCGTCGGCGATGATTTGATTCTGGTGTCCGTTGCCACCGAGCGATATCTGCACACGACCAAGGAGAACGAGCAGTCGATTGTGAATGCCAGCTTCCATGTGACCCACTGGTCCGTGCAGCCCTACGGCACGGGCATATCACGCATGAAGTATGTCGGCTATGTGTTTGGCGGCGACGTTTTGCGTTTCTTCCACGGCGGCGACGAGTGCCTGACCATACCCAGCACCTGGGGTCGTGAAGCAGGTCAAAAGTACGTATCCTGTTAGATTTAGACAAACTCCTTCAGTAGGTCTTAATCAGAGAGTTAGTTCAGTCGTTTAGCTCAAAGATTAGTTCAATCGAATATAGTCTGAACGATTCTGTACAACTCTATACTCCTTTAACACCCCAAAGGAATCACAACTAAGTTCCCTTCTTAACACCCCCATAGCATGGTCATATACGAGGGAGGCGTGGTCATGGCACAGGCGCGTTCGCTATGGCGTCTGGAGTTGGCGCGCACGAAGTGGACGGGTGGCTTCATCAACTGGTACCATCCCATGCGTATACGTCATATAACAACGGGACGCTATTTGGGCGTCAACGATAGCAACGAGCTGATTCTGGTGAAGAAGGAGGAGGCTTCGATTGCAACGACGACTTTCTGCCTGAGGCAAGAAAAGGACGACGAAAAGAAAGTGCTCGAGGATAAAGACTTGGAAGTAATCGGCTCGCCGATCATTAAGTATGGTGACACCACCGTCATCATGCAGCATTGCGAATCGAATTTGTGGCTCAGCTACAAGAGCTACGAAACGAAAAAGAAGGGCCTGGGCAAAGTGGAGGAGAAACAGGCCATCCTGCACGAGGAGGGCAAAATGGACGATTGCCTGGACTTTTCGCGCTCGCAGGAGGAGGAATCGAAGACGGCGCGCGTCATCCGCAAGTGTAGCAGTCTCTTCACCCAGTTTATCACGTAAGTCCCAGCGCTTGTTAACACAATTGACTCTACTAATTCATAATCCCCACTTGCAGCGCCTTGGAAACCTTGCAGTCCAATCGTCGCCATTCAATATTTTTCCAAAAAGTGAATCTCAATGAGATGGTCATGTGTCTGGAGGACTTAATCAATTACTTCTCACAGCCAGAAGATGATATGGGTAAGCTTCGCATTCCATTTAGTATATTAACTATTTGACACTATCTCTCTTTCTTTCTCTATTTTCCTTAGAACACGAAGAGAAGCAGAATCGCTTCCGTGCCTTGCGCAATCGCCAGGATCTGTTTCAGGAGGAGGGCGTCCTCAATCTCATACTCGAGGCCATTGACAAAATCAACATTATTACCTCACAAGGCTTCCTGGCCAGCTTTCTGGCCGGCGATGAAACTGGCCAGAGCTGGGATCTAATCTCCACTTACTTGTACCAACTACTTGCCGCCATCATCAAGGGCAATCACACCAATTGCGCCCAGTTTGCGAACAACAATCGCCTCAACTGGCTCTTCCCGCCTGGGCTCGCAGGCGTCCAGCGAGGGTTCGGGCATGTTGGATGTGCTCCACTGTGTGCTCATCGACTCTCCGGAAGCGCTGAACATGATGCGTGATGAGCACATCAAAGTGATTATATCACTGCTGGAGAAGCACGGACGTGATCCCAAGGTACTCGATGTCCTGTGCTCCCTCTGCGTGGGTAATGGCGTCGCAGTCCGCTCCTCGCAGAACAACATCTGTGACTTTCTGCTGCCCGGCAAGAATCTGCTGCTGCAAACCCTGCTGGTCGATCACGTGGCGAGCATTCGTCCCAACATCTTTGTGGGCCGTGTCGACGGGTCATCCATGTACCAGAAGTGGTACTTCGAGGTGACCATGGATCACATTGAGCAGACCACACACATAATGCCGCATCTGCGCATCGGATGGGCCAATACGTCCGGCTATGTGCCGTATCCGGGAGGCGGCAAGAAGTGGGGCGGCAATGGCGTCGGCGATGATTTGTACTCGTTTGGCTTCGATGGCGCCTTCCTGTGGACTGGCGGACGTAGATCTCTGGTAGTAGATGTAATGCCCGAGGAGCCGTACATTAGAAAAGGCGACGTCATTGGCGTTGCCATAGATCTCTCCGTCCCGGTCATAACGTTCACCTTCAATGGCGCCAAGGTCCGCGGCTGCTTCAGGGACTTCAATTTGGATGGCATGTTCTTTCCGGTGATGAGCTGCTCCTCAAAACTCAGCTGCCGCTTTCTGTTTGGCGGCGATCATGGTCGCTTGAAGTATGCCCCACCCGTGGGCTTCTCGGCGCTGGTTCAGTGCCTCATGCCGCATCAGATTCTAAGCCTGGATCCGTGCTTCTACTTTGGCAATCTAAGCAAAAACGTTCTAGCCGGACCCTGGCTGATTGAGGACGATACGCCGTTTGTGCCCAAGCCCGTTGATACCACAGGCGTGTCCCTGCCCAGTTCGGTGGATCAGATTAAGGAGAAGCTGGCGGAGAACATACACGAGATGTGGGCCCTGAACAAAATCGATGCTGGCTGGTCGTGGGGTGATGTTCGCGATGACTATCATCGCATCCATCCTTGCCTCACCCAGTTCGAGAAGCTGCCAGCAGCTGAGAAGCGTTACGACAATCAACTGGCGGTTCAAACCCTCAAGTGAGTATTAACAAGTGGGGATGGAATATCTTCGGCATGCCAATAATTTTTACACTCTTTCGAGTCTATGGATAGATTTCACTAGCTTATATTTGTTTTGCATATTGGAGGTAACTTTTGGGGGTTTTCGCAGTTTTCTTCAATGCACTACACACTTCAGCACAAAATGAATAAATTATTTTCTTCCTCAGAGTATAATAACCGTAGAAATGACATTAGAAGACTTAAAACTTACATAACTTTGCCAAAACTGAACGGATTTCTAAGTTCCAGACCATTTTGTTCATGGTTTTATCCTCTACATTTGTTCTACATTTAAGTTTAATAAATTTTTTACAATTTCATATTTTTTACTTTTTCCGAAAAAAAGCATGTACTCCCCCTTACTGTTTTTCGGGAAAAAAATATTTAAAAAAATATAATCGCGTAATTTTATTTTTAATCGATTTCGGGTGTTATAATTAATAGAAAAATCCATAAGAAAACCGATTCTGAGATGGTTAATTTTATGGCCTACAAATTTGCTAAAATTAACAAAAATTTTAGCTTGTAAATTCTTTTTTTCCCTTTGGAAACTTAAAAATCACATAGCTTTGCCAAAACATATCGGATTTTGAAGTTCCAGACCATTTTGTTCATGGTTTCTCGTCTACATTTATTCTACATTTAAGTTTTATCAATTTTTGAAAATATTCTATTTTCTTCGAAAGTGTATAACAAGACTATCAGTAAGTTCTTCCTATTGTAACGGTCGCTTCTCCACAGAACAATTATTTCGCTGGGCTACTATATAACCATGGATAAGCCACCAGCTCGCATTCGACCCGTCCGCCTGCCCAACGAGATATTCATGCAGGCCAATGGCTATAAGCCAGCACCGTTGGACCTGAGCGCTGTGACGCTCACCCCAAAGCTGGAGGAGCTCGTGGATCAGCTGGCCGAGAATACGCACAATTTATGGGCACGCGAGCGGATACAGCAGGGCTGGACGTACGGTCTCAACGAGGACTCCGAGAACCATCGCAGTCCACATCTGGTGCCCTATGCCAAGGTCGATGAGGCCATCAAGAAGGCGAATCGCGACACTGCCTCCGAGACGGTGCGCACCCTGCTGGTGTACGGCTACGTGCTGGATCCACCAACGGGTGAGGGCACCGAAGCATTGCTGGCAGAGGCGCAGCGATTGAAGTTCGCCGGCTTCCGGACGTATCGCGTGGAGCGCAACTATGCCGTCACCTCGGGCAAATGGTATTTTGAGTTCGAGGTCCTGACAGCCGGTCCGATGCGAGTCGGCTGGGCACGTGCCGACTGCTATCCGGGTGCAATGCTGGGCAGTGAGGACACCAGCTGGGCGTTTGATGGTCACAATGTGAGTATGCTAGGGGCTATCGGCAAACTGCCCTGCCCATTTACATATTTGACGTAAGCATATATGGGTGAAGGTCCTGCCTGTTGTGGTAACGTGATGAGCTCACATCGTTAGGTGCGCCCGCCTTAATGACAAGATCAATTGAAAACCCCACCCACATGATTATAGGTAACTAAAATGCACGCCGGATCCATTGAGCACTTTGGTGTGCGCTATGAGGCTGGTGACGTCATTGGTTGTTTCATCGATGTTAAGGAGCAAACGATCAGTAAGGACCCTAGATGCACTAGCAACGTTGCAAAAACACGTTGTTTTACTTATTGAAATTTCGTTTTGATCGAACGCATTTTGTTTAACTCTTCTCTATTTATTCAATAATTATGTTTCATTTCTAATCATTATTTTTGTTAATTTAGCGATACTCTCACATCTGATCATTAACCCCGAAAAAAAATGAAATCAACGGTCTTAGTTATATTTCCCACCTTAGATACCATATAGTCCCGCTCTAAATTTGAACATTAACTTTTTAGGAAGAGAAAGTCTACGGTGGCAACAGTGAATCCTTCGGGAAACAGTGTGGACTCTGGGGATATAGTCGGAGTCTTTTTAGATCTAGCCGATCATACAATTAGTAAGAATCGCTTGAACATGCTTGTTTGTTGTAATGTAAAAACGAAAACAAAAACAAAATCCCCCAATAAGATTTGTACATCCGTGCTTTTGATATCTACTAAATGTCAACCAGCCATTTCAACCGTTAAACGTTAAAGGTAATCGCAATACGAGTACGCTGAGTACATTACATGCATACACAGTCCAAATGCCGAAAATGTAGTGTCCATTTCGCTATGTGACCCACCGACCTGGATATAAACTAGTCAATATAAGTCAGGGTATCATAAAGCATACCAATCCGATTCTTGTTGTATACAAAACAAAAATATACATTTTTAGTCACATTTTTTGTAGTCTTTAATTATTACTACAATATCATATATATCTTTCCTCACGTCCAACAAATGTCCCATGCCCTAACACCTGAATTTTACTGTTACTTTGTACACGAACGCCTAACAATCGCATAATATCGAAGGACTACCTGAGCAAAAGGTGACACATCAGCTCATCTAAAAAGCTTATTACTTAATTGTATTGCCTGTCATTACACCCATAGTGTTTAGTTTAAATTTTAACTAATTTCGGAATGAAATCGAAGCTGAATATTGTATATAGTATACAAATCGGTTGCGGTTTCATTCCGGCTACTAATATAATACTCAAATTTGGCATGATAGCTAACAGCTGAATCAGTTTAATCTGCTTTCTTTTTGGAAAACTAAACCAATTGCTAGAACTGCAAAGCAAATTGCAAGCAATCTAATACGCACGTACTTTACATACGACTTTTGCTTTGTTTCTAGTGCGATGTGACTTTTTTAGAGTTCTGATTCCTAAAAGGCATCGATTTTGGCCTGAATAGAATTCATAATTTATTTAAAAGTGGCTTCGCTTAGATATTTATACAATAACAGTAACTATTGAGCTGTGATGTCCAGTGAGCTAAACTATATTTTCAAAATCCGCACAGGCTTCTCACTGAACGGAGAACTGCTCATGGATGCCCTGGGTGGAGAGACAACATTCGCCGATGTAACAGCCGAGGGAGTGGGCTTTGTGCCCGCCTGCACCTTGGGTGTGGGTCAGAAAGCACGTCTGATTTATGGCCAAGATGTGGACTCGCTCAAGTTCTTTACGACCTGTGGTCTGCAAGAGGGCTATGAGCCTTTCTGTGTGTAAGTATTTGCAGCACAAGTATATATTTATGATGCAACTTCAAATCGATGCCATACACAGCAATATGCAACGCCCTGTGACGCATTGGTATACCAAGGATCAGCCGATATTCGAGAATACCGAAGAGATGCCCGATTGCCGCATCGATGTGACGCGTATTCCAGGTGGTGCTGATACTCCGCCCCACTTGAAGATCTCGCACAATACATTTGAGACGATGGAGAAGGCGAATTGGGAATTCCTGCGTCTCTCCCTGCCTGTCACCTGCATGAGTGACTTCATCAGTGAGCAGGAAAAGGCGAGACGCTGGGAAGAGATCAAGATACGCCAATATCGCCTAATGCGAGAGGCCCAGGAGGCGGCTGCCCAGCTGCAACAGACTCAGAGTGCAGCACACATGGATCACATGCTAAAGGGTGGCTTCAATATGAACGATATTAAGGGATTGACCCGCAATTTCGATGATCATACCGAAGCCGAAGCGGAGCATATGATGCGTGGACCCAATCGACCACCGCGGAAAGGATCTCTCACCCGCAACATAACGTTTGAGTCGGACATGACGGCGGCTTTGGATGAGATGCAACGCTCAACTTCAGTGTTGGACATGAATGGCCTGGGTGAGGACTTGGATGACAAGAAGAAACGTGGTCGCAGCCCTTTCAAGTTCTTTTCAAAGAAATCGCGGGATCAGAGTCGCGAGAAGAACGGTTCCAGAACTGCAGACACCTCCTTGGAACGTCGCAATACAGTAGCTCATGGCAGAAATGTGGTTAACCAGCAGATGACAACCAGGACACCAGCTCTGCGACTAAACAATGTAAGTGTAAATGATAGCTAGTAATCTATATGTACATCATATTAAGTATACGCACCTTACAGGCCGAAATACCACCCAGTCCCGTGCAACAGGGTCCTAAACAGCTGAGTTCCTCAAACTTGGGTCAACCGAACGTGGAATCATCGGGAAATGAGATGTTCGATGCGGAGTGCCTTAAGCTAATCAACGAGTACTTCTATGGAGTGCGCATTTTCCCCGGCCAGGATCCCACGCATGTGTATGTGGGCTGGGTAACCACCCAATATCATCTGCACAGTCAGGAGTTCAACAAGAGTAAAGTGCGACGCGGCTCGGTCTACATCGAGGATTACTATGAGGTGCCCATTGAGCGCATCGATCGTCAGAGCTGCTACGTTGTACGCGCCGACGAGCTGTTCAATGAGGTGACCCAAGATGCCTCCGGCAAGGGTGCATCGCAGGGCATGTTTGTGGGCTGCTTTGTGGATACGGCAACGGGCATAATACGCTTCACTTGCGAGGGCAAGGACACCTCGCATCGCTGGATGATGGAACCGGATACCAAACTGTTTCCCGCCATCTTCGTCGAAGCCACCAGCAAGGAAATACTACAAATTGAGCTAGGTCGCACGGCCACAACACTGCCACTGTCCGCCGCAGTGCTGCCCACCAGCGACAAGCACATAAACCCACAGTCGCCTCCACGTCTTAAGGTGCAGTGCCTGCGTCCGCATCAGTGGGCACGTGTGCCCAACACCTCGCTTCAGGTGCATGCGCTCAAGCTCTCCGATATACGCGGCTGGTCGATGCTGTGCGAAGATCCTGTTTCGATGCTGGCGCTGCACATACCCGAGGAAGATCGCTGCATTGACATACTGGAGCTCATCGAAATGGACAAGCTGCTCTCGTTCCACGCTCACAGTCTAACGCTCTACGCCGCACTGTGCTATCAGTCGAACTATCGTGCCGCACATGCGCTCTGCCAGCACGTGGATCAGAAGCAGTTGCTCTATGCCATACGCTCGGAGTACATGAGTGGACCGCTGCGTCAGGGCTTCTATGATCTGCTGATTGCCCTGCATCTGGAGTCGCATGCCACCACAATGGAGGTATGCAAAAATGAGTTTATAACACCGCTGGGAGCCGAACTGAAGGAGCTGTATGCTGACGATGAAATGCGTCACTCGCTTCGTTCCTTAGTCACGGAGTCAGTGCGCCCGCAGCTGCGTATGACGGAAATCACGTAAGTGCAGTCGATCTAAGTAAGCAACTCTTAGCAACCCATAGATCAGTTCCTTGAGTAACCACACTGTAAAAACGCTTCAACATTTAAACACCTTAAACATTTCAATGCAATCAATCAATGTGAATCTTTCTTCGAAATGCGCCTGTGGTTCTGGTATGTGTTGTTCCTGTTTGTTCATTACTCATTTTATTTCCAAATACTTTCAATCGAAAAAAAAAACACCTGCACTGATCCAACACTCTATGCACCACCAACCGAAAACCACCACAACAACAACAACAACTACAAATCAACCCCGTTCAGACCCCCTGTGATTGCAACATCTAGTATGCCAAGTGTTTCTAGCGAACCGATACCCAACATCGATGAGTTGTACTCCCCGAAGTTCCCATTAGAAGTAGTCCGACAATTTGTCATGGAAGCTCTCAAAGATGCTGTCGAAATTAATCAAGTGCATAACCGCGATCCCATTGGCTGGACAAACGAGAACCTGTTCTTGTAAGTATTCTATTATACAAAGGAAAACTTGTTCCTATTATAGTTCCTATATTTGTTTTACTCGTAGACCACTTATCAAGTTAACGGATCGGTTACTGTTAGTAGGCGTCCTTACTGATGAGGACGTACAGAAACTATTAGTAATGGTGGATCCAGAGACTTGGGATGCCACTTTCACGAAAGGTGGGAATGGTTCAAAGCGCAGCATACAAGAATGATCCAAATCACTTGACAAAACTGAAATTAATGTTTATTTAATATGCTTAACTAAACTTTACAGAAGGGAAAGACGAGCATCGCAAGGGCCTGCTTACAATGAAAATGGCCGAAGGAGCCAAGCTGCAAATGTGCTACCTGTTGCATCATCTTTATGATACACAGCTGCGCCATCGAGTGGAGAGCATTATTTCGTTCTCTCACGATTTTGTGGGCGATCTGCAAACCGATCAGTTACGACGTTATATCGAGATTAAACAGTCCGACTTGCCAAGTGCTGTTGCGGCCAAAAAGACAAAGGAGTTCCGATGTCCACCCAGAGAACAAATGAACCAGATTCTATGCTTTAAGAATCTTGAAGCTGACGACCAGGACAATTGCACCTGTGGTCTTGAGTTGCGCAGTCGCCTAAGCGAATTCCACGATCTGCTTATGCAGAAGGTTTCGCTGAATGCACTGCAGGAGCCGGATGGTACCGAGAGTACTGCAATCGAAGAAATCAAAACGGGCCCCATAACCAAAATCTATAATTTCATCAATACCGTCAAGGAGCTGGAGGAGGGACCCAAAGAAGTGGAGGAGCCTGAGAAAAAAACACCTGAAGAAGTTTTCCGCAAGGTCCTAATCAAAACCATTGTCAGCTGGGCTGAAGAATCGCAAATCGAAAATCCCAAATTAGTGCGCGAAATGTTTAGTTTACTGGTACGGCAATACGATACGGTTGGTGAGCTGGTCCGTGCTCTAGAGAAGACCTATGTGATCAATACCCGAGCACGCAACGATGTCGCTGAGATGTGGGTTGGATTGAGCCAGATACGCGCCTTGCTGCCCGTCCAAATGAGCCAGGAGGAGGAGGAGCTAATGCGTAAGCGTCTCTGGAAACTAGTCAACAACGCCACATTCTTCCAGCATCCAGATCTGATACGCATTCTGCGTGTCCACGAGAACGTAATGGCCGTCATGATGAATACTCTAGGCCGTCGTGCGCAGGCACAGAGCGACGCCCCCACCCAGACAGAGGGGGCCGAAGGAGTGCCCTCGAAGGAGAAGGACACGTCACACGAAATGGTCGTGGCCTGTTGTCGCTTCCTATGTTACTTTTGCCGTACTGGCCGTCAGAACCAGAAGGCCATGTTCGATCATTTCGACTTTCTGCTGGACAATGCGAATATATTGTTAGCCAGACCCAGTCTGCGTGGTTCCACACCATTGGATGTGGCATATTCGAGTTTAATGGAGAACACAGAATTAGCTCTGGCACTTAGGGAACATTATTTGGAGAAGATTGCCGTTTACCTGTCCCGCTGCGGACTGCAAAGCAATTCCGAGCTGGTGGAGAAGGGGTATCCCGACTTGGGTTGGGATCCCGTCGAGGGTGAACGATATCTGGACTTTTTGCGCTATTGCGTTTGGGTTAACGGCGAGAGTGTCGAGGAGAATGCTAACCTTGTCATTCGTCTTCTTATCCGTCGTCCAGAATGCTTGGGACCGGCTCTAAGAGGAGAAGGAGAAGGTCTCTTCCGGGCAATCGTCGAGGCCAATCGTATGTCGGAGCGTATATCGGATCGCTGTAAAATGCAGGACGAAGCCGAAGGCACCATTGTCGGACTTAATATCACACATCCTCTGCCTGAGGGCGATGAGGATGACGACTACATCGATACCGGTGCCGCCATACTAAATTTCTATTGCACCCTCGTTGACCTATTGGGTCGTTGCGCCCCAGACGTGTCGGTAATCGAACAGGGCAAAAACGAATCACTGAGAGCTAGAGCTATTTTGAGATCTCTTGTGCCACTGGAAGACCTTCAGGGTGTGCTCAGCCTAAAGTTTACGCTCACACAAACCGCTCCCGGCGAGGAGAAACCGAAATCGGATATGCCCTCAGGCCTCTTACCCAACAACAAGCAGAGCATAGTGCTATTTCTAGAGCGTGTGTACGGCATTGAGACACAAGATCTCTTCTATCGACTGCTCGAAGATGCATTTTTGCCCGATCTGCGTACGGCCACCATTTTGGATAAGAGTGATGGCTCCGAGAGCGACATGGCCCTGGCCATGAATCGCTACATTGGCAACTCGATCCTGCCACTGCTGATTAAGCACTCCAAGTTCTATAACGAGGCCGAGAACTATGCCAGTCTCTTGGATGCGACCCTGCACACGGTCTATAGGTTGTCCAAGAACCGTATGCTAACCAAGGGGCAACGTGAGGCAGTATCCGATTTCCTAGTGGCGCTAACATCACAAATGCAACCTGCCATGCTGCTTAAGCTATTGCGCAAGTTGACTGTTGATGTGTCAAAGCTATCCGAATACACGACGGTCGCACTCAGGGTAAGTACCATAAACTGGTCTATCTAATAGTCTAATGCAACATTCTATTTATTTTTCAGCTGCTCACACTGCACTTCGATCGCTGCGCTAAGTACTATGGCTCGACTCAAGGCCAAGGCTCGTATGGAGCTTCGTCAGATGAGGAGAAGCGCTTGACAATGCTTCTGTTCTCGAACATTTTTGACTCGCTGAGCAACATGGACTATGACCCGGAACTGTTCGGTAAAGCCCTGCCCTGTCTAATAGCCATCGGCTGTGCCCTGCCGCCCGATTACAGTCTGTCGAAAAACACCGACGAGGACTACTATGGCAGACAAATGGGCGCACCCGACCAACCGCAATATGTGCCCAATCCCATCGATACCAACAATGTACATTTGGACAATGATTTAAATTCGTTGGTTCAAAAGTTCAGCGAACACTATCACGATGCTTGGGCCAGTCGGCGTTTGGAAGGCAGCTGGACATATGGCGAAATTCGTTCCGATAACGATCGCAAACATCCGCGCCTTAAGCCCTACAATATGCTCGTCGAATATGTACGTAGTATCTGAAATTTCGATCAACTCGTTCTAATGGCCATCATCATCTTTAATCTCCATCACCTGCATACTTTAACTCAAATCTACCATATCCAAAGTCTTATACACTTATCTAACAAGCAGTTGATTGTTTTCACAGGAACGTGAGCGCTACCGTGATCCGGTGCGTGAATGCCTCAAAGGACTGCTGGCCATAGGATGGACCGTTGAGCACTCCGAAATGGATTTGCCACTCAATCATCGCGGCTCGACACGTCGCCAATCGAAGCCCACCATTGTATGTATCCTAATGGTTTTTACTAAAATCGCTCCCCAGCATTTCATTAACGCCTCTTGAAAATTTCTTTCCGTTTGCAATGGAATACCCCTAACACAATCGGCCAAACAACCTGTACTTCACCCTTGACCACTTGACCAAAAAAAACGAAACTCTGGTGCTTACAAAATAGCATGATTTTCAGAATGAGGGCAGTCCCTTCAACTACAATCCACATCCGGTGGACATGAGCAATTTGACGCTCAGCAGAGAAATGCAGAATATGGCCGAACGTTTGGCCGAAAACTCCCATGATATTTGGGCGAAGAAGAAGAACGAGGAGTTGAACGGCTGCGGAGGTGTAATACATCCACAGCTGGTGCCCTATGACTTGCTCACTGACAAGGAGAAGAAGAAGGATCGCGAACGTTCGCAGGAGTTCCTCAAATATATGCAGTATCAGGGATACAAATTGCACAAGTAAGTTACAAGAACTCTGCCATTTTTGAATTGAAATAAAACGTTTTGTGTATTTATTTGCAGGCCCTCAAAGGGTGGTGCCGTTGAGGAAGGCGGTGCCACACAGGCTGCTGTGGAGCTGCGCTTCTCGTACTCGCTGCTGGAGAAGCTCATTCAGTATCTGGACCGGGCGACCATCAACATGAAGCTGCTGAAGCCATCGACAACGTTCAGTCGCCGCACCTCGTTCAAGACAGCATCGCGGGATATCAAGTTCTTCTCGAAAGTGGTGCTGCCCCTTATGGAGAAGTACTTCTCGACGCATCGCAATTACTTTATCGCCATTGCGACGGCCACCAATAACATAGGCGCCGCCTCGCTAAAGGAAAAGGAAATGGTTGCCTCCATATTCTGTAAGCTGGCTGCCCTGTTGCGCAATCGCCTGAGTGCCTTTGGACCGGATGTGCGCATAACGGTACGCTGTCTCCAGGTCCTCGTCAAGGGCATCGACGCAAAGACTTTGACCAAAAACTGTCCCGAATTCATTCGCACATCCATGCTGACGTTCTTCAATCAAACGTCCGATGATCTGGGCAACACCATCTTGAATCTACAGGATGGAAAGTACAGTCACTTGCGTGGCACCCATCTCAAAACCTCTACATCACTGGGATATGTGAATCAGGTGGTGCTGCCGGTGCTGACAGCGATGTTTGATCATCTGGCCGCCTGTGATTATGGCAGTGATCTGCTGCTGGATGAGATTCAAGTGGCCTCCTACAAGATTCTGGCTGCCCTATACCATTTGGGCACTGATGGCACTTTGACACACGAACGCAAGTATCTGAAGACGGAAATCGAGCGACATCGGCCAGCGTTGGGCTCGTGTCTGGGAGCTTACAGCTCCTGCTTTCCGGTTGCCTATCTGGAGCCGCATCTCAATAAGCACAATCAGTACTCGCTGCTGAATCGCATTGCGGATCATTCGCTGGAGGCGCAGGACATCATGGTCAAAATGGAGAGCTGTATGCCCAATTTGGAAGCCATCCTCAGTGAGGTGGATCAGTTTGTTGAGTCGGACAAGACGTACAATGATGCACCGCATATCATCGATGTCATTCTGCCCCTACTGTGCGCCTATCTGCCCTTCTGGTGGTCCCAGGGCCCCGATAATGTCAGTCCGACCAGCGGCAACCATGTGACAATGGTCACTGCGGATCACATGAACTCTCTGTTGCGCAACGTGCTCAAGATGATCAAGAAGAACATTGGCAACGACAATGCCCCCTGGATGACACGCATTGCGGCCTACACGCAGCAGATCATCATCAACACATCGGAGGAGCTGCTGAAGGATCCATTCCTGCCACTGGCCGAGCGCGTCAAGAAGCGCACCGAAAATATGCTACACAAGGAGGAGAGCATGCGGGGCTTCATCAAATCCGCTACCGATGATACTTCGCAGGTGGAGACACAGCTGCAAGAGGATTGGAACCTGCTTGTTCGCGATATATACTCGTTTTATCCGTTGCTCATCAAGTACGTGGACTTGCAGCGCAATCACTGGCTAAAGGATAACATTCCGGAAGCCGAAGAGCTTTACAACCATGTGGCTGAGATCTTCAACATCTGGTCGAAGAGTCAATACTTCCTGAAGGAGGAACAGAACTTTATATCGGCGAATGAGATTGATAATATGGCTCTTATAATGCCCACGGCAACAAGGCGCTCGGCCATTTCGGAGGGCGTGCCGGCCGTGGGTGGTAAAGTCAAAAAGAAGAAGAAGAACCGAGATAAGAAACGCGACAAGGACAAGGAGGTGCAGGCTAGTTTGATGGTCGCGTGCCTGAAGCGTCTGCTGCCGGTCGGACTTAATCTATTTGCGGGTCGGGAACAAGAGCTGGTGCAGCACTGCAAGGATAGATACCTTAAGAAGATGAATGAATATGATGTCATCGAGTTTGCACGCAACCAACTCACACTGCCCGATAAACTGGATCCCTCGGATGAGATGTCCTGGCAGCACTACCTCTACTCGAAGCTGGGCAAAACCGATGAACCCGTCGATGAGCAGGCCCTGGAGAAGGTTAACGCGAATTCGAATGAGAAGGGTAAAGACAAGACGCAGGAGACCGTGGATCGAATTGTCGCTATGGCAAAGGTGTTGTTTGGCCTGCATATGGTAAGTAAACGGGACCTTTATTTCTATATAATAGATCTATGGTATTGCAAACACATGTACTCGTAATACAAGTATCTTTCTTTCTCTTATGTATACTTTTGTTTCACTTTATTATAATGTTTACCAATTGATATATACTTATTATACTTTTCAACTTTGCACATTTCAACTTTTTCTTTTCGATACGAAACCCTACAACTATATATAAATATCGTACACTTCAACGTACCGCAAAACCACACAACCAACAACCAACAAATAATTTTCGACGGTTTTTCTGACGCAATCGTGAACCAAACAATTACAGATCGACCATCCACAACAGCAGAGCAAAAATGTCTACAGGAGCGTTGTATCGATCCAAAGGAAGCGTGCCGTAATCGCATGTTTCCGTCAGACATCGCTACATTCTCTACCCAGGTTATTACCGAATTATTAACTGCATATTACTTTCAACTCTACTGCATACATGCATACTGCATACTACCATTCATAACAAGAAGGAACAACGTTAGTTTAGTTTAATGAATAAATGTATGTATTCTAAGGCAAATCAAACTCTTCGAGCGGCATCAAATCGAAATGATATATATTTTAGACTCTTACACACACACACACAGAACTTTAGTTTATACTGGGTACAAAGTTAATTTCGTTTGTATGATTTTCAATCACGTTTCGCACTGTTTTTTTTCATTCACCACTGATTTCTACTAAAATGTACTAAAACGCAATACCAGTTAGTCCATCTAACCAACCGCATTTGTACTATTATATATTTGATATGCTCTTGCTTGCTATTATTATACGCTCCATCTAGGCAGCCGGCTCCAAGAACAAAACAAAACGTTGGAGTTCCAAAATTTCGGTCGCCCGACGCCAGGCAGTTATTTCAAGCTTACGCGCCAAGCATCTATATCGTATGAGCAGGTGGTAGTCATGTGAATTACTAATAACTTATACATACTAGTAGTACATCTATTAAATACAAACATGTATATAAATATATATGCAATCGATGGCTAAACTGATTGCTGTCATCTCTATAGACTTCAAATCCTTGCAGAATCACATTAGATTAACTTTATTGTCTGCCTGCCTAAGATGCTTAACGATCTTCTTTCTTTATATCTTTGCTATGTTATCTAAATATCTGCAAGGATTTAAAAGGATTCGGCGAACCGAGCATTTTTAGCTTTCCTTTCGTAGTATTTTTAGTAAATTAAGCAGCTAACCTTAAATACTAAACGCATGACAATTAACAATAGAAACCTCTACCTACAATCATATATTATATGGATATGTTTCATGTCCCTTCGCAGACATCGTGCCTGCAATATCTTTGCACGCACCTACTACGAGCAATGGCTGCAGGAGGAGAACGTCGGCCAGGAGGTAATGATTGAGGATCTAACACAAACCTTCGAGGAATCGGAGAAGTCGAAGAAGGACGAAGAGGAGGCGGAGGGTAAGCCAGATCCATTGACCCAGTTGGTAACCACATTCTGTCGCGGCGCCATGACAGAGCGCAGTGGTGCGCTCCAAGAGGACTTGCTGTACATGTCGTATGCGCAAATAGCGGCAAAGTCCTGCGGCGAGGAGGAAGAGGAGGGCGGTGAGGAAGGCGAGGGCGGCGAAGGCGCTGAAGAGGGCGAAGGCACTAGTATTCATGTAAGTTGAGCGATAGTTGATGTAAGAGAAATTGCAGAATTAATCAGCCGTAACCCAATTGTGCTTGCCAATCAATCAATTTCGATTGAAAGTGTCGCATGTCCCAACTAATGGTAACTATTACATAAACATAAAACAGAGCTAAAAGGAACTAAAAACTTTCTTTGAAAAAAAAAACAGCTCACTAACAGCTTTATAACACTCTGCTGAATACATATTTGATAAACTTTCGCAATTCTACATCATCGATAGGAACAAGAAATGGAGAAACAGAAGCTGCTCTTCCATCAGGCGCGTCTCTCGAATCGTGGCGTTGCCGAAATGGTGCTGTTGCACATTTCCGCCTCCAAAGGTATACCTTCGGAGATGGTCATGACGACACTCAATTTGGGCATCGCCATACTGCGCGGCGGCAACATTGATATTCAGATGGGTATGCTGAATCACCTGAAGGAGAAGAAGGATGTCGGCTTCTTTACATCCATTGCCGGCCTGATGAACTCGTGCAGTGTACTCGACTTGGATGCCTTTGAGCGTAACACTAAGGCCGAGGGTAAGTTGTCTCTTAACGACTAAGTAGTGCTCCCGTGTGCTCCCACTATGTAAGTAGTATGTGACACCTGTATGTATATGGAATATCCTGCTTTTAATTTGCTGGCATTTTAACTGATTTTGATTATTGTATTGCATTCACATTGACACCACTGTCTCATGCCCTATTCTGAGTTTCAAATATTGATTTCGTCTTTCCTTCCGACTACTTTCCCAATCACCCCAACTCAATACTCGCATGCCATCACCACCAATCCCGTATAAATGTACTTGTTCCCCGCTATCGTTGTACAAAACCCAACCAAAAACTTTGCAACAACACAACAAAGAGTATATTCCAAGTGCGGGTGCAGGTCTTGGTGTCGGCTCCGAGGGTGCTGCGGGTGAGAAGAATATGCACGATGCCGAGTTCACATGTGCTCTCTTCCGGTTCATACAACTCACCTGTGAAGGCCACAATCTGGGTAAGTAATAGCTAACAAAAAAACAACATTGCAGGAAATATAATAATATATTTTTCTCTTATAGAGTGGCAGAACTATTTGCGTACCCAAGCTGGCAATACCACCACAGTCAATGTGGTCATTTGCACTGTGGATTATCTGTTGCGACTGCAGGAATCGATCATGGACTTTTACTGGCACTACTCCAGCAAGGAGATCATTGATCCCGCTGGCAAGGCGAACTTTTTCAAGGCCATTGGCGTGGCAAGTCAAGTGTTCAACACGCTCACTGAGGTCATCCAGGGTCCATGTACCCTGAATCAGCAGGCCCTGGCCCATTCCAGATTGTGGGATGCAGTCGGTGGCTTCCTGTTTCTGTTCTCGCACATGCAGGACAAGCTGTCGAAGCATTCGAGCCAGGTGGACTTGTTGAAGGAGCTGCTGAATCTACAAAAGGATATGATCACCATGATGTTGTCCATGCTGGAAGGCAATGTTGTTAATGGTAAGACTTTTAATCTTTATACATGAGCAACGAAAATATTAGAGGCAGTAGAAATTTAGAAGGGAATTTTCAGGGACTTCTAATCTTGATTTGAAATAGAAAATCTGAAATTTTTTAAGTGTTTCAGATTTAAGTGCAGATTTACTATAGAGATCAAACCATGATCAAAAGTGCCTCGGGAACGAAAATCTGATCAATTTTGATAAAGTTATGGGAGTTTTTTAGGTTAGCAAATCTTTTCTTGGGGCTTAAGAGCATTATTAAGTACAGGGTATCTCTATGTAGGGCATTTATTCCACTTCCACTCATTCCATCATATCTTTCAGGCACTATTGGCAAGCAGATGGTGGACACTCTTGTTGAATCTGCGGGCAATGTTGAACTGATTCTCAAGTATTTCGATATGTTCCTGAAATTGGCCGACTTGATTGAGTCGCCTAGCTTCCACGAGATAGACATGAAGAACGAGGGCTGGGTAATACCCAAAGATTTCAGAGACAAAATGGAGCAGTCTAAGAACTACACACCGTAAGTGCAAATAAATTAAATATAAACATAGTACAGATGCTAACCAATGTATTATGATCGTTTATAGGGAAGAAATGGATTTCCTTTTGGCCTGTTGCGAACGTAATCACGAAGGAAAAATCGATTACAGAGCGTTCGTTGAACGTTTCCACGAGCCATCAAAGGAGATCGGTTTCAACCTGGCTGTGCTGCTGACCAATCTGAGTGAACATATGCCCAATGAGCCTCGATTGGCGCGATTCCTGGAGACTGCCGGCTCGGTGTTGAACTACTTTGAGCCGTTCCTGGGTCGCATCGAAATCTTGGGCAGCTCGAAGCGCATTGAGCGCGTCTACTTCGAGATCAAGGACTCCAATATCGAGCAATGGGAAAAGCCCCAGATCCGTGAATCAAAACGTGCCTTCTTCTATTCCATTGTCACCGAGGGTGGCGACAAGGAGAAACTGGAAGCCTTTGTCAACTTCTGCGAGGATGCCATCTTTGAGATGACGCACGCCTCCGGCCTGATGGCGACCGACGACGGCGGTGGCAATGTGAAAAGCCATACCGCCTACAGTTCCTACATGAGTGAAGAGGAGGAAGAGCGTGCCGCGCGGGATCCCATTCGACGCACCATTACCGCCGTAAAGGAGGGCCTCAAATTCGGAGTACACATGCTGAGCCCCTCGAATATCAAGCATCAAATTGGCGTTATGCAAACGAAATCAATACCTGAACTCATTATCGGATTCTTCAAGATCATCTTCTATATGTTCTACTACACGGGCTACGCACACTACTGTGTTGTCCGCTATATCTTTGGTGTACTGTTGAATCTGATGCGTGGACCCGCACCCGAGCAGGAGGAAGAGGAAACGGCTGTGGAGGAGGAAACATTTGGACGTGCACTGCCCCCGTTGCCACTGGAAGAGCCGCCGGGACCTGTTCAGGCATTTGGTCTGGAAATCAACAAGGAGGAGAACGGCATGTATAAGGTGGTAGTGCACGAGTCGCCAGCTAATTCCTCCGTAGAGGAAGGCGGTGAATCCAGCCCAGAAGATGGCTCAGCACCCACTGGTGAACTCATCGAAGGCGAACCACACCAAGAGCCTATCTCTATAGTGGATCTGCTTGGCGGCGATGCAGCCAAGAAGGCGGCTCAGGAGCGCCAGGAGGCACAAAAGGCGCAAGAGGCAGCCATGGCGTCCATTGAGGCGGAGGCTAAGAAGTCATCGGCTGCCCCGCAGGAGACACCGGCCGTTCACCAGATCGACTTCTCACAGTACACTCATCGGGCGGTCAGCTTTTTGGCTAGGAACTTTTACAATCTGAAATATGTTGCTCTGGTTTTGGCTTTCAGCATTAATTTCATGCTGCTCTTCTACAAGGTGACATCCTTTAACGACGAATCCGAAGGCTCGGGCGAGGAGGAACTGATCTTGGGCTCGGGTTCAGGTGCTGGTGCGGAAATGGGTTCGGGACTGGGTGGCTCAGGTGATGGGTCTGGCGATGGGGACTTCGAGGATAATGATATACCGGAACTGGTGCACGTGGATGAGGACTACTTCTATATGGAACACGTTTTACGCATAGCTGCTTGCCTGCACTCGCTGGTATCGTTGGCCATGTTGATCGCTTATTACCACTTGAAGGTGCCACTGGCCATCTTTAAGCGGGAGAAGGAAATCGCACGTCGACTGGAGTTCGATGGTCTCTTCATTGCCGAACAGCCGGAGGATGATGACTTCAAGTCGCACTGGGACAAGCTGGTGATCTCGGCTAAAAGCTTTCCGGTCAACTATTGGGATAAGTTCGTGAAAAAGAAGGTTCGCCAAAAGTACAGTGAAACGTACGACTTCGATTCGATCTCCAATCTGCTGGGCATGGAGAAGAGTGCTTTCTCGGCACAGGAGAGCGAGGAGACGGGCATTTTGAGGTACATCATGAACATTGACTGGCGCTATCAGGTGTGGAAGGCCGGCGTCACCTTCACGGACAACGCATTCCTCTACTCCCTGTGGTACTTCAGCTTCTCCGTGATGGGCAACTTCAACAACTTCTTCTTTGCCGCACATTTACTGGATGTGGCTGTTGGATTCAAGACTCTGCGCACCATTTTGCAATCGGTAACGCACAATGGCAAACAGCTCATTCTAACCGTGATGCTGCTCACGATCATCGTGTACATCTATACGGTAATTGCGTTCAACTTCTTCCGCAAATTCTACATACAGGAGGAGGACGATGAGGTGGACAAGAAGTGTCACGACATGTTGACATGCTTCGTATTCCATTTGTACAAGGGTGTTAGAGCAGGCGGTGGCATTGGTGATGAGATCGGTGATCCCGTTGGCGATGACTATGAGGTCTATCGCATTATCTTTGACATCACGTTCTTCTTCTTTATCATTGTCATCCTGTTGGCCATCATTCAGGGTTTGATTATCGACGCGTTCGGCGAGCTGCGTGATCAGTTGGAGTCGGTCAAGGATAATATGGAGTCGAATTGCTTTATTTGTGGCATGGGGAAGGACTTCTTTGATATAGTGCCGCATGGCTTCGACACGCACGTGCAGAAGGAGCACAATTTAGCCAATTACTTGTTCTTCCTGATGCATTTGATTAATAAACCGGACACGGAATACACCGGTCAGGAGACGTACGTCTGGAATATGTACCAGCAACGCAGCTGGGACTTCTTCCCCGTGGGTGACTGCTTCCGCAAGCAATATGAGGATGAGCTCTCTGGCGGCGGCGGCGGTGGAGGCTAGCTCCTTAGTCTAGTCTAGGCTCTCATTTTTATTACATACATACATAGATGGTAATATGATCTTTAAATTCATATTGCCAAAATGCACAATTTATAAATGGTTGATAATACTATATGCTATATGCTACATGTTTGAATTCTTTTCCTAGTCGATAATTGTAATTAAACTTAAGTACTTATGTAGATGCTAAATTTTACATACATGGATGGATGGACCTTTTCCACAAATAATGACGATTCTAGCATGTAAAACAAGAATGTTCTTAACTCAAGCAAAATAAACATCGATTCATTTTTACCGAAGGCAAAACGCAACAAAGTCATGGTTATTTTTATTTCAAGACACATTGATAACAACAATAATAATAAATATAAAATACACATATAGTACTATATAAAGAAAATCACGTAACACGTAGTTCAAATTGAATTTTTCAATAATCACAGCTACTAATTATATCTAAATTTCTCAATTTGGCTAACTTACAAGTTATGTTTTAACTGCTTGGCGGACATTTATTGAGAGCATGCATGCATGCAAACATACATATATTTCAAATGTGTGCGCTATATACAAAGTGTTTACATACGTAAATAGCCATATGTATTTAGACGAATAACACATTCACAAAATGCTAACAACAATTAACTATTTAGTAGCCTCCTCCGTCTATGTGTGTGACTAGCGAAAATTGTACAATTGAAAATAATATAGTATAAATACAACGAAAATTGCCGCAAAATATCAGCAATCGAGTCGTTTCTTTAACCTAAAGAACTCGGCATTATCGATGCTGTTTATGTTGTCCATGTGCAAATTGCGCAGCGTGTGCACGCCGGACAGCCGATCCTCGATGTCCGTGTACATGCGACGGCAGCGATAAATGGACAGGGTCTCCAAGCAGGCGCAGTTCACAATAATTGCATCGATTGTGTGATCCGTCAGTTGACTGCAGCCGCTGATATCCAATGAGCGCAGGCGCTGTAGCTTTTCCGTTATGATCTTGATGCCCTGATCGTTGATATTATAGCAATCGGCTAGATCGAGAATCTCCAACGAAGGACAGTTGTTGACCAGAGCCTCCATGCCCAACAGCGATATCTGTTGGCAATTCGAGAGCAGCAGCTTATGCAGCTCCACATGTTTCAGGCCATATTTCAGGGAGACATCGCTGATTTTATTACAGCCGCGCAGATTCAGGGAGCGCAGACCACGCAGCTCTTGTATACTGTGACCCTCAAAGTCCTCCTCATTGATGAGGTTCATCTCGTAGACCGCAAACATGGCCTGCTTGCGCTTGGCATCCCGCACAATATCCTCCTCGGCCTTGCTGCGCAGCGATATCCGTACGGACTGCAGTGAGCCGGTGAAACTTTCTGACTGAGGGAAGGCATTTCCTACAGCGGAAGTACGATTCAGTTCCAGCTTGGATAAATTAATGCCAGTTAGCGCGGCGTCGGTAAGCTAAAAGTCATATATATGTTATGTTTCTACTATATATTAGATTCAGCATTGGACTCACTCTGCAACAGCTTTCCAGTGAGAGCTCACGTAGCCAGCACAGCTCGCTGATGATGAGCTGAACGACTTCGTCGGTTACGCCATTGACACAGTGATTTAAGTGCAGTGTGCGCAGAGCTCGCAGGTTTCTGGCTATCGACTTGATAGACTCTTCGCAAATGGACAGATAGGAAACGTTCAGCTCCAGCAAGACGTTGTTCTCCTCACGGGCAACACCATCCATAATGCCATTGCTACTAATGCCGTCACAGTTCGAGATGTCCAGCAGTCGCAAGCGAGGCAAATGCCTCAATTTGGCGGCACCAGAGTTCGTGATGCCCGCACAGGCATTTATCTTGAGATCCTGCAGTTGAGGGTTCGCGTGAACCATGACCGCAATACACTCATCATTCAGACACATCGTTGCTGACAAATCCAAAACACTCAATTGCGATTGCGTGCTGAGAAAGCTTTTTATCGTCGCCGCATTCAATTGCCTGCAGCCGGCCAAGTAAAGACGCTGCAGCTGCAAACCCGGCTGTCCATTGTCATCCACCCGGCTGAGCTCACACAGTGTCTGCAGTGAGTGTCCAATGAGTGTGTGACTAAAGTCCAGAGTGCGCAAGATCCTGCGCTGCTGGATGAGCACGTTTAAAATGTATTTAAATGTCAGGACCGATTCGCTGGGCGTGCTCGGTTCGTTGGGATAGAAGCGACGATGGATCGCATTGTGAAATGAGATTTGGCAGCCGGACATATTCAGCAGCTCCAGGTTGGGCATTAGCGCCGTGAGGCGCAACAGTATAGCATCCGTTAGATACTGATTCTTGCATATGGTCAGCTCCCGTATGCTGGCCAAGTGTGCGGCTATTTCATTCAAATCGCACGCGTTCGTGTCCAAAAAGGTGGCTGACATAAACAGCGGCAGACAACGAGTCACTGCGAGCGATTGTAGACGCGGCAACAGGCGTAAGATGCCATAAAATTGTTTATCATTCAGATCGACATTGTCGAGGCTGAGCGAATGCGCCGAGTGTCCAATGAATGTCATTAGCTGCTGCACCTGTCCCAGCGTAACATCTTCAAACAGAAAGTGACGAAAGCGTCTCTCGCATCGCATCAAATCTATAGCGGGACTATGCTGATCAGAGAGCACAACTTTTGAGAAGCGTACACGGGTTCGCCCTATGAATTCCGTTTGATACAAGGCGCTTCTCCAACGGTGGCATGTAGTGCCAGCTGCCAATATATCTGTATACCCCAGATACTTGTATATATGCAGCACAATCTGTGTGGAAGAATCGTGCATTCAAATTATTATTATGTCAGCTGACTTGTGCGTCACGAGCGTTTATTACTGCTACTTACTTCCAACGGCAGGTCACTATAGCTGTGCAGGCAATATTCCAAGGACGACATTCTATTTGGGTATAGGTCCGATTTATATTCGGAAAAAGTAGCACACCAGATTGCAGCCTAAATACCTCCCACTAAACTAACTGTAACTATTGAATCAGTGCGACCGTATTGTACATCCTGTAAATTACCGTTTGCTCAACAAAATATGTGTGGTATTACTGCAAGCGATTAACTATATAACAGAATGTAGCTTTATACTTTCCAGATACTAATTTAAATATACAACAACAAAACATTAGCTCCAGTTTAAAACGAAATAGCTTGTGAGCTAGTATTTTCTTCAGCACAGCTGACTTCAGTTTATTTTGGTACTATTGCGGTTCGCTAATTTGGTCACACTTTGTAGTCTATGACATCAGTTTTAGCTTTGCTGTCCATTTTTGTTTTGCAAAAGTATTTGCAATAGCTTTTGCCAAGCAAGATAATCAGCTACAAAATCGAAACGTGCTTAAAACACGAGAGCCGCAGTGCCCAACGTAATGGCCGATCCGAAATTTCAAAATCTTCCTGGCATTGTAAGTCGCACAGTTAAAGCTGTAGTTTGGTGGAGTAGAAAGTAATTTTTATGTGTACACTCATTACTCAGGCTTATGACCAGCCGGATGTTTATGAAACTGCCGATGATCCGGAGGCCGACACCTCGGACTATTACGAGGAAGAGCCGGAAAACGAGGCCATTGAGCGCATGCACATCTCACCCAGCGTCGCCCACAAGCGCTTCAATAGCGCATCTCTTGAGGGCAGCGTGGATTTCACGGATCGCATTGGACGCCGCTTGAATCGTGGATACGATGTGCGTGGCGGCGAATATGAGCTCGTGGGCCTTGGCGAAAAGGAGACACCCGTGCAAAAGTGTCAGCGCTTGCAAATTGAAATGAACGAACTGCTCAACGAAGTCGCCGCATTGCAAGTGGATCGCAAGATTGCCGATGAGGAGAAGCAATCGTACGATGCTGTTGCTACTGTCATCAGCACGGCGAAGCGAGTGTTAGACACACTGAAGCTGGAGCAAGTGTTGGGCAAGGAGCAGATGCCCAATGATAAGCAAGTCAAGGCGCTAGTGTCCCAAGTGGAAGAATTTAAGCAGTCGGGTGTCCTGACGGCACTGCCCACTCCGGGCACAGATCTCGCGGCTACCGCTCGTGTGGCGCAGCTCGAGCAGCGTTTGCATCAGCTTGAAAAGGCCGTGGGTGCGCAGCCCGAGAAGCTGAGTCGCCTCACAGCGGTCACCAACACATCCAATGTGCTGGAGGCAGTGCGTCATTTGAGCACCAAGGCGGCACTATTGCAGCCAGATAAACTGGACGCCATTGAGCAGCGTCTGACGTCGCTGACCGGCAAAATGGACGCAATAGCGGAGAAGTCGAGCGGCAGCTCACAGGATGCGAAACGTGATCAGAAGATATGCGAGCTTTATGATATTGCAAAACGTACCGAACCAGTAGTGGAAATACTGCCTCATGTCATCGAACGCATGCAGGCACTGGAGTCGTTGCACAAATATGGTGAGAATATATACATACATATTTTGAAGTTCATTGATTAACAGCAGCTCTTTTGTTTTTGCAGCGAACAACTTTGCTAAAATCATCGCAGAAATCGAGCAAAAACAGGGCACTATTACTACCAGCTTGGTCAACAATAAGGAGCTGCTGCATTCCGTGCAGGAGACCTTTGCCCAGAATCTAGAAACGATCAACACCAAGGTGGCTAAAGTTGAGCAACGTGTTACTGCCATTACCAGCGCTAAAAAATAACTTTTGCTCAGCATATTGCAAATATCAAGCACACACACATACCTAGAATTATAACAATTAAACGTGAATATTTGAAATCATTTTTCTGTATGAAATTTTTAAAACAAGAACTTTAGAATTTAATTGGAAAGTTGGCGCGAACTTGTTATTTTAAATTATATATTTGTGCATGCAGACCGATAGTATAGCAAAATCAGCAATCGATTCATCGATATCTTAAAGTTTGGCCATTGATATCGACCACGGTTTTCGATAGCAGCATCGATTGTGCCACAGCTCTTAGTTCTTAAAATATTAGAGAAAAATATAAATATATTGAGTTCCTTCAAGCATACAATATACAATATTGTACAAGCTACTAATTGCATGTAAGTGACATTAGAAAGTAATTAGCAAATGACAAAAAACTATTACGTGCGGCATTTTGCGGCCACGCCAATGTTTATAGTGACCGAAAAAAAAAGTGATGACGGGGCTCGCTCCAATTGGACCGTGCCACCAATTCACTTCAAATCCAACTGCTGTAATATAATTTAAGTACGTTAACTAATTGCATTTCAGTGCGCAGTTAAGAGTTGCAACATGAAAATCAAGGAGCTACAGAAGACGGTGAACATTGCGTGGTCGCCAGCGCAGCAGCAACAAATACTGCTGGCCGCCGGCACCGCAGCGCAGCAATTTGATTCGAATGCGAGTGCCACATTGGAGATCTACTCTCCGAGCATTGGCGATGCCAGCTACGATCTGGAGTTGAAGGCCAGTGTGCCCAGCGAACACAAGTGAGTGTTGCGTGCTTTATTCCAATTTGAAAATAATTAACAATTGCGAGTTCCATAGATTTCAGAAGATCATCTGGAGTCCGCATGGCATCAATGGAGCGCATGGGAATGGCCTCATTGTGGGTGGCTGTGAAGCCGGCCATATCAATGTGTATTCCGCCGCCAAAATGCTGGCCAATGAGGAGGCGCTGTTGGCGAGACAGGACAAGCATACGGGTGCCGTAAGTGGCTTGGACTTTAATCCATTTCTGAACAACTTGCTGGCATCGTGTGCATCAGAGTCGGAGATTTATATTTGGGATCTGAACAACCCCGTCAGTCCGCTGAATCCGGGCGCCAAGACGCAGCCGCTGGAGGACGTGAAGAATGTGGCGTGGAACAGGCAGGTGCAGCATATTCTGGCATCGGTGTTCAGCACACGTTGCGTCATCTGGGACTTGCGCAAGAGCCAGCAAATCATCAAGCTGTCGGACACGCAGTCGCGCGTCAGATGGCACGCCATCGAGTGGCATCCCGAAGTGGCCACCCAGGTCTGGTTAGCCTCGGAGGACGATCAGGCCCCCGTTGTACAGCTGTGGGATTTGCGTTATGCCACCGCACCGGCCAAGACCTATCAGATACACGATCGTGGAGTGCTGGGCATGTCGTGGTGCTTGCAGGACACCGACCTGATGGTTTCGTGCGGCAAGGATAATCGTATCTACTGCTGGAATCCCAATACCAAAATACCCGAGGGTGAAATCCTGTCCGAGGTGGCCACCACAGCATCCTGGTACTCGGATGTGCAATTCTGCCCACGCAATCCAGCGCTGATTGCCAGCGCCAGCTTAGAGGGCGCCGTCTCCATCTACTCACTGAATGGCGGCACGCATCATTTAGTGCAAACTTCCGAGAAAATCGCCGACTCCTTTCCGGGCATGGATCAGTTCGCGCAGGCGCCCCTGCCCCAGCAGGCAACTCAAGTGGTCTATCATGACCTGACGCATGCTCCTAAATGGATGAAGCGTCCTTGTGGCGTTGCCTTTGGTGTTAGTATAGCAGTCAGTTCATTCATTGTACATTCTTAACTAGAGTTTCATTCACAGTTTGGTGGCAAGCTGGTTAGTTTCAATGGCAACTCGAAAACTGTGCAGGTATCACAGCTGACGACGGAGCCAGGACTCGTGGAGCGTGCCAATGCACTAGAGATGTCACTGGCCGAGGCCAACTACTCGGATTACTGCCGCCAGCGGGCGGATAAATCAACGGATCAGCATGGTCGCTACATTTGGTATTTCATCAAGGCGAACTTTGAACTGAATCCCAAGGAAGAAATGCTTAATCTTTTGGGTAAGCGACAAGTCAAGAAAACTGAAACCAAAATCTAATTTCATTTACTTTCAGGTTACAATAAGGATGACATCGATGTCAAATTTACAAAGTTCATCAAAGAGGGCGAGAGCAACTCGCAATCTGACGTGGATACACTCACGACCCGTATATCAACTCTAACGCATGTGAGTTTCCGCTTTATGCTATTCTATTTGTACGTTCTTATCTCTAAAAAAACATAAAAGAAGAAGACGAAAAACATATGTGCCAGTTCACGTTATCAGCTTTAGTTTGTTCATCTTTCCTTGTACATTTTCTTCTGATAACAATTTCTCATGCTTGCCAAACATTCGGGTGCTTTTGTGGCTTCTGAGTAGAGCGACTCCTCGGAAGTTGAGTGCGACCAAAGCACCAATTCTAGCACCGATAATTCGGTAAGAAATTGGATGCACATAAACATAACATATGCAATTAATCACTCACATTCAATTACAAATTCATATTGTATGAACTAATTAAAACAACTATTTTTGCAGCAAACAAACGACAACAAACATTTATACGATGGTTCATCGATCGACCCACAAAACGATTACGCAGCTGCTGCGAGACCTCAATTCAAAATACCCAGCGGCGATCGTAAGTGAAATTATTAAAATAATTACAAACTCACTTCATCCTTTGCTTTAACAGACACCGACAGCTTGATAACTGAAGCCATACTCACGGGCAACACGGAGGCTGCCGTGGAGCTGTGTCTGGAGGCACAGCGCATACCTGAGGCACTCATCATTGCTTCCACCGCGGGCATCGATACCCTAACACGCACCCAGACACGCTACTTGCTGCAGCAGAAGAACGAGCTGTCCAATGTGATCTCGGCATTGGTAACGCGAGATTGGCTCGACTTTGTTAATCGTTGCACTGTTGACTCCTGGAAGGAGGCACTGGTCGCTGCCCTCAAGCACAGCGAGCGCAAGGTGGTGGACATCTGTGAGCGGCTCGGAGATCGCTTGCTGAATGAATGCGCTACCAGTATCGAGTTGACTCGAAATGCAATGCTCTGTTACATCTGTGCGGGCAGCATTGACAAGCTGGTGACTGCCTGGTATCAGCTGAAGCAGCTGGAGCAGCAGAATCACAACTATAAACTGAACACGAGTGAGCTGCAGGAGCTGGCTGAGGTGGTGATGCTGCTGACCAAGTCATTGGAACAGCAGGGCATTGCTGTCGATCTGGCTGGTCGCTTTGCGGGCTTCATATCAGAATACAGCGGACTGCTTGCCTCCCAGGGCGCACTCACTGCCGCACTGCAGTATATAACGACGCTGAGCAAAGCGAATGCGGACAGCGAGGATCTGAATGAGCTGCGTGAGCGCATCAGCAATGCGGTGAATGTGGAACGCATACAGCCGGCGCCGGCAACAGCAGCGCCCATGGGCTATATGCGACAAATGGAGCCGCGTGGCTCCTTCTCAAAGCCGGCATACGGACAGCCGCTTAACCAATTTAATCCAACGACGAATGGCAGCTGGCAGCAAGGAGCGACGGTAGCAACTGCAGCTCCTCCATCTGTACCTTTGGCGCCGGCGGCTTATCAGGCAGCTCAGCCACCCTCACAAATCTACAATCCGCCACAATTGAAAGCCGAACCACTTACCCATCCGCCACGACCCCACAGCAATGCCAGCTCCACGGGTGGACAAGCAGTCGCGGCGCCAGCTAGCTCCGGTGTACACTCGCGTTCCAAGTACGTTTTAGATCCTTCTGTGGCCGCGCCCACCAGTTCATATGGCATGCCATACAATCCAATGCCAGCACCTTCGGCAGTTCCCTTCGCTGGCGCAGTGGCGCCACAGTCACAGCCTGCGAGTGTGCCACAATCGTATGGTAGTAATGCATTCAATACCAATCCCATATCGACGGCTCAACAATACAATCCAACGCCATTTATCGGTGCGCAACAAAACAACTACTTGCCCGGCGTGGCACCCATTGAAACCATGCCGGCAGCAGCACCAACACCGCTTGTACAGAATATACAGCGTAATCCCACGCCACCACCTGGCTGGAACGATCCGCCAACATTGAAGTCCTCGCGAGTGGTAAGTCCTGGTATATTTTCTTATTTCTTGTTCAATACTATAACGCATTCCTGCAGCCGAAACCGAGGGCGAATGCGGAGCCCACTGCAGCTATACTGCATCCATTATATGGCGTGGATCCGAACCAAAATCAGAACAGCTACATGGATCCTAATCAATATCAGGTTTAGTTATTTTGCATATTTCACTTGTGGTCCTTTAGATTAACCAAAACTTTCTGCTTACAGAGTGTGCCACCAGCGGGTGGTACTTCGTTCTACAATCCAGCTGCCAACAATAATCCGCAGGGCTTTCCACCACAACAACAACAGATGAACTTCCAATCATCGGCGGTGCCCAATCAACAGCAGCAGCAGCAGCAACAAACCCAATTCTGGCCGGGTCAGCAACAACAGCAAACATACGGCTATACCGAACAGCCAGCACCTATACAGGAGCAGCGTCAACCAGAGCCGCCCAAGGAGAAGCCACCACTGCCCGAGGAGTATATTTATATGCAAACCGTTTTGGAGGAGCTGAAAAATCAATGCTTGAGCGCGACTAATGATCCGGTAAGCACAAAAACTCAAAACAGACTGGTTTCTAAATTAATAACCATATCTTTGCAGCGCACCAAACGGAAATTCGTGGATGTGGTGAAACGTCTGGAAAATCTCTATGATTGCTTGCGCGACGGACGGGTAAGTCCTATATATAAAAGCACTTATTCATAAACTAAATTTGTATTACTCTTAAAAACAGCTCACAGCCACAACGGTGCAGCATCTCAATCAAATCGTGCAGTACATTCAAATAGCCGACTATGCCAATGCTCTTGAAGTGCACACGCGTATTGCTTTCGGCACGGATTTCGCTCAGTGTGCTGGCTTCATGCAGGGCCTGAAAGTGTTGCTGCAATCGGCATCCGAGATGCATCTGGTGTTGCGCTAGTTTCCGTTTATAGATGTGGTTTGAACTGTCGTGTGTGGTTAATACGATTATTGTGTGCGTAAATCAAAAATGCGTTTATGTTTGTTCAATTCTTTTTTTGTGTACTCCTGCTTTTTTGTTAGATGCAGTTAAATATAAAGGTAATCCGTGTACTGAAATTGATTTCAAAACTTATACATACAAAAAAAACATACATACAAAAATATACAAAATAAAATAAAATGTTTTACTATATTAGCTTTGGCTGATTCCGTATGTTATCCAAGTCCAGCATGGGCTCCTGACACTGTGGTGATCCAATTACAGGCGAGCGTGGCGATAGCATATTATGATGATGTTCATAGCCCAATTGCTCTTCGGGCAGCAGGCGATATTTTTTTAAATATTTATACGACGCATTCGACATGTTACTGGGACTCTGGGTGAAGTTATCAATTTGACGCAGTGGTGTTGTGTTTATAGCATTATCGTTAGCCGGTTTTGGTGACACGTGCAGTTCGTCCATCAGTTCGTTGATTTGCCGCTGTGGCAGATATTTCCGAGCAAGCTCATTCATAACCATGCTTTTCTCCGTGCTCGGCTTCGACAGTGCTTGAGGCACATTGGAAGCGCTTGGCGGCAACTGTTTGCCCTGTGGCGTGTTCGCTCGGTAGCCGGTGGATTGTGCTATTGGCGGCGTCGGGCGTGGCGACTGAAATTGTGGAGCGGCTCTTGGTGCCACCTCATACGCCGCAGGTAGTTCATCCTCTTCGACTATATAATCGTGCACTATAGGCGTAATACGCTTAACTGCAACGTTATCTGTAAAAATCGCTGCATGTAAAGGACGCCGTAAAATATAATGTACTGAAGACTTACTTTTATTCGGCACTACAATCGCACACTGAGTCGCCGTCTCCTTGAAAGTCTTGGATCTCGTTAGATGATGATGCTGCTGCTGAAGGAGTGATTCGCAGAGGCGTCTCAATTGTTGCTGCTCCTGGCGCATGATTTCCAGTAAAGTTAGAACCTCTCTCATGTCCTTTTTATCTGCCACATTGCCAAGCTCAGCGGTGGAATCTCTTCTAGTTATAACAGTTTCTGTTTCAGTTTGGGTGCTTGCACAAATCGTGAGTACGTCACTTGCAGATGCTCTTGGATTGGGCAAATGTTGTGTGACATATGTTTCTGGTGGGTAATGTGAAGGTCCCGTCGTCGCATATCCAACATTCACATTACTAGGCAGTGTCTGAGTGGGCGTGGTCCGATCCGTATCAAAGTTGCGAGCTCGCGGTAGAAAATTGTAATCATTGCAGCTGGGAGGGGTATTGATGGCAACAGATGAAGTAGCAGGCGGCGCTCGGGGCCCTAATTCTGTTTCTAGAACTGGAGAAAAGTTGACACGAGGCAAGATTTGTTGTTTCTTCCAGGAGGCAAAAGTGGGTTGTTGCGCCGGCGCTGATTGTTGTTGTTGCTGCTGTTGTTGTTGTTGTTGAGTTTGTTGTTGCGGCTGCTGGCCGAACAATATGGAGACTTCAGGCACACTTGGCTTCACAATTTCATCTGTATGTCCCAGCGGCACTGGCGCACAGGGCCTGGGAGCCGCTCGTGGCAACATATCCTCCGTTTCGGGCATAAACATCTTTAATTGTCTATTGAAATTGAATTCGGGCGCGACTTAAACTGCACTGAGAATGCGAACAGGGTTGATACTAACCAGGGACTGGCAAACTGAAATTCGTTGAACTAGAAACGTACATATGTATGTATGTATACAATTTACTGTAGCCCTAGCAGCTGTGTCATAGGGAGAAAAAATCAAACAAACGCCGTAGGTGCACTGCAAATTTGTAAAAAACAAATATTACAGCAATCATGCCCTTTCTGGAGAACATTGAAGCCGTTGTGGTAAATACACCACCAGTGCCACCAGCGGAGGCAGACGATCCGCTCCAGGCTCAGACCGTTCGTGAGTTGACGCAAACGGATCATCTCAATAAACGCCTGCTGAAATCATTGCTGGATTCCATGAAATCAGCCACAGAGACAGCAAATGAATCAACTGCAACGGAGTCAGGCGACAGTGAATTTGAAGATTGAAGTTTTATTATATTTACATTAGATTTTAAAGTCAAAGTTTTGGTCATGGTTTACCTATACGACTAATAAAAACTATGTGTGCATGATGCTGCTTAAATACGACGGCGCTTATTGCTCTGCATCGGTGGAGGTGTGGTTGAGGGGCTAATAGATTCATTCGACATGGAACCGCGCGTGCGCTTAGCTGGTCGCTTTGGCAGATCCAACACTTTAGGCAGCGGCTTCTTTTCGCTATCTTTTCCAGTGTTTGTCTGTCCCACAGACGACTTCGAGCCTGAAAAAATTGTGTTATTCAACACTTTGTATGTTTTTGTTTTGTTTTCAATACTTACCTTTGCTGTTGTTTTCTGTAGTTGAAGTAACAACAACAAAAGGAATATGTGCCGCATCTGAGTTTTCTTCAGTAGCATTAAGCCCAACAGTTTTTTTGCCCAAGAATGTGGCATAATCCTGTTCCGGCAGACAAAACTCTCGCTCGTCATTCGGAAACGGCAAGCACTCCAGATCATCCAGCTCTTTTAGTTTGTACATTGTGCTCAGGTGCTTCCAGATCAAATCACTGGGCATTTCCCGGTTTAACGATTTCGACAGACGTTCAACAATGCAAGACATGTAAAAATGTTTGTTTATGCCAACTGGACGCAGGCCTTCCATGGCATGGAAGAGCTGCAGTTCCTCCTCCGCGGACCACTCGTCCTTAGCCGTCATCACTGCACTTGAGTCGGGCATCCAGGGATACAGACAAAACACACACCCGCATGTATTACAACGATAACTCGTTGACCATAATCGATACCGATAACGCTGCTAATTCTACTCGCAGCCAACTTCACGTTTGATTCGTTTGGGTGTGTATCTTTTTGTTCGAGTCAAGCGAACTTGCACTTCATTTTTCGGAAATATTAACTAAATATTTAATTGAAAGCTGGTAAATTTGTAGGCATTACGCTATTAACATGTAGTTGTGCTTGTGTGTACTATTAACCGAAATGTTTGTGTATTAAAAAATAGACGTGTACGTATTAAATGGACGTATGTATGTATGTGTGTGATCCAACAATTTGCACAGGCGAAATAAAATCAATTGGGAATAGAAAAAAAAATCCCAACTTACAACTAACATAATTTTCTCTTAATGTGAAACCCTATAGTTCAAACATAATAAGGAAAAAACAGTTAAAAAGGTTTCTCTAGCTGCGCTGAAAATGAATCACTTATCAGCAATGAAATTTTATTTCATATAATGTGTCCAATACATTAGGTGCAATTAGTATTTACATATATACATACATACATACATCCATACTCACTAACGTACTTGTGTACCCGTATATGTGAACCGTTGCTTTGATGTCGCTGCAAAGCAATTATAATTGCAACTATTGAATACATTTTCTTAAGAGCTTCCTAACACAATCTTCTGTCTAAATCTGAATACTTCCTTTCAAGCTGTACTATTCTTTGTATGTACTCAATGTCGTTATATCAATGTCCGTGCCAAGAACACGAAACTTAAAGAACATATTTAAACAATTACTTTGTGGCAAATGCTCTCTCTTTTTTACTACATTTACAGAGCCCCTGATTAAGAATCGTCTAGAAACAAACACAGAAAACCACAATTTAAAAAGCATTTAAAGCGTAAAGCAAAAACAAAAAGCACACAACCACCACTACTTAGTTTTGTATTTGCATATCGTATCTGAGCACATTTTCAACCATAGGCCTATCCGAGACAGCCGTAATGGACGTAATGTCATCATCTCTACAACAGCAGCGCATTGTCGTTGATCAGCTGCGTCGTGAGGCGTCCATGGATCGGCAGACGGTATCGATGTCGTGCGACAAGATGAAGAAATATATATCGGAGCACGAGCAGGAGGATTATCTTTTGACTGGTTTCACCAGCCAAAAGGTAAATCCCTTCCGTGAGAAATCCTCGTGCACGGCCCTTTAAGATGGCCTCCGCCATGTCGGATTTATGTTTTTCGTAATTAAGTTCTTATAGAAATGCACCCATTTTAAAGAGATGATTAAACAATTGAACAATAACATGAGTCGGCACAACCAGCAACTAAAAAACATTATATATTGTGGAAAAAATATAAATACACATAAATACAAATTACAAAAGCAATATTATTAAAGAAAAATAGATAACTGATTATATAGACAGCCCGAATGTGTACCAAAGAGTAGAGGGCTATGAGATAATTATAACGAGAACAACAAAACCAAACAATATGACAAGTGTTAAAATTTAAAATTCTTCAACAACTTTTTGGCATTTATTCGGAAATATCACCAACTTTGTTTACAAATGAACGTAAATGCATCCAGTGTACACGAATATCCCAACCTTGAGGACAATTATTCTGCGGACTATAGCAACAACTACCTAAACTATGAGATCTATATCTATACATATATATCAATTCAATATATTTATTAATACATGGTAAACACACAAATAAAAACCAACCGAACAAAACCAACAACAACAAACGAAACACTTATTTTGGCTACTTCTTTCAAGAATAATCTGTTCACGTTGTTAAACATACTTAATTACGTATGTATATCCAAGAAAAGATATAAAAAGTACATTTATAAATCCCAAAATTAAGTGGATTCCAAACTATATGATTACTTTAAAAGCTTTAAATTCAGGCAGGAATGCAAACCATAACAAGCTAGTTCAACTTTAGTGTGTTTATTATCAAGTTTTTCTTAGCAAAATATTTAAATCTCGTTGCAGTAACGCAGCAAAACAAATATATAAATGCAAATATATATATATATATCTAATGTAGTTTTCGTCCTTTTGATTAATAACAACGGCAAATGGCTGTTAATGCCAATATTTTGTAATGCAATATGATGCTTCATTGAACGATAATTTATTTTATGAATTGAGATCTCTATGAAACTATATATGTGAATCGGAAAAATGATTTCATCATTGTTCGATAGCAAACAAATTGTAAAGAATGTGTGATTCTGTGACTGCAAACGAAATATTACAAAAATTCACGCATAATATTTATGTATTATTTCTAAAATAAGCCAATGTCGACAATGTGAACTAAGTGGTATCTGAACACAACACATAAGATTAAATGAGTTGTCCGCGGTTGAGCCTGTATTTTTGTAAAGGATAATGAACCAAAATGTAATTGGCATGAGTGGCAAAGTACTATATATTAAAGCTGAGTTATTTTTTTACACTCTAACATGGTAATGGGCATATTTGTATGGTATTGGAATGAAACAAAACGGTTCTCCCCATAAGAGAAGCATAGAACTTTCATATTCATTATACCATTTCGAATCAAACAATATAATATACGCATTTTCATTCAATAAAGGATCATGCAACTTTTGCCTTGTCGACATTGCCAATAACAGTTATATCTAATCGGTTCTTCCATTATTGCATTTAAGTCAAAACAAACATATTTAAATTTGGGGCCAATTAATAAAAACTCCCTCAAAATTGAATAAATGTTATTAGGAATCACACATTTTTACCGAAAACCATTTGTTTCAACCCATTCAAATAGATTTTGAACCCTGTTCTGCTGTCGTGAGCATTCAGCAGAAAATTGTTCAAAATTGAAAATTCACTACTTCGAAAGTAGATATTCCTTGTCGCTTTTCAAACCGAAACTGCAGTTGGTTTATTAGCTTCAATTCATATTTGTCTATGGATTTACCAATACTGTCCAAGTATTTAGGAACATTTTCGATTTCTTTAAAGTTTCATCTGATGATTTTTGCATACTTATTTATATTTTCATTAATTTATTTCATAAAGATAAAGTTTGCCGATGGACAATTGAGCTATCCAATGGAGCACGGATAGTTTCTTTTGCGCCAATCGGTCGACTTGAAATCTGAATCTATACGTATTTACAACTGGAATATACTTACTAAAGATTACACGAAATTATTAATATAGAAATGCACGAAATATCCAAAAGGAGATAACACTTTAAAAACTTTATTAACTTCAATTTGAAAACGACAACGATATCGTATTTTATTCGAAACAAATATTGAATTGTATCTGCGCATACGCATTTGAAAATAAGTATGTAATGTACTCAAAAAATGAACAAATAATCGTTTGCTTGAATTCCAAAAAAATAAAAAGCTTAGATGAGTTATCTAGCGGAGACAAAACCAAACCACTTTTCTCCTGCGTTTAATTTACTGCTGCTTTAAAGTGTGGAAACATACATATACAAAGAACTCAATAAATAACACACATAAAGAAACCGTAAATACTGCACCAAGTTTATCTTTTAATCAATGAAAAACAGCCCAGTTGTTGTAAGTTTAGTTTATTAATACAAGAAGCTGTGTATGGGTGAGAGTGGGTGTGTGTGTTAATGAAATTTGTAATTTCCATGTGTGACAACTCGTATGTGAAAAAGTACATGTAAAGGATTCGTCGCCAAGGGCTACTAAAATTATTTAGTTTTACATTTTAGCGAATCGGTTAATGTTGCGTATAATTTAACTTTCATCATCACTGCCGGCCGCCTGTCGTGGCTTGGGTCCTCCAGCACGCTTAGCCATAATGATCTGGTCCACTTTCAATATAGTTGTGGCAGCACCAACGGCATACTTGAGACCCCAGAATTTGGACTGGTACAGATCAAACAGTTTCGCTTCGGTAACATCGATTGTCGACGGCTTCTCCGCTTCAATATCATAGCCGATATTCTTGCCCTTCTCGGAATTGTGGGCCAGATACAACTGATTGACAATGTCAGTGCCATTTGTGCCGGAGTTTTCGGCCAAGGCTTTGGGGAACACTTCGAGGGCAACGGCGAACTTGCGCACAGCATACTGATCCAAGCCGGGCAAAGTGTCAGCATAAGCCGACAGCTGTGTGGCCAACTCAATTTCGGTGGCGCCTGCACCGGGCAGATAACGACCGTCGCGAGTCAGACACTTGAAGTTGTTGACACCGTCGTCCAAAGCACGCTCAATATCATCCATGAAATTGTCGGTGGCACCACGGATCACAATGGTAGCAATGCGCGAGTCCTTGCCCTCATTTCTATAAATGCAAATGGAACATTTATTAACTAATTTTTAAGATATACACTCAGCAGTGTGGGACGCACCTGAATGCCACAATTGTGGTATCGCCCAGCTCCTCAATGCAGACCTTGTCGCAATAGCCCAACTCCTCCTGGCTGGGAGTCGTGATGCGGGGCAGCACTGTGGCATTGATGGAACGGCTCAAACGACGCAAATCGAATTTGGAATTCAAGCGAACGGCCATCAGACCATACTTGTTAAGGAAATGCAAGGCCATATCACCAACTTTGCCGCCAGAAACGACCACTTTGACACCAGTGTCTGCAATAGCTTTAATTTGAGCCTCCAGCAGACCCTCCTCGCCCGAAGAGAAGTTCATGAGCTCATCCGCCGACTTGATCAACACGGTGCCCTTGGTCTCCGTCTGTATAATATCGACGGGGCAGGAGAATATAGCAACCTTGGCCTTCTCGGCGAAGGTGATATCGCCCTCGACGAAGCGCTTGAAGACCATGCCGCGCACAACCTCGGACTTGCCCAGACCACTGCCCATAATCTTGCAGATGCGTATGTTGTCCACATTGAAGGTGCCCTCATCGGGCAGAATGGAGACACACGCCTTGCTCAACAGATCATTGAGGAAATCCTCCTGACCATACTGCTTTGACATAATGGCCGACCGCAGCACCTCCTTAACCTTCTCAACATCGCGATAGTCCTCGACCTTGTGACACACCAGCTTTGGCAGTATCTCCAGCGACTTATTCAAAGCCTTCTCATAGCCATCGGCTATTTGGGATGTGGTGATGCCCAGACGGAGCAGCTCCTCGGCAGACTCCAGCAGCGCACCAGCGAAGACAACGACGAAATTGGTGCCATCACCGACCTCAGCGTCCTGCATTTGGCTGGCCATTACGATCAGCTTGGCGGCCGGATGCTCCACATCCAGTTCGCGCATGATGGTGCCCGCATCGCTGGTCACAAACTGTTTCTCAATGTGATTGATGATCATTTTGTTCATACCATTGGGGCCGTAGGCGGAACGCATTGTCTGTGAGAACTCCTTGCAGGCACTGATATTACGGTAGACCGCCTCCTCCAGGCCACTGTACATCTAAGGAATTGGATTGCCGTGAAATCAGTCATTAGAAATGAACATATGTCAAAATGCGATGACTAATCACGCGCTTCTGCGGCGCATCACCGGTTTTCGCTCGATTTCAATGAAAGCTGCGTCTACCGCAAATATTTGATTACTTTTCATGTGTATTTCACTTACCCTGGCGCCATCCTTCAGCATTTGCGCCATTCCGGGTGCTTTTGGGACAGATAAAGCCATTTTTATGCGCAGATATTCAACAAAACGAAGAGCAGCTAAAGCAAGGAAATCAGTCGGTGATACACTTAACCTCAAAGTAGGGGCGAACGAATATTCTGGACTGCTCACTGGTTGTAAGCGAAAATACCGTCTTCGTCTTGTGAAAAATACTGTTGTAAGTATTTTCGATAGTCAATTGAAGGAACACAAATTTCAATAAACAGTTTTATTTGAGTTGTCGAGTGATAGTTTTTACACAGAAGACAAGTTTAATCTGCTTATAAATGCGACTAGTTGATAATGGATTTATATTTTAGCAAGAACTAGTGTAATTTTATCTTTACATATCAGATGTTTAAGAAACCAACATTTGTAGTATTTTAACGGCAAAATTTGCCAAAAAAAAAACTACCAAAATACATGGCTAATACTTTTATGCTGGCGTTAACCAACACCATAGCTAGTGTTCTGTTGCTCCAAACTGTTTAAAGCTATGTCGCTGGGCAAGAAGCACGTGTTGGGATTCTCATCGAATGGTGGGAAACTCTTTGCATTAGTTGACGAAGAGGGCATACTACGAATATGGGATACCGAGACCAATACGTTAAAGCAGGAATTCACACCGAACCTGCAGCTATCCGGGCCCTGCACCTCGCTCACGTGGATAACGATTGCTGCACCGCGTCCAAAGAAAACGCGCAAATCGCAGACGCAACAACAGACTTCCGCAGGCAGTGAGAAACTCTATATTGCTCTGGGCACGCTTAAGGGCTCAGTTGTGCTCTATTCAGTCGCTGAAGGAAATGTAAGTTATGCCCAGTTGTTTATCATCAGATAGAATTAAATTTGTTTGCTATTTTGTAGATTGAACGGACGTTGAGTGACAATGGCCACGATGGACCCGTTACATCGATTGCCTACGACAACGATGGGCATCTGTATTCTGTGGGTGCGGACGGGCGGCTGCTCGTTTGGTCACTGGCGGAGGGACGCTGCACGGACGAGTGGTCAGTTGGACCGGAGAAACCATTAAATATTGCGTTTTTGCCGAAAAGTCGCGCCCTGGCGGTTGCCTCGCGGCAAATCAAAATCTATGATGTGGACACCAAGGAGCTGGTGGAAACCTGCACCGGACACTCGGGCGAAATCAATGCAATTAACAGTTTTAAGTGGACCAACAATGTCGAGTATGTGATTACCACGGCCAAAATGGAGCGTGTGATTTCCTTCTGGAAAATCGACAAAAAGGGCAGAAATAAGGCTTCAATGTGCACGCTTCTTATGGAGGATGTGGCGCACAGCTTGGCGTGTGAGGTGCGTGATGACGGACACTTGCGTGTCGCCAGCGTGACCCGCAATGGCAACATACACATATACCTACTGAATGTGGATAAGTAAGTGCATCGAGCTTATTTCCCGAAAGTACAATGTAATAACTATCCACATTTTACAGTCTGTCCGCTGAGAAATACATCAAGCCAAAGGTTTCGCTGCAAATCGCATCGGATGGCGCTGACACCGTGGAACCCATTCATGCAGTCGCCGCACACTTTGTTCATGACGCGCAGCGTTCTCACGAAATACTCTTTGGCTACGGCAGTCGTCGCCTGTTGCAGTTCGAAAAATACACACCGAATTATGCTGAAAAATTAAACGTAATCGTGCGCACCGATCCCAAGAAGCTGTACACAAAGAAGCAGCGTATTGAGCAGAGCACCGCAGCAGCTATCAAGACTCAAACGCCTGTGGTGCGACCCAAGCAGGTAGAGTACAACAGTGCCCTACCCATTTCCAAGAAGAAAGTCAAGAACGAAGTACCCATGGAGGCACGCCTGCAGAATCTGTCCATTCAGGCGACCAAGTTGCCAGGTGGCAAACTTCAAAGCCAGAGTAAGACGCAGCTATTAATGCAGGCGCTTCACAGCCAGGATCAAACGTAAGATATACAGCTGTCCCTGTACTGTAAGGCTGCTTCTAATCTACGCCTCCGTTTTGCAGAATGTTACAAGCGGTTTTGAGCTCTAATGATGCAAAGACCGTGCAGTTGACTTTGGATCGCTTGCCGCTGGAGTATATAAGCCCCTTGATAAACGAACTGTCGGTGCTACTGCAAGGAAAAGCTGCCGAGTGAGTATATATAACATGTTTTGTGGAATATGTGAGATTTTTTATTATATATCGAATTTCTAGTGTAATTTGTGCTTTACGCTGGCTGCAGAGCTTAGCCACAACGCATACGAGTATCATGATGTCCGAGGATAAAGAGGAGCTGCGGGACAAGCTAGGCGTGTGCCTGGGCATTGCGGAACAACGGATGCACTGCATCACAGAAGCACTACAGTAAGTTTTTAATGCAATCTCATACACATAAATCTATATTCACATAAAGGGGAACAAAACTTCAAGCTTATTTCTTAGGTTTCTTGGTTTTGGCATTATCCTTGGGTTTGGCTATAGTGCCATGGCGACACTCACACACCTCAGCATAGAAACTCAGCTTGGTGTGCAGTATGGTGTCAATGTAGAACCTTTGAAACGTATTCAATTTGATCGCACGCTCACCCAAGGCATAATATAGTGTGCGATAACCTTCGAAGCGATACGTAATCATAACTGGATAATATTTCTGTAGCACACTTGAGACGGTGATGATAAAACGAACCTTGGCAACGGCCAGGGGATTGGGGCAACGCTGTGTGGGACGCGAGAAGTGTGCGTCAACAAAGTAAATGTTGCCCTTCAACGCCACTTCATGATGCCGTGTATTTGTGAGCACCACACATTTCGTTTTCGGTGATAGCTGCCACTGTCCGATATAGTCGCGAATCACTGCTATCACATTGTTGTACTCGAATTGGCCAATTGTCAGCCACTGATGCACAAAATCACTCGAGTTTGAATTATCACTGAGGAGGCCGGCAAGCTCTGGAAAGAAATCATCGGTAATACTATATGGATTTTGGGGGAATCTGTAGCAGAAGAGTCCGCGAGGATCGGATTCAATGATGGTTACAGCCTCGCAGATGGTCGCATCGACCATGTTAGTGATGCACTCCAGATCCGCGTCATCGCACAGTGGCTTATTGCACAGGGCAACAGATTCCTTGAGGTAATCCAAATCTGGTGCGGGCACCACATCAAATATCTGAGTGGTTTGAATCGAGTTATTCGGGTCAATGGTAGGGTTATCAAATTTATCGTCGACATCCGTCGAGGACGCCATATCGGACATCGTTTCCATTTTTACAATCAAATTTAGAAAGGAAGAGGACTAACTTGTTAGTATTTGTGAAGATATTTTAAAGATGTTTGTCTATTTTCAAATTGAGAATTCAGTTTCATTTGTAATTTGTATTTTTCAGAGTCTCCGGCAGGGTCAACTTGATAATAAATCAAATGAAGCGTAACTCTGACAATCATTTGAATGAAAATAATGTTTTAGTTGTAGACGAAGATCCAGGTAATGTATATAATTCTACAAAATGAAATCATTACTCATATAGAACTACTTCTCGATTAGACGATGCCAATACCACGCAATTGGGTGAAAACAACTGGAGCGACTTGGAGGACCAAAATGTTAATACAAATTACGCTTTGGATGATGATAAAATGGAAGCCGATGATGATTTGGCTGCCGATGAGGAGGATCTTATAATGACACAGAATTCATCAGATGAGGACGATGACGATGACGAAGAAGACGGTACGGACACAGAGGCCTCCGCTGGTTAATGCAAGCAAAGCGCTTCTCTCGATAACGTTGATAGTAATAAATGGTTGTTCCCTGCCCCGAAACAGAAGAACTACAGTGTGTGTGTTTTTTTTCCAAATACATTTTATGCTTTAAATTTCATGCATTTTTACTGCTTTACATGTATAAACTACATCCAACAACAACATATATATGTGTAATAGTGTAACTACCGATAGTGAGATTTTTGCCAATTTGCAAAACAAATGCTTTACGTATAATTCCAATATGCATGCAAATATAGTATAGTAAGTATGTATATATTTGAATTTTGTGCCAAGAACAGAACTGGTAGTTCAAGTATAAATAAGTAAAAGACCTAATTGTCAATTTGCGGCTACATCATTGTTTACTTCCAATTGGCTTTAATGAAATTAATTAAACCATTTGTCGAGCTGTCGTGACCGGAGACTTCTTCGCAGTGGTCCAATTCGGGCTCAATGGCCTTCGCCAGCTGTTTGCCCAGCTCGACGCCCCATTGATCGAATGAGTTGATGTCCCAAATGATGCCCTGCACGAAGATCTTGTGCTCGTACATGGCTGTGTAATGGAATGCTTGTTATTGAAGGCATCATTCGGTTGTACCGCAGTCCACTTACCAATCATAGCGCCCAGAGTGAAGGGCGACACTTTCTTGACGACAATCGAGTTCGTTGGCCGGTTGCCAGCGAAGACTTTGTGGGGCAACAAGTTGTCCAATTCATTGCCGCAAAGGCCGGCCTTGGACAGCTCCTCTTTGGCCTGATCGGAGGTCTTGCCCATCATCAGGGCCTCGGTTTGAGCCAGGAAATTCGATAGTAAAATCTTGTGGTGCTTGCCGCCGGCAATAGGATTGTGCGTCTGAGCAGGTGCGATAAAATCGCACGGAATTAGACGCGTGCCCTGATGGATGAGCTGGTAGAAGGCGTGCTGGCCATTTGTGCCCGGCTCGCCCCAAACGATCGGACCGGTGCTGTAGCCAACCTTCTTGCCCGCTTTACTGACAAACTTGCCATTGCTCTCCATGTCTCCCTGTTGGAAATATGCAGCAAATCGATGCATATACTGATCGTACGGCAGTAGGGCGTGCGTCTCGGCATTGTAAAAGTTGGAATACCAGACGCCCAGTAAAGCCAAGATAACAGGTGCCTGCAGAATAAGTGAATCAGTTAAATAACTAACTATTTACATAGTTATTTCGATGTATACTCATACATTTTTGGACAGTGGTGCTGTTTTGAAGTGATTATCCATGTAGTGGGCGCCTTCGAGCAGCTGTTCAAAGTTCTCGAAGCCAATGGACAGGCATATGGACAGACCGATGGCCGACCACAAGGAGTAACGTCCGCCAACCCAATCCCAGAAGCCAAACATGTTTGCGCTATCAATGCCAAATGCGGTGACCTTCTCCTTGTTTGTGGACAAAGCCACAAAATGTTTGGCCACAGCCTCATCCTGAAAATCAAGCACATTAGCACGGCATAATATACGGCATTAGTGAGAACACTTACATCCTTGGCGTGTTCCAGCAGCCAGGACTTGGCCGATGTGGCGTTCGTGATGGTCTCCTGCGTGGTAAAGGTCTTCGACGCAATAATGAACAGTGTCGTCTCATAGGATACAGATTTCAGGACTTCGGCCATGTGTGTGCCATCGATATTGGACACGAAATGCGAATGCAAACCCTTGCCGTAAGGTTTCAACGCCTCGGTGACCATCAGTGGACCCAGATCGGAGCCACCGATGCCAATGTTGACCACATCGGTGATCTGTTTGCCGGTGCAGCCGCGCCAGACGCCCGAGATGACCTTGTTGGTGAACTCCTTCATGTGCTGCAGCTCGGCACGCACATCCGGCATCACATCCTTGCCATCCACCAGCACCGGCTCCAGGCCGCGATTACGCAACGCCGTGTGGAGGACGGCCCGGTTTTCGGTAATGTTGATGTGCTGGCCGGAGAACATGCCATCCCGGGCAGCCTCCACGCGACGCACTTTCGCCAGCTCCAGCAACAGCGGCCAGACATCCTCATTCACGCGATTCTTGGAATAATCCAACAGAATTTCACCATCGGCGGGCGTTTGCAGACGCAAGCTGATAAAAACAATTTTCTTGGTTGTGGTTAATTGATCATTGAAAAAATCAATTTTATTGACATTAATCAAGCATGAATTGTCAATAGAAACGAGTAGAACGGACTGAAAAAGGTCATTGCTTTGACCTTACGCAAGGACAAAGATAATCTGATAACTCTACAGAACTTGCTTGAAATATCTTGCAAATATTCATAGCTGAATTCATTATTATGAAATTCATTTGAGATACACCTTTATCAGCACTTTCACCACTTTGTTCAAATATTTTTTTTTTGCATTTTAAATTTAAATTTAAATTATTCGATTTGAGCGCTCAATTGATGAAGGCATTAAAAATATATATATGCACATGTATTTGCATGTCTGTATGTAAATACGCATACTTTAATGAAAGTAATTTTCAGCTAGATATGTAATCAGTATGTATGTATACATATTTGACCGTGAAAAAATCCGCTCACCTGTATTTCGAAAACCGCTTGGGATCATTGACAAACAGATCCTTGATGACCAGATCCTTGTTATGAGCGTCATAATACTCCTGAATCTTCTTGAAGATTGGCTCCTGATTCAGAGCGGGCAGTGTACCAGCCATTTTCCTTTTGAAGGTTTCGTTAACACAAGTTGACACAAACAAAGACAAAATTCAACTGCACTGGCAAAAGTCACTACACTTTACTTAAATGTGATTATTACTGTCTCTGGCTTACTAGAGCACAAGTTCTTTGATAATCGGATCTGGGCGGCACGGCCCACAGCGTAGCTCCACAAAAACGCCGTTGTTATACTAATTGCTTGAATGGTACCGCAATGGTCGTCCTTTTCCACCCACTGCCAGCTGGAAATTTGTGCACCTTCAATGTCAAATGAAAAACAAGTGGCGGTGTTGCCACGTCGTGCAGTTGCGCTTTTAAAATTTCGAAAACTACTAACGTTTATTTCTTAATACAGTTCAATTTACAATCTGTAACTAATTGCCAAAAGTTAGTATACGTATGTGATGCTGTTTTAAACATAAACAAGTCATAATTTATATATTTTCTACAAGTGGCAGCACTAAAACCCTAGAGTTGCCACTCTACCAAATTTAATGGAACTGAAAGGAAATGTATTTATAAGGCGGCGCTTCCATTGGTTTTTAATAGCGCAAAGTGGTGGAAATTATAACTTATATCTATATTGTTTATTTGAATCCGTCGTATCGTGTGCGGACACACAACACCAAAAGTTGGATGCTCCGGTCGTAGCGTGTGTGGGCCCTGGTCAGCATATGAACAACCCAACACTACAAAGATGGCGACGCGCTCGCTACTTGTTAATTAACAGTGTCAGTTGTTTTTTTTTTCTGAAAACTTTAAAGTGAACTAAATCATGTAAACAAAATATGCAAGACTTGCATGCAACAACAAATTCATAATGTACAGCGCCCATGTACAAAATACAAGCAAGAGTGCAGTGAACAACATACAAACATTACAAAGGTAAAATGGAGCAACAAGTAGCCAAAAGTATTTCCGTTAATTGTGTGCTAACAAAATGCTAAATAATAGCACAAAACTGCCAACCAACGTGCAAAGAACGCCAACGAATATTGCACGCGAGCAAAAACCAAACTAAATGCGGGGCTAACACACTCTGCACACGTAACCTTGTGAATGCGCGTAATTCGGTGGCACTTCCCAGTGGCAAACGCTTGGAAGGCAGTATTTTGTCTGGAATGTTGTTGTCGTATGCAATGGAATGTTTGTTTGTTCTCAATGTGATTCCATTTATTTGCAGCGCATACAATTAAACGAAAAAGACGTCGGGTACGTCAACTTCAAAAACGCAACATGGACACAACAACAACAACAAGTGGTGGCAGCAGCAGCGGTGGCAACTCAAGTAGCAGCAATAGCAGCAGCACTGGCAATGCTTGCCCCTGTGCGGCGGCCACAGCGTCCACAAATCATCACAATGAACAGCCGCAGACAAAGCGGCAGAAGATCGACAAACAAATAGGTTTAGTAGGCGGCAAGTCACCGCCGGATATACTGGATGGCGGCGATGTCATGGATGCCAATGGCAACAGCAAGAATCATCATTTGTGCTCATCCCTGTCCTCCTCCTGCTCCACGGGCAGCACGAACAGCTCGCCCACAACGACGCCCTGCAACTCACGGGCCGCATCCTATGCGCAGCTGCTGGGCGGTGTACAGCAATTAGTCAACAATATCTTGCCACAAAGTAGTGAAAGCAGCAGCGGCTCCGTTGGTGCACAGGATGAAGTGGATCGGGCGGCGCAACTAACCGAATTGTTGATTGCCCCACAAAATGGCAGTAGCAGCAGCAGCGGCATCGGCAGCATCATGCCCAGCACAGGCTGCTCCTCGTCGATTGCAATCGATGATATGCTGGAGTTTGAGCAATCGTTGACGCGACAGTGCCTGTGCGGCGTCTCGGAGCGTACGCTGAGGAAGCCATTTCAATCGCACTACTCCCACGACTCAAACGGGCAGAAGCGCATTGCGTATCTGCGCGAGTGGCCCACCAATAAGCTGCTGCAGTTCCTCTCCAATCTACAGCTGCTGTTCGACATCTACCTGAAGCAGAATGCCAAGGGCTACATTTGCACACGCATCATGGATGTGTGCGATGCGCTGATACGAAATGATCACAAACTGATCGATGAGATTATCGTGCTGGCCGGCTATAATAATTCCTATGTGCAATTTCTGGCCGGACGTGTGCTGGCCGCCTTTCTCGTTATTGCCAAACAGGAGCTGAACGATGAGTGGCTGCAGAAGATTGTCGATCAGCTGTTCAACTATGAACTGCTCGACCATGCTGCTGTACAGAAGATACACTTTAGCCTAGATATTATCAAACGCATTGTCGAGTGGAAGGATGTGGAGCTGCATCCGCTGGATGATGACTATACGGCAGCAACAGCAGCAGTAGCCGGAGCTGGCAACTCAGTGTCTAATAACTCCGCGGCGGATGCCTCCGTCAGCTATATGCATTTCCCAGTGCAGGATCAGCCGCTAGCGAATAACTATTTTGCGCTACAATTTCGTGATGCGCCGGATGCCGATGCAGATGTGGATGTGGATGCGGATGATAGGCGGCAGTTCAATGAGCTGTACGAGAGCAACAGCACGATTAGCAATAGTAATACACCCGCTAACTATATGCCTCCGAATGGCTGTCATGTCGTTGCCCTCACCGATTCCGAGAGCTTTGATACGACGCATCTGAAGTGCGTAACGATACAGAAGCTGGAGCACAAGTGGCCGACGCTGGTCAAGAATATGTCCGAGCTGATGACGCCGCTGCATCAGGACACCGCCGAGCACTGTGTGCTCAACTTTCTGCAGCTGTGGGAGAACATCATATCGGTGAAGGCGAATCTCTCGATCGATGAGACGCGACCCTTCTACGCCCAGCTGGATAAATTCGAGCTGTTGCTCAATCACAATCTGTCGTGCACGGTGTACAAGCAGATGCTGTGCCTGTTCAACGAGGCGCTGTGCTACGGCTCCACGCTGGCGCTGCAGGACATGCTGCCGGAGGAGACGTGCAAGCTGGCGCATCAGATTGTCTGCCATGTGCGTAGTCTGCGCATACTGGAGTCCCTGCCACGTCGCCAGCCTGAAAATATTGTCGGACTTATTGGTTATAATGGTGCGCCCGTGAATTATGTAAGTGGCTCGCTGGTCGCATCGCTGCAGGCGCGCGATGATGCGGCAGCGGCGACGGGCGGCGGTGCCTTGGACCTCATCGAAATGGACAAGACGGTGCTGCAGAAGATGGTGCTGCTGGTGCTCAAATCGATAGCAGTGACAGTCAAAGAGATTCGCAGCGATTCATCAGACTCATCGATTGACTCCACCGACTACGATGCGTTTCAGGATATCCTGCTAATCGAGCGTTCCATACGCGATGTGCTCAGCAAACTGGAAACGTTCATCAAGCAGACGCTCGAGTTTCATCCGGAATGCCATTTCAGTAAGATATTGATACACCTGTTCGATGATCAGGATGATCATTTAATTGAGGCGATGGTCTGCACTCTGGACGTCACATCGGGCATATCGTTTCGCAACAATGCGTTTCCTGAACTGGTCGCCATGCTGAATCCTGTATATACCTTCCTCGAGTTTCTCAAAATGACATCGAATAGCTCCGACCTGTTGCTCGATCTGCTCGTGAGCAATGAGACCTGCTTCCTGCTGTACTTGCTGCGGCTACTCAAATACATACGCATGAACTGGACAATGTTCGTGCACAGCTGCCATAGCTTTGGCATGGGCAATGCCATGCTCGACGAGGCTATGGGTGTACTGATCCGTCTGCGTCTGCAAATCTCGCGACTGGTGTCGCGCCAACTATACCCCTATGATATATCGCCCGTGCTGCGTCTGCTCGAGAGCTGCGAGAGTCTCTACGAGGGCAATGAGCTTAGTTAAAGTTAAACTTAACGAATATCTATACTTATATATAACTATATATATATATATGGGTAACCACACGAGCCTTATGCAATTAAAATACGTAATTTATTTTTGTATTTGTAATGAATAGGAGAAAAGAACTAGCACAAAATCGAAAGAAACTTTTTGTAGATTTGTCACATACTTATGCACTGAAATACTGATCGATTACTCGTACTCTGAACATGCATAGACTTTTTATCTCAATCTACATCTAAGCAATACCTAGTTATTTCATAATGTCTTTTAACATTTTACAAATGTCCTATGAAACGTAATCATATGCATAATTCAACTGTACATCATCTTGTTTTTGTTTTCATCTTCATATGTTGGAAAAAAACAAACAAAGCGAAACATTAATTGTAGTCTAAGATTGTTTTAAATCTTGCCTTAAGTAGAATATTAGCATATACGTTTCTGGTAATACGGCTCATCTGTGCAATTTATTAAATGTGTGTATATTGTATATGTTAATAATTGCATGGGCGTAGTAATAGTGTATTTTTGTATGTTTAAAAATGCCTTAATAATACGATACAACACTTATTAATTAAAAGCAAAACGAAAAACCATTTAAGCAAAAACTACTAATTTGGCATTTCAAGTTCGATTCAAAATGGCTCCATAAAGATAAAACTGTAAGTGCGTAAATGTATGCTATAAATTCGTTGAGAGTCCTTGATTGAGTTACAGAGTTTTCCCCTTCCCCATTAGTGGCGATTAATCATGCGCACGCGACGCTTGGAGTCGGGTGTTTGGATCGTTGGGATGGCACTGGATGTGGCTAGCGACGCCATATCTGTCACACTGCCCATATTTATGATGGAGCCGCGTCTTACGATTTCCGGATGCACCACAGGAGTCACGTGCACGGTTTGATAGTTAATGCTGATGGGCACTGATTGCCGCCGGCACATACGCGGCTCTAGAGATGATGAAAAACGTATGCTTAGCCTAATTGAATCATCACTGTGGTAGTATCCATTACCCAGAAGTTTGCCTGTGACTGGATGGCAAGGCTTGGCTGGATAAGTCCTTGGATAATCCCCAATCGCAGTCTGCCTGCGCATGATCATTGATAGCTCTTTGGCTGCGGTGGCCTTTTCATCCCGATGCTTAAAACGATCTAGCGATGCGGATCGGCCTTCTGTAAATATGTAGTGCCTACTTTGCATCAGAGCATCTAGGATGCGTGAAAGAAAATAAAGTATCAGTGTTATTACAAAAAAAAACCAACAGTGAGCAAGGAAAGGAAATAAAACACAACTTTATATATATATGTGGCTAGATACTTTGTAAAATCATCACAGGAGTGCAGAGAAGAGTTTTATTTGTTACGTTCATTTTACAGTAAACCGATTAATATAGGGTATATATGTATATAGGCACATAAGCAATACTTTAGCACATTCATTTAACACTTAAAATTATATTTATAGGAATACTTGTACACATAGAAATTGGATATAAGTATAAGTGTAGAATAAGTAAAGTAGAAAGTTTGGCTTTCAGACAGATATGTTTTACATTGAGACATACATACATATATATAAATATAGTATAAGTAGAAAATCAAGTTTGATTCAGTAGATTAGGTTCACAACACATATAACTAGTTTGTATCTTGGTTTTGATTTGTTCCCTATTTGAAAAGCATTCAGTTACATTTATGAAGATCCTCTTTTTAAAATTTTGGCAAACTTTTTGGTGAAATACCTTTGGAAGCGCGTCGATCTAGATGGGCGTTCCTCTGTTCCTTCTGGGCGTAGGATTGCAGGGAACAGCGACGCAGTCGTTTGTCTCCCTTGTTCTGCTATTAAACAAAGTCAATTAATACAGTTAACTATTAAATGCTGTACGATTTTTACCGTCTTATAATGTTGATTAATATCGGAGGCTGCTTTAAGCAATAGATATATAAACACCAAGGCAAATAGATATATGATGGGCTCGGCTGTAATTGATTTCTTGGCAATGTCCTTTTTCCGGCTGACCTCGGTGCTTTTAAGCGTTTTTGATTTTCTGTTGCCGTTGATAGTGGATTTAAATGGCCTTAGTTGTTTGGGTTTTATTAAGAGATTTTTAGCTGTTGTAGGCTGTTCTTTTGAGTCATTGGCTTCCTTTATTTCAAATGCTTCCTTGGTAAAAACATCAATTATCCTGCATAGCGGCTGTTGCTGTCTAACCAAATCGTTTCTGTCTGCTTGCATTTGTAAGTTTTCATCTTGGAAGTCAGTATTTGGTGTGGCTAGCTTAAAGGCATCCACGCCTGGTCTGAAGTAATGGTTGTAGTTGCTCTGCAGTCCCGAGATCATTAGATATATAGTGCAGAGCACTATAAGTATGCCTATAGGAGCCACATGATGATTGTTGCTCGGACCTCCACTCAATTCTGATGGCTCTTCCTCGATAACTTTATCATCAGTAGTTTGTTCTTGCTTCAATTCTGCTTGCATTTCCCCAAAGTTAAATTTTAAACCTAATCAACTTTACTTTCGTATAACGAATCTATATTTTATGTGCGCGCAAAAATGTATCTATAACTACAACGCTTGGGAAAATCGATAGCTCAATTTTTCGCATAATACTTTTGGGGCTTTATTGCTGCTTCAAACGAAACAGATTTGACTGTGTTAATTTAATGTCGAATTATGTTATTTATTGTTTTATTCTTATTTTTGTAATCTTTAAAAGATGCTCAAAATAAAAACACTGAGTGCTACCACTACGAATACGAATGCGATATACAATTGTGTGTGTGTGTTTGTGTGTCATTCACAATAGAAAGGACATGCCCTCTACTTTGCCAGCTGGCTTTTTGAAAAGCTGGACGTTAGGCATGTTAATTGGTCCAGTATTTCTATAAGAAAAAATTCAATTAATTTCCATTTCTTTGTATTTTGAATTATGTTATTTTTCATACCACTAATTTCTAAGCTTGCCGATTGACTGCAGATGGTATTTTGAAATTTACCAGTCTCAACAGCCGTTTGGCGCTTAAACATGTTCGTGCGTAGACTCTCCTCTGCAAAATTGTAAATGTTATAAATAGTAATCGCAGTTTTTCAGATCAAAGCAATACTTACTACGACGTAAACAGGCCTTCGGTTTGAGGGTTTCTGCAGGAGTTTTCTCAGCATTTGTAAGCAAGTTAAGTTCTGCTGACCGACAGCTGACGATTTTACTGCGATCCTTACGAGTGTCGTAAAGTATACTGCGTGATGGGGATGCCATTAAGCCTGAAGGATTGTGCTCTTCAGTAAAAATGTCTGTTGCCTCTCCAACGGGATCAGTAAACGCAGCAGGTTTATTTTGATCAGCAGCAATGCTGCTGTATAGTTTACGCAAAATACTGCGTAATATTTTAAATCTCTTGAGTATGCGATCGGAATGCACTTGGGAGGCACACATAAGTATTGCTTTGCATTCACGCAAAATTCGCACAAAGTTTTGCAAGTGTTCTTGGCCCTCCTCTAATAAAACCTTGTGATTGACATCCAGCTGAAAGTGTTCCAGGATATAGAAACCCATTTGCGCCAAGTCCTCCAGTTGAGTTTTATCAAATTGTTTCTCAGCAGTAATAATCGCAGCGGTAAGAATTTGCAGGTAGCAACCGACAAAGGCACGGCTGTCCATAATCTCTTGAAGAGCTTTTCTAAATTTGAGCATTTCTTCCTTGAAGTGCTGCTCTAAGAGCTCCGAGTGCAGATCTCCGGCATTGGCATGCAACGAAGGTATTAAACTGGTATCCAAGTATTCAAACGAGGCAAGGCAGCTGCGAACCGACGTTCTTACTAAAAATAATTATAATACTTATACAAAACTGAATATAAAGTTATATTGTTCCTCATACTTTTCAAGCTTGGCGCAAAAGCAATCGCAAATATGCCAATTTGTGTAGCGCGATCCAAGTTCACATCGAAATCGGCAATATAGTCATCTGCTTCCGCCGTGTTTGGGCTACGCAATATGTTGCGTATCTTATCGACGGAAATCCTTTGAAAGTCCAGGAAGCAAGTGAACACCAAACGCAATAACGCCTCGTTAATGTACTCCTCCAGTTGGTGAAGCGCGTGCTCTAAAGTCATGGCTCTTAGTTTTTGATTGGAATTGTTGCTGCTCGGCGATGCAGGATTCAGCTGACAATCCTCCTGGAATGCACTGCAATCACGCATTACCTGAAAGAGAGTTTATATTATTAAATGTTGGATATGACATGTATGAAATACCTTCTGACAAAGCGCACTTAACGCTTTCTTATCCTGTTGCAACGCCACATTGGCAAAGGACAATGTTTGTCCGAGTAACAAATCTATTTGCAGCTTTATTTGCTTGCTTAAGATGAGCATCTCCGCTGGCGAGTCAATGACGTTGCTAGCATTGCTTTTGTCTTCATTGTAGATGGTGAACTCTGATAGGGAATCGAGGATGGAATCCAATAGCTTCAGAAACGACACGCCCTCTGTGGCATTATCCTGTGCTGATCCTGTTTGGCTGCTGGGCGCCAAACAAACGCATAGGCGTTTAAGGCAAACCGTTATGCGATCAACAAAGTGATGATGACTAGCCTGAAATATATAAATATATTACAAGCCAATAGGGTTTTATAATTGTGCACATTACGTGAATCCTTGAACCACTCGCGGCCTCCGTTTGAATAGTGTATTCCAAGTGCCTAACACATATCATTATTTGCGTTAAGCACAGACACATAATTTCCACAGAATCGTGCTCTATCTTATTGCTTATGATACTTTGCAACATATTCGAAAACGCTAAAAACTCCGCACAGAAATCCTGCAAAGTAAATACAGAAATAATCACAAGAGCAAAATGACGGCATTCGCTAAAGCTTACATTTAACCAGTTTATGTCGCCGTTGTGAATGGGTCCACCACAATCTAATAGTCGAAGACATGACTCCAGTTTTTCTCTCATTGAATGCATATTTCGAAAATAATAACTTCACTTGTTGCACATGCAAATAGAGTACACACAACAAAGGTTTTAAAAAAAAGTGGCTTGCCAATCGACGGTCTGGCAGCACTGTTTGCCTATCGCATTTTGACATTACTATTGCCAGACTTTCGAAATGTGTCTGACGTACAGACGCAGACGTACACTATTTTCGATAGCAAAAATTGTAGTATTCTTAATCCATTAAAAAATTCATTTATATCTATGCGAAAAGCGCTAAGCAGCGGCTTGATAACTTAAACAATCCAGGCCGCGTCGGACTAACTGATTACAAACACTGCGACTAACAAATACAATTGGCTATATTGAAATTTGTGCAACGACAAGTGCAAGAAAATGAGCACGTCAAATGCAAGCCGTAAGGAAACGGAACGTACGAAATTGATGCAGGAAAAATGTCAAACCCTTTTAACGCAAATGCTGCGTGATGATGACAATAAATATTGTGTTGATTGCGATGCCAAGGGTGAGTGCACTCCTAACAGAATATAATGTATATATAGAGCTCAACTTACATACATACATATGTATAAATATGTATATATATATATGATACATATTTATTGTTTATAATGTTATTATATTGTTGGTCAAGGATGAGCTTTATGAGCTATTGCATACCCAACTGCGAATTAGAGTACATTTACAATTTTCATTCAATTAAGGGCGACGCATTCTAGCAGAAGGTTCAAAGCAAACACCCCTCAAAAAAATTAAGAACAAAATCACAATAATCAGAGCCATATTTTTAGCATTTTCCAGCTTAACTATCAGAATGCGGTTGTTTTAAACCGCATCTTATGTGCATGCAAAAAATATCTACTCTATTTTTAGCGTGCTGATAAGCATATTTTCCAATAGCTGGTACAGTTCTTAGTTCTCACTTTATCTGCAAACAGAATGTATTTATTACAAAAATGACTCATTTGCAGGTCCACGCTGGGCATCATGGAATCTGGGCGTGTTCCTGTGCATACGCTGTGCCGGCATCCATCGCAACCTGGGTGTTCACATATCGCGCGTGAAGAGCGTCAATCTGGATGCCTGGACGCCGGAGCAGGTGATCTCGTTGCAACAAATGGGCAACTCTCGGGCACGTGCCGTCTATGAGGCGCAGCTGCCCGACGGTTTCCGACGCCCCCAAACAGATACGGCGCTGGAGAACTTCATTCGGGCCAAGTACGAGCATAAAAAGTATTTGGCGCGGGAGTGGGTGCCGCCGTCGCCACCCAAGGTCGACTGGGGCAAGGAGATCGATGAGGAGCTGGAGCGGCAGAAGCGCAAAAAGAAATCGGCTCAGAGCAGTCTGGGCATAAGCAACCTCAGCAGCGCCAGCATCACTGGCGATAAACGCTCCTCCACGATATCCGCTGCAGCGAAAAGTGCACCACTGCCAGCGCCACTGCCCAAGCCGAAGCCGAATCAGGTGGGCGGCTGCAGTCCGAAGACTTCGCATCGTGTGCAAAACAATAGCACGCACAGTGCCGTCGAAAGTGATCTGCTGGGTCTATCGTCGCCTACTAAGCCAATTGCTATCAGTGGTGGCGGTGTTCAGGATCTGCATAACGATAGTTTCACCAGCTTTCTGAGTGCCAGCAGTAATGTGAGTGCAATTACAACGCCGGAGAAGACGAACGGGAACAATGGCGACGCCGCGCTGCAAATGCCCAATCAGCCGAACTCTTTGGCCCAGCAGGAGCAGGACTTCTTCAGTCAGGGCACACTGGCCGGCAGCGACAAGGATCAGTCGGGCAAAATGTCCAAGGACAGCATATTGGCCTTGTACGGCAATGCGCCCACCACACACAATCCACAGCTGAGCTTCGGCAGCTTCACGGGCATGGCTCCCGGCATGGCGCCCGGCGGCTACATGCACCATCAGCAGCAGCAAGTGCCACAGCCGACGCACCATCATCAGTTTATGACACCTCCGAACTCAGTGAGCATGTACAATGCGCCGGTTATGGCCGCACCCAATGCGTTCAGCAATGCGCCCACCGGCGCCATGAATCTGGTGGGCAACGTTGGCTTCGGCGGCGGACAGTTTCCCAATGCCAGCGGCAGTCCGTATTTGGTGGGCAACAACCTGGCCGGTCAGGGAGCAGCCACCAATCTGATGCAGACCAACCAGACTCTGCTCAGTGGCATGCAGCTGTTTAGTGGCACAGCGGCACCTCAGGCGACACCACAGCAACAGCAACAACAACAGCAGCTTGGCGGACTCGGGATGAATATCATGCAACCGATGGCAAGTGGCATGCCTTCATCCGGCTATCCAGCTGTCACGGGTACAACCGCATCGGCCGTAACATCGAACTTGAATCAGCAATTCGGCAATTTAAATATCGGTAATGTTTGGCAATAAATGACGAGACTCCGTTGCATTCCTTTATTTAAGGGTCTATCATGCTGACATAAGTTATAATTGTTAATGTATAACTTTTTGTACCTACTTGCCGACAAGCCAGTGTTTGTGTTGAAAGAGAGAGAGAGAGTTGTATTAATAGGTGAATTCTGTATTTTTTTCCCCGCTCCTGTTTATTTGTTTCTAAGGCGTTGTAAAAAAACATTATTGTCAACATTTGCAAACGGACTTACATAAGTGCATATATATACGATTTGGTGGCGTACAAAATGTGTTTGCAATTATAATATTGGCAACTTTGTACTTGCACACATACATACCTACAGACATACATAAATATCTATATACATAACTAAAATTAACTAATGAAAGCATACAATTCAATAAGATCGAAGCGCATATGTGTATGTACTTATTATTCATCCAGCCATACGTATGTACGTTCACCAATACGGGCAGTAGCAAGTGAAAGATTTTTTTGGCAAGAGTACTTGTAAGTTATATTTTATCCTTAGCAGAACTATGTATGTATGTCTTTCAATACCTAATTGAAAATCCGCAGTATGAAATACGTATGTACTTCTATTTATAAGTGGATACAATTTTAATAAATAAATATTCATTAACTATATAATAAAATAATTAAAATTTACGCTTTTATTTCCTAATGCCAAAATAAGAATGCTTTTGAACAACTAAAACTTCCATAACTTTGTCAAAACCGATCTGTTTTCGTTCCCGAGGCAGTTTTGATCATGGTTTGGAATCTATAATAAATCTGCATTTAAGTTTTAAACAGTTTCGAATTTTCGATTTTCTACGAAGCCAAAATAAGGACTCGATAGTCCATAGAATTGCAACCAAACATCTAAAACTCCTATAACTTTGGCAAAACTGAATAATTTTCAACTTCTAGAACATTTTGGTCATGTCCTCTACAACATTTCTACAATTCAATTCTTTGCAGTTGTGAAAAATTACTTTTTTCCTAAAAAAAACCATGTACCCCATGTACTGATTTTGGAAAATGTTTATAGTCTTACAAATACTAATTATTTCCTAGCCCTTGATGGCAATAACACCATTGTTCGTGGTTAAGCGCATATCTCTCAATCATGAGCTCTGTCTGCACATAAACTGATTGGCAGCGAAAAGTCGCAGAGAGCGCATTCCGCTCTTATTTTTCGTGCTCACTTGGGTGTTTCAATGCAACCCTGATATCGAATTCATACCCCCACAACTTTTCTCTGCACACCCCGCGCCCACTGTTTAACACGTCAACTTCAAACAAAGTTAAATAAATGCAAAACGTAAAATTTCGGGAAAACGAATTAATCATAATATAACATATAATTGATTGCAAGTAAAGCAATGAGCGAGATGGGCAGCACCGAGGCGGCGTCACAGCCAGCAGCAGCCACAAGCGAAATCCGAGAGCGCAGGCCCACAGTAGATATCAACAAGGAGCTGTCTACAAAGGAGGCATATTTTGCCAGCCTCACAGAATGGGCAAAACAGGCGGCCCTTATCCAGATGTTCCCCAACTATCTGCTCGCTAACTACAACAACTATCCACAACTGTTGCAAACGCAATTGCCATTCCCCGCCCCAGGCACCGAGCACCTGCTGGCCAATCTTCGCCCCGCCCACCAACAGCAGCAGCAGCAGACTCAGGGCGCGCAGGCGAATGCGGCTGGTGCGAGGCCCAATTTCAATCGTTTTCGCGTGCTGGACGAGGTGCAGCAACATGAGATTATCCAGCGGGTCGGCGGCACCGAGATGGTTCTGGCGCCCTTTTGGAAGCGAGCAGTTGCGGAGGCCATTGATATGTTTATTTTATTGATACTGAAAATAATTGTAACCTTTTCGCTGTTTCACGTTTTCAATCTGGATTTCGACAAGGATGTGATGCGAAAAACATTGGATGAAGAGGATATCTTTGTCAGCTTTTTGGACATATCCATGGACTTTCTGACGCTTTCATCCGATCTTCTGCTCATTGAGCTGTTGACCAAGCTGATCGTATGCTTCTACGAATGCCTCTGGACGGTATTCTATGATGGCGCCACACCCGGCAAATCCCTGATGAAGATCCGTATACTCTACGTGGAGGCTGTCTTGGCCCTGCAGGCGCCCGTCATGCCACAATTCGTTTTCCAAGGGCAGCGAGAACCGATGCGCGCCGTCCTATATCCGGCCGAGACGCCCAGCTTCTTGCGGGCGCTGATGCGTGCATTTGCCAAGAACTTAGTAATGACGCTACTCTTTCCCATCTGTGTTGTTATGATTTTCTTTAAAAACAATCGCACAGCCTACGATATCATAACCAAAACTATAGTTGTCGAAGCGAATCCGCCACCCGCCGGCACTATTCCCGTGGCGCGTCCACATCAGCAGTAGTCAGCACAAATAAGAGAACTGCATCTTTATATAATGCCAAATTTTAAAGAGTTAATGGAAATGGCCGTGGCATACATAGACATTTAAAAATTTTTTGTTAACGCTAAATTGAAAGCCTAGTTCACATACATGTCCGTTAGGGTAAATCAATTCCTTGCTATTCTTTAAATAGAAGGAATGTAAAGAAAATGCGTGAAATCCTCCGACGCTTTTCATCTGCGACTCGTGTGAGCTTGGCCTTATGTCCTTTACTCAATACAAAGAAAAATCATTGACAAGTTGGGAAATTGGGCATAGGTCTCGTTATATTATTGAATAAAACTGATTGTGAAGTGAAGAATAATTCAATTATTTCCAAATGTGTATGCTGCAACTAATTATTTAACGAGCACATTTTTCAGCGATTGCGCCACAACAGTGCCTTTGCCGGGCACATGCAGAGGCGAGCCTTTGTAGCAAGCGACCAGTTCGGCATTGGTCATCAGATCGGGAGCACACGTCTCGAAGACTTTTTTCTTAGGATTCAGCTGGGCATCAGGCTGACGTGTGTATCCCTCACAGTGCACCAGGTCGCCGGGCACGGCGCCAACTGGGGGACTCAGTATCTCAACCTTGTCGGGAGTGGAGGCGCACATGACCATTGCTTCGGAGGTGACGCCACGCATTTTGGCCGGCTTCAGATTGCACAGCACTACAACCAGGCGATTCTGCATTTCCTCTAGCGGCACAAACTTCACCAATCCCGAGACAACAGTACGTGCAGCTGGTTCGCCGCAATCGATCTTCTCCAGATACAAACTATCCGCATCTGGATGCCGTCCAACTTCTATAATTTTGCCCACACGCATATCCAAACGACCGACATCGACGGGCGCTTCAGCAACGGCATTTGGCTTTTCAGCGGCAGGTTTCTTCTCCTTGACCTTCTTCTCTTTGGGTGCAGCGGCTTTCGGCTCGGTTGCAACAGGTGCAACTGCGGGCTTTTCGGCTTCAGTTTCAATGGTTGTTTTCGTACACATTCCCCGTGCGCTGGCGCCTGGCAACGGTATCTGTTTCTTGCCGTTACGTACTTCTAGCTCTACTAGTTGAGCCAGAGCCGCCTCTATTTCTTTGCGCAGCTCTGCATTCTCTCGCATTAGCCCCAGTTCCCTGCGCTGCACAATTTGGTATTGTAATGCCGCCATCTGAAATGGTCCACATTATGAGCAAAACTCTTTTGTGTATTTGCGTCTAGACTAACCTCTGCTTTCATGGATTCAATGAGATCTTCCGCACGTTTGTTATTTTCAATAATCTGTTGTAAAGCTGACATTTTTACGCTTTTTCTAAAGTGATCTCTAGTTATGTTTGTTGCGATTCTGCATGTGGCAAGCAGCATTTTACTCGGTCCAGGGGTGCAGTGTAGTATCGATACTCTCACACATGAGCAATTCAATACAAGGTATATTTAATCGAAGTATTTTATTAATTCAATGTTGAGTAGTTCTCTGTATAATTAATAATAAGTTGTAGCATATATATGGTTTGATTGTAATTTTTAAATATTTACATTGCTAATAGCGATGGTTATCGTAAGCCCAACAAGTTTTTTGAACGGTACATCTGGCGCATATCGATAGGCCAAACGATGATAATTCGTGAGCATAAATATATATACGCAACAACAACTGATGCAAATAATAGAACTTAAAATCATAATAATAATAACAGTAGACAAATAGTGCTTTTGCGGATGGATTACGTTTATTGTGGCGGCACCGATCAAATCGGCGCGTCTGAAGACATTTTAAGTACGCCAGCCACTGCACACACATATGCATATTGCGTATATATTTTTTTTAACTTTCTCCATTTTTATTGTGATAAATATATATGTATGTATAATTTTCAATATTTTTGCCTAAGGTGTTTACGACACAGGCCCTACGCGCAATTCGGAGCATTATTCGCCCAGTTTCAATGGCTTCAATATTGGCTCTAGCGATGCCGACTATGTCGCTAGCCCAATTCCGATTCTTGCTGACGGTGGTGAAAATTTCGGCGTCTCCACGGTGGCTTTTGATGACTACGAAGAACTACTTTGGATGGGCAATCAAGGTGTAAGCTGGAACTGTTCAATCTCAAGCAAAGCGTCCGTATTGTTATAAATATACTTATATGTACTTCGACAGGGACATGTTACCTCGTACTACACCAGCTCGTTGCAAAAGTACACTTCATTCCAAGTGCATGCCAGCGATATTGTGCGTCAGATCATTACAATTGATTCGGGCGTACTAGTATTAACGCAGACCTCACTGCGTCACCAGATACGCCGGGGACTGCCGAAGTTTACGCACAAGTGAGCTTGAATTTAAAATAGTTGTTGGTAACAGTAATCTCTATTTGAAAATCGTATTTCCATCCAGATCCAATAACATGGTGGAGATGGTGTGCATGCTGCAGCTGTCGCCACATCGTTTGGTTATGGCTGGACTGCAGGAGGAGCTCATTGATTTCGATATGCGCAGTCTGAAGGAGACAAGGTTGGAGCATGTTGGCTCCGCCGGTTGCACGGTACTGCGCAAAAACTCGCGTTATCTATTTGCAGGTGATCAATTTGGCACTGTCACACTGCGAGATCTGAACACGTTGAGCGTGGAGCATACAATCAAAACGCACACGAATAGTCTCTCCGATTTCGATGTGCAGGGCAACTATCTCATATCCTGCGGCTATAGCGGACGACAAAATAACCTGGCCATCGATCGATTCCTGATGGTCTACGATCTGCGTATGCTGCGTCTGATCTCACCCATACAAGTGCTGATCGATCCGCAAATGTTGAAGTTTCTGCCCTCACTAACTTCCCGTCTCGCTGTCGTTTCGAGCTACGGCCAATTTCAGCTGGTCGACACCGTGGAGCTGAGCGAACCGCGAGTCTCAATGTATCAAATCAATACGAATGGCAGCCAATGCCTGAGCTTCGACATCAGCTCCTCATCGCAGGCAATGGCATTTGGCGACCAGTCGGGACATATTAATACGATTGCCTCAGTGCAAACGCCACAGCCGCAGTTCAATACCTTTTCGCGCAACACGGAGTTTGCCGATGTTGTGGCACAATTGCCCATGGTGCCGTTTACCGACTCCAATTTCCCACTATCCTCGGTCATGTTGCCGCATTTGACAACTGGGTCGCGTTGGTTTTCCGATTGGCCCGAAGAGCTATTGCGCTACGGCTACCATCGCCCAAAAACTATCGACGCCGACGTACTTACCAATATGAAAATGCAAGGACCTATTGGCTACTCACCGAATCCAAGGACAGTTCGGCGCAATCAAATTCCCTACTCCCTTGCCGAGCAGGGCCAGGGCGGAGCAGGTAATGCGAATTCAAATGGGAATACGGCTGCAACGAAAGCGGAGAGCGGCGTTAAAATCATTCCCCGGCGGTATCGTAAAGTTGAATTGAAATATACGAAATTGGGTACACAAGATTTTGATTTTGAGCAGCACAATCAGACTTGCTTTGCCGGACTGGAGGCCACCTTGCCCAATTCTTATTGCAATGCCATGTTGCAGGTAAGTTGAACTACTGCAAATGACTAGAATACTGTTAGATAATCTGCACTTCAATTAGATACTGTACTTCACGGATCCGTTGCGAATGAAGCTTATTGGTCATACGTGCTCGAAGGAGTTTTGCTTATCCTGCGAACTGGGCTTCCTGTTTCACATGCTGGACAAAAGCACTGGTTGGTTTTAGTGTGTACGCATACAAGTAACGGCTATTAGATGATGTACGCAAAACTTATTTTAGCTTCAACGCCCTGCCAAGCCAGCAATTTCCTGCGCTCATTTCGCACAGTTCCTGAAGCCTCCGCTTTGGGCTTGATATTAACTGATCGATCGTCCAATGTCAATCTGATCACTTTGATTCAGGCAAGTCTTGCAATGGTTATCTTCAAATTGGGCAACATATTAAATATTCGTGTGAGTTTCTTGATTTGCAGAACTGGAATCGGTTTATTTTGCATCAAATGCATTATGAAATCTTGGATTCAGGCAAAAACGCTGGCTTAAACGGTTCTCAGAACACATCGTTAGTCGGTAACTATTACTGTTTCACTCACTTATAAAATGATTCTTTTAAAAGTATTATTTCAGCTGAAAGTATGTGCACAAATGAGAGTACCACTTCCTCGGAATTGTTTGATACAATCTCTGGTCAGTATATTCAATGATCTAAATAAAATATATATTATATTACTGTACTCCCAACGCGCAGATGAGAGCGCTAAAGATGAGGAACGGGAACGTTGTAAGATCAACGCAGAAACAGATATTAGTTCAATTTTTGGCACTAAACAGATATGCATAAACAGATGTATCAAATGCCAGGCAGAGGTGATTACTAAATGAAACAATTCATATACTTCAGACAATATTTAACATTAATGCACTTGCAGAAATCCAAAGAAAATATTCTACTGGCCTGCAATTTATCATATCCCACTCATATAAAAGACAGCGAGCAGCATTTTGATTTTGGAAATATTCTAAAACGATCACTCAGCTCGGAGAAAAATATTCAAGCCTTTTGCGAGAGCTGCAAGAAGTTTTCGCCAACCAATCAGAGCGTTAAAGTAAGTCGCCAATTAAAATTAGTTAACTTCTATAACCGTTTTGTGTGCGTCTAGGTAAGTTCACTACCGCAAATGCTGGCAATTAACTGTGGCCTGAACAATGAAAAGGACATAAGCTTCCTGAAACGCCAGCTGAATCGTTCCAACGACAGACCAACTGCAGAGACAGCATCTTTGAGCACCAGCAAACCGTGTCGCTATGGCATTAACTGCTCACGCAGTGACTGCCATTTTATGCATCCAGATCGGTAAGTAGTCAACTCGCTTATATTATTTACCAACTGACGTAAGCGCTTCTTTAAATTATAATAGCAAATCTCCTTCGCACACAAACCAACCGAGTAATGTGAATAGTTCACCAAGTGCTCGCCAGAAATCGTGGTTTCCGCTGGCGTTCAATATGGGCATCAGTGAGACGGGCGAACTGAGTGTGCAGTCACCAACAGAAAAGGCCGACGGGCAGGAGGAAGAGGATGAGGAGCAGCTGCCTCAGCAGCCAGAGATAGGCAAGAACCAAGACCAGCGCATGTATGCCCTGCATGCGGTAGTCTGTCAAATTGACGATGGTACCCAAAAGAATTTGGTGTCGTTGGTGAATGTACAACAGAAATATCACACAATCAAGTCATCGGATATAGCCGAGGACACGCAAGAGCAGTGGTACATATTTAACGATTTCAGCATTTCACCCGTTGCACCACAGGAGTCCGTCTGGTTTACTTTAGACTGGAAGGTGCCCTGTGTGCTCTTCTATCGTAGCCTTGAGGATGAGCCGAAATCGGACACAGTTGCTGCCGAAGCTGAAGAGCCAGCACCACCACCAGCATCAAAATCGAGTGATGCAGCTATTAGTACTCCAACCAATCCATTCTTGCAGGTAAAGGTGTGATCTGGCATATACATATGTTTCTTATTAACAGATGCCTTTTAAATTTAGCAGGACATTTTTAACCCGGCCCCAAGCAACCTCAGCACAGATGCAACTCTGAAACCACTACAAAAAAGTGAGATGCCACAAGCAGGAGATTTAATCGCAATGGATGCTGAATTCGTTACATTGAACCCGGAGGAAAACGAAATACGTCCAGATGGCAAAACAGCGACTATCAAACCTTGTCATATGAGCGTGGCGCGTATATCCTGCATTCGTGGGTAAGTTTCTGTGCCGGTGTGTAAAAGTCAGGCGTTGGTTTAATACCCATTTTAATTATAGCCAAGGCACCGATGAAGGTGTTCCATTCATAGACGATTACATCTCGACGCAAGAGAAGGTCGTCGATTATCTGACACAATTTTCCGGCATTAAGCCAGGCGACTTGGATGCAAACTTTAGCAATAAACGTTTGACTGCCCTAAAGTATTCGTATCAGAAACTAAAGTTTCTTGTTGATGTCGGCGTCATCTTTGTGGGTCATGGCTTAAAGAATGATTTCAGGTGTGTTTCGATTAACTATTTGATTGCAAAACTTAACTGAAATATCATACTTATAGGGTGATTAATATCTATGTACCATCCGAGCAAATAATCGACACGGTGCATCTATTTCATCTACCACACCATCGAATGGTTTCACTGCGCTTTTTGGCCTGGCACTTTTTGGGTAAGTCCGTATTGGCTGAAGTATGCGATCTTTGTTTTAATTGCTTTATCCTTTAATGTAATAGGCACTAAGATACAATCTGAGACGCATGATTCGATTGAGGATGCTCGTACAACACTCCAGCTCTATAAGCATTACCTGCTACTGCAAGCTGAGAAGAGGTTTACGCAAGCGTTGAAGAATCTGTACGATCGCGGCAAGCAGCTGCAATGGAAGGTCCCGGAGGACTAAGTCGCCAGTATACATGCATAAATGCAACAAACACCGGCTTGCAAGAATGCAAGTTTTTTAAACCATATTTTTTTTGTAACTGCAAACAAATTCCATTTACATATAAGCTCAATTTGGTCTTGAGTGACATGCCCACAAATAAAATCAAACTCTATATATTTTCATTATTAAACTGCGTTATGTCTTATAGTAAACGCAGTATGTATACTAATGTAATCAATTATTTATTTATTAAGTCAGCGAGAAGAACTGATGTGTCAATATGCTCGTTGTAAGACTTGTTCACATTTCCTATGGTGTAGAGCTTGTTCGCTTTTAAATGCTGATTTTACGAGCATGATTTGTATTTAATCAGCAGTATGTATATAGTATATATATATATTTATATATATGCATTCACTTATATGCATGCTGTCTGTGCATTGAGTTGACTTGATCTGCCTAGATTAATTAAACTTGTTCTGGGTATTGCCCGGCTGATTACTTTGTGTAATCATTTAGAAGGAAAAAAACAACATTAAAAGCTATTGAATAAACAAACAATATGCTTTCACACATACACATTTATACATATATACTACATATTATTCATCTGCAGAATGACAAATAGGTTCGAAAAGGGATGAATTAGCTCTAATTAGTGGGTGTCTTATTTATATATATTTGCCTAGTGCATGTCATATTTAGCAGAAAGCTTGCAAGTGTCACAATATGTATATAACAAGATTGGCAGCTCAATGGCACATCGAAGTAGTAGATGCGAGCAGCGGTTGGATCAGTAATCGTAAACGTTCTGAATTTCCCCCGTTCGCGATCTGTATGCTTATCAAACCGAATGGGAAATTCTACCTGCTACGGGCGCGACTATAAATACGGGAAGAACGTAGCGTTGGCCACATTCAGATCAAACCTGTCAACATGCGAGCACAGTCGATAATTGGATTGAGCGCCCTGCTCCTGCTCTGCACTGGTAGATAGTACACAATTTCCATTGAAATGTTCATTTAATTGACCTTTGAATCGCCCACAGCAGTGAGTGCACAGCAAACATACGATGGACGCAATGGTCCGCACGTCTTTGGCAAGCCCGGGGAGCAAGTTTATATACGCGGTCAGAACGAAGGCCCCTACAAGGTGCCCGGCGTGGAGGGCACGTTCCAGAATAGTCCCGGACAGGGACAGCACGTCTACACAGATGACCAGGGCAACACGTATGAGCATCAGAGGAAAGGCGCCGGCGGACAAGGTAAATATAGATCGCAACCACAATTACTATCAGTCTGCTCAGTGTCGTAATCTCCCAGGAAGCCATCGCATAAGTGGCCCGGGACTGACCGCTTATCGTGGACCCGCCCAGCCGGGCGCAGCTGCTCCCACAACTCATGAATATCGCGCCCGTCGCGGCGTTGTTGTCAGTCGTCCGGATCGTGTAGTCATTGCCGGCGGACCCAATACTTATATTAGCCGCAATCGTCGCGGCGTTGTTGCCAGTCGTCCGGATCGCGTTGTCATTGCCGGCGGACCCACTACTTATATTAGCCGCAATCGTCGCGGCGTTGTTGCCAGTCGTCCGGATCGTGTTGTCATTGCCGGCGGACCCACTACTTATATTAGCCGCAATCGCCGTGACTATCATGTCAGTCGTCCCGATCGCACCGTCGACTATGGCAACGGCGGCGACTTCGTCATCCAGCGTGGACGTCGCAGCCCCCAGAATGTGAACGTTGTTCGTGCAGATGGCCGTTCCGTGAGCTATGGCCCCGATGGCTTCGTTGCCCACGGACACGATGGCCGCACTGTTGCCCACTCCCGGCATAGACGCGCGCGTGTCCAAGGCGATAACTTTGTGGCTCGCGATGATCAGGCTGGCGTGTTCAACGATAATGTGTCCGTTTGGAAGCGTCCGGATGGACGCACTGTCACTATTGATAGTAGCGGCAATGTCATCACCTCAGGCAGTCCAAATGGACGTGGTCCCCAACGCGTAAGTGATAGAGAGAAGCGGTAAACAAAAACAAAACATTTACTAACTTTAACCTCCGCAGTATTCCGGTTAAAGCCAGACGTGAAGAATCAAAGGAGCACGTAGCAAAAACTGTTCGTGACGGCAAATTATTAAAACTAGTTGCGATTATTTCCGACAGAGCCTATTGTTGGCTACCCATTATGATATGTTTATAAATCGAATAAATTAACGTATGCTAAAGACTTATGCATATGCAAGTGTGAATTGCACACTTAAATGAATTGTTGAAAAATCGAATTTATATAAGTTTATGTTTATACTCTTTTCGAAGAAAATAGTATATTCACTTTGTGCTGAAGTCTGTAACGCATAGAAGGAAGCGTCGGAGACCCCCAAAAGTTACTGCCAGTATGCTTAGAATAACAAAACAAATTGATCTAGCAATGTCCGTCTGTCTGTCTGTATGTATGCAAACTAGTCCCTCAGTTTTTGAGCTATCACGATAAAACTTTGCACATATACTTATTATTTAAAGAGACAGAACATTGGTTAGTGCCGGCACGGTCGGTCTACTATATCTTATAGCTGCCATACAACTCGAAGTTGGTTTTGGCCATATATCCGATCTTTTCAAAGCTAACGCCTTATATTTCATTGTACACTTAAACATCCTTATACCTCATCAATGTTTAAAATTTCAAATCGATTGAGTTTTATTTAGCAAAGATATGCGTCATTAAATATTTCGGTGGTGCAGTTGGAGGAGTGAAAATTGCCTAAAGGTTCGAAAAGAGTATAAAATCTTCGGCACGCCGAAGATAATCCTTCCCCACTTGCTTTGATTATTTTTGCTAACCGGCAATAACCGAATTCCATTTAGAAATACAAAGATATTATGTATATGCTATACTATATGGTGTTCCTGGAACCATAGAAAATAAATTTAATATTTTTTTAGCAGATAGCTTGCAAGTGTCACAATATGTATAATACAAAATTTGCAGCTCAATGGCTCATCAAAGTAGTAGAAGCGAGCAGCAGTAAGATCCGTAATCGCAAATGTTCTGAATTTCCCCAGTTCGCGATCTGTTTGCTTATCAAACCGAATGGGAATAAATACTGGAATATAGAGTGCGTTAGCAGCATTCTGATCAAACCACTCAACATGCGAGCACAGCCGATAATTGGATTAGGCGTCCTGCTCCTGCTCTGCACCGGTAGATATAATGCAATTTTAATAAGAATTTATATTTAATTGACCTTTGAATCGCCCACAGCAGTGAGTGCGCAGCAAACATACGATGGACGCAATGGTCCGCACGTCTTTGGCCAGCCCGGTGAGCAAGTTTATATACGCGGTCAGAACGAAGGCGCCTACAAGGTGCCCGGTGTGGAGGGCACGTTCCAGAATAGACCCGGACAGGGACAGCACGCTTACACGAATGTGCAGGGCAACACGTATGAGCATCAGAGGAAAGGCGCCGGCGGACAAGGTAAATATAGATTACAATTAATTACTATCAGTCGATTCAGTGTCCCAATCTCCCAGGAACCCATCGCATAAGTGGCCCGGGACTGACCGCTTCTCGTGGACCCACAGGGGTTGTCACTAAACGTGTCAACCGTCCAGTTCGTCTTAATTTTAATGGAAGTGGTTCCCAGCGCGTAAGTGATAGGGAAAATTTGAACTTTTACCCAAATAAAAGGAGCACTTAGCAAAAACTATTCGTGACGGCAAATTATAATTATTATACTGTCGGCTACCCATTATGATATGTTTATAAATCGAATAAATTAATGCTAAAGACTTATGTATATGTATATGTGAATTGCACACTTAAATGAATTGTTGATAAATCGAATTTATACCCTATTTTCGTTGCGATGTCGAAATGAAAAATAGTACAAGGTTAAAAATCGAACTGATTTGTGCTCTCTGAGCATAAGATTATGTTTTTGATTATATTTGCTAAACGGCAATAGCCGAATTCCATTTAGCAATACTAAGAAATTATATATATGCCATACTATATGGTGTTTCTGGAACCGCAGAGAATCAATTTAATATTTTAGACCTACTAGAGTATATATTCTTCGACGCTTTTCAAATTTCTCGGCTGTCGCATTTTTATTTGGCGAGCAATGCAGATTTAAATTTAGAAACCCAGGACTGTGTTGCTCAGCTGTACGATGGTACGATTGCCAGAGGGTTCTACAGTATAGCTTTTAAAAACTGACATATCTACATAAGGTACACACATATAAACAAATATTATTTGTACTGGCATTTGTAGTCTGTGCTTCAGAAAATCTACAACAAATTTGGAAACATACCTTTTCGAAATTGTAGCTGTCGGAGCATATAACGAATTCCGGCATCCGATGGAGACGGTTTGCAACTTTTTTCGCAAAAATTATATACTGGCAAACTGCGAGGATGTTATATGCAAGAAAGCGTTCTCCTTGAATCTATCCCATTACCAAATGACTGAACTGCCGGGCATAATCCAAAAATGTGAATCGCTATTGAAACTGTTTCTAAATACCAATAAATTAACAAAGGTAGGATGCACTAAAAGCAATATTTATACAAGTCTTGACAGAATTGACTTGCAGGTGCCTTCCGGTCTGGGTAGTTTAATACGTTTGCAAGTCCTGGCGCTGGACTACAACAAGTTGGATGAGTTTCCCGTATGCGTATGCGAATTGGTCCGTTTGAAGTTCCTCAATGTCAGCTGTAACAACATAAGCCAACTGCCGCCGGAACTGGGACAGTTGACGGCCCTGGAGAGCTTCTGGTGCAACAATACGGGTCTACAACAGCTGCCCGCTGAAATATCTAACTGCGAACTACTGCAAACGCTGGGCGTGCGAGGAAATCGACTGCAAACATTGCCGGATTCGCTGGGAAGCCTGCTGCTATTGCGCTGGCTTACGGCGGAAAACAACGAGCTGAGCGAAGTGCCGAAAACCTTTGGTTTACTACAAAATCTCATACATCTCAATCTCAAGGGCAATCGACTTAAGAGTCTGCCACACGTGTTAACTACAATGCCCACGTTAAAATTCGTATTTCTCAATCAAAACCATATTAAACAAATGCCCAGTAGTGCGGAATTTGAGCAGCTGCAGTTCCTGCGCATGTTAAACTTGTCCAAGAATCCCATTAGCACTAATCCCCAACTGCAGCAACTTGCGCAGGTAAGTTAATTGACTCTACTGAGATGAAATCTGTTGCTCATCAGTTAAATCTACAGACTCACACAAACATCTATGTGGAGCAGCTGGAGGAGCAGCTGCCTGATGCCGGCACATCGAGCCGTTTCACTGCCAACCCTGAAGAGCCAAATGCGAATGAGGAGCAGGCATCCTCGTCGGATTGGGCTAACAGCGTACGCACCAGCCAATTGGACAGTTCGAACGAAAGCACATTGGAAAACACCATCGAAGATTTGAGCGTGCTGCTGCCTGAATTGTCGCGTTTCGTTACAACTTGTTGAGATAACATTAATTAAAGCTGTTGCGTATTGTTTATTCCTGCTTGTATGTGTATATGTGTGTGTGTGTGTCGTAGTCGGTAACAAATAACGTAACGATTGAAATGCGCTTCGAACGGTAGCTCACATAGCTACAAAAACCATACTGGGATTTGCGTCAATATGACCAAATCGTTGAATTTTCACATATTTAACTAGACATTTTCTTGATGAGCTCCTCGTCCTGCATGGACATCGCCGTCAGCTTCTTGCCAATCTTTTCGTGTATGTCCAAATATTTAGCCACACAACGGTCAATGCAGACCATTTCGCCCTTGCCTGCGAACAAACGATGAACATGAATTATGCTGAATGAAAAATCTTATGTGCATTTAGAGCTCACCCAATTCAGATTCGCCGTAACGCGGCGGAATACACTTCTTGTGACAGGCGTTTGTCATGCGGTTATATAAATCGGACATCATTTCAATTTCCATTTCTTGCATCAGCTGCAATTTTGCCTGATCGGCCGAACTTATTTGCGGCATAGCCATATTGAAAGCGTTCTTTGTGTGTTAATGTAGGTTGTTGGTTATGTGATATATGTATATATTTTTTGTTCAGTTGTTTTCTAGTCGAAACGCCTCTCGGAAATAGTGTGATCGTATTCACCGTGATTTGCTTTTTTCATGCGGTCACGCACACGTAACGTCTCAACCCGGCGGCCTTCAACTGATTTTTTTGACAAGACAAAAGCGTACACACCACCAACGGTTAAAACGGCCCTATTGAACTCACAATTTTAATTAATGTTACAACGTGCGAAAGTTCTACACGTATTGTACTAACCAGCAAACAGCAATTCGCCCAGCGTTTCCTAGCGGCATTGTCAATACACACAGTGTGACTGTGATGTCTGAGTCGAAAATACCTAAAATTTAAGCCTTAAAAATACCAAGTTTGAATGTCAGAGAAGTCTGAGTTATCGATTAAATTAATCGATACTAAGAAATTAAACGCGGTGGACGTTGTGTTTATATTGACTAATGAAATTGTGTTAACATAAATATCTTCTTCAACAACACCAAAAAGGGTATTTAAATTGCATTAAGAATAGGCTTTATTGACAGTGCATCACAAACCGTTCTATTTCCATATATGTGTATATATATATGAATATGTTCTTGTTCATGTGTACAATGTACACTGTACATATGTATGTATGTAAGTATATTTAACAAAAGTATATTATAAAACTAACAAACACAAAAATAATTAAATCAACAAAATAATTAACACAGTCTGAAATACAATTAATCGCCTACGGACAGAAGGGCGTAAAATTTTCATTAAATTTTGCTTTTGGTATATCTCTTACTTAAATACTTGTATCCAAAAATTTTGATAAACACAATCTGTACATAGTACAAATGACTTTCGAGACAAACTAAATATACATTTAGGAATGCATGTAATATGTACATATGCATGTATGTACTTGAATATTGCACATGACGTTGCATGCTTTTAGCTATTAAGTTTAACTGGGTTTAACGCCGAACCAACTCATCTTCCAATTTAAAGTATCGTGCAGTAGTTTTTCTTCCTCCGGAGAAAGCTGAAGCAGTGTAGAAACGGCCCGTACAAGATGTCGTGCTTCAACCTGACAAAACGAGAATATAGAATTTAGATTTGCATTTAAAATACTTTCTATACATACCTCTCTGCTGGTTAAGAATTTCACAATGACATGTTTTAAATATTTAAAATTAACTTCATCCATAATTATGCAATTCGGTTTGTTGTCCGACTGAAAGTTTTCCAACGGTGCATTAGAAATTCTGAAGGCGGGTAAAACTTGATCCGTATCCACATCTATGGTTGCCGTCTGTGAACTACGAAACTCTTTCTGCAGCGTCTTTTTTAGATCACCCAAGCGTTGATTTAATGTTTTTATTGTCTGTCGAAGGGAATGTTATATGGTAAATTTGGTTAAATTGTTGCGACATGCTCACCTTATTCTTTTCAACAATTTCTCGCTGCGTTAGCTCATATTTAGCCTGATCCTTTGCATTCTGCTGCGCAGCATCGTTGAGAGATTGCAAAGCCAGGCGAGTCTCTTGTACATCACTCTCCAGTTGCTTGTTTTTGTCGTGCAGATCGTTCGATTCAGTTTGCTCCATGCGCAGCTCCTTCTTTAGCAGCTCTTCGCTCTGCGAGATTTCCGCATTGCGCAACAGAGCAGTCAGTTTCTCCTCACGCTCCACTTCCAGTTTGAGTTGCGTCTCACTCAACTGATCTTGTTTCTCCGTGATTTGTGTGCGCAGCTTTTGAGCGATTTGCTCAGCGTTCTTAACATATTCACTGAATCTTTCGTCGGCTGTCGCGAGTCGTATTTTCAGATCTTTCGTTTCGGCTGCCAGTGTTTCCTAAGTTTGGGTTTGTTTTTGAAATAAGGCGTAACATAGGTTTGTTTGTTGTTTTTTTTAACCGCAAAAGCAATTTAATAGAAAAAGAATAGGTTCGGTTAAGGATTATAATACAAATTTGTTAAAAGAAAATACAACAAAGTATAAGATAACATTCCATGCGCAGGTTAATGAACTATATTGTCTAATAAAACATGTTAGTGATAAATTTAGTAAGCTATGTTATTAATACGTGTGTTTGTGTGTGTTAAAGGTGCCACAAGTCTAACCGCCAACATCTGAAGAGATACTCACGGATTTGTTGCGCTCAAAAATAATTTGCTGTTCGTTCTCTTCGCGGCACTCCTTCAGTGCCACATTGAGCTCATCCACTTCGTATTCCAATAATTTAATCTGCAACGTGGTCGAAATTAAAGATCGATTCAAGCAAATATATGTGTCCTTGTGCCTACCTTATCATCTCGTTGCTTGATCTCACTGTTGGCTTTCTCCAGCTCAAAAGCAACCTGTTTGCGACTCTCGATGGCCTCGTCGCGCGCCTTGAGCGCCTTGCGCTTCTCGGTGGTCTCCTCGGCCACCTGCTGGGACAGGCGACTGACTTGTTTCTCCAGCGCAAAGTTCTGGCCACTCCACGAACTCTTGATGTCGGACAGCTGCAAATGGGCCTCCTCCAAGTGCTGCTCGAGCAGCTTGTGCTCGTGTACAAGTGCCTGCACTTGCTGGTCGGAATTCAGTGCGGGCAACGCTTCAAGACGTGCTTCCTCCACAATTCTCATGCGCATTCGCATATTACGATTATCTTCCTGCACAGCTGCGAGTGTTGTGGTCAATTGGCTTTTCTCTTGCTGCGTCGCGTGACGTAATTGCTCGAGTTCATCACGCAGATCTTCGGCGATGGGTTCGATTGTGCGCAAGCGATCCAGTTCCTGGTTAAAGTTGTCAATCTGCTGTTGATACTGACGTATAGAGTTAATGTGATCCACGGCTTCCTGTTCACGAAAGCCAATCAGGTTTTTCAGCTTATCAATTTCGATTTGCTGCAGATTTTGTATCTTTTCCTGCTCCTCACAATAGATGTCCTTTTGGGTCTGAGCAACGCGAACGCTTTCCAACAGGATCTCATTGGTTTTATCGACTCGCGTCTTCTCCTCCTGCAGCTGTTGCAAGCTTTGACTTAGAATGGACACTCTGGAGGCTAGCTCATTGCATTGACTCCGTAGCTGGCACACCTGTTCAGACTACAACCAAAATATAAACAGATGTTTAATATTTTATATGCATACAAGCTAGCAGGTATGTATTTATTATGTTTGCATTGACTTCACCTCATTATATACTCCGCCACCGCCCACATCATCAGTAGCATTGGAATTAATGCTCACACGGCGGCTACGTATGCGATAATTATTGTTATTATTGTTGTGCCGTGGATGCGTCTGGGATGTTGACGTGGACACATCTTCGCCAGTTTCCTCCTTGATTTTGTTTTTTAACGTTGCAAACATTTTTACAGTGCCTTTTGCTCCACCCACTGGGCACTGTGCGGAATTATGTGAATTTAGTTTCGTGCGATGTAGCACACCAGCGTTACGGCGATTTGTTTTTTATATCATTGCCCCTTTTAATGTCTGTCTTGTGTTTACGCTTATCTATGAAATGTAAATCTATTTAAATTTGCAGTCTATATAAGTTTCTTCTTCTTGAGAGCACTACGTGAAGGCGGAGCTTGCCACCTCGTTAACTTTTCGTATCTGGCAACACTGAAATCAATGTGGCGACCATTACGACTTATCGATAACATTCAGTAGAAACAGACGCCAAAAACATCTGACAAGAGCGCGCTAAATTTTTATAAGTTTTTAATTATTCGTTCAATTAGATTGTTTATTTTAAAGAACTGTTTTAAATTTTGGTGTCGAACATGGACCCAGAGCAGTCCAAACAGACGCCGCGTGATTATTGCGACAATAATGGCACATGCACCTCGTCCTTAAAGGAGATCTCATTGATTGAAACGGTGACCAGTTTTCTGGAGGAGAATGGCGCTGCTGACATCGATCCAAGGGTTTTGAAGAACCTAGCCGAGGCACTGTCCAAACGCATAGACACAGATGAGTGAGTAAACTCTTGAGGATTTGTTCCTATTGGGTGCGTCTATGCATATGCATGTAATTGCATATGTGCGTGTGCGCCTTTGAAGTTTGCTTTGGCAATGCATTTTTGCAAGTGCACCGCGCACTTTGGCTTGCGTCCAAAACTAAATTTGTATTAATTAAAATGAAAGCAGCACTGCTGCGTTAGCTCGCGCACACACCGAGATATATGTAGCTAGGCCCAATACTCATCCATCCGAAACCGAGACACAACTGCACAAATTGCATCAAAAGATCATAAGCGAAGCAGGTCTCATTTACTTGTTATGACTTCCTCACCCTCTGTCCATACTACACACACATGATGTAGGCATGTATGTATGTATTTACATAACCCACCCCATTTTGCGCGAGAGCAAACCCAACACAGCGGTGCGCCCATATGGTGGGTGAGAAGAGCGCGCAAACATCTGCCGTGCATTTGTGTGTGTTCTGTGTTCTGCTGAGCGCATTTTCCTTACGGAGCGAGCTCATGAACTGAACGAACAGCCGGATGGGATGGATGGATGATGCTGGTGCTGCTTCTGCCTCTGCCGCTGCCGCTGCCGCCGCTGGGGTTTTTCTCTCGTTATCTCGCTGCGCATTTTCAGTACTATTCTGACATTCGGTTCAATTGGACACATATAAAACTGATGTGAAGAGCATTAATTTATAGTACTTAGCATTGTATTTTTCCTCGTTTGTTGTGATTGTGCTTCGTTTTACGCCTATCAGTCTTTCTTTTAACGCAATACATACGCACATACAAATAAACATTCGTTGCGGGTCGCGTCAAAGTAAATAAATACATATACATATATATATGTGTGTAGAAATATGCAGCAGCAAAAGTGAGAATTATATTTGCTTTTTTGTTAAATGATTGTGTGTGTTATGTGTGTAGATAAAATCATTGAAAATTCTCGATGAATGCTCTCTATCAGTGCTTAAGACACAATATTCTTATATAAATTACAGAGACATATCTATATATATATACATATTTGATACATATGTATGTATGTGAATAAATTACGAGTGCGCGCCTCATCTTGTTGTTGATTTCCTTTGTCGTTTTTGTTGCTGCTGCTGCTGCGTCTAAATTTAGTTGTGGAAAAATATAACACAATATCTTACGGATACATATCTATATTAAAATTGCAAAACATTCATCAAAAGCTTGTTCAAATCACTATTAAGCGAGTACATATTTACACAAGGATATTTGATGTACACATTTGGCAAGTTGTTAAGCTTCTAGACGCACATTTGTGAATGCTTTCCTTTGTTAGATTACCCCTACTGTATTGTTACAAGTTTCCCCTTGCACCACCATATTTCCCTCTCAGCAGGATAGCCGACAGTACAGTTTGCTTTGTTAATGCTACTTCTATCCCTTATCGCTGCTTGTTCTATGCTTCTATATAAATGATGATATATTTACGCACGTAAATGCACTTCCGCTTTTTCTCAGTGCAGCACAGCGCTAATGAGTTCAGTTTAGTTTGCAAAGATGCATTCGTTTATGGTCAAGCGTCACAATCAAGTATCTTGTTTACGTTCTCAGCTAACCCCAACTGATTGGGGGCTGTTTTTTTTTTCAGATGACATTCTCGTCGTCGTGTTTTGGCTCAAATAGTTGTTAATTATTTTCACGGCCTCAGTTTGTTAGACACTGTACACTATAAAAGTGACGGCTGAATTTGAATAATAGTAATTAGTACTGCAGGTAGTAAGCATTCTGAAAATAGCACGAATTGTGGCATGTGCAACAGCTATTACAGTTATTACAGTGATCGCTCGTTAATGAGAACGCTACGCGAATATTTCTAAGAAATTATCTGGTGCAGAAACGATGTCAAAGAAGAGAGAAAGTAATGCATTTGTGGGAACTAGGAAACTTGACATGTCAAATTGTTATACAGAACGTGCAGAAATTAGCAACTTTAAGAAATTAGAACATTCACAACGGTCAGAATTTAGAACCATATACTATATAACACTGTCAAACTCCTGAAATGCAAACTTCTGTAACTCAAATTCGAGTTTTATTTCATTAAACTCATTTTAGTAGCCGAATATACTTAGAATGTGGTTTAAATAATAGAAAACCACATGAATTTAGGCACCAAAAGACATTGCAAATTATTAAAACTGTCGAATCTAGTTAAAACCAAGAGGATTTAATTATCAAGTGCATATAAACAACTTTATGTGGGTCACAAGGCAACAACACTTGTTGAGTGCCCAAAAATTTCCTTTAGTCCTGTCAATTATATACATATCTTCAGTTGTTGTTTACATCCTTTGATTACCAGTGGAAACCGCTGTAACCATAGCTATGCAACGAGTCAAAACAAATGGCTTTACGTCAACAACAATAATACTTATAGCGCACAATTTGTTTTCACTTCATAGTTGCATTTGGCGTATTTGTGTTTTTGCTCATTTCCAAAAATAATTCATACGACGTGTTGCGCTGCAGTAAAAACAAAAAAGCAGAGAAGTGCGCCAAAATGCGTGGCCCACATGTGTCGTTGTCGTTGTCGTTATCTTTGTCTATGTCGCCGGGGCTGAGACTGCCGTAGACTGGGTGCATGGCGGGTCCGCGGTGGCCATTCAAATTGCCAAAGCACAAAACCAGCTCAGCATAAGATTTTGCAGATGCCCCCAAAAAGAACGGCAGCTAAACATGCACATCATCATCATGCGGCGCTGCTTCCCAGATAAACATAGATAGGCCTATGTACATATGTATATATGTATCTGTAGCTCCTGAGTGATGTGCAATGATTTCGGGGACATTTGCCCACCAAAAAAAAAACATGCGCCTTGGCTGGCAGCAAGTCGACGCAGCAAGCCAATGACTCATTGCCGACGCCAAAGAACCCAACTATACTATATATATATATAAATCTATGTGGCGTAACCCCAAAGTACTTATACCTGCACTGAAGTTGCATTTATAGACGTTGGTGTGCCGCAAAAAGCTATTTAGGATAAGCACAGCAAAAAGAACAACACCAACCAAAATAAACAACAAAAGGGATGACGCATTCGGATTGCTTTGAATTAAAGAAACTCATATTTATTCCGTCAGTTTATTAAATGTACTGGAGTGAACAATACGTGTAAACCAATGCGACGTTAAAGTCCAAGAAAAACCAAAATCAACTGAAATATCATGGCGCACTTATATCGTACCAACTCGCTGAACAGCACAAATGAATCGCCCAGGTCGCCATTCAAACGCTTCTCGGTTTGTACGGGAGCTGGCGCCACACTATGGTAAGTTGCTTAAAGTTCAGTAAACAAATACGATTAGATTACGTTGATAACTTCGACTTGTTGTTGACATGCATTCTACTTCTTTCGAGACTCTGTAAACAACTGTCCAAGCTGCAAGCTAAGAAAGTTCTTTCAAATAAACATTTTATATATATACTGAATTAAGGTTATATACAACTAGTCATTGTATATTTAACTGGAATGACATATAAAGTCAAATTGAGGTGTGTCCCCCATCTATTATATTCGACGCAAGAATTTTAACGCTTCACTTAACTCAAGTACAAATTTTCGGCTGTTTCTCTATATATGCGCTTATACATATATACACAGGCATATATATGTACATATATATGCTTTAAACTCGTTGATGAGTCTGCTTTTGTTACTCTAGATGAGACCCCATTCTGCAAGCTCCAGCTTCTGTGCGATTTTTATCTTTATATGCCAAACAGATGCCCATCATTATACACAGTACCCATTCAAAACGAACAAAAGGGGTATAATTATTCTGTGTAAATGTAATAGGCCCCCTTTTGCATGTATGTATGTGTATATATATGTTCTTGATCAGAGCATCTCGCTAAAACATTATAATCATGTCCGCCACAGAACTTATGTGTAAATCAAGCTTATTTAATGTCTATAGTAAAAGTAAATTCTGTTAATGCGCCCTCCTACGCGATTCTCATGAATTCAAGTAAGGTTCGCAGACTTTCCATTAGTTTAGTGATGCACTGATATTAAAAGTGTTGTGTTAATGATGTAATCAAGTGATTCTCTTTCTATATATCTATATATGTCTGTCTATTTGCTTTCTCTGTTCCTCTCTCTCCCTGTACCGCTCTCTTCCTCTGATCCTCTCTCTCTCTATATATGTTCCACTCTCTCTCTGTTCCTCTCTCTCTGTTCCTCTCTCTCTGTTCCTCTCTATCTCTGTTCCTCTCTCTCTCTCTGTTCCTCTCTCTCTCTCTTTCTCTCTCTGTTCATCTCTCTCTCTCTCTCTCTCTCTCTCTGTTCATCTCTCTCTCTCTCTCTCTCTGTTCATCTCTCTCTCTCTCTCTCTCTGTTCATCTCTCTCTCTCTCCCTCTCTGTTCATCTCTCTCTCTCTCTCTCTGTTCATCTCTCTCTCTCTCCCTCTCTCTCTGTTCATCTCTCTCTCCCGCTCTCTGTTCCTCTCTATTCCCATCTGTCTGTCTCTGTCTCTGTCCCTCTCTCTCTCTCTCTCTATGTGCGTAATTCAGATCTTCATACACGATATCTCCTAGTCGATCACTTGTTACTAGTCCACTTTGTTAATACTTGATTTACTGATAGATCTCTAAGATATATACTTGTATATATATGTATGCAATGGCCATGTTCATAAACTACTACTAGCTAATTATAGTTGCTTGGAGCAGCATATTAAACAATTCAAACCTGTTTAAATTGACCTCCAGACTAGAGATGCAAGCGTGATTTAAGCGTGAATGTTAAAACAATAAAGGGCTCGAAATTCATCAAAATAGTAATAAAACTAAACAATCCCAAAAAGGGATTAATTTCTGGGATTTATTAAGATGGCTAGAACAGAAAATTAAATATTAAGTATGCATGGAATCAATCCAGTTAGGTTAGTTTCGTATACACAATATTCGAATATCACGTATTCGTGGCCATCTCTGATGCATGCCGTAGGCTACGGGTGATTAGGCGTAGCTGCGTTTGAATCATGACAGTTCATTTGTGAGTTAAGCTGTGGTTAAAGCTGCCGCTCACTGCACACTATTCGAATGGATAATCTGAGCCTGGGAATATGGATGTGCCTGTTGTTGTCGCCCACGCTAGCTCTACGTCTGGAGCGTTGCGAGCTAGCCGGTCAGCTGTATATACTGGACGTGCCCAAAGCGGAACTAGCCCAGTGGCTGTGCATCGCCGACTTCGAGAGTCGCTTCAACACGCACGTCGTGGGGCGGGGCAACTCGGATGGCTCGCGGGACTATGGTCTCTTTCAGATCAGCGATCGCTACTGGTGTGCTCCGCCGGAAGAGACGCCCTACCATGCCTTCAACGAGTGCAACGTCAACTGCACCGAACTGCTGACAGACGATATCACAGCGGCGGTTCGATGTGCCCGTCTTATCAGGAAGCAGCAGGGCTGGACGGCCTGGTCTGTCTACGGGGAGTTCTGCAACGGAACGCTCCCAGATGCCGACGAGTGTTTCCAGCTGGAGACTAGCACTGAAATGGACTTGGAGACAACGACTATTATCGCTGCGGAAATGGATTAAGCATATTTACTTTTGATATCACACTGCCAAACAGAAACATTTATTGTACAGTTCTAGAAAGATATTACATTAATTTCGCCATCGATATATTTGTGTTTTTTATTGCGACCTTTGAAATTGAATTTATTTGTGCTAATGTTTCCCAGTTCTAATTTAGTATTATGCTTTCTATTTGCAGCACAAGTCCCGGCGCTTTTCAAGATGTAACCATGGAAAATTCATGTAAGTATAAAACAAAAGAAGTATTTTTATATACGTCGGACTCTTAAAAATTCGAATTTTTAGGGCATTACAAAGGTCTGAAAACTTTTGAATAGAAAATAGAAAACTATGACTTTCAGAAACTATAAATAATCGCGAATGAGAATGTAAACTCAAAGACAAGATAGTGTTTTAAGGACATCAGGGTTTCCCATAAGTACACTGTCAAATTTGACAGACCTTCTTCATAATACCCATTGTACAACAAGTAGTCCATGTGTATACTTTCATCACATACTATTTTATTCGAGTTCAGTTTGGAAACACATTCGTAAACAATACTATACGCAAATCAATCCCTCGGTGTCCTTTTATTTATATTTTTTAATTTACTGTCGGCATGGAAAAAAACGGCATGCTATCAGAAGTCACGCCGCGGACATCGTCGACAAGACTATGCAAGTTGGCTGATTGTGGGACCTGTTTGATTCCATCATAGATTTAACACTCTTTCTTTATTTCCTCCCGTCCAAACAGACTCCAGTTTTGATGCGGCGCGTGCGCCCGGTGGTATCCATTCACCGATGCAGGGACGTTCCGTGCGCGAGCTCGAGGAGCAGATGTCGACACTGCGCAAGGAGAACTTCAACTTGAAGCTACGTATTTATTTTATGGAGGAGGGCCAGCAAGGCGCGCGCGGCGTCAAGAATGTGATCGATTCTCCCACCAAACAGTTGATAGACTCGAAGGTTGAGATCGAAGTGCTGCGCAAGCAGGTGGAGGAGAAGACAGACCTCTTGAAGGACGCGGCCCGGGCTATATCGATGCACGAGGATATGCAAAGGAAGGCTGACTCGGAGAGTCAAGCGATGATTGATCAAATGCAGCAATATATACATCAGCTAGAGGCGAGCCAACGATATGTCTTATTTTGTCTTAATTGCTTACTTAATATATATGTTTTTGTGCGAGCAGGCAGCCGCCAAGCTAAGATCGGCTAGGAAGTCCACGGATGCTCTGAGCGTTGAAAAATTGAAGATCCTGGAAGCTGAGGTTAGTATATTAAATTGATTTGCCCATTATATATTTCAATTTTGTCTACTTTTAGGTGCAAAAGTTGGAGAAGGCAAAGCTCGAGGCTGATGTAATGAAGGCAGAGCTTAAGCGACAGCACAAGCTCCTGGCAAATGATCTGGAAGAGCGTCAGGAATCGTTGGTGGCTTGCGAGGCAAAGATTTCGGAGCTGGCAGTTAAAAATGCCGAATTAGTGGAGCAACTCGAGAAGCTATCGGCAGCCGAAGAGACGGCAAACGTAAGTAGCTTGTAAATATAGTAAACCTAAATCTTTGTATTAGTCGCTCTGTTGGACTGGTTAACCAAAACTGAGCTTGGGACTCTCTGATAAGTAGTTTGAACACTTAGCAAACGATAAACCGTCAACGGGTCGAGCTAAGCGCCTGCTTAACCGAGAATCGATGCTTGTGCAACGAGCTGAGTGCCATCGAGCTCGAAAAGCAGCGTCAGCACAAGTGGATAGAGCAGGCGGTTACCATATTCAATGAGCAGCGCAACACCATAAAGGTGATGGAAGTGAGTAGTAAATGCTGTTGTCGTTGCACGGCTTAAAACTCCTAAAAACTCCTGCGCAAGGACATGAACAATCAAAAGGATCGCGCCTACGGGCGCCTCTACATACAACTAATTGAATGCGAAGGCGTCATTCGGAAGCAGAGCTGCGAGGTGGACTTGGTGCAGCGCGAAAAGCAATTCTTTCAGGATCTGAGCAACAAGTTGCAGCATAAGGAGCGAATGCAATGCTTGGAGCGCATTGCCGTCGTTCATCCCATGCACTTTAATAAGTTCCATGAGCGCTCGCAACAGCGCACCAACATCTCAACGATTAGTGTGCTCTTTGGCATCCAAGATCCGCCCAGCGCCAGGCAGGACAGAAAACTCTATTTCTTTATGCCCGAGGTGAACGATTTGTGTCAGGCTGTATGCTTCTAACTGAACAACTATTGCCGCCCGCAGCACTTCAAGTCGGTGACAATGCCGTTGTCCGTTAGTGCGCCAAGTACGGCTTTTTATCACTATTCCCTGCCGCCGTTCAATGGACTGCGTGAGTTGCTCTGCCGCTGGAGCCGGAGCGGCGCCGCGCCAGCCAACTGATGTACCCGCCCTCGGCATCTTAGCTGCACTGTGCTTCGATGCGCCATTTTGTGTTTCGCGCCCACTGTGTGGTCATCCGCACTGTTCCGAAATGCAGCGTGGCGCAAGTGGTGCAAGTGCCTCTATTCGCTCGAATTTTCGGATGATCTATCTAAACGCCGCCGGTCGCCGTTGCCCCCGGTTCCAATTTCGTTTCCAGTTAGTAGTTTTGTTAGCATAGAGTGTCGAAACATATTCGCTGATAGTTATGCAAAAAATTCTCGTTATTCAAGCAGTTGTTCCAATAAAATTATACAAAACAAAGTCCGTACTTTGACACGTGCAAGAAATGAAGATGGTTTTACTTTATATGGGTTATTTTGGACCGTTGTGTTTCAATTGTGTTGCCTTCTCCAATGAGCCTCTTTTTTTTTAGAAAAAAAATATACCTACTTACAATTTGCTTATGCCGTCAATATATATGTTTATTTTCAGCCCAATGATAAGCTGCGCAGCCTATTGGCCGACAAGATCTGCCAGCTGCAGGATGCTGAGGAGAAATTGGCTGAGCGGGAGCGGGTGCACGAGCAAGCCTGCCGCACCATACAGAAGCTAATGCAAAAATTGCACAGCCAGGATAAGGAACTCAACAGAAATAAACAGCAGCAGCAGGCGGAGTCGGTAATTACAAAAGCCGCTTGAATATTGTTATAAAACCTATATCTAATATATCACATATTTGCAGAACGATGTCGCCACATCGACCACGCCTTTTTCGCCCGCCAAGCAGCTGCATTCGCTCAGCGATACAGAGTCCTGTGCCGTGGATCTTTCGCACAGCCTGAAGCAACGCTATGAGAAGCAAATTGCTGAACAGGATGACATGATAAAGGAGCTGAATACCGAGGTTAAAAAGATGACAGCCAACTTGCAAAATCTCGTCAACAAGGAGCTGTGGGAGAAGAATCGTGAGGTGGAGCGCCTAACCAAATTGGTCAGCGGCCAGCAGAAGTCTGTGGAAGCATCTGGCGATGATTCCATAGGTGATCAGCAGCAATCCTCCTATTCGGAGGCCGAGTTCGCCAAAGCAATCAAGCGTAACAAATTGCTGCAACGCAAGGTCGATGTGCTGCTGCAGCGCCTGGACGATGAGAAGCAGAACAGTGCACAGCTGCAAACGGATCTGCAGGCCATGGAAGCGGATGTGGAGGGTGCCAACAAGTGGCGTGTCGAGTGCGCGGATGTTTGCAGCGTGCTCACCAATCGCCTGGAGGAGCTCGCCGGTTTCCTCAACTCACTGCTCAAGCACAAGGATGTGCTGGGCGTTTTGGCAGCCGACCATCGTCACGCTATGCGCCGCGCTGTCGATCGCAGCTTGGACCTGTCTAAGAGCTTGAACATGACGCTGTCTGTTACGGGCATTCCACTGGCCGATCAAAGTCTGGCACAGCTCAGCAAACTCTCGGAAATTCTGTACACCGAACAAGAGGAATGCAATCATACATACAATTCGCACGAGGATATACAGGGTATGGGCAAGGAGAATAGGGCGCTCAAATCGGACGGACAGCCGACGCGCAAGGAGCGGCGCTCTCTGCCCCTGCCCCAACAGCAGCTGGACAATCAGAGCGAATCCGAGGCATGGTCCGAGCCGGATCGTAAGGTATCCCTCGCGCGCATCGGGCTCGAGGACACCTCGAACAGCATGGTGGGCGAGCAGCGGCGCCTGAGTGAATCGGACAGCGAGGGGCATGCTGCACCCAAGCAGCAGGAGCGCAGTCGCAATTCTGAACGCATTAACCAGGTGGAGGCGTTAATGGCACAGCGCGATGAGCGCCTACTGCAAGTGCAATGTCAGCTGGTCGATGCCGACAACCGCTTCAAGCAGGAACAGCTACGCGTCATTGAGCTCACCCAACAGCTGGAACAGCTGCGCACCCAGAACGAGGCACTGCAGGCGGATCTACGAGCCGACGAATTGGCCGAGTTGCAGCAACTCATTGAGTTAAAGACGCAGCAGCTGGAACAGCAGCAGTTGGCACACAATACGCTGGTGGCCGACTCACAAATCACGGAAATGGAGCTGCAGGAATTGCAGCGCCAGATGCTCGCAATGGAACAGCAACATGCGTCGACTCTGAATGCGGCACAAAGCGAACTGGCGCAGTTTAAGGTGGAAGCAGCTCAACGTCTTGCCGAGCAGCAGCGTCTGCAGCAGGAGGCGCTGGAGCGTGAATATGTGTCAGTGTCGGAGCACAAGCAGCTCAAGCGGCAGCTGCTCGACATCCAACGTTCGGTTGAGTTCTATCAGGAGAGCGAGAAGGAGCTGAAGCAGACGCTCGTGGAAAATGAGCTATCGGCACGTGCGCTCAAAAAGCAGCTGGACGAGAGCACACTGCACGCATCCAGGGCTATTATGGAGCGCACCAAGGCCTACAATGACAAGCTACAGCTGGAGAAACGGCTGGAGGAGCTGAAGCAGCAGTTGACACAACTGCAGCAGGAGCAGCGACTGCACCAGTGCCCGCAGCCCAGTCGCATCAATAGCAGCGATGTCTCACAGTCCGGCTACACGTCCGAGGAAGTGCCACTGCGAGCGACCAGCAACAACAGGAGCAACGCTCCGTCCAGCTCGACGGCAGCCGGACGCTTTAACAACCCATCGCCGGACCTGGGCATTGAGAGTGATGTGGGTCGCGTTCTCAGCGTGGAGCTATCCACGGCGCAGCGCACATTGCTCAAGACTGTGGAGCTGGGTGGACATAGCAACCAAGCAGAGGCGGGCGAAGACCGTGGTAAGCTTTTGTATATATAATTAAATGTTATAAAATTCTAAAGACTTGCCACTCACAGAAATTTCACCCGATACGGAAGCTGAGCAGACACCACTTCACGACTGTGCCAAGGTAGAACAAGAAAATGCCGAATTACGTCGCAAACTAATACGCATTAAGCGCGCATTTGAAGACACATATGAAAAGTTACGTGTGGTTAACAAAGAAAAAGCACAAGTCGAAAAAGAAATCAAAAATCAAATACTTAAAACGCACAATGTACTACGCAATGTTCGTTCCAATATGGAGAACGTCTTATAACAATTGATTTGATCGAAGAAGCATCGTCATCATTATAATTATCATCATCATGGATTTGGTCCACCAATCGACACGTGTTGTATTCGTTTATCCAAATTGACTTTTATTTGTACTAACACCTGTTTTTTTCTGTAATGTTCTTTGTAAATGACTTGTATATAAGGCACGAAAGCAACGAGTTATTAATACAAACTAATACCACTTGCATTTTTAAAAGACTGTGTATAATAAAATATAATAATTGTATGTAACAAATGCAAGTTTCTCATGCCACCCACAAACCTAACTGGTACTAAACAACCAGGACACATTCGTTCATATTGAATGACCTCTGAAAATACATAGTTCATAAGCGCATTAACTAACAATCTTGAACAGTATAAAATACCTACATATATATGTTTGTATGCATGTACACAATTTGCTCTCTAGAAATAACCCGTTATGAAAACTAATGCCGAGTGCCATTTTGCCATATCAGACAAATTTTATGAAACACCAATAATAAAAACGTTAACATAAATATTTTGCTTGAATTAATAATCTTAATACATTTTCTTTATTCCCCAAACTTGCCATGAATTCTCGTTTTCAGTTAACAATCGGAACGGATATTGAAATTATATTATGAATATATCTTTTGCTGTATTATTTTGTATAATCTGTACAAATTTGCTTTGACAAGATAATAGATCTAAGTGTTTTGTACCTTTATCATATATTAAAATACATTTATAGTTCGTTTTAAAACTGGTACGCACAATTTATGGGGCTTTAGAGAAAATGTACCCAGCATTCAAATAAAAACGAGTAATTGCCCATTTTCTATTTGGCGTTGCCAGATACATATATATGCTGGCCTAAATTGAACTGGATTAGAACACTTGTGGGACTTCTTTTCTAACATAATGCTTAATCAATAAACTTAAAAACAGCTGTGCTCTGTTAGCACAATGTTTTGGAGCTGTTTAGCAGCTGCTTGATTCCAATACGGCTTAAACCAGCTACCAAACAAAGTTAAACTTGATTGATAAAGTTAGCGTTACAACAATATGCATCGAATCGCATCACTAAAAACTATTTTCTAATGTTTTACAATGAGTAACGGCAGTTTTCCTGGAACTAATGTTCGTTCTCTGTTAATAACAGCTTAGCAATGGTATATTTTGGTATATTTTGCTGAGAAAACGGTCACGCTGTTAACCAGCTGTTCACCCACTACGTGATACAGTTGCAGGCGTGTGTGTTTGTTTTTCTATTTTGTTTCGCGCTTATCAGAAGAAGCCAATAAAATAATAATAACGAATATGCAAGATAATAGCAGCAGCTAAAAGTGCATTAGTTACACATAGTTAGGGCGCAGTTATATATTATTATTTTAGTACACTACGCGCGTGATTACGATTTGTGTGTTTGTGAGTGGTTTAGTGTGTTTACACCAGTTGCTTTAATCTCTATCGACATCTGAGCCCACCACCTCCACCACCACCACCACATTCTCCACCCCCTCTTGCACACATGGTGTCACGTTACCAGCTACAAGAAGAAGAAGAGGATGCGGAAGCCACAACAACTGCTGCAACACGGCAACATCGCCGCCGCTCCCGCCCTGAATCAGCCGGTCTTTTGCATTCGCGTAAGTAAATAGTTATGTACATACATATATGCCGTTATCTAAACATAAGACTGTCTCTCACCGAATACATTCTTTTAATTTTGCTTGACGTGATTCATTGGTAAACATATATTGATATCAATCTCACAGTGAACAGTCGTTCTATTTAGAAATCCTGTTACACATTTGAGCATATAGTAGATAAGATTAATTGAGTAAATATTGAGTACTATAAAAAAAAGTGTCGCTGGTACGCCTCCAATTAATGTTTTTAGAAAAAAAAAGTATTAGAAAAAAAATTATGCTGGCCCATGGGGGGATCGAACCCGCGACCTTCGCGTTATTAGCACGACGCTCTAACCAGCTGAGCTAATGGGCCGAACTGACGCTGGGTGACTAAAGTTCATATATAAAATAAAATGAATTTGAATGCTTGCATAAATATATTGTGGCTAGTTGCAATAGATTAAATGTTGTCACAATAAATAAATAAATTTGTTTTTAAGTTTCTCATGAATGTAATTTGCTTTTCGCTTCATTGCGTTTGTGTGTCGCATGAATTAACCAAACATTTACAACCTATTTTATGCATTCAACGACTTGCGTTCGTCGTTGACAACTTTCACTTCGGCTCTTCGTGTTGCGCGCCGAAGGACGAAAAATATTGACTAGCGACGCTTTGTCTGTGTCCTCCTGAGCGAGCGGATTGTTCGCAGTTGGCTTTCGGCTTTTGTGCGTTGCGGACACACGGTGCGGAAGTGTTGCCGAGTTGGCGAATTAACGCAGCTAATAAAACAAAAAGTAGTGTTTGTCTTACTACCAATGAAACGCGAAAATCACAACGCATCCTTAGCTGTTAGTTATGTGTTTATGTGGCTATGTGCTTATTTATAGTTGCAAATAATAATAAACATACATGCGGTTAACTAGCCCATTATGTTTGGGTGTGCAACTAAACATATTAACTAACTAACTACTTAACAATCAGTTCGATAATTTGAAGGCTCTGCCGACTTTAAAACCTGTGCATTGGCAATGGTAAATTTATAAAGTAAAGTGCCTTTTTGGTGAAACCAAACAAATCGACTGTGTTGATTACCAAACAATAGTCTAGCACTGTTTCTACAGTTAGTATATATACACCATATAGTATAGGCTGTCGTCGACTGAATATGCGTGACGAGAAATAACTGGATATATGTTGTTTTCTGTTGTTGTGTTTGAATTTTTGATGTCTGCTGCAAGTGAATTACATTTTGTTTAGAAACCTGCCAATGCGCTGTGATTCAAAAATTAGTCATAGTCGAAAAAGGGACGAAATGGGCGCCAGTTGGTCGCTCGGTCGACTGTCAGTTGTTTCAGTTCTCAGCACATGTCAGACATTTGGATTCAAGGCGGTAGTTTAGCTTCTCAAACCGTTTTTTAATTGAACACTAATTGACGAATCAAGTACACAATCATAAAATCAGTGCCCACCCACACAGAGGTTAAGGACCTTACATAAGTGAGATGATATAACAACAACAAAATATATATATAATAATTAGAAATACCACAAATAAAAGGTGCCTTGTTCTATGAAACACTTGAGTGCCTTATAAAACTCACAAAAGCAACACAATGTCCGGCTCTTACCAACGCCAGAGTCTGGAGCTGCCGGAAAATGGCCGCAATACCATAGCCGTGGAACTCAACAGAACCAATACGCTGTCCAGCTGCAATCCGGGTGCGGCCAGCCAACGGAGGCGACAACAGCGAGCGGCACAGCAACGGCAGGAGTCGTGGTTCCGGCACTCGATGCCGCCGGCAATTAACCGGGACTTTGAGTCACTGGAGCACTTGACACATGAGACGACCAATGGCCTCGATGAGCAGCTGGCGGCATCGTTGAGCGGCAGGCTGCCCGATCTGAGCCATACGAGCATACACCTCAACAGTGCCAATAGCAATCTGGGATTCATCGATTCCGATACGCCCAATACGCCGATTACGCCCGCCTCCGAGTCCGCAGCGGGCACACTCTCCTCCTGCCCACCGGGACAAGCGGCAGCCACTGCAGGCACAACGGACAACGGCTCGCGGCGCAAGTCGCGTAATCGCAAGGACTCCAGAGGCTCCATCCTATCCAATGCAGCACGCGGCTTGCGTATGACAACTTCATTCCTGCGCAGCAAACGCAGGGAATATGAAGGTTAGTGGGGTCCTTTTTGGGTTTTCCTCAAGATTGAGAAGTTTTCGTTATTGCTATAAGTAAAGCTTTTGTTTTTATGATTGTTCAGCTGAATCACATTTCAAACCGCATCGAATCACTATGTGGTCATATATTTTATTTGTTATTCACTGTTTTAATTATAATAATGATATATTGAGCATGGAATTTTTAAATATCAGAGCCAAGATTCATCTTGAAGAACTTCAGAATGTGCTTTGTTATTACTATATTGTTTACTTTTGGTTGGAATTCCTAGTGCTATAAGCATTAGCTTATTTTTTAAGGCACTAGTCTATAAAGAACAATTTTTGGTATTTAAAAACAGTATTTAACAGATTACAACTAGTTTTTTTAAAATTAAAAGATTATAATATCTATAAACCATAAATATTACTATATTGTTTTCTTTTTGATGGTATTCCTAGTGCTATAAGCATAAGCTTATTTTTTAAGGCACTAGTCTATAAAAAACAATTTTTGGTTATTTAAAAACAGTATTTAACAGATTACTAGTTTTTTTAAAATTAAAAGATTATAATATCTATAAGCCACAAATATTACTATATTGTTTTCTTTTGCTGGTATTCCCAGTGCTATAAGCATAGGCTTATTTTTAAGGCACTAGTATATAAAGAACATTTTTTGGATATTTAAAAATAGTATATCAAAACAGTTTACTATTTTTTTTAAAGTTTATTTTTAGTTTCTCAATATGAGCAAAATACGATTATAATATCCATAAAGCATGAATGATTGGAATACATTTTTTGTTTGACATATGCAATCTGAAAATGTTAAATTTAAATGGTTTTCTGTGCCTGGGTCACCCAATCGCTGAGTTCCGCAACATTGGCGTAGACACCCGGATAATTGGCCAGGGCGCAGTTTTTGCCCCAGGAGACGATGCCAACTAGCTTGCCGCCTGATACAAGCGGTCCGCCCGAGTCACCCTGGCAGGCATCCTTATTGCTCGACGCCGCACAGATCATGGTCGGCCTGATCTTGGCGCCGTAGCCATAGCTGGAGCTGGCGCATTCCGTGCGACCCACAATGCGAGTGTTGATATAGAGCAGCTGGGTGACAGGAGCCCTGATAGCTGGTGGTGCCCCAGCCAGTGCAGGTGGCGGCTGAGTCATGTGCCGGAGTGCTGCTGGCCAGTGGAATGATGTTGAGTATGGTGCTCAGCTTGAGCTTGGTCTTCAGGCGCACCAGTCCAATGTCGTTCATCCTGGTGCTGCTGTCGTATCCTTCGTGCGCCTTAAACGCGCTGACGGCACTCAGAGTGCCGCCCAAGTAGCGGGAACTGGAGCCAGCGCGCACCTTTAGGCTGCTGACGCTGACGGATGCGCTGAGCAGACAGTGGGCGGCGGTCACGACCAGATTCTGGGCAATCAGGCTGCCGCCACAGAAATGCGAGCCAGAACGCTGCAGCGACACTTGCCACGGATGCGATCCAATTGCGGCCGGAGAGCCGCCCACAATGCGTCCATCCCGATGAGGCAATAGACCGATTGGACTCGCATTGGCAGTGGCGGCCAGCAGAGCCAGCAGAATGAGTATAGTCTTGCTGCACATATCGCTTGGGAAACTTGGCAAATTGTGTTGGCCCTGACTTATTTGGCTTTGGCTTTTATACTCCTACCAACTGCAGCTGGTGAAGCAAATCGCAAATCGCAATTCTCTATTGACGCAAGCTCTTCTTGTCTTATACTATTTATAATGCATTGTAAATTTGAGCAGTTTTAGTTTGCTAGTAAGTCTTCTACTTGAGACTGAAGTGATAATAGTCGTTTTTAGTTGGCAACTGTTTATGGGTTCAATTCGAAACTTATAAGGCATCCAGACAGGACATCTGTTTTATTAACTATTTGTATTTATTGTGTATTGCCTGCATTTTAAAGTTATAACATCAATGTTGTTCAAACAGTTCCCAAGCATTGTTTTGAAATTGTCATGCAGTTGCATTATCTATTGATTGATAATGTCCATAATTCATATACATATTCCAAATTGACAAGCTATCATCCTGTTGGGTTTACGCCCCATTGTAAATTTGATCAAATGCGCAAGTTGTTGGATTAAAATATTTAAACATGCATTGACTGCGATGTGGTATAAGATTAAAGCCAGCGACTCTTTAAATAGGTAAATAAGATTACAAAACAGGCATGCATATACAAATTCCTTAGTTCTGCTGGCTTGTAACGGTCCATAAATCAAAATGCATAACCTAATTTGTTGAGAAATATATGATTTATTTATTTATAAACAGAATTTCCTAACTAGAAATTTAAATTTAAGTATAACAAGTGGGGAAGGATTATCTTCGGCGTGCCGAAGATTTTATACTCTTTTCGAACCTATAGGCAATTTTCACTCTGCCAACCGCACCACTGAAATTTCATAAGCTGTACAATATCATTTTGTCGCGTAACATTTTGTTTTTTTTTATCTAAGAATATTTAATTCATTGCCAGTTGTATAGCAGCTATAAGATATAGTGATCCGATCCGGCCGGCTCCAACCAATGTGATGTCTCTTTGAATAATAGGTATCTGTGCAAAGTGGTATCGCGATAGCTTTAAAAACATGGGATATATGGCCAAAACCGACTTCGAGTTGTATGGCAGCTATAAGATATAGTGATCCGATCCAGCCGGCTCCAACCAACGTGATGTCTTTTTGAATAATAAGTATCAGTGCAAAGTTTCATTGCGATAGATTCTAAAGCATGGGATATATGGCCAAAACCGACTTCGAGTTGTATGGCAGCTATAAGATATAGTGATCCGATCCGGCCGGTTCCGACCAATGTGCTGTCCCCTGGAATAATAAGTGTCTGTGCAAAGTTTTATCGCGATAGCTCAAAAACTGAGGGACTAGTTTGCATACATACAGACAGACAGACAGACAGACGGACATGGCTAGATCAATTTGTATTGTCATTCTAAGCATACTGGCAGTAACTTTTGGGGGTCTCCGACGCTTCCTTCTATGCGTTACAAACTTCAGGACAAACTTAATATACTATTTTCTTCGAAAAGAGTATAAATATTCGCTTTTAAATGCATAATATAATATATAGCACACTATAAGATACCTTGCTCAACTTTCAGTGTGTGTCCTTTTTTCTCTCTCTCAAGGTAATAAAAACTGAAATATTGTCAACGTTGTAAAATGTCACGTCGCTAAAATAAGGACATTTTCAGCTTCCGGCAACTGTCCGCAGGCTGTTTAGTTTATTACGTAATCAAGTAACAAGAAACAAGACATCAAATATAAACTTAAGAATTCAGCCGCAGTTGTCGTCATATTTACGATCCTTGGTCCTTTGACTGAACCTTATAAGACAAACTTATCAGTAATATTACAAGTTGCAGAAATAAACAAAAAATAGCTACCCAATCATCATTTATGAGTGAACAAGTTGTAGTATTCCATTCCATTTGCCCATCATCTGTATAGGTATAATACTCCACAAAACGTTTGAAAGTCACGTGCTTCTTTAACTTCTTGGAGTTATCGCCTTCAATATTTGCCATATTCGCATCCTTTGGAATAAGAATTGGCGTTTGCGCTTCTTCCCCCGAATTGGATGTATTCATATTATAATATGTACTCTAATCTTCGGCTATTTGACTTAAAAATGACTTTTTAATTGTGAAGCAAAAACAAACAGCTTGCTGCACGCAACTAGATAATATTACACATATTATAGATATATATTTACAGGGGTCAATTGAGTTGAACTAATTTAAAAATGAAATTAAAAGGCGAGGGCGGCGAAAACCTTTTAGTTTTTAGATAAGAAACTAAATGGTATTTAGTCTGGGTCTGGGGTGAGCAACTGCCTCTGAGCTCATCAATGTCTCAGCATAAAACGTACTTGCCTGGATTTCTTTTACTTAATCTCATGACATCATCAAAGCGGGCGGGCGCAGAAACTTGTCTCCTTAAATATATATATATATATATATATCCTAATGTGCTTGGCATGAAAGAAGACTACTTGTTGTGATTGTGATTGTGCCGGACACGTTGGCATTTTCCAGCCATTTGCAAAGAGCTTTTTGGCTTAAACGTCCCATGTTCCGTGTTATATCTTTCTAGATAGCGGTAGCCGTAAATTAACTTGGTTTCCCTGGCTGCTTCATTCTTTTAAAAATCAATGAAAATGCCATCACATATGCACCTGTATATTACAATAAAAATTACTTTATATACTAAAGACGCCTTGAAACGATGTTAAAAATGAGAAAAAAAGAAAAAAATCATATTGGCCCATGAGGGGATCGAACCCGCGACCTTCGCGTTATTAGCACGACGCTCTAACCAGCTGAGCTAATGGGCCAGTGCTCGCTTGCGGGCAAAATCGGCATAAAACTGACTCAGCCAACAGTGTTGCAGACACAACAAAGCAAAATATTCTGGAATACATAAAAAATGTATCTCGAGCCGACAGCTGTTAGTTTCATTTAACAGTTCTGACACTGCAATCATACAAATTGAATTTGTGGCAGACTGCTGGCATGTGTCAGGATGGCCGAGCGGTCTAAGGCGCCAGACTCAAGATGTAACAATCTTGCCTCTTCACAGGGGTTCGTATGAGCGTTCTGGTCCTCTCTGAGGGCGTGGGTTCGAATCCCACTTCTGACAAATACTTTTTTCTTATTTTTACTATTCATATTTTGTATACAACTTTTTCCAAGCTATAGTAGTGATAATATGCGTAAATATAATTTTTTTGAGCGCAAAGTGTTTTTATAAATTGATTTAATTACAATATTGAAATAAAAGTATGAGAATCAGCAGAAGGGCAAAATAATTAAATCTATAATAAAGTCAAACCATTTTCATAAAATAAGGTACTAGAACATAATTCTCTTTGCATCAGACATACTTAATAATATTATGCCAGCTGCCTCAACAAGTGCCTCCGTGGCGCAATTGGTTAGCGCGTTCGGCTGTTAACCGAAAGGTTGGTGGTTCGAGTCCACCCGGGCGGCGGATTAAATTTTTGTTTTTTTCAAATGCTACAATTAACACAAAACGTAAATTGAAGTTGTGAAACAACACTATTTCATTATACTTATTATATTTTTCGCGTAAGAGACGAAAGTAAAATGAATATGAGCTAACAGAACCTCTTGAGTTTAACAGTGTCATAACAGACACTTAGCTGTGTGGTGGTGGGTTTGTTAGTTAAAATGCATAGCTGCTTTCGCGCCAATTTTGTTCGTGGTGAACTCAACGCTCAACTGTTGAAATCTGCACTGTTTTGGCGCTCTTCACCAATGTATGTTTGCATATGAGCGGCTCTCTCGCACACGCATGCACAGGTTGCTGCGGTGCGGCATTTGCTCAGTTGCTTTCTAAACACACGCGCGCGAAGACGGTGAATCGCGTGAATTTATTGCCTTAACAAACTTTTCGTATTTAATTGGTGTGAATAATACATAAATCTTCGTAGAACTTTTTAGAAAAGCATACAATTCTTTCGAAACAATGCCTGCGGGCAATATCGCAACAAGCGTTTTAATTTTCCATACACAGTATATGGAATAAGTGTGCGCGTGTGTGACATTTAATGAGAAATCGAATGTAAATTGCTCTAAGTTTTAACAACGCAAGTTATTCACATATCACAAAAACCTTGGCTAAGCTAGTTGCGACTTTGCGCTTGAGTCTTATACGCCACGTTAAACGTACTTGATAAGTTTTATCCATGACCAGTCTAATGTTGATACAATCACACACACACACACACATGGATACAAATGTGTGTTTACGTACATCTTAGACACTGTGGGTTTGGCGCCTTCTCTATTAGTTCTGCTTTGCTCTGCCCATCACCTCCTTCACTCTCGCTCTCTGTCTTTCTCATTTGTCAACGGCATGCGAGCCAAACAGCGTTTGCCGTTTTTATTGTGCTAAGCATTTCTCGCCGTTTATTTCTTTGCCATTGTTGCACTTTTCTACTTGTAGTTTCTCTCACCTATACACATACACATACACATGCATACGGTACATAAGTACACAAATGTTGTTCAAACTAGTTTCTTCACGTTTTTGTTTTTTTCGGGGTCTGCTTTAACTGGCACTTCCTCCCCCTTTTTATCAGCGGTTTGCTTTCGTTCTCTATTTGTATTTTGTTGTTGCCCTTAGTTTTATCGCAATATCTTACGGCTGCACATTTCAGTTTGAAATCGCATTCGCATTTGATGATTTACAAATTTTAAAAGTTGTTTTTAATTTCTAACTGTTTAAATATGCTGAATTTCTATTGTGCAGAAAGTAAACACAAATTAAGTGCGGAAGGTAAAAGATATATAGAAATGTGTAGTTTTGTTCTAATATTCAAGCATATAATTGTCGAAATCGTAAAAGTAAATAATGTTTGGGCAAATGTCATGGAATATGTATATGTATATGTATTTGTTGTTATTGCTTGCCAAATATAAAATATAAAGGTCGCATTGTGCATGTATGTGTATTTCTAATTTATTTTTACATCGGTTACGTACGAGCTTCAAATAATTATATTACACCTAAACAAAAATAAACAAAACGTCATCATTTTGCGCATGTATTATAGAAATATGCACAAAATAAATAATAAATGTGGCCAATTTATGTAAGAGGTTGAGAAATTTGTCTCGTGATCCTTTCACGATTCTAGAGACCGGACAAATTGTGAAAAACTGCAGTCTTTAAGATTTTTGGTTTTTTGATCTTATCGACTTTAATTCGAATTTTGCAATGAAATGTGCATAAATACAGTGCAGATGTGACTAAACTTTTCACAGATTTAAGAATGTTTAAACAAAGCCCGTGCAAAGCCGAATATTATCTTCTAGTATATATTCTATACTGTTTTTGGAATACTCGTTCCCGTTCACTGCTCCGATATGCTAGTATTGACCCATAGCCGTTGCCAATTATTGTTCAAATGACAATAATTTTGTATTGATTCGATTTTTACAATTACTTGCTAGTCGCATTGTTGTTTATCGATGTTGTTCTTGCTGTTGTTGTTGTTCTTTGTGGACCTTGCAACTAACTAAGTTCAACTCGTACGCACACACACACACACACTTAGTATCTATGTATATATATATGCAAATAAGTGGATTTGAACCTGCATCATTGGGGGACAAGCGCAAAATAAATTTCTTCATAGGTGCTTCTGTATGTAGGACCCGTATTTGAAAAACCCTAATAAGTCATCGATATATGCTTGATACGACCATACTTGATTGCCCATATATAACGCTATGTGTATATAAGTAATATATGGAGCTTTCCAGCGGATATTTACATATGGTTGTAGTCGTAGGTGTGTCGTTGTTTTCTTTTTCTTAGTGTTAAGTGTTTGCGCAACTGTTGACTGTACAAGTACATATATACTATGCATATATATATATCGACTTTGCTGCTGTGAAATGTGTCATTTTGTGTCAACTGGTTGTGACTCAATTTTGAGCGTTTTATTCACGCTTTACAACTGCTTAAAAGCCAGCTAATCGCATATAGTATATGTATATATAATTTTTAATTAGCCTTTTTAATGAGAGAAGTCAGTAACTAGCAGATGCCTAATGTGTATTTTTAGCTGAAATAGCAAACACACATATCAAATATGCAAGTAAAGCTCTTTGGAATGAATCCAAAATATATACTCCGACATGTGTATATTATTTTATGCTGATATTTATAGATGCAAAATAAAAGCAGCAGCAACCATTTATTTGTCTGTCTGTCTAGGCATATTTGGCCTGTTTATTATTCGCCTGTTCTGGTCAGACTCCATATAGCTGTTATTATTCATTGGCCTGCTTTACCAGAAACTTTCTTTCCTAGCACATCTAGTAACACATATATTTTTGGCCTTGTGTCATCAGTAATTACCTCCATGCACAATGTTCTTGGGACGTGACCGCCTCCTTTAATATTTATGAACAATTAAGAACTGGTCAGAACTGGTCACACACACACACACACACACTATGTAGTGTCCAGGACGCTTCTCCCACCTACTCGAGTATTGATGGATTCCCTCTAATTTGGCACACGGTTTCCGTAGCTCAACCTCATTAGCGGCTAAAACTTTGTTTAAAAATAGAACCTTTTGTTTCCTTAGTTGGTATGAATAATTAAGCAAGCTCTGTGAGTGTGCTGAAATATTCACTTTTATCAAGCTGAATCGTATTTATGGGAGTTGCCAGCAAATTAGAAATGTACAGACATTAGAAATGTTATTTTTTCTGTGCATTAGAAGAGAACTATATAGTCTTTATCATATGGAACATTTTAGATTTGAAATAGTATCTCAAAAACAAATCGTTTATACTTAGAATTTGTGCCATTTGACCCATTTCCAAGGCATAACATCCAAGAATTATAAACAAAATGAAGAGTTATTGGTATTACTTCAAAATAATCAGTATTTGCCTAGTTCATGCGTTTCCATTGAGGAATTTACTTATAACTGGAAAATCTTATTGAGTATTACAGAAAAATACTCAAAAAGAAAAATTATCTCTATGCACACTCCCTGGTTTTACCATATACTAATCATCTAGCAACTGTTTCTAGGCATTTTGCAGTTTTTCGATATCTAAGAAATGCACTGAATCACAGTACATATATGTATGTATGTATGTATTAAGCTCGTAGCTTTTTCAAAGGGCTTAATTATAGTAAAGTGTTTATATGCATAGATTGTTTACTGTAGCCAACACAAACACGCTAAAGGGCATACCAAAAAACCACAAATAATACCATTCTCTGTGTAAGCTGCTCTAACACGCAAAGCAAAGTGTTTACTTATGATTTCCGACTAACTGACAGACAGACAGACGGACGGACGGACAGACGGACAGACAGGCGGACAAGTTGACAATGCTCCTGTACTGAACTTCCGTTTCTATTCAAAAGAAGGTCGTTGACTTGTTTACTCGCATTTCCCTTAATGAATTTCCGCTGTACCTTCAAAAATCAATACCACAAATGTGTGAATAATTAGTCGTTAAAATGCCTCAACGTAGTAGGCAATCATAATATAAAAGTCAACTATCGAAAATAGATGAACCCACAAAATGACAAATAAAACCACAGTTAAAACAACAGTCAAATTTCATGTGTGAAAAAGTCGTCTCGAACAAAGTTGGTGTAAACTACAAAGGAGCTAAAGGATAGTCATGTCAACATGACAGATCCAGATCCCGCTAAGAATTCCAGCCACAATGCCAACGGTAACAACAATCACAATGGCAGCCGCAGCCGGACTCCACCAGCGGAGCGGAGCGCCGCCCACTCCGACTCCGCTCTCCGGATCTCCTCGGTGCCGCAACAGGTGCAGCTGTGGTGCCAGCACTATCTGCGCCGGCTGAGAGGCGAAGCCTTGCGGCACACCGCAGCCACAGGACCGGCACGCATTGTCCCGGATGCTGGCAGCAATACGGGCCCCGCCGGAGATGTGCCGCTGCACAGCAATCTGGAGACGAGCAGCGTGGACACCACAGAAGTCGATGGCGAAATTCCGCGACTGCGTTTCCAGAACGAGGATCAGGAGCCGGAGCCGGAGCCGCAGCCCAGCTGGTTTACGGCATCGCGGCGCAGGCTAATGGAAAAAGCTGGCCTTAGAAAGCCGCCATGCAAAGGTGTATATACTTTTTATATATATTTGTATTTTATTTGTAGACTTTTAGATTGCCTCGATGCAATCTTATCGCGCAGCCCCAGTGACAACAATTCATTTCAATTTATCTTTAACTGGCGATAAAATGAAGAAATCATCGAGAAACAGTTTAATGAACGTGATTACACATAGAGCACATTGTACAATTAAGACATGTCCTATTCCCAAGTCCTAGAAATGCCTTTCAATCATTTTAAACTACCATAACTTTGTCAAAACTTATCCGATTTAAGTTCCCGCGGCAGTTTTGATCATGTTTTGACTTATATAATTGATCTGCATTTAAATCTGAAAATCTTTGGATTTTCCAATTTTCTATCAAAAATAAGCCACCATAAGTGAAGATAGTCCATAAAATGCCTTTCAAACACATAAAACTGCCATAACTTTGTCAAAACTTATCCAATTTCAATTCCCAAGGCAGCTTTGATCAAGTTGTGATCTCTATATTGAATCTGAAGCCTTTTAGATCTTTCGATTTTCTATCAAAAACAAGCCACTATAAGACTACCAATACCCTAGAATTGCTCTTCCCAGACTTCTAACTACCATAACTTTGTCAAAACTGATCCGACTTTCGTTCCCGAGGCAGTTTTGACTATGTTTTGACCTCTGTAATAGATCTGCATTTAAATCTGAAGCACTTTGGATTTTTCGATTTTCTATTAAAAACAAGCCAAAGTATGACCCATATAGTCCATAGAATTTCCATTCGAACACTTAAAACTCCCATAACTTTGTCAAAACTGATCCGATTTACGTTCCCGAGGCAGTTTTGATCATGTTTTAACCTCTATAATATTTCTGCTTTTAAAACTCAAAATCTTTGGATTTTTCGATTTGTTAACAAAATCAAAGTTACCAATTCCCTAGAATTGCTCTTGCCAAGACTTCAAAGTCCCATAACTTTGTCAAAACTGATCCGATTTTTGTTCTAAAGGCAGTTTTGATAATTTTTCGGCCTCTATAATGGATCTGCATTTAAATCCTGAACACTGGATTTTTGGATTTTTTTATCAAACTTAAGGTCTTATGCCTTTCCAACATTTTAAACTCCCATAACTTTATTAAAACTGTGCTAATTTTGCATCTCAAACCTTTAACTTAATCGTACATCCCAAATGTAAAGAGTTGTTTAGCTAACATCTTCTAAATACGTGATATCTGCTAGTTGAGCATGCTCAGCTAGTGCACATTTGCTAGTTTTAAGTAGTTATTGCTCCCATGCGGCCAGCTAAAAAGCCGCTCATATTCTAAATACTGTCCAGGGCAACAACACGGGCAGATTTACTGTTGCCAGATATCCAAATAACAAAAACAGAAAACTGAAAATAAAAATAAACATATATCAAAAGGCTGCGGCGACACACCCCAAAGGACACGAAATCAGAACGCAGAAATCGCTTTAGCAGTGCGTCGTTGTTGTTGTTGTTGTTCGGGTTGTTCGGGTTGTGGACAACAACGACCCTGAGTGCCTAGCAATTTCAGCTCATTATTGCCCACCTTGCTGGGCCACCCACCCAGCCTGCACCACCCAGCAGCCAGTACCACCCAGAGTAGCCACTGTAAAAACGACTCTCTTCAGTCGCAACAGCAAGCTGCAGGAGAACAGAACACGCTGCTAAATTGGGCCAGCTGTAAATTGCGGAATTAATTCTAGAAAGTGTGCAAATATGTTGGCCATATTTGTGCAACTCTCTTTAAAGTGTACAACGTAGTGGAAAATATTGTTCTTGGCTGAGTGAATTCGTTAAACGATTTGCATTATTGCACAAAATTGGCTGCTTTCGAAGTGTGACAAATCGATAATTGCGCACTTTCGACGCACTTTCAACAGCCCAAGTGTTGGTTGCAGCACAAGTGCTCTAATTAAGCTGATAATAACAACTTGAGTTAAAGTAATGCAGTAAAATTGCTCAACATATGTAAGAAGTGCAATTGGATTTTGGCAAATGTCAAAGTTGAATCAATTAGAGAACATTCTATCGCTGCAAATAGAATACAAACGAAATGATGACTGATAGCAAGAGCGCAAGCGCTGGCTCCATCAAGCACCTTGAACGCCCAATGCCACGCCCACTTGTGGCTGGCTACTGCAGCCAGTAGTCGGCGACTACCCATCAATCTGGGGCGCATATTCAGAGCGAAAGCAGCCAGGGAGAGCATCGCTTTTCAGGCCGTCGGCTCGGAGGAGCAGCCTCCGGAGGCGGAGGCGGACGAGGGCGATCAGGAATCGGTCGAGACGGCCGCAACGGAACTGATTGGCGACATCGCCATTGACAACACGACGAACCCAGGAAGCGCCAACGTGACGACCAGACGTCAAATTTGTGTCTTCAGGCGGCGCAGGAGCCCCTCGACGAGGAGGCAGTGCAGCCGTCGCTGGAGCAGAATGAACTTTCGCAATGTCTATAGGGCGCTGCGCATACGCTGGAGTCGTAAGTTTGAACAGCAGAGTGCAGTCTTTATATAAACGTATATCTTAGCAGTTTTTATCTTCCACTCAATGCGTATTCACGCATGAAGGTGAATTCGAAATGTGAAATGAGCTTATAATCGCTTCTCAAATGAGAGAATAGGGCCAATGGGTGGAAAATTTTCCACGTTGGAAAGTTGTTATCCCCAAATGGATACAGCGGACTGCAGTCCTTATATAAACATATGTCTTAGCAGGCTTTATCTTCCACTTAATACGTATTCACGCATAAAGGTGAATTCGAAATGTGAAAATGACTTTAAATTCGCTTACTTATAAAATGAGAGAATAGGGGAAATGGGTGGTTAATTTTCCCCATTGGAAAGTTGTTTTCCCAAAAGGATACAGCAGACTGCAGTCCTTATATATACATATATCGTAGCTGGTTTTATCTCCTACTCATAAATGTGAATTCACGCATAAAGGTGAATTCGAAATGTGCAAATGAGTTTATAATCGCGTACTTATAAAATGAGAGAATACGGAAAATGGGTGGCCAATTTTCCTCGTTTTAAAGTTGTTCTCCCGCAAATCGATAAAGCACGTCTCAAATAATTTATCAGTTCGTTTTATGCTCAATAAATATCCGTGTCCACTGTAATTAGTCGACATTAAATAAGAATACATAAATAAACAATTTACCTAGAGCTTTCAAACTAAGTGTGATGCCACAAAGTTTCTCTCATTTAATATTTGATCGCAGTGTGCTTCGAAAATCCAAATCCAAAAAATTCCCAACCCTTTGCAGTCGAATATGTTTGTCACCTGCGTAATTCCCGATCCAGTCATTGAAATGGGCAAACTGCTGAAGAAGCATCGCATCATACCCGATGTTCTGGCCTGTAAGCCCAAGATGCTGATCAATGTGCTCTATCCGTGCGACACGAAAGTGCTTCCGGGCAAACATTTGACCCCGCTGCACGTGAGGCACGAGCCAATCATACGCTGGCTGGCCGATCCCTTCAAGTATCACACGCTGGCCATGATCGATCCGGACGCGCCCAGCCGTGCCACGCCCACATATCGCGAGTGGCTGCACTGGCTGGTGGGCAACATACCCGGCTGTGATGTGGTCAAGGGTCAGACTCTGGCTGGCTACATTGGCAGTCGTCCGCCGGTCAACACGGGCAAGCATCGCTACATATTCCTCGTCTTCCAGCAGTACTGCGAGCTGGACTTTGATGAACCGCTTATTCCGGCGGATAGCTACGAGGGCCGTCCTTGTTTCTGTATACGGCGATTTGCCAAAATGTACGCACTGGGCAATCCCATAGCTCTCAATTTCTTCTTTGCCAATTGGGAAGACGATGATTTGTACTGAAGTAAACTTTTTGTGGGTGCTCTTTTTGGTAATCTATCAAAATATATGCATATTATAGTAAAAATTTAAAGTTATCTTTAAAACTATATGCATATTATAATAAAAATCCAAAGTTAATGGAATGCTGCAGTCGATTTGACAATTTATATTTATAATTTGTGTGTTTTTAGGATATTGCTTTATTATTGTAAACATATATTTGTTTTCCTCTTACAATTTATAATTATTTTAAAATTTATAAAAATACTTAGATTTTTGTATAGGGAAGTTTTTTCTAATTCTGCACTTTCTAACGCATATATACTTTGTTTGGCCATTTACAGATGATGATATAATTCCACCCTTTGGCGGCTACGATTCAGATGACACCGATAGACGCGTCATAGCCCTGAACTCGCAACAGCCAACGAAATATTGCTTTAACCGTATATCAACGGCTAAATATAAGTGAGTTATGGGAATGGGTATTGATTATTAGATGTGTGTGTGTTGCATCTGTGGCTTACTACCGATAAGATATGACCTATATTTCCGTAAGCACTAATTGGTATATAAATGCTTTCTATTTGACAGTGTCGTCACGTTTATACCGTCGTTCCTCTTTGAGCAGTTCAGACGATATTCCAATATATTTTTCCTACTTATTGCATTATTACAACAAATTCCGGATGTGTCGCCAACGGGTCGCTACACCACATTGGTGCCACTCTTATTTATACTCTCCGTCAGCGCCATCAAGGAGATTATTGAGGATGTGGTAAGTAGACGCATAAACCTATATGATATGACATATTTAATTAATATTTGATTCGAACATTTTGACAGAAACGACATCGAGCTGATAATGAAATCAATCATCGCATGATCGATCGCTTGGAAAATGGCAATTGGACATCTGTGCGCTGGTCCGAGCTGACAGTTGGTGATATTATAAAGGTGGTCATCGACTCATTCTTTCCTGCCGATCTAATAATACTATCGTCCAGGTGAGTTTACTATTAAATAACCCATTCATTCTGTATGTGATAACTAATTTGCACATATTTTCCAGCGAGCCTCAGGCCATGTGTTTCATTGAGACAGCCAATCTGGATGGTGAGACGAACCTGAAGATTCGACAGGGTGTGCCATCGACAGCCAAACTATTGGAAACAAAAGACTTGATGCAATTACAGGGTAAAATCGAATGTGAGCTGCCCAATCGGCAACTATACGAGTTCAATGGCGTGCTCAAGGAATATGGCAAACCGTAAGTACACAATAGACAACAACTCCAAGATACCAATAGTAAGAACTCTTAACCACTTGCAGGGCTGTCGCTTTGGGTCCTGATCAGGTGCTGCAGCGTGGCGCCATGCTGCGCAATACGGCGTGGGTCTTTGGCGTTGTCATCTACTCCGGCCACGAAACGAAACTCATGAAAAACTCAACATCGGCGCCGCTTAAGCGATCCACCGTCGACAAACTGACCAACACACAGATTTTAATGCTGTTCATGATACTGATCACGCTGTGCATCACCAGCGGTCTGTGCAATCTGTTTTGGACGCAGAAACATTCCGGAACGGACTGGTATCTGGGCATCGGTGATTTCAAGAGCATGAGCCTCGGCTACAATCTGCTGACGTTCTTCATTCTGTACAACAATCTGATACCCATATCGCTGCAAGTCACCTTGGAACTGGTGCGATTTCTACAGGCAATCTTCATCAACTACGACATTGAGATGTATCACGAGGAGTCCAATATGCCGGCCAGTGCGCGCACCTCCAATCTCAACGAGGAGCTCGGCCTGATCAAGTACATCTTCTCGGACAAAACGGGCACCTTAACCCGAAATGTGATGGTGTTCAAGAAGTGTTCGATAGCAAAGCGCATCTATCAACCGGAACGAACGCCGGAGGAATCGGAGCTGGTGCAGAACGTACTTCGAAGGCATGAGGCATCCAGTGATATTGAGGAGTTTCTAGTGCTATTATCCGTGTGCCATACAGTGATACCAGAGAAGAAGGAAGATGGTAGCATTATCTACCATGCGGCCAGTCCCGATGAGCGTGCTCTCGTCGATGGAGCCCGACAGTTTGGCTACATCTTCGATACGCGCACGCCCGAATACGTGGAGATCAATGCGTTGGGGGAGCGCAGGCGCTTCCAGATACTGAATGTCCTCGAATTTACATCGACGCGCAAACGGATGTCGGTCATAGTGCGTACACCCGAGGGTCGCATCAAGCTCTTCACCAAGGGCGCCGATTCGGTGATCTACGAGCGCCTCTCGCCGCGGCAACAGGCGTACCGGGAGATGACATTGCAGCATTTAGAGGAGTTCGCCTCGGAGGGCTTGCGCACTCTGTGCCTGGCCGTGGCCGACATCGACAATGAGGTGTACGAGGAGTGGTCACAGACATACCACAAGGCATCGGTGGCGCTATCATATCGCGAGACCAAGGTCGAGGATGCGGCCAATCTGATTGAGACGAATCTACGTCTGCTGGGCGCGACGGCCATTGAGGATAAACTGCAGGATGGCGTGCCGGAGACAATTGCCGCACTGCTCGAGGCGGGCATTTACATTTGGGTGCTGACGGGCGATAAACAGGAGACGGCCATCAATATTGGCTACTCCTGCAAGCTGATCACACACTCCATGGACATTATCATTCTGAATGAGGACAGTCTGGATGTAAGTGGCAGCTTGCCTCGCAAATTTATCATCTATTAACTAACGACTCTTTCAGGCCACTCGCGATGCTATTCTGCGACACTGTGGCGAATTCAAGAGCACCTCGGCCAAGGACGCAAATGTGGCGCTAGTCATCGATGGCAAGACTTTGAAATATGCATTGACCTGTGACCTGCGTGGCGATTTCCAGGAGCTGTGCCTCATCTGTCGCGTCGTCATCTGCTGTCGCGTCTCGCCCATGCAAAAGGCCGAGGTGGTCGAGATGGTGACGCAAAGCACCAAAGCCGTGACGCTAGCGATTGGCGATGGCGCCAACGATGTGGCCATGATCCAAAAGGCCAGCGTTGGCATTGGCATTTCGGGCGTGGAGGGTTTGCAGGCTGCCTGCGCCTCCGACTATTCGATTGCCCAGTTTCGGTTTTTGCGTCGCCTCATTCTCGTCCATGGCGCCTGGAACTATGCGCGTATCAGCAAGCTAATCCTCTACAGTTTCTACAAGAATGTCTGCTTATATGTCATTGAGCTCTGGTTCGCCGTCTACTCGGGCTGGTCCGGTCAGATTCTGTTCGAGCGCTGGACAATTGGCCTGTACAATGTGGTCTTTACGGCCATGCCGCCCTTTGCCATTGGACTCTTTGAAAAGTTCTGCACGGCGGACACAATGCTGAAGTATCCGCTGCTGTATAAGCCATCGCAGAATGCCAAATTGTTTAATGTGAAAGTGTTTTGGATCTGGATATTCAATGCGCTGCTGCACTCGGTGTTTCTATTCTGGCTGCCGCTGTTCTCATTTCAGGATGAAGTCATTTGGTCGGATGGCAAAACGAGTGATTATCTGCTGCTGGGCAACATGGTCTATACGGTAAGTTGGCCCATTTAATACCTACCTATCTAAAGTAATTGTAATCATTTTCTGACTTTTGTTTTAGTATGTTATTGTAACTGTGTGCTTGAAGGCCGGCCTCATCACTAGTTCCTGGACCTGGTTAACGCATGCCGCCATTTGGGGCTCCATAGTGCTTTGGTTTTTGTTTGTTCTCATGTACAGCCACTTCTGGCCGACATTGAGCTTTGCCAGCAATTTCGCCGGCATGGATATTCAGCTGCTGTCAACGCCCGTCTTTTGGTTTGGATTGTTCCTGGTGCCCATCGCCAGCTTGCTCATCGATGTTATCTGTAAACTGTACGTCACTCAGCATATCCCTAACATGTATAACTTATATATGTTCTTTGTATTCTTCATAGCGTACATAATACCGTTTTCAAGACACTCACCGAGGCGGTTCGTGAGTCGGAAATTCAACGCAATGATCCCTCACAGGTGATGGAAGAGTCGCGCTCCTCGTAAGTATTCCGCTAAATGATACTCTATTGACATACACTATGTATTTTATGCATTACTTCTGGGTTTTCCTTTCAATTGGTTAACTATTGGCATCTAAACTGAACAAAAACAACAAAACAAAAGCAAAACAACAAAATATGCTACATTTTCAATTTGAATTGTTGCGCATCTTTCTATTCTTTAGTAGTTGAACAATTTCTTTATTTAGCACGGACCGTTTAGAATATGCTATATATAAAATATATGTATATGTTTGTACTCATCTCCTTTCACATCCAACATATTACTAGGATCATTCTTTGCGGTCCATGCTATACTAATTTTCAGCATTCTTTGTTTTGTATTTTGTATTTGTATTTGCACATAACTTGTGAGACGTCTTTTATTATAGCTAATGCTATTCGATCATTATGCATTGTCCAAAATCACACCTAATTTAATAAACCTACTAGTCACTTGTGTAATTGTTTAAATTGTGTTTGTTTAACTCTGATATGTGTAATTGCTTATGTAATCTTCTTTTGTTTAAATTGATCCTTGATTATTCGCCTAATTGTGTGCGAGTAAATCTGTTCAAATTGTTTATACTTACAAACATCACGACCGTTTAGAAATGTAGTTGCAATTAACAGTACAAATAACGAGCTCTCGAAAACATGCAAAAAAAAAAAGAAAAACTAATACCTATCCACATAGAGAAACATAAACATACAATATACATATATATACTTAGAGTCATATTAAATCAAATGTAAATAAATGTGAACTTTGATCAGGTGTTAGACCGAATATTATTAAGTATTAGTTTTAAACACGAATTAAAACACGAGCACAGGGTATTTCATAGTCGAACAAAACGAAATTTGATTGTTATCAGTATTAGTGCAACGTAGCGTATAATGATTTTAAAAACAACACGAAAAGCATATCGCATACATGTATTATAAGCATTGTTTGGATTACGTTTACGTATTTATTTCGAAATACATCAAAAATAATTACAATTTGAGTTAATTAGCAAACTTGTGTGTTTTTTGTAGCAAAATGCATTGAAATAAACAAACACAATTAATTGCGTTCAAAATAGGCGACGAAATTCTCAAATATATACATATAATATAATCAGAAAATGTGCCATCAAGTTAACTATTGTTGTAATTGCATTAATCACATTTACTTATTAGCAACAATCATTTTGAAATGTAAATCCAAGCGAAAAACATGTAATTTTCTCTATCCGCTATCCTCTATTAACAATTAACTGCATTCAAAAACACATTTCTAATACCATCAAATCTAAAATGCAAATCGCATTGTAATCAATCCCTAACTCCTTCCCATGCTGTATCCACGCAAATGTCCAACTACCTTCATTGAATGCAAAATAACAGCGACTCTGGTTTTAAGCATGATTTGGGCAAGATATTCCGCTCGGGCAGCCGACTAGTATCCAGCCAAAATTTGCCAAAGGACACAGCCAGCAGAGGAGCTGGCAACACGCACGACAGGAGCGAGCGCAACCAAGGTCGTCCCTTGCGCATAGAGCACTTGGACTTGGATGAAGATCCTAGCGATCAGCAGTATTATCGACGAAGGCAACGCTGGCGCGGCGGTGGCCCCGAACCCAGCAGTGGCATCCTGCACATGTAGAAAAGGACATTGCAAGGGCATATATGGTGCAATAGGTATTTCTCATAATATAAGCAAATTTTACATTAGTGAATTGAATCTGTAAATTTAAATTACAAATAAATATATATAATATATATTAAGTGTTCAATCTAATTGGTAATTGGCTAGACAAATCTATTTATTGTATTGTATGTATGATCAGGACGTGCAAAGCCATATCCATTCAAGCAAACAGTTATTCATATAGTAAGTCTTAAAATTTATCCAACTGTGATACTGATTACTGTAGCAAAACGAATTGTGTGCAATTAAGAACAAGTGTTTTAAAAAGTGTTAAATTTTCATATTACATGTTGTTTATATTTTATGTCAATTATATACTATTAAGCATATCGATCATAATGCTTATTCATTATTATGATTGATTTTACTTTGAACTACTACTACTTATATATACAAGCATTCCAGCAAAGTCTTTTATTGATTGATTCATTGTTTTTTTGCTAGTGAAATAAATGTTTACACAGTTGTCTAACTATACCAACGCATATAGATGTATTTTTTAAATAAACGATAATATATGTACAAAAACATAAGCTATGTGAAATGCAGTTAACAAGAACTATCATTTAAGCAGATGTTTTTTAATCCTAATCTATTGCAGAGTGCTTTATATTTATTGTTATTTTGTGAAATATATATGTGCAATTAAATATTCTTACTGAAGGTTTTGCACTGCCTTCCATCATTATAGTCACTAGTTTAAGAATCAAGTGTACATTTGTGTCCCATCCTTAAACTTCCCAACATTCCTTATCAAACCGAAAGAAAGAAATGTTAACATCTAAAAATAGATAAAAGATAAAAAGTTATTCCAGTTGAGCAATATTTTGTAATCCATGTTTTGTATGTCAATTAAAATTCAAGAATGTTTCAAGACGGTAAATTATAGTTAACATGATCGGTTTTTAAATTATATAAACCATCTCCTGGGTTGACCCATATAAATAAGAATTGTATGATACAAAATGAATAAAATATGTAATGGAATCTGTGTGATTCCTGGCAGGTGGTGTATGTATTAGTTTTCATGATATGTAATTGTCACAGCTTGCATGCAATTCGATACCATTAAATAGGTATATATATAGACCTAACTAACTGAACAGTTCGGCACACATTTGACATTTGGCTGAATGTTACTTGCACTTGAGTTTTGTTTATTTTCCGTTTCTTATTCTAACACGCAACAAACACAGCAAATAATAATAACAAAATGCAATCAACAATCAACTCTTTTTCACTATATATATAATGACAAAATAAAACTCAATACAACTCTTTTAAATATGTATTTACAAATTTTCATGAATATTTCCTTTGCGTAACTTGTTTGTGTGTGCGCAGTACTATGTATGCCTTGGGATCAATTATTCGGTGTAAGTAATTCATAGATCAATTGTCAAAACCACAACTAACATGTCTGTAAATATATATTAACCATAGATCACTTCATATACAGTCACACACCCATGTTGTTTTCATTAGGTCATTCAATTGTGCAATAGAAGAAACACTCCCTGGATTCGAATCCACAAATCTAGGATTATAGCAAATATACAATAGCTTTTGAAAAAAGGGAAAGGTAAAACAGCACAGAGAATATAAATATGTACTATAAGAACTCTTTTTTTCCAACCCCTTATAAGTGATTATCAAGTATGTATTTATTGCATGTTATATTTTCAAGATTTTGCCATTACTTTTAAGTTGCCGATTGTGAAATCAAAGTCTTTGGTTTAATAATATTGGGAAATTTGCATGATCCATTCATTTTGGTACGCCTGTACACGTCTTTGTCACCTATGATTATATATACCTGTATTTGTAGCGCAAGAACTAACTGCTCTCGGCCTCCTCACTTATGATTTGTATAAAATGGCTGTACGACTAGAATATATATGCTAACAATTCAAAATGAAAAAAAAAACAAGCAGAACTCTTATGAACCAAAATGAAAATTCCACACTTATCCCCATATATATGTTATGTACTAAAACTAAAAGTCCTGCGACCCTTCAAACCAAAATTAATTCAACAGATTCACTGAAACTGCGAGATTGCTACGTAATGTTTTCACCCGTCGTGCCAACACAAGAGTCGAAACGGAACTAGAATTATCGCGTGAGTACTACCCATTTAACAATCAGTTCCAACGGTGCACTATACCTATATGTACGTGCCCAAGGACATTCGCTTTCAGTGCACTGTGGCCGAATGGCTAGCTGGTGGCAGTACTCCATTTTTAAATGGGCTAGTTATAAGTTGATATGGTATATAGTTATCAGCACTAGAGATATGGGCTAATTGAAGATTGGTTTTGATTGCGTTTTTGACATTTAGCAAATGGCATTTATTTTTGTTATTGTTTTCATACCACGTTCCGCGGTGTGCGTCGTCGATATAAAGGGACCTCATAGATTGTTTTCATGTCAGCAACACTTCATCCACATTTTCATTGAACCCTAAATCCCCGACACATGTGCGACTTATAGTAATTGAATTTGATTTAAAATATGTGTATATATTGTTTCCACAGATGGCTATGCATTTTCTCAAGAGGAAGGCGGTGCTGTTCCGCAATCTATAGTTATACGCGCCTATGACACGAATTTGCCCAAGCCCGAAGGCAACTGAGAAGCTATTCGGGGGACAAAACGGCAGCTATTGTATTTATGGCTATGCATTGGTTAAAGCAACACCTGAAACTTAGGACAGCTTATGTGTGTAAAAGGGCCAAAGAATAAAATCATTTAAACACATACCTTAAGCAAACTACATAAATATACAGTATATAAACAGCAAAAATCAATGTTAATACACTCTGAAACTTTTGTGAAACACACACTTTTTTCTGGTATTAATGCATCAAGATATTCTACATGTGTCTCACATTACTATTTTTTTATAAATGCTGCATATGATAACTTAAATGTGTATTTGTATCTTTACTGTTAATTATTTTATAAGTCAACAAAACACTTAAATAAAGCCGTTAGAAGCAGTTTGATTCTTTGTACATATCTACAACTTATTTGAACATTTTCTAAAGTTTTCATACTAATTGTGCAGTAAGTTAGCGGAATGTATATTTGAATTTCAACTAATCGTTAAACAATTTGTTTTCATTTAATTTGTGGCAAATTTTTAAAAGTGGTGTATTTATCGAGCGATAATTTGGGTAATATGCATCTATCGGTTCGAGCGATAGCGGTTGCCCGAGCTATTAACGATGAACCAAAGTAAAACCAGGGACTATGTTTGTTCGCTGGAACTTATTCTGCATTATTTGATGCGGCACACACTTTTACAGTTTATGTGAACGCAACCCTGGGGTACGACGCGGCTTTCCATTTATGCTCACTTGAGCTTGTACGCATTTGGTTAAATTTTCACCCACTTTGCATTGCAACAGAGAAATAAATAACAAGCGTCTCAATGGATGACATGATGAGCCCGAACTTTAGCATACCCAGCATTGGGCATGCACCCACACCGCTTCACCACAGCCTCGACGCCGATCAACAGATTGAGGCATTACCACATCAGGTTTATCACCCACCAGCACCGGAGCCAACGCCAACAACATTATCCACAGTTCAGCAACAGCAGTCGGATGTCAACAACGCAGCGACCGGTGTCGATGGCAGCGCGGGCAGTGGCCTCTTCGGTCACGAGCCATCACTGCCACTGGCCCACAAACAAATGCAGGGCTATCCGCCAGCTGCATCATACCAGCAGCAGCAGAATCAGCAGTCAATCAACACGGGCGGCGGAACACCACAATCTCTCATGCAGCCGCAAACGCCGCAGAGCATGATGTCCCACATGATGCCCATGACGGAGCGTAGTGCGCCCGGTCTGGCTGGCAGCGGGGATGCCGGATCTCTTAGCAACATACACCAGACAATGGGTCCATCCACGCCCATGACGCCAGCAACGCCGGGCTCGGCGGATCCGGGCATTGTGCCGCAACTGCAGAATATTGTGTCCACCGTGAATCTGTGCTGTAAACTGGATTTAAAGAAGATAGCGCTACATGCGCGTAACGCCGAATATAATCCAAAACGTTTTGCTGCCGTTATTATGCGTATTCGTGAGCCCCGCACCACGGCATTAATCTTCAGCTCGGGCAAAATGGTCTGCACGGGCGCCAAGAGTGAAGATGACTCCAGGCTGGCGGCTCGAAAGTACGCGCGTATCATACAGAAATTGGGATTTCCGGTAAGCCTACAAATTTGAATTCTTTCTGAATTAGTAACGTTTACAATGCATTTGCAGGCAAAGTTCCTAGACTTTAAGATACAGAATATGGTCGGCTCGTGTGATGTCAAGTTTCCCATACGCCTCGAAGGACTTGTGCTTACGCATTGCAACTTCAGCAGCTACGAGCCGGAGCTATTTCCCGGCCTCATCTATCGTATGGTGCGGCCACGCATTGTGCTGCTGATTTTTGTGTCCGGCAAGGTGGTGCTGACGGGCGCCAAGGTGCGCCAGGAGATATATGATGCCTTCGACAAGATCTTTCCCATATTGAAAAAGTTCAAAAAACAGTCATGATGCGGTTTAGTAGCAAGTTAGTGTATCTAGCATATTAACTCTTAAAGTTGACTAATTATAAATGAAATTAGTGTAAGAAGCGTGTGTTTTGTGTTTGTGAGCACCCGAAATGGTATCGCCAAATAAAAACTGTATTTAGTTGTATTTATTTGAATGTGTGCCGCGATTTTATTGGCATGTGACATTACTGCTCTTTACTGCCTATTGTTATCCGTATGAAATGTAAACACTATTTAGCTTAGAGACATTGTGCCATCAGTGCACCCACATTCTCGAACTCAATCTTCTCTGTAATGTTTTTGGTCTTGATTTTATCGTCCTGTGTGGCGACCACAACCAAATCGTGTCCCTGATGCTTCCAGCCGTTGCGCTTAATCCAACTTTCCAGTGTCGAGTCCTCAATGCCACCCAGCAGCTCTTTCAGCAGATCCTTCTTGATTGTCTGGAACGTGGTGCCCACAACATGCGAAACGAATTTGCGTATGGAATCATGGAAGCCGCTGATATGACGGAACATAGTGCGATTGACCTCGGCGCGTTGCCAGAACAGGGTGAAGTCAGCGCGCTCCAGTATGTCGGCCAAATCGATGATGGTCTGCACATTCTCGTCCTTCATCTGTTGCGGCAACAACAAACACTTGGCCATCACAAAATCTGTGTGCGGCAAATTCGTGAGGCACTTCAGCAGAATCGTGTAGGTGATTTCAAAGTTGAGCATGTGCGGATTGAACTGATACAACTTGAGTACGGCCAGGTTCGCCTCCAAGTCATAGCTGTTGCTCTTGGCCTGATCTTGGACGTACGATTCCAATATTTTCAAATGATCCGGATTGTAGCTGCACAATGGAAATATATAGGTTATGTTTGTGTGTGTATTTGTTGACTGCTGATTAATATGCAGGCGAGATGGGGCACAGCTTACCGCTCGATGCAGCCTAACATTTCCTGTATGGTTTGACTCTGACCGTTTTCCATTTTGACCAAGTGTGCCATTTTCTATAAAGTACGATTTACAGTCGAAGATTTACAATTTTTATGCGAAAAATAAACGAAATAATATTCGCGTGGCGATGATAGACTTGTTTTCCTAGCGATGAACAAGTTCAAAGGAACGACTCACTGAACTGAGCAAGCGAATTAACTGTCGTTCACATTGTTTAGCCACCCTGACACTGCAATCCGAACACTTAACATTTTACTCCACTGTTATTAACAGCCCTGAATGATTTACATGGAGCAACTGTGGTTGGATAGGAAAGGCATTTCAATTCCATTTTTCGACAAAATTTCTTTATTAGTAAGTACTTTTTAAAGTACTATGGTCACTTATGCGCAAAAGTTTATATAAATACTTATTTATACACAAATGTATTTATAATATGTATGTATGTATAATATGTACATATGGAAGTGCATTTTGTTGATCTGCTCCTGTACGTCACTTTTGTTTGGAAGTCTGACGATTTAAGTAATTCTCAAATATAATTTCTCTCTCATCACCAATCAAGGAAGTACAATTGGAAGTGTTTGTAGTTTGTGGAAGCTACTTTTTTGTTCCTTAAGTCTTCGCCGTCTCAGTTTCACCGCGTTCCGCTGCAGCAGCCGCCAGTTCCGCCTGGCGCTGCTCCTCCTCCAGCTCGAGGCGTTCCACCTTTTTGATTTTACTCAGTTTCTCTGAAAAGATCATAGTCAATACGATATTTGTAAATATGCAGAAAACAGCACTTACTTGCACATTTTAGCATAATGGTGCCCCACCAGATTGACCAACCCCAGCCCACAAAGCAGAAGAGCACACATAAAAATTGCGCCACTGCAACAATGATATTAATGATAAAGGATCCTATCCGGGCGTGAGCGCTGTCGAATTGCGAGAACCGTGGAATGCCCACACACAAGCAGAATAGTCCAGAAAGCAAAGTGCCTGCAGGAATTGCACTTGAAATGAATTTTCCATGAGCTTAAAGAGATATAAAACGCACCTAAGCCTGGAAAGACGACGTTACAGAAGGCGCAAAACCAGGCGAGATAAAGCGGCAGCACTGGAATGGCGCCCTTCATTTTGGAAGTGTACTCCACCAGATCATTATGCAGCTTGCGACGTGTTTCCTGTAAGGTAAAATAAGGTCATAAGCGGATTTTACTAGCGAATATATAGTTTAATAATAAATGCATTTAATTTTCACAAAACGGTGCACTTTCACAATTAAAAAATACTGCTGTTAATTCAAAAGCATGGAACAGCGCGATGGAAGACAGAGCTGTTATGCAGAGAACGTGTGTGAGATCCCGTTACTTTCTTTATTAGTGTATGTGTGTGTCGGCTCATTTGCTTTGCTGTTCGATCGTGTTTTGCGCGTGCGCGCTTATAATTATTTTATTTAAATTAAAGTCTTCAATATTGAGATATATATTAAAGTTTTATTAACTAATAAGTGTTACCAAGTGCGGGCAATGTATTTTGTTGTACTTCTGTTAGTTTTCGATGCGTATTCCATGCGTGGCGCTTTTTTTTCATGTGATGTGATTTTGTGCGCAAATTTGCTAAAAGAAAAATGGCGGACAGCTTAAAGTGTAGATTCAGTCTTTGAATTTTATTCGCATTGCTTTTAAAGCTACACTGGTGCAAGTTGCAATAAATGCACCCAATTCAAGTATGTCAACTTATTAATATATTTTCCACTTATATTTTTAAGAATTCATATTTAGCTAATTATAGGCTTAGGGATATTTTACTATATGAATTAAATCACTTACTTCACTGGTTGGTGGCGCTACAATACTTTGTCGGCGTGAAGCTACTGAAGCACGGCGTGGTTTCTTGCGGCAGCACAGCAGCATGAGCCAGAATCGTCTACAGCAGCTCCTAAAATAGTCGAGAATTATAGATATACACTCAGAAAACTTTGGTCAATTTACACTTTGGTCACATCTTCGGTCATTGCTGAGGGCGCTACAGAGGAACCCTCCAGAACGGCTGCATCTGTGGCAGTGATGCCCAACTCCGGATCCCGATCACGCCATGCCACTTTGGGATCTGTTGCAGCAACCGCTGCTCGTCTGCGTCGACAGGGTATGCAAAAGCAACATTTCCTCAGCTCCGTCTCATCGCCCGTTATGGGATCCACTTTGTTAACGGAACGGCAGCAGAACACCTTTCTCAGGCACAAGCCACACTTGCTCTGCTGCTGCTGCTTGGGTCGCATGGCAACCGGCTGGTGCATTGGCTCCACGCTCATTTTGGTCTCTTTATCATCCAAATCTCCACTTGGCTTTGGCTTTTTCCTGCAGCTCTTGCAGCAATTAGATGTTGGCCAACAGCGAGACTTCTTCTCCGGCTTCGCTTCATCTACGACCTCTAGTTGGGTTGTGGCACTGCTTCTGGCACTCGAGAGCACAGGCTGCTCCTCGGCAGAGTCATGGAGACGATCCTTTCGTGGGTTACAGCATCGCATGCAGCGGGATCTGCGGAAGCGCATGCAGAGCGTGGAACAGCAACGGCAGCAACCACCTCTCTCCACATCATCCTTGAGGAACTCCTGACTGCCGGTTCTGAAGGGCAAATAAGTGCAAGTTTAGAGTGATAATCAAGAACGATACCAAGTGAATACATACTCTAGGCTCACAGTTCTTAACTGGAGATAAATTAAAAGTCTCAAAAAAGTTTTATTTCGAAGATGGAATTTATTTTTTATGACCCAGATAAAAAAAATGAATTTATGAAATTTCTAAATTGTCTGTAAATTCTCCACATTTGAAAGTAAGGTACTCCTTTTTCTGAGTGTATGAAGAGTTGTCTGATTGAAAACTGCATTCTATGCCTTACTGAATAATCACTCTGGGTAATAACCATAGACCTTGTCCTTTTTTGTGATATCATGGCAATAATTTGCCGATTTGCATAGAGCTAACAGGATATTGCATGGAGAACTTTTTATTATGCAAATCGATTTCGTGCTCTGCGGCTCGACAGTGCACTGCTATTATATCCATTAGCATTTTTAACGACTCCTGCATTCAATACGATAAAGATGAACTGCACGAGAGCACCAGACGACATTTGCATAAGCATAGGTCAAAAGTTCGACGTATAGTATATATATTATTCAATATTTCATTCATAGAACTCTTTTGGATTGCTAAGTTTTACGCGTGCACGCATTACATGGGTTAATAATCCCACAAGTAAGTTCAAGGTCGGGTTTTTTTCGTTGGATAACATCATAACCAAGTATAGTTTGTTTAACTAAACACAAATTAGCCCTTTTCACTTACACAATTTTCCACTCGACCACGTGCCACAGGAAACCTACACGCTAATAAATATGGTTTCAACGACTTTTACCGCACGAGGCAACGACCAAACTTCTTTTTTGGAGGTCGAGAGCTCGAGAGAGAAAACGAAATTAAACTTACGCCTGCAAAACTTTCTCAAGTTTGTCGCATTAATTACTTCATTTTCATGGTATGCCAAATAAAGCGCAAAACAAAAAAAGAAGAAGAAGAGAACTTTGCTTATTTGTAGGCGGTATTTACCCAAAAAGATATTTGTCGGGATCAATCAATGAATTCTGCGGCAGATCAATGCTGAATATGACCGAATTCTTTTTCTTCTTAGTCAACATTTTCTAGGATCCAATGATACCGTTATTGTTTTACAATTACTCGAAATTCGGGAAAAATCGCTTTGTAGGAGTGATTTTTGTTTTGTGCTGCGCTTGGCGCGATTGTCCGGCTGAAACTGATTTGTTATTGCGGCATGAAACTTTGGACATGCCACAGAAAACTAAGTAAGCAGCGATACAGTGGGTCGTTATGTATGTGTACACCGTCTCTGACTGGGTTGGTCGGTCACACGTTTTCTGCGCCCTTACCTGCAACACACACAGACGTGCATCTGTATGTACACATATCCAGTGAAGGACGCCGGCGCTTACGACGCTCACGACCAACGTTGAGGACGACAAGCCAGCGAACGGATATCCTTAAAGGCGTTTCGTATGGTCGCCCCACTCTCAACTCGCTCCCCAACCAAGTTGCACGTAAATTTATTGACGCATTTATGAGTGGCTTGGCGGCCCAAGAGCCACCACATATACAACTATATACCGCGATATACCGCGATATATATATGTATATATATATTCACGTGGCTTGGCGGTCTAAAGTTTTACCCGTACGGGTAGTTCTTGTTCTTGTTCTTGTTGTTACTGTTGGTCGGGAGTTTCCGGGTATGTAAATTTACTGGCCAAGGGGTATATGGCTGACAATTGTTTTTGCTTGGAGACTTTAAGGACGTGGCAAAAAGTTAGTAAGCTTACAAAAAAATGTGGCAAATTGGTATTTGTTTTTTTTTTTGCGCTTCATATATTAACTTGGCAACTTAGACCTGTCCACCACTGAGGAATGTCCTGCGACTTCGAAAAACTGCAACCAAGTTGATGGGGATGATCAATTTCTTAGTTGTTACCCAAGCTTTAAAAAATGTTGCTAGAATAGGATTTTATATATTAACGGAGGGATTAAAAACTAAGCAAAAGGCTCCTTTCAGCTTTAAGTGCTTGTTTTGTTTTGTTTTGTTTTACTCTTTTATCATATTAATATAATATGTCTTTCTAATTTGTAGTATCGCAAGATAACAAATAATCTGTATATATTATAGGGTGTGTTTGTTTCACTTCTTTTGCTTATCCTTTTAGTATAATACATGTATACATAAGTACATGTTATTATTATAATTAATACTTGTGCCCTTTCCTACAACATTATAAGCTTGAATGTGAACTTGACTCCTTGTTGCTCTCGACTACCGAGGACGGCAAACAATATTTGTTTATATAATTACGTAAATTCCCTAACATAGCTACTTACTTGGCAATACCGCCGCTGCCCGCTGTCGAGCCCTGTCCATCGGGAGACAGTCTCTTATCATCCACTTGAAAATCCTCCCGGCTGCCGGCCATATGCGTTGCGTGATCCGGTTGCGAATTGGCTTTCTCATTGTCAGCCTCTGGCATGGCCGAGACCGCTTGTGCACTAATCGCATCCGCCTCATTTGGGTTCAGCACGGAGATGGATGCTTCGATGGGCTGCGTTGGTGGCAGGGGCGACTTTTGAATCTCGGAGGGAGAGCTACTCGAGGCATTTCCGCCGTCGGCTGTGTCCAGGCGTGAGGCGGTGTCATGGGGCTTGGCCATCATTGTGACGCCGCTGGGTGTGGGCGAGGCACCGTTTGCTGGGGCAAGTCCCGATTCACTGTCGTGCGTTTTCGGGTCTATTAAGTGTTCACTAATTGTTTTCTGTCCCTCCTCTGCAATCGTTTTGCCCTCCAAGGTTATATCGGTGCTTTTTGCAGTCGCGCCTAAAGCATCGCTGTGGGTCGCTTGACCATTAGCTGCCGCGGCTGAAATGTTTAAAGGAGTTTAATTAAAAGTCAAATCACTCATAAGAAAGACATACCCTCTCCTTCCGTTGTCAGTTCTGGCACCGTTGCCACTTTGCGATGCTGTGCGGAATCGACGCGTTTCTTGTTGCTAATCAAGCTGAGTCGCGAGCTCATTCGCACCAAATTTGACATATTGGAACCTTGTCGCTTGACGCCACCACCACTGCCTTTAGCTGGAGTCGCATTCACCTCATTCCTCACAGCGGGCAGAGCTTCGGCCGCTTGCAGCACTGCATTTCCCACATGCACCGCCAGCGGCTTCATGCTATCCGCCATTGTGTCCTTGGCCGTCCCGGCCTTTTCTAGTGATTCCTTGTCCTGTGCTTTCGTTGCTGGGCTTTCAGTGGGTTTCTTGTTATTCTGCTGCGAGTCCGCCCGTTTTAGTGGCTTAGGTAAGCCGCTGGCGCCATTGGTTGCAGTTGCTGCTGCTTTACCCTTGCCTTGTCCCTGCTCCTGTTTCTGTGGTTTTGCTGGCGTTTTTGGCTTTGTTGCTGTTTTAGGCGTAACTTTTGCCAGCGTTTTACTCCCATTGCGTTTGATACCCAACTCGAGTTTGCTTAGAGTTAAGATCTTCTTTTTGGCACTTTCAACTTTAGAGCTATTGGACTTTGACTTTGGGCTTGCTTTGGTTACAATTTGTGCTGGGCCTTTCCCCTTAGATGATCGTGGCGTTCGCGACTTGTCGGGGGTTTTGGTAACTGCCAGCTTTTTTGCAGGCGAACTCGGCTTGGACACACTTCGAGGAGCGCTCGTGCTTGTGGGTATGCGGGAGCGGGAGTTTCGACGTTGGCTACTCGCTGGCGTCCCTTTGCCCTCGCGTTTGGGTGTCTGCTTGCCTGGCTTTATTCCAGGACTCAGTGACATCCTACGTGCCAACACGCCTTTAGCTGGTTTAGGCTGACTTAGGGCTTTAGGACTTGTGGAAATGGATTTTCTGCGATTGGGAGTGGTATCAGTGCGACGACTATTGCGGGCAGTGTTTGCTGGTGAAATGCTCGTTGAACGCAAGGAGGAACGTATGCTCATTCGGGAGTCCGCTCGAGAATTGGCCCGCGAGTTACCCCGGGAGTCAGGTCGTGAGTTACCCCGGGAGTCAGGCCGTAAGTTAGCCCGGGAGTCAGGTCGTGAGTTAGCCCGGGAGTCAGGCCGTGAGTTAGCCCGGGAATCAGGTCGTGAGTTAGCCCGGGTGTCAGCTCGAGAGTTAGCCCGTGAGTCAGCCCGTGAGTTAGCCCGCGAGTTGGCTCGACTAATATCCTGAGCTTGAGCCATGCGTGAGTTGGGTCTGGAGGGGGGACCTCGGGATACAGACCGACTGCTGTTAAAGCGGGTGGGCGTCAGGCGGATGTCCATGCCATGCGCATCAATGCTGCTGCGAATGGTTGCTTGCGATGGCGAGCGACTGTTGCTCGCCTGTGAGGTACGGCCGGACAGTGTGGACAAATTGGCAACGTCCTTGAGTGGCGAATTGGAGCGACTGTTGGGGTACGAATCCTGCCGACTGCGCACGGGTATGCGGGATGTCGAATCGCGACGCATGGACAGCTCGGAAGGGGTATCCAGGTGAGCTGCCTCATATGCATCGCCATGCAGGGGGCTATCCTTGCCGCTATCTTTGTTCGGCGTCCCAATAATGGGTGACAACGTTGTCGGTTTGGCAATCTTGGCGCGCTTGTTTGGTTGCTTGGCATCCTTTCCAGCGATTGATGGACGTCGGGGACTTTTCAACTTTGTGGGTGGCTGATAAACAGATTTGCGACGTTGCGCTGTTGTTGCTGGCAGTGTTGAGAGCGAGGGTCGGCGGAAACTGAAATCGGAGGTGGTTATGCTGCTCAGATTTGAACTGCGTCTATCCGAAGCGGTTTGCGTGGAGCTGCGACGTTCGGGCGACGTGGAGCTGGAACGTCGACGTGCCTGCAAGCGCATGGGATCAAAGGCGGACTTCAGACGCTGCTCGAGCGTTAGGTCGTCCAGGCTCAGCCAATTCGAACGGGGAGGCGTGCGAGGGAAGTCTTGTTCCTTATTGATGACGCCAAGCAGTCCACGCTGCTTGCGCGTAGGATTCGGGTTTGGCTTCAAAGGACGCGGCAGTGTGCCCGGTGGTATAACAGCAGTTTCCTTATCCAGCTCCATGCTCGATCTATGAAATCGGGGCAGGGCGCCGCGATAGTGATCTGTTATTAGCGGCAACGTTTCCAAACTCTTAATACGCTGCCCAAACGCAATGGAACCTGTGTTGTAGGAGCCGCGACGCTGGAAGCGTGGTGTGTACGTGTCCACCGAGGAGGTCAGTGAATCCCTCTGTTGCAGTATGCCCTTTGTGGGCATGGCCAGCTTGCTGGGACTATAACGGCCAGTCATGTTGAATTGCACCGAGGGACGTGGCGAGTCATCAGTGGGACCAGGCGCAGAGGCAGGCGGGAGAAGCGCCAGTTGAGGCAATCTAGAACCCGTCAGCGACTTGCGACGCGGCCTCACGTGTGCCTGAGCCTGAGCTGCTGCGGTGGACGAGGTAGTGGTTGACTGTATGGAAGGATGTCTGCCAGCCGGCACTTGAGTGCGTCGCTGCGCCACTGGCGTAGTACTCGGCGTGTGGGTAAGCGACGATTTGGGTGATCGTACGGATAGTATGGTGAATGAGGACTTCTTGTGGAGTCGGGTGTCTCCCACGCTGAGGAAAATATATGGGTTAAAAATGGGAGATAAACAGTGTTAAATGATAGCCTTACCGATAGTCGCCGCCCGTTGAGACCGAGTCCTTGATAACCACCGGCGACATCTCTCCACCAATGACCTGCAATTGAGAGTCCTCGTCTTCCTCTTCCGCCTCTGGCGGCGTCATATCTACGCTGGATTCAGGAACTGTACTCGGACGCAGACTGGGCGATCTAGGCGTCTCTAGCCCGTACTTTCGCATACTCTCGAGCAGCTGCCTCTGATTTAGATCTCGCAGCAGTTCCCTTTGCTGCTGCTGTAGATACTGCTTGGGCGACAGTATGATATTCCTGTCCATTGTGGGTGTAGGTTTTGCGCTGTGCAAGCTGCTGGGCGTTGGCGCTGGCGAGCGCTCAGGCAACTGCTTGCCTTCACTGATCAGCAACTGATCCTCGCCGCTGCTGCTCGAGCCGTTGGAGTCATGCAGCATTGTGGCCAATGGTGATAGGGGCATCTCCTCGTGCTTCATGGACATTACCATTTTAGAGCTGGGTCGCAGCTTGGGTATGCGGCTGAACTCTGCGAAATGTTGCGGTGCTGGGCGATACCAATCCAAGCCACTGCTTGCATACGAATCCGACATGGGCCTGGAAATGGATTTAGGATTAGTTCCGTTGCCTTCTTCTTCTCTCCCTTTCTCTACTTGCCTGTGCTGTTCCTGTTCGCTGAACGCGTGATCCAAAGCTTGTGAAGCCTGCTCGTATTCGCTTTCGTAGACATCCGGCTTGTTGACAATGTCCTGTGGGGCTAACAGCATAAAATTGGGCGAGTCCAGCTGCTCGGAACTGGAACCACCGCTCGAGTTGGGCAGTATCTGAATGTCAGGTGGTTGCAGGCGCGGTATGGGCAGCAACGTGTGCTGGGGCTGAGATCGGCAGGTGCTAATGGTGTTGGTGTAGGGCACATTCGAGAAGAGCCTGCGACGACCCTCATTGCCAATGAGGCTATTCAGGGCGATCGCTGCGACTAGGGTATCCTCTTCAGAGCTGGGCATGTCCATCGAGCCGGCGTGTATTGTCTCAAAGGCAGCTGTGCCAAAGTAATCCTCAGGCTGCGGTGGGGGCACAGGATCTCCGAATAGACTGCTGTACGGCTGATTATTAGCTGCCGTCTTCTCCAAATACAGCTGCTCGGCGCTGCGCTGCTCGCGACTATAGTTGTCATTATTACTATGTGCAGATGGCGACATAATGCTATTGGGATCGTAGCTATAGTCGACGGATATAATGGCTGGCGTGGCAGAGGCTGAGACTGAGACTGTGGCGGTGTCCGTGGTGGAACGAGGTCGGGATCGTGTGGGCGAACGGACTGGCTGCGTTATCGTCGAGATGAGTGTTGGTGATGGCGATGATGAATATGACAATGTCTGCTGCATGATTTTTCATTTGTGCTGCTCTCTCCATCCGATGCGACACTGAGGCTAAAAGAAAACTCCGTGGAAGCGTAGGAAGCACTCGTTCGTATCAATGTAAGCTGTGATTGTTGTTCCCTGGAAGATGTGCCATTGTTCGGAATTCTGTGAAAAATATAAGAGAAATACTTGTTATACTACAGTAGTCATTCGAACAGAAAAACTTTCTGAAATAGGAATGTATATTTGATACGCTTTGCTTGTAATATCCTTTGGTTTTTAAACACCCAATGCAATATCATTATTATTATAATAATTCATCTTCATTTTATCCATAAGAACGGGTTTTTGCTATTAACACAAATCGCGCATTAGAAACACCTTGGGCGTAGCGTTCTAATTTTAGAGAACATTTAATGTTTATTTATAATCCTACGATGAAAGCCTAAAACACTTAAGTCCTTCGGCAAGGAAATAAAGCAAGTGACACGAAGCGAACTGAAATTGTGTAAAAAGCGCACTTAGATATCCAATTTTACAGCCATACAGACTGTCAGTCAGACCTTCTGGCCCAATGCACAATGTCAGTGCACCAAACACGCGAAGCTCCGCGAGCCGACTGAAGACTGAAGACAGACCCAAGCCCAAGCCCAAGTCCCGGCCATGTGCAACGGAAAAACCGATATACTAAGCAAAAAAAGTTGCGAAAATAGTAATTATTATTTACTATAATATAGCTGATGTGTTTTCTAATGTACTATCTAATATTTCAGTGCCATTGCCATTCAGTGTTTGCTTTTGGCTGATAAAGCTACAGACAGCTCTGTGTACCCTGCCGAAGCTACAGTTAACAGTTCAGCGAATGTTTATACCCTGTACTAGACGCTTGTGGGGTATATAAGTGCATGCTGCACATGCTGTACTGTGTCGTCAATAGGGTATTTCAATGTCGAGCGCTTTTGCCACTTGTCGTTTTATTTATTTAACTTCAAATGATGTTGGCTAACGAGAGCATAACTTGTGCGTGTTTAGATTATGGGGTATGAATCGCCTTGCATGTTGCAAATTGCTGTTTTATGTTGCACTTAAAGCTGCACTGAATTCCATTTTCCAGCTCCATATGCAATGACTTTAACAGTAGTCTAGGCAATCATTTCTTTCTTCTTTCGCAAACAGTTGTATGTTCATTAGTGAAAGTGTTTTGTGTGCTTAAACTAATGCTAATACAAAAATAACAAGTGGGGAAGGATTATCTTCGGCGTGCCGAAGATTTTATACTCTTTTCGAACCTATAGGCAATTTTCACTCTGCCAACACTGAAATTTCATAAGCTGTACAAAATCGTTTTGCCGCGTAACATTTTTTTTTTTGTTCTAAGAATATTTAATTCGTTGCCAGTTGTATAGCAGCTATAAGATATAGTGACCCGATCCGGCCGGCTCCAACCAATGTGATGTCTCTTTGAATAATAAGTATCTGTGCAAAGTTTCATCGCGATAGATTAAAAAACATGGGATATATGGCCAAAACCGACTTCGAGTTGTATGGCAGCTATAAGATATAGTGGTCCGATCCGGCCGGCTCCGACCAATGTGCTGTCCCCTGGAATAATAAGTGTCTGTGCAAAGTTTTATCGCGATAGCTCAAAAACTGAGAGACTAGTTTGCATACATACAGACAGACAGACGCTTCTCCGACGCTTCCTTCTATGCGTTACAAACTTCAGGACAAACTTAATATAATATTTTCTTCGAAAAGAGTAGAAAAATGTTTTTAATGGAAACTTAGAATGCTTTTAAGAGTAGTACTTAAAAAGTTCTGTTACTCAATGGTAAAATTGCATGCATCAAGTGCAACCAAAGCGCTTTAAGTTTTGATTAACGTGCTTTAAAACTGCTTCAACCCAATCAAAAAGGACTGCACGAAAAAAGTGTGAACCGCTGCCAAGGCGAAGTCAAATCGAAAGCTATAATTGATTTGAACGACACTTAAAAGTTTGCGAACATGCATCGATGGGTAGTAAATGTGAATTCGCCGCCAATATTCGCCGCATTCCTTAGCGAGAGTTTCGCTTGAATAGCGTGTGTTTGTTTCACTTTGCTTTCTCAGCCGCCTCGTGGCACCTGTTGTTATGACTGTGGCACGCGATGTGCATTCACTTGTACATATACATATACATACATCTATATATAGTATATCCATATCTATATGTATGTAGAGCACTGTTACATTTTTGCATATCTGACATATGCGTACATGCGTTATCTGTTTTGGCAGGGGGGGGCTTTTTGCTTTTGCATTTTCCACTTTTTTATTAACCTATATTGTAAACTTTCGGCTTAAAAATGACGTGAAACGTTAGTCAGTTGCTAGTAGGTATGTGTGTGTGTGTGTGTGTGTGTGTGTGTGTGTGTGTGTGTGTGCTTAGGCACAGGACTTTACACTCACGCGCACTGAGCGGCGACTACCTTCGACTGACTGCCTTCTCCTTGGCTTTGGACTGAAAGGGGGTCAAAATAGCAACAATTTTACAAACACGGTGGTCTATGTGTGTGTGTGTGTGTGTGTGTGTGTGTGTGTGGAGCCGACAAGTCAACAACCAGAGGCACTTGAATGACCAACGACTTCGCCATGCTCCGGCGCACTGTTGCAACATGAAGGCAGCTAGAAATGCTAGAAGCAACAACAAGCAGCAGCAGCAGCAACAACAACAACAACAACAACGTCTATTAATGTGCAACACACAGTCATACAACGCTTTTCCGCAAAGGGAAAATCCTTGGTTAGTGTCGTGATAGCGAATTTCCATTTAGCTTAAAAAGTTGTGCTTTAAGAATTGAAAAACTTGGTATTTCCAGTTTAGTTTTGCTTTTTCACAATTTAGCTTTAGTTGCGTATTTGTTTTGTTGTTTAAAAGCAATGCGGCTTTAGCATTATAATAGTAATGTTTTTATTAAATTAGTTTTCAATTTAATGCACGAATTTAATATACTCTCAGGCAGCTCTTAAACTCTTCAACACAATAAACGTATTCAGTTTCAATCTGTTTCTTTGCCTCACTTAACTCTCAGCTAGTGGTTTGTCATTTTGTTAATTACTGCACCTTAAAGCTACACTTAAATGTTGAACGCTTATTTGAAATGTGCCTACGTTTGAGTGTGTGTACAATTATTTAAATCGAATTAAGAGGCAGCACAACGCGCTTTTTGCATCGATCCGATGCACTCGCCGTTCGTTGGAAAACTAAAACGCTGAAAGAAAATGCCTTCTTATAGCTAGCTACGTTGCCATTGTCGTTGCCGTCGCGTCTTCGTCGTCGTCGTCGTCGTCGTGGTTGTCGTCCTTTCTGATGTCCAGCTAGCTAGTATTAGGCAGCCGAAGTGGCCAAGGAGCAGCAGCAGCAGCAGTCGTCGTAGTCGGCTGAAACGTATACGTGGGTCAGTAAACCTACTTCCGGTTGACATAAATACGCCTTGGACATGAAAACTTGCCACTGGCGGCAGCGGTTCTTCTTTTTGTTGTTGTTGTTAGACTGACATTCTATGGCTGTAGATCTTGGTGTGTGTGTTTTTTTTGTTTTATTTCTTTCTGGCTTTCAATTCAATTGTTTTGAGAAAAACAATATGCTGCGTGAATATCTTTGGGCCATCAGTCGATAGGCCGCCTTGCAATTATACGTTTTTGGCAATTGCAAAAATGTTGGCTTTTAAGCGCTCGTTAGAGCTTTTGGGCTGGGTTTCCTTGCTGGCTGACCTTAATCAGTGCTAGCAAACCAAGGCAGGCTTTCAATCTGATTTGTATGATTTGCAACTGCACCTTGCACCTGGGTGGGGCAGCAACAAGCTGATAGCTGCTGTTCATGCTAATTTTCAGTGTGTGTGTGTGTGTGCAAACAAATGTTTTCACGCGATGCCCATGGAGCTGACCGATTTATGCCGCGGCGCAATAAATTAATATCAATTGCTCATAAGCGCACAAAAGCGACCAAGCCCATGTGGAAAATCTGTGAAATTATAATTACCGGCTAAGCCACAATTGCACAATGCTCTATTTTCTTTCAGCACCTACTCAAAGGGAATTCCAGCCGGATTGTAACGCTCTTTTAATTTACTTGCAATTTAAGTTAACCTCTTTTTCGGCGCGGCTGCCTAACTCACATTTAATTTAGTTACCAAAAATAAGCGTTCTATTTTCTTTTTTCGACTGCCCATTGAATTTCTCACCTGCTTGTGCCTAATATCCTTGACCCCAATGTTCGTGTTTTTTGCTTACGCATTGAAGCTTTGCCAAAGGTTTGAATCCGGCACATGGTGCGTATGATTTTTGCCATTCTAACAATGCTTTCTTATATTGATTTAGTACATCATATACAGCTGTACTCGAATAATTTAACTAGTTTTTACATAAAGAATTGAGAGATTAACTAGCGTAACATTATATACAAACCATTATGTCTATGGTGTGGTTTAGTTTTGACAAAATAATCACATGTTGAAGTCTGTGAAGGGCATTTATAGGAACTTATGCGCCCAATAGTGGCTTGTCTTTGATAGAATAACGAAATATTCAAAGGACTTCAGATTTAAATGCAGATATATTATAGAGGGCAAAACATGTTCAAAACCGCCTCGGGAATACAAAACTGATAAGTTTTGACACAATTATTGGAGTTTGAAGTATGCAAAGATCAATTCTAGGGAATTTGTAGGCTTGTTATACTCTTTTCGAAGAAAATAGTATATTTATTTTGTGCTGAGCTTTGTAAGATATAGAGGATAAAATTGAATGTTCCATATTGAACAAAACTTAAATGTAGAAAAAATAAAGGGGAGAAACCATGAACAAAATGGTTTGGAACTTCAAAATCCGATCAGATTTGGCAAAGTTGTGACAGTTTCAAGTTTCTAGGGAACCAAAAATCACTTTAAAAAAATTCTTTTTATTATAGTTGTAGAATAGTCTCTCTATCCACAGACTCAAAAAGAGTATAAAATCTTCGGTACGCCGAAGATATTCCATCCCCACTTGTTATTGATATAAGTTCGAAAAATCCAAAGTGCTTCAGATTTAAATGCAGTTTTAATATAGGAGTCAAAACATGATCAAAACTGCCTCGGGATTGAAAATCGGATAAGTTTTGACAAAGTTATGGGAGTTTGAAGACAGAAGGTATGTGGCAATGCTCAGGAAGGAGGGACAATATTATGGTTATAGCTGGATACATAAAAGCTCACCGTATTCCGGCACCTCTACAGCTTTTCAAATTGGCTTATGTCCTTTTTGCAAAGCGCACTCTAGTGCATATGTAGATGTAAGCAGGAATAAACACTGTTTTCCTCCAAACTTTGTTAATAGCCTTAATTTTTATTTCAAATATACAACCTTGATAGTTTCTGTTATACTTGTCATACACAAATCATAAACAAAATATTACCAACAAGCTTTTTAAATACCAGGGGCAGCGGCAAGTTAATCGCGGTTAAAATTAGATGTACTAGTGCAAAGTGTTATCGATAACGAGGCTATTGAAAATATTCAGTCAGCTGTTAGTTTAAGCAAAACAACATTTTGTATGTATGTAAATAGTTATTTTTTAAAAATTATAGTAGCGTAATTGAAAACATGTTGAGAATGTAAGTAGAGCTAGAAAACGATGCTGAGCCACGAATATATATTCTATAAATATCCGATTAACAGTTGCCGCCTGGACGAATGCAGGCAGTTGCGAAATTCTCAATGGTGGCGCCGTAAGCTCAGCAGAAAGGCTGCTGCGGATCAGGATACGGATGCTGATGCCGGTACCTACAGATGGCAGAGACCATGCGGCGAGCACACCGGCATTAGCATCTACAATCACAATGTGCGCGGCAAGGTGCCGCTGGTGCTGCACAATCCCCAAATGGTCACCTGGTACACTTGTGGTCCGACTGTCTACGACAAGACGCATGTGGGTCATGCGAGCACCTACGTGAAAGTGGACATAATACAGCGCATATTGCGCGACCACTTCAAATATAATCTGGTTACGGCCATGAACATCACCGATGTGGATGATAAGATCATCAAGCGTAGCCGGGAAACGGGTCACAATTGGCTGAAGTTGGCTCGCGCCTACGACGCCGAGTTTAAACTGGATATGCAGCGTCTGAATGTGAAGCCACCGAATCTGCGTGCCCATGTGTCGGCCAACATACCCGCAATCCAGAGCTTCATTGAGCAACTACTTGCCAATGAGCAGGCCTACATGACCAAGGATAATTCCGTGTACTTTGATGTATCCACCTGTTCAACGTATGGCAAACTACAGAAGCTTAAATTGCCGTTAGAGCCATCGCCGGTGGGCGACAAACGTGATGCAGCCGACTTTGCGCTGTGGAAGGCGAAAAAGGAGCAGGGCGAGCCCAGCTGGCGAGCTTCGTGGGGCGGCGACGGACGACCTGGCTGGCATATTGAATGCAGCGCCATTGCCGGCATGTTTTTTGGCCGAAAACTGGACATCCATGCGGGTGGCCTGGACTTGCGCTTTCCCCACCACGAGAACGAAGAGGCGCAATGCTGTGCACACTTTGAAACCGACCAGTGGGTCAACTACTGGGTGCACACCGGCCAGCTGCATTTAGCCGGGGATCAGCAGAAAATGTCCAAGTCGCTGGGCAACACCATAACCGTCGAGGAGCTGCTGAAGCAGTATACTGCGGATGAGTTTCGCATGGCCTGCCTGCTGTCCAACTATCGCAATGCGATGCAGTACAGCGATGACCTGATGCATACGGCGCGTCAAACGCTGCGCAAGTTCAAGCACTTTCATGCCGATATCAGCGCCTACATGCAGTTCCAGAAGCCACTCAAGTATCTCGACGGAGGCGCACTGCAGGCCCAGCTCAAGCACATGATTGTCGAGTTCGATAATAGCCTGCGCGATGACTTCGATACAGCGCGTGCTCTGGGCGTGCTGATGGATCAGATGAGCAGCATCAGTCGCTGTATTAACGAGCAACAAGCGGATGCCGAACAGGAGCCGGCACACTGCCTGGACCTGCTCCTGGCGGCGGGCAACTTTATTAGCATTGCCATGCAGAACTTTGGCATCACGCCGCTGGCAGAAACCGCCTCGCAGCAGCAACTGCAGCCCATGGATGCAAACACGCGCGTGGACATCAGTGCGTTGATTGCCGATGTGCTGGCTGTGCGGTGCCAGCTGCGGGAGCAGGCAGTCAGTAGCGATGTCAAGAACTTGGAACTGTTGGCCGTGTGTGATCAACTGAGAGATATGCTGAAGCGACATGGCTTCCAAGTGCGCGATCACAAGCAGGGCAGCTCGTGGATTTACGATGAAGAGAAAAAAGCGTCGAGCAGAAGTTAAATGTTTGGATTGCTGTCAAATTGTTGTCAGGAGATGAATAAATTGTTATGTAATGTCGTGATTCGTGGTTTTGTATTTAGAGATTCCACAAATTTCGTATCTATTAGTTTTATTCGTCATTGATATGATACTAACATGGCTTTTTGGCATGACACTAAGAAAGCATTTTGCGTTAGCTATTTGTATGTGACTTAATTGTAAATGGTTGCACACTCTGCCTTATAGAGATGCTTGGTTATTAGATAATCTCGCACCAGTTTGAAGAAGGCGACCATACTGGTAAAGGCCACAAAGCTAATGGACAACACGAAGTGCCATTCAATGCTGGCGGCGCTCAGTGAAGCAATCTCCACCAGCAACACGGCTGCCTGCAGGGTTGCCAACGTGGAGTAGATGACAGTGGGATTGTGGAACAGTTTCTGTAAACGCAAAACATAAATTGATAAACAACTAGTTCGTCTGTGACAAGTAATTGACCTACATAGAAACGCAGGTGACTGGCGTTGCCCGGCGTAGCCACCGTGACCAGTCCATGGCTGCGATAGAGTGCTCCATTGTGCTTCACCACAGTGCCATGGCCGTAGACCGTGTACTTGGACCAGGTCTGTGCATTGGCCGCCACAATCAGCTGAGAGGGGGCCGCCTGCGGATCGCGATCCATTCGCTGCCAGCTGCCCAAATGCAAGGTGGCCCGATGCAGCGTATCGCTGTATTTGGCCGGATAGAGAAACACGGCCGACAAACTAAATGCACCCAGGCACACAATGATGCAGTGCTGCGCGGCGCGCATTACGTTATACTGAACGCTCAGTGCCAGGAGACAAGGTACAAGCACCAGATACGCATTTAGCATGCAGGTGAAGATCAACTGCTTGAAGCGCTTGTTGAAGTCGTGCCGCAGCGTCTCAATTTCGTCACGTATTTGGGACGCATTCGTGGTGCAACTGTGCACGGGCATGTCGTTGATGTAGACGCCGGGTACCTCGAATCTGGTGCGCAGAAACGGCTCCAATTGAAAGCCAAAGATGATCAGATATACAACCACACTAAAAGGAGAGATATATGGGTACATGTATGACAAGGTGCTAATTCAACTTCTTACGGATAACTCAGATAGAATAGCAACATGTAGGTGTGCTGCTGGTATAGCTTCAAGGCGCAATAACAGAGTCCTAGTTGGACGAGGCCTCCGAATCCGTACTTAATGCCCATGCGCACCAGACGACGCTCATTGCTCTTCCACTTGGCCAGCAGCATGCAGTAGAGGAAGCGTCGCGTATTCAATATGAGAATGAGATAGCGCAAATAAGGATCAATCAGCTCTATGTTCTGCAAGCAAACAAAAAACCTTATTTTGGGCACTGGAAATGCAGATCGCTGGCACTCACCACCATATGCCGCGTCTGGAATTGTGGCAGCCACCAATTGGTGCGATAAATGTTTATGAACTGCACAATCGCGGCGCCCATGGTGAAGGCGCACATGATGAGCTCGCTTAGCCATTCCGATGTGGTTGCGTGCTCCGGAAAGGGAATGTGTTTGGGCATTGATACCTGCTGGGAGCCCATTTTCGTTGACATGCTGCGCTGAAAACAGTCCTGTGCATCGCTGGAGCTGCTGCCATCGCTGCGTTCATCATAGCCCATTTTATTGTGGAGGAATTTGCAGCTATCGCAGCTACTGGAACTACATTTAAACAAAAAGCCGGAATTGTGCTTATTCTTTTTTAGCGATAATCAGCAATAGTGCTGTTAATGCTATCGTTATCGAGTTGTCGTCATCGATATCTAGCAACAGTGCAAAACAGCTGATTTGCCGATTTTGTAACAAATTTGTTTGGCCAACGAAATAGTGTAAATAACTGAAATTATACAAAATGATGCGCTACGAAGGCAATGAGAAACTGGCGGACGAGAGCCGTTGTGCCGGCGTGCGTGCGGATCTGAAAATGTGCCTGCTGGAAAGCGAATGCTGTCGTCTGGATCGCAAGACGCCGCGCCAGTGCCTGCAGGACAACAGCGTACCGCCGGAGTGTCAAATACTGCGCAACACCTTCTACGAGTGCAAGCGTTCGCTGGTGAGTGTATGCCACAGAGACAGAGGACTCACTTAATACAATGTTTGACCATTCCAGCTGGACAATCGACAACGCTTTCGCGGCCACAAGGGATATTAAATTGGAAAACCACTAGCTGAACTTTGAAATTATTTTAATTGTTATTTAGCGTTTATTGAATACAAACACATAAGGTACAGCAAAATGTACACTTTAATTGCGACGTCGGCGCACACGGGATATACGCCATGCGTTGGGCTCCTCGTATTTGTTGTAGAGCGGCTCCAGGCGTTGATTCTTCTTGAACTTGCTGAGCTTGGTGGGATCCGAGAAGCGAAAGAAGGATGGTGCAAATTCCACCAGCCATTTGGGATCAATGGTGGTCACCTCGCGCATATACTCCTTGGTCGTCTGCACCAGCTCGTGATAGATGACCCATTCGGGCTGACGATTGAACAGCGCACTCGATGGATGTATGTAGACCACCTGGGAGTCTACCAGTGTGCGATAACCCTCCTGCGGATCCTTCTTGGCCGCATTGCGAAAGAAGCCCGAACAGATGGCCTTCTGTATGCGCACCGAATTCTTTCCTGCGGACACCACATCCAGTTTGTGGCGATCCATGATGCCCAGCAGCTGCTTGCGCACATCCTGCGAGCGTTTCAGCGTGCGGATCTGCACAAAGTTCTCATAGCACCATGCATTCGAGAACTTGTTGTTCTTCCAGCTGTTGTAGACAGCCAGCAGCGTTAAATGATCGCCTGTAAAATAATCGAAATTGGTTAAGATTTATGTCTGTAAAGGTTATATTAGTACTTACCTTCCGCTTGATTGAACTTGGCCTTCTTCTGATCGGCGAGAGCCTGCTTATCCTTGGGCCTGTAGAACACATTCTGCACGCTGAGCATGGAGACAATGGTAAGGATCTCATCGGAGCATTGCAGCGCCACGGACATAATGAGCATCTTAGACAGATTGGGTTCGAGCGGAAACTCGGCCATGCGGCGACCGAGTCGCGTGAGCAGGCCTTCGTCATCTAAGGCGGAGAGCGAGTGCAGCTGCTCCAGCGCCATGACCAGCGACTCCACGGGCGGCGCATCCATGAAATCGAAGTGCAGTAGATCGTTGATGCCCATCGTTTTGAGCTGCAGCACTGTGGTGGCCAGATTGGTGCGCTGTATTTCCGGCACCGGTGTCGGCAGCATCTCATCCCGATACGCTCGCTCCGTATAGAGGCGATAGGTTTTGCCGGGACCCGTGCGTCCGGCACGTCCCGCTCGCTGCTTGGCCGCAGCCTGTGAGATGGGCGTGACCACCAGTGAGTCCATGCCCGTCTTGGAGTTGTACACCTTCTGTTTGACAAAGCCGGGATCTACCACATAGAATATGCCGTCGATGGTGAGCGAAGTCTCGGCGATATTCGTGGCGATGACTACTTTTCGGCTTCCCGCTGGCGCCGGATCAAAGATGCGCGTCTGCATCTCGGAAGGCAGTGCGGAGTATACCGGCAATATGATCAGCTCGGGCACATCGGGTCCCAGGCTCTTCATGCGCTCGTAGAGTATCTCGCAGGCGGTATCAATCTCCTCCTGACCCGTGAGGAAGAGCAGTATATCGCCGGGTGGCTCACGCAGATGGATTTGCATGACGGTAATGAGAGAGGCATCCAGATAGTCCGTCTCGGGCTCCTTGGTGTAGAGCACCTCGACGGGAAATGTGCGTCCGGGTATCGTAAAGATGGGCGCCTCGAAAAAGTACTGCGAAAACTTGACCGCATCCAACGTGGCTGAGGTGACAATCAGCTTTAGTTCCGGCCGCTTCTGCACGGCCGTCTTGAGCAGCCCGAAAAGCACATCCGTGTGAATGGTGCGCTCGTGCGCCTCATCCAACATGATGACCGAGTAGCCCTTGAGCTCCGCCTCCATGAGGCACTCGCGCAACAGCATACCGTCCGTCATGTACTTGATGACCGTCTCGGCACTGGTGCAGTCCTCGAAACGTATCGTATAGCCCACTTCTTGGCCCAGCCGACAGCCGTACTCCTCGGCCACACGCTTCGCCACGGACATGGCAGCCACACGACGCGGCTGCGTGCATCCGATCTTGCCGCGTGCCGTAAATCCGCACTCGCCCAGATACTGGGTAATCTGTGTGGTCTTGCCGGAACCCGTCTCTCCGATCACAATCAGGATCTGATTGTCCGTCACCGCCTTGATCAGGTCGTCGCGCAGCTTGTAAATGGGCAGCGATTGGCGCTGCTCGACGAGCGTCAGATCCGTCTTCTTGCCAAAGGACGACTTTTTGCCACCAATCACGTGCTTTTTCCACTCGGGCACCTCCTGGGGAGCGGCGCCCATGCCGCGCATATTGGCCGCCAGATGGCGTGCGGAATCATCCTCGGGCAGCGGATCGATCCAGTTCTTATTCAGATTGCTGGGCAGGGCTTCCATTTCCTGTTCGCGCTGAAGCATCTTCAGTTCGCGTCGCTCCTTGGACAACGCCGATTGCATCATAGCTGCCTGGGCCAGAGAACCATCCGGATTCTTGACGATTCGCACCGGCGACAGATCATGCAGGGCACGGCCATGGCCAGAGAGGAAGGGCGGCTCCTCCTCCACAATTTCAATCTCAATGTCCGCCTCGTCATCCTCGTCCTTGGGCAGCAGACCCGTCTCCTCATCGAAATCGGGCATCTCACTGCGATCCAGCACACCAGAGCTAATCATTTGCTTAATCTCCCAGCGTTCGGGACTGGAGATGCGCGTCACACGCTTCCTGCCTTCATGCTCGTCGCCGTCAATGTTGTTGCCCTGCAGATTCAAAATGGACGATGTGCTGCTGTACGGTCCATCGGGATTGCGATCACGCAGGGACATGGCATCCTCCTCGGGTGCATGCGACTGCGGATTGAGATCGCGCCCGCTGTCCTGGTCCACCTCCTTCATGGACAACGATACCTTCTGGCCCGCCAGCGACATGACCTTCACCTTCACCGTCTGATTACGTGCGACGACCTCGGTGACATCTGTGACCCGTCCCTCGGCACGGAGTTGGGAGATGTGGACTAAACCCTCCCAGCGCTTGCGCACACCAAACAGCTGCACAAAGCAGCCAAATGGCACTATGTTGGCCACCTTGCCGGAGTAGATTTTTCCGGCTTCGGGATCATCGGTCATCGCAGCTGTTGGAGGTGGCATCTTCTCCTGCTGTTGTTGTTGTTTCTGGTGACGACTGCCGCGCTCGCGGGATTTGGAGCGAGAACGAGAACGACGTCTGCGCTGATCGTGCCTATCGGGCCGTTCTCGTGAATTGGAGCGACGCCGGCGACGATCATGATCCCGATCATGTTCACGATCACGATCGCGATCCTCTCGAGATCTACTGCGCCGGTGACGTCGCTCTTGATCCCGGTCTCTATTGCGATCTCTGTCCCTATCTCGCTCCCTATCCCGATCCCGCTCGCTTTCCCTCTTTCGTTCCCTGTCCCTGGGCTTATCACGCTCTCGCTCTCTCTCGCGACTTCGACTACGCTCTTTGCGCTTGTGTCGTGAACTGGAACTGGAAGCGGTGCTCGTGTGCTTGTTCTCTTTTGTACTTTCTTGCTCTACCTCGTTGCCTTCGCCAGGCGCCAGTGCCTCCAGTTCCATCATAGCAGCATCCACGTCGCTCATGTCATTATGCTTAACATTCAACTTTTGTTTACTCTCCTTACGCTCCTCCGTCTCCACCACCACCTTCTTATCCGCCTTGCTGCTGTATACGTCATTGGGCATCGCTAGGCCAGGAAACAATTTTGTTAGCTTCGATTTTTTGTCCCCTTTGCTGATGCTTTCGTCCATCTCTGACTTTGATTCGCCACCCGCACGACTGGGTCGCATTAGGTTGATAATGCGCTGCAAATTCTGCACAAGCGAATCGGGAAATTCGGCACCATTTTCCAGCAACGCTGTGCGAAAGGAATCATAGTTGCGATGCTTTTGCTCCAAATCGATGATGAATTCGGCCAGATCCTTGTCGTTGATGCCCAAGTGATTGTCCAGCTCTGTGCAGATTTTCGAGACCAGCGATAGGTACTCGAGTTGCTGTAACTCATCCATCTTGCCAGCACTGCAGCAATACTGAATAAATTAAGAAAATCGCACACTATACGTTTGTCAAAACTAAAACAAAACTAGCCAACTAGTGATGAGCGCGATATAAATACAGTGCGATAGTTCTTCGTTTAACGTTGCGCACACGACACGCGCTCAGTGCAACCGGGTACCAAACAGCTGTTTACATTCAGATCTGCGAAGCGCTATCGGTGCAAAGAGTGGCAACACTTTCACAATCTTGACATATTTTGAGCAAACTACGCTCGCTTTTGATGTTTTGTATTTTGTTTACAAGTTTGAAAACGTGCGTTTGATTTCAAGTGAGAGATTGTTTGCCTTACACTTCGGAAATGTCTTCGTTTTTCGAGTGCTTTAACAATTTCGTGCAAAGCGGCGGGCACATTGCCCAGAATGTGGCCCATGAAGATAGCGACCAGCATCAGACAAATAATAATATTATGATGCCTGCAACGCCTACGCCCAGCGATACAGTAAGTTCATGCATTTTATATATTCTATTGCTATTTCCTTTGGTGGTGCAAGTTATGCATGTTCTGTAATATTCGGTTCAAAATTGGTTATATTGGTGTGGTCACTGATTGCAACGCTTGGAGTTGCCAGATAGTGCGTACTGTTACATACCAGTGTCTATCGGACTGGCAACGCTTGGGCACACGCCATGTTTTAATTGCAAAGACGCAGGCAGTGAATTTTGTTCAGCAAAAACCCGAGCAGCATCGGAAATATAATTAATTCGTACAAACAAAAAATTCCAATTAGGCGTGGTCAATTGAAATTTGCTTTTAAAAGACAAGTGCTGGTCGTTTGGGGACATTTGAGAAAACACCGCCAATAGCGTTTGCTGCAGCCTAAGAACAAGAAGAAGAAGACGCAAAACCTGCAGCCAGCGAGTAACCAACCAACCAAAAAAAAAACAAATAGTTAAACAAATTACACACACACGCATACACAATGCTGCACACAAAAGCAACGAAAAACAATAAAAATGAAATCGTTGTGGTGGAGAAGAAACCAAAAATGCAGTCGCCCACTACAAGTGCCTCGATTATTACATATAGCCCCAGCAAATTTATTGCCAGGGCTGACACAACATACACAAAATTGCAAACCCGCACACATACAAACACAAACATAACCAGAACCAGAGCGGCGGCTCTGCCAACAACAACAACAGTAGTCGCAGCAACAACAACAGCATCGTCCAAAATGCCAGCCAACACCTCCTACTATGTGGTTAAAGCTGGCCAGCTGGGCAGCGCCGCTTCCATACTGAGTTCGCCGCCCAAATCAGCGGCGGCGATCGTCTCGGCTGTGTCTGCGACTGCATCGATAGCAACAGAGAGTGTAATATTAAATCAATTCCAATTCCTCCTCCAAATCGCACGAGCACTAATCTCCCCCGCATGAGTCTCACACATCCTAACCAGTCGCTGCCCTTGCCATGTAACTATATTTAATACTCACTTTGCCTTTATTTGTTCGCAGTCTAGCACAATATCAGCACCCAGTGAAACATCGATGGAGCACACTTACATGCGCGATGCTCCACGTCCGGACAACACCACAAACAATGGTCTGGCACCGGCACGCACCATACTGGTGCAACCGGCGCCGCAGTGTCCCACCTGCCACACGTATCCGACGCACGAGGAGTGCACGGATGCACAGCATGCCGCTGTTGTGCCGTCCTACGATGAGATTGCGGCTAAGGAGCTGATGAATGAGTGCGCACGCATTGCCAAATATGTGCGCAACAATAATTCCGATGAGCAGGATTGGCAGGCGCGCATTAATCGGTAAGTCTTGGCGGCAATGTGATCAGCAATCCTTTGTTAACTAACCCCACTCCGTCTCCACAGCATTGGCTGGACTTACATGCAGGACACGTTCTTCGATAAAGTGGCAACCATTTTGGATCAGGATCAATTGGCGCGTCTGGCGAACGATAAGCGCCAGAACGAAGCAGTGCATCGTCGCGTGTCCGTCGACAAGTCGGCTTCACGCATGCGTCGCGCTTTAGCCAGCATTGCGTGGGAACCACGCACCACCCAGTGGCTGCACGCACTGCTCATGGAACAGCTGCCGCCGTCTTACATGGCCTCATATCTCGACATTATGCAAACGCTGAAAAGCAAGCTGCCCACGCTCGTGGACAAGATGCTCTTCAGTCGACCGCTGAACAATAGTCAAGAGCTCCTCGCTCCCGTTATGAAGAAGCGCTGGCAACCAGAAATCCTGGCCAAGTCGCGCCATCTGCCACACAATGCCATTATGGTTGCCGTGCCAAATATGCCAACCACCGGCACCGTACCGCAACGCATGCAAAATTGGTATCAGTCTTTGGCCAGCATAACACAAGTTGTTCAGATATCGCTGCCTAATACGAGTAAGTAGCCTCAGTGCCTTTTTTGGTATCTTTTTTATTATTATATATTATGTATTTGCTCTTTGACAGATGATCGCATTGGGCGTCAAAATCTGGATCAAGTGGCAGAGACGATTGTGTCGCTGACACGCGTTCGCATTCACGAGCTGCGCACCGAGGATCCCAATCGGGGTATCATACTGATTGGCTTCAATGCCGGCGCCGCGTTGGCGCTACAGGTGGCCATGTCAGAGAGCATTGCGTGCGTCATTTGCCTGGGATTCGCATACAATACGTTGCGAGGACCGCGCGGCGCACCAGATGATCGCCTGTTGGACATCAAGGCACCCATTTTGTTTATCATCGGTCAGAATTCGGCGCGCAGCAGTCAGGAGGAAATGGAGGGGCTGCGCGAGCGTATGCAATCCGAGTCCTCGTTGGTCGTCGTTGGCAGTGCCGATGATGCACTGCGTGTGCCCAAAAGCAAGCGACGCATCGAAGGCGTCACGCAAGGCATGGTCGACTCAATGGTGGTGGTAAGTCTTAATATTATAATTGATTTGAGAGTCACGTTAGCTTATTACAAATCCGTTTTGCAGGACGAGGTGTACGAGTTTGTCAGCAAGACGCTAAGCAATCCGCCGGGTCCGCGCATGCCCACCTCGCTGCTGGGCAGCAATGCTTATCAGCGACAGACCAAACAGCAGCTGCAGCACATCCTGGCCGATGGCAACATCAAAAAGGGGCAGCTCGGAGCAGCGCGCAAGCGTAAAGCTGAGGGACAGGACGACAGCGGAGGTCTCCCAGCCAAAGTTGATGTACCTCACAGTGAGTCAATCAGAAATTGCACCATACAAATATATATCTTAAGTATAATGAAGTTTGTTTAAAGTGCTACAAACTTTGTAGACAGATTGACTTTAAGCAAATATCATGTTTATAGTCATATGTATCATCATATATCATTGTCGAAGCACATAATCCAGCCTGTTCTCATTTCCATGTTGCTGCACGTTGCATGTTATCCCCTCCAACAATCCATTTACTCCAATCCACCAAATTCCACTTATCAAACAGAAGAGCGTGCGCCCAGATTGCCCAAACCAAAGCAGCCGCGCCTAATTGATCCGTTTGCGGTTAAGAGAAAGGGTAAATCAAAGCCTGCATTTGCGAGATATTTAACATCACATATCTCTGGGCTTTGCTGCTATTCAGGGATCGTAACGGTTATGAGTTATTGAACACAATGCAATGGTGACTTAAAAATTACAACTCTCAGAAATAGGAATTGTCGGGTATTGTACTTTTAAGAGCCCCTATTTATAATCACTAATCTTCAATAATCCAAATGAATCATAAAGAAAATATCTGTAAGAAATGAAAATGATTTTAAAATATGTTATTAACTTAATATTAGACTTTTAGATCTGAAAATTATTTGCGAATTTGAATAATCTCGGCTAACGAAACTTTCTAATATCCGATCATTATATATTAACATTCTTCATTAATTTTATTCATTGCACTAACCTTATGCACATTGTTTAATTCATTTTAATTTTTAAGTTCATTACGCTCATAATTATTATATTACGGTCCCTGTCTCTATTAATGCTGATCATCCCCATTTCATCGACTAACAGTTTGCATCTCCACAGTTGGGCGCCCAAGGACGCGTCCACTGCCAGCGGGTGGTGTACCCGGCAAGAGAGGCCAGGTGGAGAGGCATATAAGCAACGAGGAGTTGAACATGTCTATTGAATCCATACTGGAGGAGACGCTCGAATACGATAATAGCCAGCCATTGCCAATGGCTGCTGCACCCCTTGCGAAGACAGCGCCCACTATTGTCAAGCAGACACCAACGCCCGTTGCCCTAGCGTCGGGCACCAAGATCAAGATGATACCCAGCCAGTTTGTGCAGCTGAAGCCGCTGCCCTCGCAGAGCAAACTCGTCAACTACACCATCAGCAAGGGCAGCAACAACAGCCCGGTAGTGTCGGCTGGAGCAGCAGCAGGTGTCGCAGGCAACACGAATATTGGCAGCATTGTCAAAACGCTACCCACCTCCGCTGGCCAGCAGGTCTACGCTGTCAAGGCGTCCACGGGACAAGTCACACAGTATTTAACGGGCTCCCCAGCATCGACACAGCAAAAGTTTACGGTGATCAAGAGTGTCAACGGCCAGACAATGCTGCAAATGAAAAACTTGCCGACAACTACGACAACCGTTGCCAACAGCATGGATCTCTCAAATATTATTGATATGCCCATTGTGTTTGCCGACAATGAGGGCAACATTCCCGAGCAGCAGCAGCAACAACAACAGCAGACGGAGCAGCAAATCAAAACTGGTAAGACAAACAAATTGATAAACAATTTCCCATTTCTAATTGATGCTCATGAATATTTGTACTCCTATTGCAGTGCCCGCCTCCGCCAACTCGTTGATCATCAGTCAGAAGATAATCAAGGAGGCACCAAACTCAATCAAGCCCACCGCAAGCGTTGTCTCAAACGCCAAGGGAATTGTACTCAACAAGGGCATACAGCAGCTGTTTAATACCACACAAAGCACCGTTGTGGGCGGTGGCAATAAGGTTGTCTACTTTAATCGCAGCACAATGAAGCCAGTGACACCGACAACAAACACAACAGTATCAGCAAGCGGGACAACAGTAGCGACAACGCGTTTGCCATCCGGCGCCACTGCGCTGCCTATACGCATTATGACCGGTAGTCCCAAGACAACGACGATGACCTCGACGTCAGCTGGCACGGCCACAACGAGCAGCCAAGTGCTGCTGGATCCGAGCAGCTTGAAGATCAATCTGCAATCACTAAAGACGACTGCGGGCACATCCTTAATAAACACGACCGCAGCTGGCGGACTTCGTGTTGGCAACAAGACCTATTCGCAGTTTCAGTTCATCAACAGTCCGGGCGCAGCATCAACACTCGGGGGCGATGGCAAACTGCGCAACATCTACTTGAAGTCCGCGGCGGGTCTCAAGCCAGTACAGATGATGGCCAATCGCTCGCAGGCCATACCAGCGATGGCCCCAGGCGGCGCTGCAGTGCGTCGCCTGCTCAACATTGGCGCCGTCTCGAAAGCAACCAGGCTGACAATGATCAAGCCGCCGACGACGACAGGCTCCATAAGCAGGACGCCAGCGCCGAGCAAGGACCATGCTTAGTTAGCTAAGCAACACACTTCAATTCTCCCGCGCAATTTGTTTGTTAAGTTTACTTAAGTCATACATTTAAATCCACAAGCTATTTGCCATAAGCTATGTATATTATCCGAGTTGTGTAAATAGAACATGTTGATCTTTAAATACATTTGTATTTCCCGAATTAAATATTTTTATATATATACATACATATTTTATGACGCTTCTCGTGCATTTTGTAAAACCTTTTTTGTGGCCTTGAAACAGAGACTCGAATGGCATTTATTTCATGTATATATATGTGTAAAATATATACACTATATATAAGTACAGCAATCTGAGCAAATTCCTGAGCTCATAAGTTTTCAGTTACTTTAACTCGGCTCCCATTGGCTAAGCTGTTCGCACAGGAAGCAATGTCGTGAGAAATCTGCCGAGTTTTTCCAAATTCCAGGTAAAAACCTGACAAAACCTTCTAATTGACAATTTTAATGCGTGAATCGGAATTTCACTGACCATTTGTAGAGAAAATGAATGCATATAACGGCCAGGCGAATGCATTATGTAAGCAACGTTTCACACGCTGCACTGGGTCAGTGCTTGTCAAACTGTAGGCAGCTAGGAGAGTTTGGTTTTTTCGCTGATCGCTGCATTTTTTGAGTTATAAGCTGATTTTGTTCAGCGTTCGAAGCGGGTGTATTGATGCTATCATTAGCAATGCCTAATGATTAAATTCTGTTTTAAATTATTTGTCTGTTATGTTATCGTTAAGAAATCGCTGGCTCTAACTATCGATTTCTGACTGAGAAATTTATCCGATAGATCTATCGGAACGATTAAACATACAGTTATATTTTCTTTTCGATCACATCGCAGTCTTTTTTGTGTAAACTCATTTGTTTTGCTGATTGCAAAGTGTTTAATGAAATCAAAGACGCGTATACATATATTGTTATTGCTAGGGTATATTGCAGTCGCGCACGCAGTTCGACCGTCCATTTTGTCTGTTGCATGCGAAGAGGCTACAATTTCATTGAAGTGCACACAAGAACAGCAAGTGCAACAACAACAACAGAAGCTAATGTTATTGTGGAATCAGCAAAAGTGATGAACGCGAATGGAAAGGAGACGGCGCGCAATGAGCTGAGGACAGACGGCATTTTGTTGAGTCTAAGCCAATATACAGAATTATTTATGTATGCATGTAAGTGGTGTGTGATATATATTTAATTACATTTATGTACAGTACCACAATGTGGAGTTATTATATGGTGGTGCAGCTGACGGCGACGTCGCTGCCGCTGCCGCCGCTGACTTTTTGAGGCTTTGGTCAAAAAAATCGAGTCATCAATTCCGAGGACTGATTTTAGTAACGCGCACAAGTTGAACGCGGTTGGAGCGAGTGGCTCGGAAAAGATCCAAGGATTAAAGGATGAGACAAAGCAGTGCAAAAGTGATCTAGCTTAAGTGATAAGCAAACAACATATATATATCTTTAAATACACATCTTAACTGTTTTCTGTTACGCAATTGTAAAAACTTTGTGCGAACTAATTCCCAGGCTCGCAGTAAGCGCACAAAAAATGCAAAACGCAAATCGAATTTGATTTTTAAATGTCTTTTTGCGGCTGCTGCACTTTTTTAACGCTTTTTTTTTCCATTTATTTTGGCCATTTGCTGCACCACCTGCGGTTTGAGGCGTTTAATTTGCGCCAATTTGCTGGCGCAGTGGGCCCAGTGGTTGCTGCCCCACTTGCCCCACTATTCAACTGGCAACTCCGATTTCGACTTCGACTTCGACATGTTCGCAATTTTCAAATTAATTTTTAAACATAATTTTCGCTAGTTTGCTGCAGTTTTGCAAGCATTTGGCAGGCGGACACATGATATATGTATTTGTTCATTGATTGGCAGCTTATCAGCTCAGCTCAGCTCAGCTCAGCTGGCAGCAGCAGGAAGCACTTCATTTCAACTTGATTTATTTATTATTGCCTAAACTGTAACAAAGTTGTTAACTAGCAGAGATATTGTTAGTGGAAAAAGGCAAATACTTCAAAGTACTTCAATTTAATGCGAGCATTTGAGCTTATCTAAAATATAAATGAAAATATATTCAGCGATTTAAATGTTAACTCTATTTAAAAGCATTTGAGCTTATCTAAAAAATAAATGAAAATATATTCAGCGATTTAAATGTTAACTCTATTTAAAAGCATATCACAACAAAATCCAGTAAAAGTTCATTAAAATTTAAGGCTGCAGTCCACTTTAAACGCATTTCACGTTGCGAAAGTGAATTGCTGATAAGAGTGCCAGGACCTTCTGCCTTTTTTCTTCTCGCTGCCATTTCAGGCAGTTCAGTCTCCCCACCTCGCAGCCGGCAAATACTCAATCATTGCTGCATAATCAGATGGTCGGTCGGTCGGTCGGATGGCCTGGCAAGGGAATGCTGCTATTTGCATTTGAAAAATATTGAGAGTGCCCCCCACACACACACACACAGACACCTCTATATAGGACTATGCATAGAGAGCAGAACAAGTAGATAGCAAAAGGGGAGCACCAGCAGCAGCAGTGGAGCAAAAACGGGGAGCTCGCGAAATTGCAACGTTTGTGGTAAAAATGTAAGTGGCATTTGGGTTTCCTCCCCTTCGTTTTCGCGTCCTGCATTTTCACATCATTTGCATTTTATTAAGCTGCGCTGATAGGGCGCCTGTGGTGGGTTGGTGGGTTGGTGGGGTGCATCCACATTTGTAAAACAAACTATCAGCGTTTCCCCAGTGTACTGTCGCCAACTGACACCCAGCTGGCTATGCAAAATCAAATGCCGTTTGTTCAATCCCACTCCCAATCCCAATCCCCATTCCACTGCCAGCTCATCTCTCGACTGCTCGCTTATTGGTATTTGTGCAAAGGATTTGCGTCTCGAAAACATTTAAGCGCTTTCTATTCATATTACTTAACCAACTTGTTCGGCGCAATCAAAATCGAAAGGAGCCAGCAAAAGGAAGAACGTTTCGGGAATTGGCCACTACCTCGCAGTCACGTGATGCTCAACTGCAGCCGGCTCTGGTCCTTTAAAAAGTCCTTGCTTCTCTTTGAAAAGGCTCTGCGTTGATTTCATATTTCATGTGATGTGACGTAGTGGAACATTCCTGACGTTGGCAGCAACGGCAAGACGCGAAAGTGCTAAATAACCTAGGAGAGCAACGTGGCGAATCCTGTCACAAAAAAGGCGGCCAGTCAGATGTGTCAAAGTGTCCTGTGGGCATGCCATTGAAAAATGAACTCAAGAAAGCTGCACAGTTTGGCAAGCATTGCAGCAATTGGAAGAGCGAAGTTACGTAAAGTATTTAAAATAAGACAATTACACACGTTATTTAAGAGCACGTCAAATTTAAACTATTTAAAAGTAATTCCATTTAAAACATTTTAAAGAATTTACAAATCAAGCAATTAATATACGATCAAATATCTCCAACTCGAAACTTCTTCTGTCACCCAAAAAACTTGAGCTACAGAGAACTTCGAGTTAGAGAAGCTCAAACTTTTTGTTAATATAAAACATTTAAAAGTAATTTAAAGCATTCTCTGAGTTTAAGTATGTTTGTGTTTAAAAATGAATCAATTTAAATTCTAATATGTTTATTGTATTATATTTTTGCTTCAAATCACGCGACCATCTCTAAATCTGCTGGCTCAGCTAAGATGAGAGAGAGAGAGTGAGGAAGGAAGGGAGAGAGCTGGTTGTTCTTCAGCTCCAGCGCCATTTGGGGACCGCTGGCCAAAAGTTTGACATGCATTCAAGTTGAGCGCAAAAATCGCCAGAGACAACAACAATAAATGCTGCGAACCATGGCAACACCACAGAGAGAGAAGCCAAAGAGGACACTCTCCACTCCAGCAGCAACCTTGAGGCAGCCGCCATGTGCTAAAAATAACAATCAACTCGTAGGCACACCAGCAAACCAGCCAGCAGCAGAAGAAGCAGAGCAGGAGCAGCAGCACAGCCCTGACAATGTCCCCAAGGATTTGAAATGGAGCAGCCTGTCGCTCCCGGAATAATATGAATTACAATGTGCTTGGCAGCGCGTAATTCGTGTAAGTGCTGAGCCCGCACCATCTTCAAATGGCAAATGGCTAACTGCTCCTCCTGCTCCTGCTGCCACTGGAAGCTGGCATCCTTTGCCTATTGTTGCTGCTGCTGACGTGACAGTTTACAGCTTGAAAGTTGGATTTTACATAAATTTATTGCTTAATTCCTTAGTTGGCCTTGGCCATGCACATTTTGCATAATTTTATCATTACTGATTTACGATTAAATAATAAGAGATCTAATTTGGCTGAATATGCTTATGCAAGCATTTAACTGACTTGAAATTTATTCAAGCCTACCTATTTATCAAAAAGTAAGAATAAAATAGCAAAATATTTGAATTCTCTAGAAATTAAGATAGTCTTTTGATTTTGAAAACATTTCTTTTTTTATAATTATCTGTTTTAAAAACTTTCATATATTATTTGTATGTATTGTGTATATGTCACATTATTATAATAAGCTTTTTATTAGTCTTTCGGTAATTTAAATTATTTGTTAATAATTTTAATCAAAATTAAGATTAAATATAGACAAATACACTGATTAGTTCCTAAAACCAAGATCTTATATCTTATCGTATATAAATTCATACTTTTTCAATCTGATGAAGTAATAAATCTGCAAATTGGGAAACCAAAGCAATCAAATACAATTTGCAATCGTTCACGTAAATAATTTATAAAAATTACTATTAACTATTAAACTTAGTGCTGAAATGTAACCATTAACATGCTGTTTTAATATTTGCATATAATAGCTAACACCAGTTTATTATTATTGGGCTACAGCTCACATTTATATATATTTTATGTTCACACTTATTGCTTTCCATTCTGTGCATCGTTTTCCCTTTGAAATCATCTAAACATCCATTGCAACTATGCCGTATTTATTTAAGTTCGCTTCAAGTCAAGGATCATGGTTAACACATATTATATAGTATGTACCTTTTGCCATCAAAGCCACAATTTGATTTTGTTGGCATTCGTCATGCTTCACAGTTTGACAGGCGCTGCCAATTGCTAAACACTGGCGCGATTTCCTGTTCAGATTTCTTGATTCTGTTTGCCGCTGTCACTTCTGCTCTCTTCTGCCCGCCCCTCTTTGCGCTCACTTTCGCTCATTTGGCGGCGACCTGCTTCTGCTACTGTTGTTGTTGTTGTTCATGCTGCTGCTGCTGCTGTTATTTTAGCTACTGATACGTTTGCCTTATTTATGCAATTTTCACTTTCTTGCAAATGCAAATTGTAAATGCATGAATGCAAATGTAGTTGTTGTTGTTGTTTTTTGCTGCCCGCCACTGCCAAACATTTTCATTATGTTAAAACGCATGCCACGCCCCTCGGCAGTCGCCCCTCTGCTGTCCAGCTGCTGTCACTCATTGCCTTTTTGCCGGCTGCTGCAGCCGGTTTGTCTGGCTTTGGTTAACATAGTAAATCACGAGGTTAGTGAGCCGTGCCTGCAGTGCCTTACAGTTTGACAGCCATCACACACACCGACACACACACACACAGCGACTTTCACTGCGCCTTCTTGCAATCGTTTCTGTTTTTCTGCCTAGCTGCGCTTCCAAAGACTGGTCAATCCAATCCTCCTCATCCCAATTCCATAGACACACACAGACACATCGTAAAGTTCGCCAAAATGTTTCCTCATAATGTTCGTTGTTGTTGTTTGTTGCTGACGCGGGTGGCCCCCATCGCCACTTGCTGTCTGGATTTTTGAATGCCCGCAGCTGCGCCTTTTGTGGCACCTACTCCCCAGCCCAGCTACTCCTCCACCCCACCCCCACCTCCCCCTGCTCCCACATTCCACCCACTTGCTGGCAGCTACCTGATTGTTATTTATTGTATGTTCGTCTGCTACTCTTTGCTCTATCTGGTTAGACGTTATGAAAGCTGAGGTGTGCACACACACACACACACACACACACACACACACACACACACACACACACACACACACACACACACACACACTTACACACACGCAATGCAGCTGCTGTTGGTCCATAAATCGCATAATGAGTTCAACAGTGACTGCCAAACTGTGCGCGGCGGGGTCATGTGCGTCGGTGAGGGGGTTGGAGGGGGTTGGGTTGAGGGGGTTGGGCTGTATTGAGCTGCATTGTTAGCTGCAGCCCGTTAAGAGGCTGCTTACATGCTCGGATAAGCATCGACCCAGCAACAAGATGCAAACAAAAAATATATAAAACATTGTCAGTTGCATCTAGTTTGCTGTTGCTAGTTGCTAGTTGCGTGTTGTTGTTGTTGCTGTTGTTGCTGCTGCCGCTGCTTGTTGTTGCCTCAGCAGCGCATCAAATTTGTATTTATAGGCCCGTTGCACAGTGGGCTAATGCATGTGAATATAAAGTTATAAATTATATTTATTTAAAGTGGCAATGAGAATATTCAGAAAATATAAATGTAATTTGCAATGCACTAGAATTCTTTCAACTAATTCTATAAAAGTCGAGTTGTAAAATATATTTGATGAAAAACTACTTTTTGTAAGTGTTCTTGGCAAACTTTATGAAATAGTTCTGAAGAAACTATAAAAAATAGCAACTGATCTTATAAATTCTTCATTTGTTGTATAGAACATTAGAATAGAACAAAAATTTGCTACATTTTGTAAATGCGAATCACATTAGAATTTAACTAAATAATTTGAGCTAGTAATAATATACTTACATTTATGATAATTTCAATGAAGTTATAATATTTAGTTTACTAGCATTCAAAGAGTGTTTGTTCAGCAGCTTTTCCCAATATGCTCCACTGTACAAAGCTCACCTCACGTGGCTGATTTCATAAAGGCGATAGTCAGCGTCTGTCCGGCCGTAAGAGCCACAATAGTAGCCGTAAGCGGAGGCATTTTCCTTGGAACAACAACAACAACAACAACAACAACAACAAACAACAAACGAAAATAAACAACAACATTTTGCCGTCTTCGTGTCTGTTGTTTGTTGTCTGCTGTTTGTTGTCTGCTGTCTGTTGTCTCTTTGCTGCGTTCTGCTAATTTAAACCTTTCCCGAGACGCGTCTTCTGTGAAAAACGAAACGCAGCTCACTTCCACTTCACTGGTTTGCCAAACCCCGTAGCCCCCATCCCCCATCCCCATCCCCCCCTCTTCCCACAATCCATACTCCATCATTGCTGATCATCTCTATGCGCTGAAGCCTTGCGCCGTTTACTTCATGGGAGCTGTGAACACTTGGCCGCATTTTGTTTGCTTGTTTAACAACCAGATTAGCAACAGCAGCAACAACAACAACAATAGCAACAGCAACAACAACTTATTGTACAACATTATCATAACACGCGTCGGCGGCGCCTTTTGACCCGTCCGCAAAACAGTTTTGTTTATAACTTAAAACCAGACTGTTTATACTCGAAACATATCCAGTTTTACACAATTGCATAGAAACATGAGCAAGGGTTTCTGTTATTCTGATGATTACTTTTTTAAAAGTAGCCATAACAAAACTAGGTCTTCAGAACGGGTTTACAAAATATGAGCCTAGTTTTCAGAGATGATTCCAACTTATAGCATACAAAATATAAAAAACAAATGTAATATACCACAATATATTTTAAGCTTACGAATTTACTTCAAGCTCATTATTTTTAATTTCTTTCTACATCAAAAAGTGTTTAAAAAACAAAAGATTATACAAAAAGTTTACTGATTCCAAAACATCAAAGTCATTGGGTTTCTAAAAGTTCGATAATCAAGATAAGATTTATGAAAACATATTTATTAAAATATGAATTTTAGTTTAAAGTCGATTTGAAACAATAAGACCGTTCTAATATATGTTATTGACCATTTTAGCATTTTTATACTCTTTTCGAAGAAAATAGTATATTAAGTTTGTCCTGAAGTTTGTAACGCATAGAAGGAAGCGTCGGAGACCCCCAAAAGTTACTGCCAGTATGCTTAGAATGACAAAACAAATTGATCTAGCCATGTCCGTCTGTCTGTCTGTCTGTCTGTCTGTCTGTATGTATGCAAACTAGTCCCTCAGTTTTTGAGCTATCGCGATAAAACTTTGCACTGATACTTATTATTCAAAGAGACATCACATTTGTTGGAGCCGGCCGGATCGGATCACTATATCTTATAGCTGCCATACAACTCGAAGTCGGTTTTGGCCATAAATCCCATGTTTTTAAAGCTAACGCGATACAACTTTGCACAGATACTTATTATTCAATCGGATCACTATATCTTATAGCTGCTATACAACTGGCAAATACAAATATTCCTAAAAAAAAAATGTTGCGCGACAAAACGATTTTGTACAGCTTATGAAATTTCAGTGGTGCAGTTGGCAGAGCTTCGAAAAGAGTATAAAATCTTCGGCACGCCGAAGATAATCCTTCCCACTTGTATTTATTTATATTACTGAATTGGTGAAACTTTTAAAAAGGATTAGATGACAAATGGTTGTATGCTAAGCAATGTTATTGTTAGCTAAAGAGCTTGCTCTAAATGGCTGCTAAAATTAGAGCTAAGTCTTATAACTTAAGTACACATTGATGGGGATTGCAGCATTTTCGCTTTCTGACATTACAAATGCGCTTCTGCTAGCAACATTTTGGGCAGCAGGAAACGGAAATTGGTGGAAAGCTTCCTTAGCTGCATTGTGTGGCAAATGCGTTTTGCTTGCCATAATCCAAAACTGACAAATTCAATTGGAGCTGAATGCACCGAGTGCACTCCTCACAGGGCGGCACAGGAGTGGCGGCCTCTAATCAGGAGCAGCCGCTGATAATTGCATGGTCAATGGACTCAGGCCTATAAGGGGGGATACCTGCCACTCCCCTCCGCCTGCTTTGTGTGATCTAATAGGGCGTGAAATTTGAAAAGCTCTGCGTGGCAAATTCATGTGTGCCAAATTGCAGCAGAAGTAGCAGGACAGCGAGGGGCTTGTTCCAAGGGGGCGTGGCAGGGGGGGAGGGGCTAATGAAACCCATTGCATGCCACGTTGCACATTTTCATAGCCAGGCTCCACTCTGTGGGGCAGGTAGAGATAGCTTTGCTAGTTTGGTAGTCGTAGTTGCCTGTTTAGATTTCGTGTCCAGCTCGCCCCGCTTGCGTTTGACCTTTGGGTGCAGATTGCGGCTCACGTTTATTGACTGCAACAATTTCATTTCCTGCCGCAAAATCCGAAAAATGATTTACATAAAAACAAATATAAAATGTTGGCCCAAAAATGCGGCAACAACTTGAACATAAATATTTGACTAGGCCAGCTTAAAGCTTGGCTGCATTTTATTAAAAAACAGGTATTTTTCAATGGATTTATTTGCTATCGAGATTGGAATATTGTGAAATTCAAAAACCCATTCCAAATAAGAAGAAACAACAACAACAATTTGGCAAATGGCGGGCACAATAAAAAGTAATCAAAGAGCATAAAAAAAAACAACAACAACAACTTGCAAAGTGCGCCCAAGTGACCCAGAACTTGTTGTTGCTTGCGGGGGGAGGGGCTGGGGGAGTGGGAGGGCTGAAGGGCGTTGTGTCCACTTTGATATTTTCGCTCAATGACAAAAACTAACCAAAAGCAGCAGCACTGGCGGTTTTTTTTTGGTTTTAACAGTTATTTACTTAAACACACTGTTACATTAACATAGCATATCCTATGCTCAGACGAGAGCAGAAACTGTATTAAGGAATGTAGTAACAGGATATAAGAGCTGCAGCAACAATGCGTATGCTAACAGCTATGCAGGTACAAGTTGTAAGTAAACGACGTAGAATATAACATTGTAACAGCACTTAAGCATAAGCAGCTGTAAACTTAACAGTGAAGAGCGCTTAACATAGAAGAGCACGCGCAATTGAGTAATGTGCGGTGGTATCTTTTTCAGTATTTATGGATGCGCCTGCATATATCGGCTGGCCGCCACAATTAATAGCCTGCCTATCGGCTGAGCATCATAATACAAACGAATTTACACAAATATTGCACTTAACAAAGATCAATTTACACGTTTACCAAGAGGAGCATGGACGACATTAAGAAATTCGCAATGATCTTTCGCTGCCCGGTGCCGAAATGCCCGTACTCAAGCAAACGACTGTACAACCTGCAGCGGCACGAGAAGACGCACGGCAAGGAGCACTGGCGCTCCAAGCGCTTCCCGTGTCCGTGTTGCGCCTATGCCGCAGCAACGCGCGCCCATCTGCGCCGGCACATGGGCAACAAGCATCCGACGGAGGATATATCGGCGCACGATCTCACCGGACTCTCCTACGAGGATTGCGAGCGGCCAGCGTGGGTGGATAAGGAGGTAGAGGAAGAGGACGAGATCGATAACGAGAATGAGAACGAGAACGAGGAGGATGCGGAAGAGGAGGAGCCAGTACAACTGGCGGAGATCGAGCACGTGGATGTGGATCGCGTGCAGATGGGCCGTCTCAACCTGAAGCACTTAAGGCTGAAGCCGAGAGAGCAGAAGGTGAAGCCAGTGAGGCAGCTGAGGCAGCAGAAAAGCGTAATTGAGGGTCCTGTGACAGTGCTGCAAATGGCGATGCCTCTCAGCGAACAATCCGAACCGCAGCCGGGCGAGATTTACTGCAATGTATCGCTGGAGGGTGAAGCGTTTCGCTTGATACCCGTTGCGCTGCTGCCGGCCGAGGCAGCGACGCAGGATCTTTAACATACGCGGCACTAGCAATGCCAGGACCTCAAGACAGGTAAGCTTTTCATATATATACCTTATGCATATTCCTTCTAACATTGTGTTCCTTTGCAGGTCTTACTTTGGGCGTCTGCAACTTGAAGTATTCATAAAGAGCGGATTCCGCCATTTGTGTAGTGGAAAGGAGTCAGCAAAGGTGCAGAAATATTCAGTCTTCACCTTGCGTGGGAAATGTTTGGGTGATTGCGCCGAGATTGCAGCATATGCCTTGCTTGGAATCTGGGCGGGATTGCTTAACTCTGGGTAGGAAGTGTTAGTAGTACAAAAAGCAAGGATCATATATCGCTATCTATGATTAAAATGAAAATTTGTAGTGGAAAGAGGATTACCATCCAGTACTAAAGATAGGGCTTCTATTAATTTGAATGCGTCAATCACGAATATAAATTAATTATATATTATATATATAATACGAACTGAACAAATTGGCTCACAAAATATTTAGTTTCGTATTTTCTAAATTGTAATTTCACATTTTTAAGTTTTTGTTTGGGAATATTAAATGTTAGGAAACAGCCAAATATTAAGTTCATAAATAATTTTAACAATCAGAATATTATTTAAATCATATTTATATTTGTCTTGAATGTTTTGATGTCAATTCAATAACAAATAATTCTAAAATATTTAAAGCGTACAGAGCAATGTGCCTTTGAATGTGAAGTAATATTATATTAAGTTTATCACTAAATGAATGTAATAAAATGTATATAGACCAACCCATATCAGCTTGATTAAGTTAAATAAATAAGCTTAATTATAACGCCAAGTTCTTGACAATTTTTGAAATGCTTGTGTTATTTTCTTAGCCACTATTAATTAGCCATTTATGAACAGCGGCTGTTGAGTAAGGTAAAATAACAGAGCATTGTCCAAAGCAGAGCATCATTTATTACATATATATTAATTGGGAAAATATAATATATTATTAAATTTAAATAAAATTATCGCATGTGTAACATGAGCCCAACATAAATGTTAGCTTACATTAGTTCTACCACTGTTAGACTCTCTTTGGGATCGTATAAGAGATTAACAGCGACAGTGTAACAGCCCTGCCATTTCGAGTATAACAGCCGCACTTTGCACTGAGCATCGTTATAAGAGTCAGCCGTCAGTCTTCATACGACTTCGACTTGGAACGGTTGGTTGTCGGCGTGTCGCGCGCTATGTAAGCGGTTCAATTGTGTGCGAGTGAAACGGCAATAGCAAAGAAGTGTTTCTCTCTGTGTGTGTGGGTGTTTCGCAAAAGGGAAGCGAATCGACAAACGGCATAACGGTGCATACGCATGCCAAAAGAAAACGCCGAGTGCAACTGATGCGCGTTTTTAATAATTTCATTTATCAATTTTGAATTGTTGTCAAGCAGCAGCTAAATAAGCGCCCAACAAATACAAAGTGAAGTGCAAAAACAAAAACCGGTTCGCCTCTGCAGCAGCAGCAGCAGCAATAGCACAACAACAACAAGCAAACCAAACCAAACCAAAAGCAAAGCAAAGGCAGCGAAAGAATTTTTGTTGCGCTCAGTGTCTGTGTGTGCGAGTGCGCGTGTGTGTGTTTGTGGTCCGGCAGCATCTCTCCTCTGCCCAAAAAAAGAAAAGGCAGCAGGAAAAAGGCAGTTGGAATTTTGTTGTTGCCGCTGCCGGCTCTGCTCCGTTTGTGATTTGGTTATATTTATTTTTTTTTTGGTTTTCGGCCCAAACGAAGAATTTGTATATAGCCAAAAGCAAACCTGTTCGACAACAACAAAAACAACACAAACAAACAAACAACAACAACAACACAGGCAGCAAAACAAAACAAGCGAAAAAAAAGTGGCACAAGTGAAAATTCCTGCGTTGCGAGTGTCCGTGTCTGTGTGTGTGCGCGCGGCTGTGTGTGTGTGTTATTTTTTGACAGACTTGACCAAAAGTGAAAATCAATTTGCTGAGTGTGCGCGGCCCAGCCAACAAAGAGAGCGAGCGAAGAGAGAGAGAGAGAGAGAGCAGCTTCGTCCTGTTTTGGGCCGAAAATAACGAAAAGGCAGCCAGGCGAGAACGAGAACAGAAACTTAACGAAACAACTACCGACTGCCGATAACAACAACAACAACAAGAGCAACAGCAACAATAAGCCGAAAAGCAAACACAAAGCAAAAAGTAAACAAATTGCCGCCCCAAAAACAGCTGCAAAAACAACAACTAAATAAAAGGTCAGTATTCACAGCATCACCTATTTTAGGCACACAAATAGTATAAGAATGGAATGGGTATAAATTTTTAGATTTCCAGTATGTGCTTTCGACTGATCTTCACACTGATTCATTGGATTCTTTTGAAATGAGCGTGTTCTTTGGCCTTATCGCATCCACTACTGCTTTTGCTTTACCGCTCTTCTAATTGCGACCTTCGCTTTGTGGTTTTATTGCGAGAGCAGTCGACGCGTATCAGTATTTAGTATTTAGTATTTTTTTTTAATTGATAGCGTTTATAAAAGTTACCTCAATGCAGATTTCTTTGAACTTTATTATGGCGTGAGTTGGCCTCCTCCACAGCATGCAATTGTTTAATTAGCGCTTGCATAACTAGAAAAATGGAACATTTTTGGCGTGCCAGCTCGTAATAGTTAAGCTTGAAAATGTGTTGTTATTATTTATAAACATTCATATATTTGCGGGTCTTATCAGATAGGCCATAACTATTTTATGCACATGTGCTCGGGGCACGTAACGTAGTTTCGGCTGGGTTTTACTTTTGTTTTTGTTTTTCAACTCACGTACAGAGCAGAGAGTAGATCATATCAGATCAGATCAGAGCTGATCATAAAAACATAGTCTATGGGTTTTATACTGCGTACAGTGTCTCTATTCAGTATACATATGTATTTATCTTAACTTAAACTTATATTCAGAAATTTATAATGATAGTTTTCTGTTATAAAGTATATATTTAGAAATGGCAACTCACGATCACATTTTTAATGCCACTCAAAATGATTTGGCCCACAAATTGACAATTTTTTTATAATAATTTTTTGATCATTTCACCAAATTTACATAAATTGATTTTATAAATTGCAGAAACCGAAAAAAAATTGACTTTTATGGTCAACGCGAAGAAACAGCAACAACAAATTTGTGATTTATTTAATGAACAGAAATTGTCGGCCGTAGGCGGCGAAGTCTGCAAGATTTGTTTAGGTGGTCAGTTTTGGTTTTTGTTATTGTTATTGTTTTTCTTTTTTTATGCTGCTGTTTTTGGAGCTTTATAAATTTACGTCAATTTGCGACGCTGCTTTTTGAGGTCAATTAAATTAGACGACGCGAAGCTGTCGAAAGCAGCCAAATAGAATTGCTTCATTTGATTGATTTTGTTCTATTAGCTAACGGTTTAAATGAGTTTTTGCTAAATGCGATTTTCTTTTACTAATATGTTTGATGTCGCTAACTTATCTTTTGGCATTTGTAAGCTTTTTATTTGGCGCGACTAATGTGGATATTTTTGTTAGGAATTCATTTTATTTTTGAGAAAACTTGAAGCCATTTAAAAAACTATAAAATTGATTTATAGAACTAATTACATTTTTATGATAGTATTTTAAAGTTTTTGCTATAAAAAGTCTCTACTTTGTGTATGTGTTTTAATATATGTAATATTAGAAAGCAGTAACAAGTTTTACTCTACATTCTACATTTTTAAACGTTATATCCTTTTTTTAGCTGCTCATTAAGGCTAATTATCGCAAAGTTTTTATTGCCAAGCGGTTTTTATACCCTGAAACCATTAAAAATGGGTAAAAAGGGTATAATGACTTTGTGCAAAAGTATGTAAGGAAGCTTCGCCGACCATATAAAGTATATATATTATTGATCAGTATCAACAGCCGAGTCGATTTAGCCATGTCCGTCTGTCTGTCCGTCTGTCTGTCTGTCCGTCCGTCCGTCCGTCCGTCCGTCCGTCTGTCTGTATGAACACGCGGATATCAGAGACTACAAGAGCTAGAGACTTCATATTTACAATATAAGTTCTCCTAATCCCGGGACAGATCAAGTTTATTTAATTTTATCGATAACTCGTACCGTTTAAAAGTTATCGATAAATTTCGATTTCAGACTAGCGTTTTTGGGACATAACTTCAATGTTATAAGACCGAGAGACCCCAAATTTGGCATGTATAATATCGAATAGCATACACATGTAACAATAATTTCACTTTTTAGATACCACCCCCCAGACCCCCCAAAAGTTCATAATACTCATTTTTGACGGTACGACCTTCCAATTTGGTTTGGTCACATATATTATTGATAATTGGTTGCCCCAAAAATTTCAACGAGATCGGATATAAACACAGAAGTTATTTAAGATTTTACTTTCCATTGTGTGGGGCTCGGTGAAAAGCAAGCTAACTGCTTAAACCGCTTGCACTGCTTGTACTGCTTATACTGCAGCATGTGTGTGTTAAGATTAGTACGAATGATTGTAAGGACTGGGTTCAGGGTATCTCGTAGTCGGGCACTCCCGACTAGAGCACTCTTACTTGTTCTTTTATTTGTTTGCGGTTTTTGCCTTTTGGGCAAATCACACTTGAGTTTTTGCAGCGCGTGAAGATTTGAAAGGAACTTTCATTCATCAGGCAAAACAAAAGTTTTGCAGCTGAAAAGAACTGCCATAAAGTATACACACACACATACACACAGTCACACACACAGAGGCAAAAGAACAACAAACAAAAGGAAAATCGATTTAAAACAGATGATTTGACAGCAGCGGGCGCCTCTCAGATATGTATCCGTATCTTTTTTAGCTAGGCTGCGGCATATTTCAGCAGGCAGTTAAGATGTCTGCGAGAGCGATAGAGAGAGAGTGTAAGGACAGAACGTCCCTCAGTTGTCCTTCCTCAGTTATCCTGCCTCTAACCTCTCTCTTACACTCTCTTTTTCAACGCTTTGCTCATTTAGCGCTTTCTTTTGCTCTGTGTTTGTGTGTTTGTGTGTGAGCCAAATTTGCGCTCAAGTTTCAGGCAACAGCTGTGGCTGCTTCCCGGGCCAAGTTGGTCCTGTTTGGTGTCGACTCTCGTCTCGACTGGTGTCCTGCCATTAACACGAGCCGAGACGCAGGTCCTGCCAAATGCCTGATGCGCATTTAATGAGCAGATGATTAGCATTTTTATGTGCACGCCTCGCAGGAAAGTCCTCTAAGTAGTTTTGCATTCCACACAGTCCACCGTCCACATCCTGCCCAGGAAGTTAATTGAACTGTCAGACGAGCATTTTGTTTATTGGCCTGGCGCATTTGTTAATAGTGCCAGTCCAGTGTCGGACGGGGCACAGTGGCTGCTGCCAGTTGCTGCACACAGATAAGAAATGCGCCACGCGTCACGATTTATGCCAAGGATTGGAGGTGGGAGGTGGGAGAAGTATCCCGTTATCCTGCTGCGCCTGCCACCTTTGCTATCTCATCATTGAGAGCCCTTAAGCGCACCAAATTGATGATGCCCAGGCAAAAGATGAGCTGATTTATGAACCAGCGAAGAAAAGGGCGCAGAGCATAAAAGTAAGTAGACAGATAAAAGTATAACGGGACATGCAATAAGGATACAATGATGAGCTTGTAAGCAGCGACTTAAAGAGCCAGTTCACTTTAAGGAACTTGTGGTCTTTAATGCAAACAAATGCCAAGTACTTTAGATTATTTGCAAATTACGCTTGTAATATCTACAAGCTCTAATTAAATAAGTAGCTAAACAAAAGGAAAGCTCGCTCGAGCCGCACTTTTGGCTTTCCTTTTGTCTACATGTGTGTGTGGTAAAAGCCAATTACATTATTACGCCGAAAAGTTTGGCAAATCCTTGAACTAATTTCAACGGCTGGAAGCAATACAAATGAATATGAACGGAAATGTGTGCCTCCTCTGACTCCCTCTCTCTCTCTCCCCTCTCTCTCTCTCTCTCTCTCTCGCTCACTGAGTGAAAATCAAAGTTCGAACTATTAGACACACAATGCCGAGCCCTAAAACCGCACAACCTGCCACACCACCCCACACACACACACACACACACACACACTATGCAGCTGTCCACATGCATCCTGTCCGGTGCAGCAAATGAAATTAACTTGTCGGCCAGTCCAACTCCCCACCCCCTCCCCCCACCCCTTTACACCTGCCCCACACCTGCCCTCTGCTGTTGTAGGGAAATGCCTGTGATTTCACTGCCTGCTGCATAATGCAATTAAAAAACATTTTTCTTTTGTTTTGGTTTTTCTTTTGCTTCCTCTGTTTTCTTTTTTTGCCGCTGCTGCTGCTCTTTACCAACGCAAAAAGAAAAATCAATAAGGGAAGCATGTGAAAAACAGCGACCACAACAAGAACAACAACAACAACGACAACACTAACGATGACAATAAAAATAGCAACAACTTAAACAAAGTGCTAAAGCACTGAGAATCTTAGCTGAGCGCGACTAAAATATACCCAATATATCATATAATATAATACCCAACATATCATATTATTATCATATCATATATTAGGGATATTATAAATAATACAAACACTTTACAGACTGTTGTTGTTAACACAACGCATATACCCCTTGTCAGCTCATATGCGTATGAGGTATTAAAATCAATGTGGCACAAGGATAATAATATGCATAGCAGGTCCTCAGAACGCAGCATGTAAAATGTGGGAGGCGTGGAAAGTTTTCGCCTTATAAATGATGCACACAATATGGGCTGTTGCATTATGAATGAGAATGAGATAGCAGAGAGAAACTGTTTTATAATTGTTGCACTGTACACTGAGAACAAGCGGATGACCTTCGCCTGGCACAACGAACCGCAGAACCAAATACATAATCCAAATGCATTTCTTGGGATTTAAACAAGGACTGAGAACTATATAAAGGGAGTATGTTTATAGTGAATATTTGTGTATTCCCCAACTGCCTTACTGGCTTTAGCTTATCTAATGGCCAAGTCAACAAAATTATTACAGCCATAAAATGTAAGCCCTAATTAATGTGGCCTTTTGTTGCAGGCCGCCAGCGCAGTTATTGGCCTGTCTTTTATATACCCTGTATTATTACAAATGGCTGAAAGGTGTGCTCAAGAGCTAGAGTTCTCATGGAAATATTTTAAGAATTTTGTTATGTGTTAAATAATGATAAATTTACTAGATATAATAATCTCTCTCTCCTACTCGCAAACAGGGTATTTCCACTTTTTACAATATATAATGTTCTTAGATTACATTGCTTAACCAAATGACTTACAGCTCTACACAATACATACAAATTTGCATACCCTGTAGTAACAAATCAAGAGCTATAGTTATGGAAATATTTATATTGATATAAAAAAAGATTGTTTTTAAATTTTTAATAATTTCAGCTTGCTGTTTCTTTCACTCTCAGTCGCATAAAGGGTATTTTAATTTCTTACAATATATATTGTTCTTAGATTATATTGTTTAAACAAATGACTTACAGCTCTCGTGTGACTTGTTTTGTTTGTTGTTCAATATAAAATGATCGTTTGCTGATGATTCAGTTGGGTTTCTCCGATAAGAAGCCGCCTCTGCTTTTCTGCTTTAGCTCATTCAAGGAAATCTTTATCGCATTGGGGCTTTATTTTTGCAATATGGATTGCAAACGCTATATATATCATTATATATAGGTTATACATGTGCCTTATTGTATAATTTCATATCTCGAGTACTTGAACCAGCCACTGATAAATCTCAGAAATGCACGCGTTTCCCTTAAAGTGGAGCAAGTGGGGGTAAAGGGTGTAATAACTGGAATACCTTGAGCAAATGTTGTTGTTGTTGTTGTGTTTTTATCAGAAAAAAGTTCCTGTCAAAATTCTCATGCAAATTTGCGGTTGGCTTTTATGCATATTTTCAGCTTGTTTTATTTTTTGGTCGCATTTTCCAGTAGTTACCACAATAAAATGCGGCTACATTTTTTGCATGGAATTTATATTAAATATTGACAAGGATATCAGCTCACATCAGTATTAAAGTACAAAAGCCACTGGCAAATTATAAGCAAATCAATGGGCATTAGTGTAATTGTTATTATGAAAGCAACAGCAACAGCAACAGCAAAGATTAAAGTTCATGGAGCTCATTAAATGGCAGGTAAAATGTGCTTCAATGTCGGCAAATCAGCATTTTCATTTGCATAACTCGAAAAGGAGCTCTTTGGGAAGCTCGTCACGCTATTCTGGCCAACAAAAAGAAGTAGCAACTAAAGTAGATGGGGGGTTAAATAAAGTTTGTGCTGAATGAGGCGCCGAGCTACAGAAAAGGGGGTGTGGCAGGGGGGCAGGGGGGCAGGTGTTGCCATTAGGACCTGAAGCACGCAATGCGTTAATACGGGCAGAAGTGGCAGCGCTTTAAGCCAAGTCATGCACAAGTTGGCCAAGTTGCTTTTGGGCCAATAGGATTATGCGGCAGCTTAGTTGAGGGCCAAGTTTATTGTTGCAACTTTCAGTTATAGTTTGCTTTTAGCAAAATATGGCCAAGCTAATCCAAAAAACTGAGCAACTTTTCTTGAGTATTGAATAAACTAAATATGAAAATAATATTAAAATAGTTTCGACACAATAAATAATTAAGTTTAGCTGTGCTGTATTAAATTATTTCCCAAACAAACCCACACAGAAATCCCAAACCACAGCAACCACAAGAAATAACTAACAACAACAACAATGTTTATAATAATAATAATGTTTTCAAAGCACTTGCAACTTTGCTTTTCCCCCTTCTCGAGTTGTGTTTCTATTTCCGTTGGCTAAGTGCAACTAAATTACGCTAATTGCTTGGCAGTGAGGAGCATAAAGTGCGCTTGAATTAGGCCCCCCCGAATGAAAGCCAAGCTAAGAAAATGGCAACAAAATGTGGCTAAATCAAGCGACACACAAAAACTAAATAAATTATGTACAACTTGCTGATGAATTTTCCCTGGCAAAAAGCATTCAATTTTTGTTTAGAAAGTGAAACAGAAGACGAAGAAAAAAACACTCACAATACTAAATGACACTGAATTAGAAAAAAACAAAGCACTTTTATGGTCAAAACAAAAAAAGGTAGAAGAAGCGCGCTTAAAGAAATTAAATGAAATGGAAAACAAAATCAATGGCCAAAATGAAAGCGAAGCGTTCGCGATGCATTGGAATTTGGCTCGGAGTTTGAGAAGGGCGTGGCCTTTATTTTGAGAGAGAGAGGTATGCTAAGCAACCAAATGTCGGGAGTACGGATAGACACAAGATGGATAGCGCTGTAGATAGATGTGAAGGACGCTTGCGACATTTGATGGATCAATGGATCAACAAGAAACCCACTTAAAACTAATGACGCCAACAAAATGTCCGCCGAAACCAAAAAAAAACAAAACAAAACCAAACCGAAATCATAATGAATTTTTGATGGAACCCAGCCACCAAAAGCCGTTCAGGGAATGACACCCAGAAACGAAAAATTGGCTTACATATTTTATAAGCCAGCTGCGCGGCATTTGTCAAAAAAAATGGCACAGCAAACGATCAAGAAATTGAGTAAGGTAACAATAGGCCAACACTGTCCAACAAAGTGAGTTAATAAAAAAATATAGTAAATTTTAGTAAATATTTCAAATAACACTAAGGTTCAATGTGTCTTAAACTTTTAGAAATTCGATATTCCAATTTATAATGTATTTAAAATTTTCTAAATGTGTCTATGATAAGAAAAAATTGTTTGACTACAATTTTGATATTTCAATTTAAAATATATGAACATTTTCTACATTTTTACATAATACGAAAATAATGCTTGATGAGTCTTAAACTTTTATAAAAGAAACTAGAAATTTAGTATTCCAATTTAAAATATATTTAAATTTTTATAATTTTTACATAATACGAAAATAATTTTGGATGAGTCTTAAACTTTTTTAAAAGAAACTAAAAATTTTATATTCCAATTTTAAATATATTTAAATTTTCTAAATTTTTATATAATATGAAAATAATGTTTGATGAGTTTTAAGCTTGTCTACTAAATATATATTTAATATTTCAATCGTAAATATATTTAAATTTAAAATAATATAGATGTTTAGTATATGTAATGCTGTTGCCTAGTGTAATTTGGCATAGGAAATCGCTCGAAACAGCACAGACGAAGGCTTATACTCATTTCCGCGCTGCTTTAGCGACACAACTGAACGACAATCAATCAATCAATGTAACAATCAAGAGCCACAAGCTCTCTGATAGATGTGCTAAGATAATGGGCCAAAGGCAAGGCTAAAGAATAGCTAACGAATGAAATTTAATAAGTGCTAGGGAGAGCTGAGCTTCCGCATTGTGCGACTGACTTACCAAGAACTCTGCGAAGATTCAAGATTGCAGAGGAGGAATAATAAAGAAGAAGAAAAGCAAGAAAAAAGCACAAACGAACAGAAAATAGAAATAGAAAACCCGTTTATTGCCATTGGCAACATATACTACGAAAAAAAAGAAGTTAATAGAATATTAACGGCCTGAAGTTCTTGGGCACAAAAAAAGGGCGTGGCGGCGGCCAGCTGGGCGTTATTCAGTTATAAAATGCAAACAGCAACAGTTAGTCAAGCCACTAACGGTAATCAATCAGCACAACTAATGAGGGGTGTGCGAGGGGAGTTTAATTAAAAGGCAACTTCTAAGCCGCACGAATATTTTCACAAAATTAAACAACAAATTGCGTAATTCGCAGCTGCATGGATCATAATAAACATAATGAAAGCAAGGCGGGGGGTGCTCAACTTGATATCCCCACTGGCAGTCGCTCAGTGCTGCTCAAACTGTAAACGAGTCTATGCCCAATTATTTTGCAGCTCATTTAACACAAAATTTTCCACATTGAAATCTAGTTGGAATTGAAGCTTTTTTGGGTTTTCAACTGTTTTTTTTCGGTTTTTGTGGCAAATTATGAAAACCACATTTATGATTATTATTGTTGTTGTTGTTTGGGGTTTACATAGTAATAAATTCCACATAGCATTGAACAAGTTGAGAAAAATGTGTTGGAGGACAAGTGTGTGTGTTTGCGTGTGTTTGCGTGTGTTTGCGTGTGTTTGTGTGTGTTTGCGTGTGTTTGCGTGTGTCGTGTGTTTGCGTGTGTTTGCGTGTGTTTGCGTGTGTGTGTGTGTGTGTGTTTGCGTGTGTTTGTGTGTGTGTGTGTGTGTGTTTGCGTGTGTGTGTGTGTGTGTGTGTGTGTGTGTGTGTTTGCGTGTGTTTGCGTGTGTTTGCGTGTGTTTGCGTGTGTTTGCGTGTGTTTGCGTGTGTTTGCGTGTGTGTGTGTTTGTGTGTGTGTTTGTGTGTGTGTGTTTGTGTGTGTGTGTTTGCGTGTGTTTGCGTGTGTTTGCGTGTGTGTGTGTTTGTGTGTGTGTGTGTGTGTGTGTGTGTGTGTGTGTGTGTGTGTGTGTTTGCGTGTGTTTGCGTGTGTTTGCGTGTGTTTGCGTGTGTTTGCGTGTGTGTGTGTGTGTTTGCGTGTGTTTGCGTGTGTTTGCGTGTGTTTGCGTGTGTTTGCGTGTGTTTGCGTGTGTTTGCGTGTGTTTGCGTGTGTGTGTGTGTGTGTGTGTGTGTGTGTGTGTGTGTGTGTGTGTGTGTGTGTGTATGTGTGTGTGTGTGTTTCTATTGGTAACAGACACAAATGCCGCTGGGCAGTTTTGGGCCCAGAAGACGCTGAGAGAAGGCTGAAACAGAACCACGGGGCATATTTGTACACACACTCACACACACACTCATACACTACACACACTCACTTACACACTCGCATTAAAATGCAAATCACGCCGTTGGCTGCTTATGGGCCCTGGCAATTTGAGCCCGGCCAACAGGCAAACAGGCCAACATACATACGTAATAAGATACAGATGCACAGAAAAAGATACTTTAAGGCATTTACGCGCACATAATTATGTATTGTGTGTGTGTTGTTTGTGTGTTGTTTGTGTGTGTGCGAGTGTGCTGTCAGTTTTTTTTCCTTTCGGTCTGTAACTACCTACATAAGCAGGCAGCTTGTTTAGGTTTGGGCCCCTGGCTTTCATCAACTAGTCTGATTATGTGTGTGTGTGCCTCAAAGGAGCCTTCGTAACTATCACAAAAACATCCGGTTACATGGCAAATCTTATCTACATATATCTATATATAAGAATTTAATGAATAATACAACAACACATTGGCTCTTTAGTCTAGATGGTTTCGTGTGTATCTGGCTTTTATTGTATTTGTCTCGCCAAAGACAAGTGCGCTTAAATCATCAAACAAAAGCGCAAATGAATGAATCGAGCGTTCCATAGAAGAGATGACGATGATGGCGTCGTTGTCTCATCATTATCATCCACATTATCATCATTATCATCATCCACATCATCATTATCATCATCCACATCATCATCGTTGACGTTGTTGAAACAGGCCTCAAATATTTGCCTAAGCGGCGTGGCATACAAATAAAAGGTACGCAGCAGAGAAACTTCAGCTGCAGACTGAATTTGGTTAGATATGAGGGCAGTTTACTAAGTAAGCACCAAGGAAATCGAAACCTTACACTTGTTGTTTATCTATATTTTCATATTCATATTCTAATATTTCATATTTTCCACTCTCGAATTTCTCTTGCATATAATAATTTCTTATGCATTCAATTTGAGCAGCCATTAAGAAGCTTAAGTATTCAAAGCACGCATAGTTCTTAAGCTGCCCTCGCACGTGTGATGTGTCTGTCTATGTATTCATCATATGTACGTATACATTTTGTTGTTGTTATTCTTCTTGTTGTTGTTGTTGTTGTACTTCTCTTGGCATTTCAAAATGGCTGCCGAAAATGAAATCGAAAAGCGGCAGCACGAGTCCCATTCTCAACAGCCAAAATACTCATGAGTAAGAGTTTTTTGTTATACTCTTTTCGAAGAAAATAGTATATTAAGTTTGTCCTGAAGTTTGTAACGCATAGAAGGAAGCGTCGGAGACCCCCAAAAGTTACTGCCAGTATGCTTAGAATGGCAATACAAATTGATCTAGCCATGTACGTCTGTCTGTCTGACTGTCTGTCTGTATGTATGCAAACTACACCCTCAGTTTTTGAGCTATCGCGATAAAACTTGCACAGACACTTATTATTCCAGGGGACAGCACATTGGTCGGAGCCGGTCGGATCGGACCACTATATCTTATAGCTGCCATACAACTCGAAGTCGGTTTTGGCCATATATCCCATTATTTTGAATCTATCGCGATGAACCTTTGCACTGATACTTATTATTCAAAGAGACATCACATTGGTTGGAGCCGGCTGGATCGGATCACTATATCTTATAGCTGCCATACAATTGGCAATGAATTAAATATTCTTAAAACAAAAAAAAATAATGTTGACAAACGATTTTGTACAGCTTATGAAATTTCAGTGGTGCAGTTGGCAGAGTGTAAATTGCCTATAGGTTCGAAAAGAGTATAAAATCTTCGGCACGCCGAATATAATCCTTCCCCACTTGTTTTTGTCTGATTTCCCCCGACAAGGCGCCGAGCTGAGCTGCAATTGCCCAGATTCAGATATGTTTTCAACGAAATTGAAACGCAAGCGTTTAAAACTGATAACAAAACATAAACTAAATAAACATTTTACAAATAGCTGTGCATTTCATTTCAGTTGACAAATGCAAAAAGAGCCCAGCAAATCAAAAACCAGTTGCAAAATAAATAAATATATATATATATATTGCAAGATATGAGTAAGAGACTTCAGCTTAGTTATTTGTTGGCCATAAATGCGACATGGCCTGGCCTTTTATTGATTACTTTTAGTTTTTGGTAGCTCAGCTCGTAGGCGTTGCACAAATTTTCGTACCTCCATTTTTGTGCATTCCCCTTTTAAAAGCTGAGTTTTCGGTGCGTTGTATTTAATGAGTTTGTTGTTGTTGTTGTTGAGTTGCCAAAAATATAATAATAATAATGTCGACAATTAACGTCCAATATGTAATTATTTAATAATTTTGTTTTGATATTTCCTACACATTGATTGACAAATGATTCGACACTTGATTGATGGCAACCATGATGTATGTGTATTGATTCACTCTGTGCAACTCTGCGCATAGCAAGCAGCTTTCTGTCAATCGAAAACAAGTTCAATGCTCAAATTGCGCTCGCCACGAAACTTTAATCAAAACAATTAACGCGTAAAACTCGTAAGAAGAAACAGACTTAAAAAAAAAACAACTTTCCTAAAGGTCGGTAACCGGTTTCCCTCGTTTTTTTTGTTGTTGTTTTTGGCACGAATCGTGTGTCAGTCGAACAGGGCAACATTCTTTTTTTGTTGGCCACCTAAATCAATTTTGACTGCTTCATCTTTACACGTAATGTGCGTAATGGCTTCTTTTGGGCCATTAGAAAACCGTTTGACGCTTAGCGCCTCGCTTACATGTTCTGCGAGTACCGTTAGCACAACCTTTTACGATGACAACACCTCATTCTTACGTATGTGTGTTTAATGCTCCAATTGATGCACAGACAGACAGTCTAAATTCAATTTGTCTGCCAAGTTGAATGAACCTGAAAAAGGTCGCCAGATTGTCGCAGTGCATATAATCATTTTCAATTTTTGGTTTTTGCTTAACAACCATTATCAATGTGCCAAATTTTTCGAATTCGATTCACAAATTGAATAATTGGCAATTAGTGTTGGACATTGAACAACAGCAGACAGTCTTATCAAACTAATGAATCGATTGATTACAGCGTGACATATATCTATATATAATTACATAAATATGCAAATATATTAAATATCTACGATTTATTGCACTCGTTTCTTTATCAAAGAAAAAACCACTGCTCTTAATTTCTTATTTATAAAATACTCTCAAACATCTGTTCTGTTCCTTTGTTGCTGTCTTTCTATGTACTTCCTGGGGCAGGTGTTACCTACTCCAAAAGTACTTCTAACTTATTCATCGGCATTCGTTTTATACAAATTTTATTTACCTCATTACGTCTTTGTCTTTACGTTTACCTTTCTCTTTGTGTTTGGCGCTCTACTCAATCTCATTCATTGTATATTCAGGTACTTTCTGGGTTCTGGTTCTGTTCTAACTCATTCTCGATCGCTTTTTGCTTTCGTTTCTCAGCCACTCTTTTCAAATTCCAATCCATTTCTCACGCGGCGTAAGTAATTTTTTTCTTGCATGATTTATTGTGCTTTTTTATTTAGCTTTTATTGATATGACTGCCCCTCTGCTGTACACCCCCTACCTCACCTGTCGCATTTGCCTGTTTTTTCAGCTTCTTTTGTGTCTTCGGCTTTTGCATACTGCGCATATTTCTGCTGCTTTCCCAGTTTTTCCTGCTTAAAGAGACATTTTTTCGGTTTCGTTTTTCTTTATTGTTTGCTGTTTGCATCACAAACTGAATCTGAATTTGTGTGCTTTTATTTTGATTTGGGCTCAGCTGGTGGCGTATCCGAAGGCTTTGATGGCTCAGCATTTACATTTCGTTTTATATTGAAATTCATTTTAGTTATTTATGTTTAAGCTGCGCTTTTTTCTTTCCATCTTTCAAGTCACCCTACCCCCAAAAACAACAAATGGATCGCTGATTGGCGGCCCTGAGTCAAGTGTTTTCAGTTCAGCTTTTTTGTTGCTGTTGCTGTTGTTATTGTTATGTTTGTATCGAAATTAGTTGTTGCCCATGGGGTTATTTTATTTGTATATAGTACCTTATGCAACGAAATTTGTACTCTAATTGCATTGCATAAATAACTAATTAAATTTGGCATGCAAAAAGGATTTTCGTTAATTTTAAATAAAATTGGAAATTGCATTAATCAATTGCTGCAGTGGCAACGGCAGCGGCAGCGGCAGCTGCATTAAAAGTGCTGATGTGCATTATGCGATTATGCAATAATTTATATATTTTTGGACACTAACCAACATTAACCCGAACAGACGGCCGACTTCATTCAATTGTCGAAATTGCATAATTATGTCGATAAGGCAAATTTACAACGATGCGTGATTGCCCCTACTCTAGATGTGTGTGTGTGTGTGTGTGCGTTTCAATTTGCATTAATTAAAATTGACAGGCCAAAAATGTTGCACACAGCTTGAAAGCTGCTGCGGCAAAGTTGGGCAAAAAACTACACATTTATTTACTTATTTTTTGAAAAAGTTGCCTCAAGTGAAGGCACTATAAACATATAATGCAGCCGATGATGAATGTGGAACAGCATGAGAGAGAGAGAAAAAAAGGAACTAGGGGGCATAAAAAGAGTTGGAAAACTATAATTATATATGAGTGGCTTAAATGGCCCGGGCAGGTTCTTTAAAATGCGTGAAATGGGAAAGGCCTTTAACCTTGTGTGAGAAAGAAATGGGTTGCAGCCAGAATGCAGAATGCCTACAGCGAATCTCTACATATGTATATTTATTACTTGTGTGTTTGGTAAGCTTTGAGTGCCTTGCTCAGACTTTCATTTTGAGCGCCAAATGAGATGTGGATGCTTAAGGGCACTGCAGCATATATATAAAAGTTGTTAAAGTTAAAGTCTAGCAAACTGAAAGGAACAACATGGTTTTATTTCACCTTTGGTGGTGGATTTGACAAAATGTGTAAATCACTTTTAAAATCACTTTTTGAAGTATCAAATTACAACTTTGCTACAAATTGTACCTTCTATTTACAAATTATGCGGAAGTACAGTCAGTTCTGAAATTAGTCACATATTTCAAGTCAAGCGGCTTTGCTCGGGCCAAGTGTCTATCGTTTTTCACCCATTTTTCACCTTTTGGGGTGAATTTGACAAAATGTGAAATCAATTGTCAAATCATTGTTTTAGTATCAATTTAAAACTGGGCTTACAAACGTTAGCTTCTATTTACAGTCAGGTCTGAAATCAAAGCGTTCGATTTGCGAATGCTCACTGTACTTGCTTGTACTGTACTTGCCTTTAATCAGTTTTGAGGGATTACAACACTCACAAATTGTGTGTAATGCCTTTTGTATTGGTAAGCTTTTTGCTGTCATGCTCTAACTCTAACCAAGTGTAATTCATGTGAATACAAATGCGAATGCGAATGTGAATGCGAGTGTGAATGCGAGTGTGAATGTGAATGTGAGTGCTGGTCGAGTGGTGTGTTTGTGTCAGGCCATCGCAAAATACATCGAGCAATCAGCAATCAACAAATTGAACACACAGAGTATAGAAATCTATATCACCTTAATAATTGTCAGAGCCGAAAAGCACTTTCCAATTAACACGCCCGACATTGTTGTTGTTGTTGTTGGTTGTTCGTTGCGTGTCGTTGAGTCTGGATCTGGATGTGGATGTGCATCTGGATTGGGCAACGACTGCAATGCAGATGCAGATGCAGATGCCAAAGCCGAACTCGAAACTCGCTCAAGTTTAGGCATGTGTGGGCTCATTTACAACTCACTTTGTACTTGGCTGGGATGCAGCTTACAAATCACAACTGGCAACTCGCAACTCGAGACTCGATTGCAGTTGGAGACGGAGTTGGAGTCGCAGTTGGAGTCAGAGTCAGTCAGTCGCCCACGCCTGTGCCTCTAGAGAGGGAGATTAACAAGCGAAGCTCGGATGAAGTGTCGACATGAAGTCTGACAATTGCAACTGCCTGAGGCTATACATAGTTGATGTTGATGTTGCTGTTGTGGTTGCAACAAAGTGTAGCACTTATTTGGCGCAAGATATCTCGCTCGAGTTATGAAATCGCAGCTGAAGCCGCACTTCAAATACGTGTTTGTCTGTTTGTTTGTTTGTTGGCCAACAACTTTGGACAAACGACCCACTGGCCATGTCTAGTGGCTATGTCAAGTTCATAGGCAAAGTTAAGCTAAGCAGAGCACAGAGCACAAAAGTCTTATTAATGCTACAGTCGCACGAACATCAAAGATGTTTATTTTTATAAATTAGCAACAAAATAAGGGGCAGCCAAATGTGGATGTGAATGTGGCAAGCTGATGCAATTTTATGCGCAGACGCCTAAATTGAAAGCGACGCGAGGCGGCAGCCAACGAGGCGTTCTACAAGGCGCACAGTTTGACAGCCACTGGCCGCAATACACACACAGACACACAGAATACATATGTAAATACAAATCTCTAGGCAGCTAGGGTCATTAACATGCTCAGCCAGAAAGAACCCAAAGCAGACAGCCAGCAGAAAAAAACAGAAAAACACCAAGCGGAGCAAACGACTGGCGACAAAAGCCCTGTGGAGCCAGGAATATGGGCAGATGGGTGCTGGTGGGGCAGACAGGAGGGCAGGACTGGGAGCAACATTTACACTGGGCAAAACAAATCTAGAATCTAATTTGGAAGGCATAAGAATGGCTACATTTATCAAAGTTTTTTTTTTGATGGAGTATATTTCCAAAAAAGAAATCTTGAAATGTAAACCTTATTGCTTAAATGAAAAATGTGTTAAATCTTCCTTTCTACATTTATGAAAGCAATAATTTAATAATTTATACAATACTATTCCTTAATACATAATTTTTTTTAAGGAGTATATTTCCAAAAGTTACTAGAAAAGTAAGCCTTATGTTTAAAATGCAGAAAAATATCTAAAATCTATCTTTGTACATTTATGAAAGCAATAATTGAATAATTTATACAATACTATTCCTTAATATACTTCCTTTTTTTAAGGAGTATATTAACAAAATGTAGTAACATTCTAAAATGCAGAAAAATATCTAAAGTCTACCTTATAACTTAAAAAAATTAGTCCTGGCTCTCAAAAAGGCATAACTCGTAGGTATTTCTCTCAGTGTAGCCGCCCAGAGCATGAGAATGGGAATGGGAATGCGCCCTGTGTAAACAGTCGCCCCGACAAGCGCGACCCTGCAAATGGAAACGAGTCGGCAATTGTGGGTGTCTGGATGTCGACCCAGAGGGAGCAGGAGTGGCCAGTGGGGGGCTTGTGGCAGATGAGTAGGAGGATTTGTGTTGTGCTCGGCTGTACGTGCTCTGGCGGCAATTGCTAGGTGGCCAACGGAACGGGTCCTGGCTCTGAAGGAGTTCAGAGCTGCGGGTCAGAGTTGCGCACTCAGCGCTTGCTCATGCGGTAATTGTTTGCTTTTCTCACTGCAGTTCAGATGCAGATAAAAATCGAAAACTTTATTGACAATTACTTAGCGGCTGTTATCGATAAATTGGCAATAATCGAAATGCTTACGGCGTGGCTATAAACTCTTTTTAATTATGTAATCTCAAATATTTTTAAGGCTTGTTTATTATTTATGGTCATCAGCTAAGTTTAAATTTGACACAACAACTGTTGAAATCACATCCATCAATTTAATGAAAAGAATATGAGATTTTTCGTATTAATCGAGAACTTTGTTGCGTTATTCGATTTCATTCTTGAGCAAAGCTTTTCTGTTTATACTTGAATAGCATCTTCTATTTCCGTGTAATTAGCGCATAAATCAAAGTCTTGCACATTTTTTTATCGTATTTATTAAAAAACACTTGAAACTTGTTTGCTAATCTTTCATATCTTCTATCTCTTTCAGGTAATTAAACGGAATCTTTTCAGCCAGCACAAAAATGTGGCACGTCTAAAATAAATAAGGCTCATTTATTAAAATGCGCAGAGCGCGTTAAAAACGTTGCCAAATGGTAAACAAAAAAAAAAACGGAAAAAATTCGAGTTAAAAGCAGAATCCATACAAAAACCTTTTGCCATTGTTTGCAGAAATTGCCAAGGGGACAGAGGAGGAGTTTTGTTTAGTTCGGCTGAAACATGAGACCGCACTTTATGATGTCCAATTTGTTAATGTCTCTATAGAATGCGAATGCAATACGCTCAGCTATTCAGCTATTACTACTATGGGTCCAAGTTAATGACCTTTTCGCATAGGCAGCTTAGAATCAACCATCCTCAATTCGACACTTTCTTAACCCGGGCAACATTTCCTGTTCGTAATAGGACCTAGACATGCAACAATCAGTGGGTGACTTTTTGTATTATGTTTGATGGCATTATAGCATATTGGTAGAGCAGCGGTTATTAGCTTGATTAGCTCAGGTGATAAACTACCTACTTTGGTAACTTTCACTAACCTAATGTTGGCTATTAGCCGCTGCTCTATAATCTAGCTAATAGCTTGGCTCTTAATCAGATATGTTGCTCCACATATACCATAATAATGACATGATTAGGCTCACAGGTCATAGATCAGTTGGTTAGTTCTATGTCCCTCTCACTTCAGTTTCAATTAGCATTCAGCTGCAGTAGATTTCCAGCTAGTTGACAGGCAAACAACATTGGAAACTGGAAACTCGAAACTGAGAAGGTTCTTCTTCAGCCATTGATTTGTGTGTGTCCAGAATTAGCATTTTGCTTTGTTTGTTTGTCTGTCTGTCTGTCTGTCTGTCTGTCTGTCTTCTGGGAAAGAGGATGGCCCACCAAATTAACTATTTGTACAGTTTACGCTTGGCTGACTCGCTGTGGTCTGAATGCCCCTCTAATTGCTTCTTAAAGTGACCAAAATGAACTCGTTTGGCTCGTGTTCAAGCTAAGTGCTGTCAATTAGCTAAGGTGGAGCTAAACTCTCCAGAACAGCGGGAGGGCCCCCAAAATTATATTGATGAGTCCGGACAGCTAATTTATTGCAACACTTTCGAGTGGATTTGATGGGCAAATAAATTTAAGAACGTAGGGAATTTTTTGTTAAAATTTTAAGTCTATAAATAGTCCTACAATCTAAAGCTAATAAATAAACTTTTGTTTATTTTCGGTTTGAATTTGTAAACCATATCAGTTTCTAGTTTGATTTCTATTTCGCACAGCTTTTAAGTGCTCGTTTTACTGTTACCATAACCAGTTGCGAATCATAACAAAGCACGCATTGTGTCAACTTTTGTTATTGTTTTTAAAGTAAGTTCACTTTTGCTTATGGCCACATTTTGTTGTCGGCGCTCTGAACTGCTTTTTATGCGTTTTCATTTATTAAACGATCGTTGTTTCTATAAAACGCTTTATAAACGCGACATTTTGAAATACATCTTCAGCTGACTTTTTTGCTATTTTCTTTTGTCGCGCTATTTTCGGCATTTTGGCATTTTGGCACTAATTTGACAAGGTCGTCGGGTGGCTTTTGTCTAGATTTGGTTGTTTATTGAAATCACGAACACGTCGCAAAGCGAATTCATTTGCACCATCATTTTTGTTTTATTTGGATTGTTAATTAAGCGTTTGCCCCTCTCCACCCCTCTCAACCCAAATCCCCCCTTCTGCCAGTCTTGTGTGCTTTGCTCAGCGTATTTAAAATATATATATATATTTGCATAAGCATTTGACGACTCATCTTGAGTCTTGACATAGGTGCGAAATTGTTGCTGTGAAATCTATTCATTTATAAATTAGTGGGTCATTCGCTGCTGACCCCAAAAAATACATTTTGTTGTTATTTGCGACGACCACTGACTGCGCAACGGATTTCCTGTTAGAAAGGCTCTCTGGGAGCGTCTCTCATTCGAGTAAGTCAAATTGAAATTGATTGCCAAATTCAGCTCGTGACTGGCCGAAAAGGCAGACAATTAACCCCCAGTGCCCAGGATACCTGTGACCCACCTGCAGCCGGAGTCGGAGCCGGAGCCGGAGCACAGCGACCACTTCACTTTGAACCCGTTACGTAAACGCTGCGCCTACGACTAGGAGCAGGGGGCTACTTTAATTAACGAGCTGGATTTAGGCGATAAGGCAGCGAAGACAAAGCTAATTAAATTATAAACTAAGCCTAGGCAGATGGGCAGATGGGTAGAGCAACCTCCTCCAAATGGTTAAATAATACGTGAATAAATGAGCGAACCCCTTCCCTCCTTTCCCTTCCTTCTCACCCATCCAACTACAGTGACAGGACAAGCAGAAGGTGTTGGCCTATTGCAGCTTACAATAATTTAGTATTTTCAGCAAGGGGGACGTTGAGTGAGAGGCTTCGTTTGTGTCCAGCCGGGCAAACAGTAATGCAACTAACAACGCACAGTGGAACAAAACGCATGGAAACTCGGAAAATTTACAGTGAGTCAGATTTTAATGAAGAAGTAGTATTGAGGTGAACCCATGACCGAAAATGCATCGGCATCGAAAATCTGATCAGTTTTGACAATGTTACGAGAGTTAGAAACCTTGAAAAAGCATTTCTAGGAACTTGGGAGACCTATCATAGATTGTTTTTAAATTGAAAATCGAACTTTTGAATATATTTCAAAATTAAATGCAGAAAAAAGAGGTCAAAACATGAACAAAACTGCCTCGGGAACCGAAATCGAATCAGTTTTGACAAAGTTATGGGAGCTTGAAGTCTGGGAACAGCAATTCAAGGAACTTGAGTCATATTTTTGATAGAAAATCGAAAAATCCAAAGCTCTTCAGATTTAAATGCAGAATTTATATGGAGGTATGATCAAAACTCGGGAACGAAAATCGGATCAGTTTACACAAAGTTAAGGGAGCTAAAAGTCTGGCAAGAGTATTTTCGTTTGCCCCACAGTGCCGCGTGTATTTGCCAAGTCGCGTGTACCAAAAACACAAATTATGCGTGGCCATTTACATCGTCATCGACATCGACTGGGACATCGACTTGGACATGGACTTGGACATGGAGGAGCATCGATACGATATGAACGACGAGAGTTGTCCTCCGAGTGAGGCATTGGGATTGCTGTTGCTGTTGCTGCTGCTGTTGCTGATGCTGATGCTGTTTGCAGCAAAGCTTTTGGGCAACTGTTGGCATTTCAATTGCGGCTTATGCCCATAAACAAGCTTAGGGTTCAAGCAGGCAGGGAGGTAGTTGAGAGGGGTGTCTTGTCATATCTTAGAAATGTGATATAATGTGCATTTGATGTGACAGTCGGTCCAAAGTTATGGCCACTTATAATAGACAAATGCTGTTTAAATTGTGGATGCCACTTTGGGGCAATTGCATTGAATACATTACAATTTCGTTTCGTAGTTAATAATTCTATTAGCTGGGGGCTATGTGATTTGTTGCCATTAGGCCAAATTGCATTTTGGGGCGTGGCATTTGGCTTAGAGAGAGAGACGGATAGAGAACGTCAAATGACTTCTAATAATGCCACAAAGAGTGGCAAAGTGCATACTAGCCGATGGGTTGTCTATTCAGCAGCGGCCTTTCATTTAATTCAATTAATTAGCTACTCGAGCTGCAGAAAGCGCTTGCCACATATACTTTTTGCTGTTGCCACACTGCTGCTGCTGCTGCTGTTTCTTCTTCTTCGTCTTCTTGGCCTGTGCTGCGGCGTGTGATGAACATTTCCGCTGAAGTTTTGCATCCATCTAGTTTTTGCTGTTGCTCTTGCTGGCTGCAATCAAAATTAATTAAGGCACACACACACAAAATGCAAACTGCCAACTTATTTTGCATGCCCAGCTTCTTCTCAGCCCCTTTATGGTGTTTTTACCGCAATGCAAATGCACCACTTTGGTGCTGCTGTTGCTGCTGCTTCTATTGCTGCTGCACCTGCAACTCAACGCTGTCTTTGTCTTGACATGGACATTGCCACCAGCAGTGCAGCAAAGCAGCAGCACTTTGGGGCAACAGCAACTGCAGCTGCAACTTGAGTTGCTCAAGTCGCGCATAATTAAAAGCGGAAAAAACAGTTTATAGCCGCCAGTAATTGGCTCAATCCGCACCAAAAACAAAATCATCTATCAGCGAAACTCGACTGCCATAAAGCCAATGTGTCATCAAATCCGTTTACGCTTTCAGTTAACTGACAATGGCCAGTTTGTGAGTGTCAAACTTGTCTGCGCTCTTTGATAATTACTATCAAATATTTACAACAGTTTTGTACTAGATCAGCTCGATTTTAGAGCTGATTCTGATTTTTCTTTATTTAAACAAGATTAACCGCTAAAAATCTTTTAATAAACTAACTTTTTAGATCAAACGGCATTTGAGAATTGGGTTTCTGCAAATTTTAATTACCGTTGCAATACAACTTGAAACAATTTGTACAGTTGCTGCTTTATTATTATAAGCAATCATAAAACTGGTGCGTTCATTGAACAAGCTGCTCGATGAAATGTTTCTTTGATCTGCAACATAAGAACGTCTAACTGTTTACGCCAAGACGTGATGTATTATTAACGATCATCATTGTGTGATTGAATAAATCACCGTTTTACACACTTTGTTCTTCCCTTCACAAAACACAAACACAAACAGAAACACTAATCGAAATGGCTGTGAAAATGTTTGCCATAAAACTCACAAAACGATGTCAGCCGCAGAACTTTCCCAGGCTGAAAGAGCCAGCAAGTGGAGTGTTTTCCGAGAGGTGAAAGAGAGAGGGAGCGAGAGAGAATATCATGCAAAGTGAAATGCATAATGAGCATAATAATGCTGCTGCTCTGCACGATGCCAATGATGATAATGATAATGTGTGTGTATGTGTGTGTGTGTGTGTGTGTCTGCGACACCTGAGCGTGGGGCAGAAGGAAGAAGAAGAGGAGCTGCAGCAGCAACGAGAGAAATTTGAGAAATGTGCACAGTAATTAAATGCAAAAGCTTCAAGCGCGACAGCAAAGTCTTCAGATTCGAGAGATAATGCATAATTGTGCAAGACAAAAGGAAATGCAGCAGCAGCAGCAGAAGCAGCAGCAACAAGAATAGAGACTGAAGCATGCAAAATATGAGAAGAAGAAAATGTAAGCGTTTGCATGCCACGTTCTCTCTGCTGCCACAAAGTAAAACGGCGTCCAAATTAATGACTGAGTTTCACATGGCCAAAGACAGAAGCAGCCAAAGCAGCCAAAGCAGCAGCTCCAGATGCAGACAATTGGCCATGAAGTGCTCATGTGTGTGTGTGTGTGTGTGTGTGAAAGCGGAGGAGAAGCCTCCACTACAATTGCAGATAACTACAATACAAGATACAAGTGGCCAGATACAAAATAGAACAAGAGCAGCAACTGCAGCAGCAGCAGCAGCAGCGTGTAATGAATGCGTGTAGGAAGAAGCAAGCAGACGAAAAGAGAAGCGAAGAGACGAGTGACTGACTGGCGCTTCAATTCACTAGCTACAGATACAGATGCACTAAGAACTGCTCGAGAATGCTCGACAGAGAGATGCCCTGTAGAGTGATGACATAGAGAGACTCGTGCAGGAAAAGTTAACAAAACCTCGACTTTTATGCCAATGAAAGAAGCGATTGCGATACAAGAGACAGCATATCGATAGTTTGCGATTAACTATCGTACGATGACAAACAGTGTTGCACAACTACAAGAGTTGGGGTTAAGGGAGTCTATGCAATAAAGTTAAGAGAGCAGACATGTATTATGGAATAATAATTAGAGTTAAATATAAAGCCGCCTACAAAAGTATTTACAAGCTTAGGTACAAACTTGTCTTATAACTATTCAAATTAGCTTGGTACTAAATAATGGTTAATCATGTGACAATTTCTCGAATATTCATAGATATTCCAAACTTATGCTGCAGTTTCATTAATATGACTCATGATTTTGATCAATAATGCCATCGATATACCCTTTATATCACTTGTATACCTGCAGGGCATGCAAGGCAAGCCACATTAACTGCATCTGCCACTGGCACTGCAGCAACTGCGCAATTTTCCAAAGTAAACCTCACGTAATTAGCAATGAGGAATGCCGCCAGCACAAATTTCGCCCCCACACAAGAAACTTTCAATCGGTTGTTATATATACATATATATATCTTTATATAGGCGAGTACAGGTGCCAAGAATGACGCGCCAGATAGTAAAGTATGCTGAAATTTCAGTACAGTTACCTACAGTCTTTGGCCTGAATGGCGAAAACGTTTTGGGCCATTTAAAGGCTCTGGAACTGTGGGCGCTCCAAAGGAGCTCGGGAGCGACCCCCTTTTTTTGCGAGTGTGCCTTCAGTACCTTTGTTTGCTGCGAGCACACTGTAAATATGTGCTGGAAAACTGTATTTGGGTTAGTGATTGCTCAAAAATTTATGAAACAGCCAAGACACAGAGAAGGAAAGAGAAAGAGAGAGGGAGAAAGAGAGTAAAGTGCGAGAGAGATGGCATAAAAGTTGACTAGGGGCTAGGGAGCCATTTCGACAGCACCCGACCCGAACTCAAAGTTATTTAAAGCGGTTCGTTTTAATTGTGTGTCAGCCTCGGAGGCGAAGGCAGACTTCCAAATGAAGTTGTCGGCGAATTTATTATTTATGGGCCGAGTCCGTCTATTCATCTTGTTGCAGGTATTTAAAGCAGGCCACCCACTTGAAGTTTTTAATTTTGCAAAATATGGCCAGGCCAACTGGCCAACTGGCCAACTGTCCAAGTGGCCAACAGTCCAAGTGGCCAAAAGTGGGCGGCTTTCTCGTTGCGGAAGTGATCCGCAGAGTGGGCGAAAGTGGTGCAAGTGCAAATGCTGGAAAAAGTCGAGTTGGTTTCTATTTTATTTTTTTATTATTGTGCAAATTGCATTTTAATGTGAGCAGCGACAATAAACGTTTATAAATTCAATTAGCAACTAAAACGTTTTAGTTTATCGAGTGGAAAGCTCAACTAAACGCTTGTCAGTTTCTATATTCATTTTAAATATGTCATTGGTAAAGAAAACCAACTGGCATTTTCTCTAACATTAGACTAATTTGGTCCACTTTGATACTTTGGCAATTGAAATCACTTGCAAACGATTCCTTGACCAGTTTGGTCTCTGTGTGCTTTTTATGGCTTCTCTCAAAACTGTGATTCGCTTGTGTTCCCACAATTACAATAAAAACATATTTATATATCTATAAATTGCTCACGATATATTGACAATTACAATTTGCTAAAAGGCACCAGCAATCGATGGACGCTGAAAGATATGGCACACGAAATCCATCCAATTAAATGTGGCCAATGCAACAACAATAACAACAACAACAACATTCGAAGTCGACACTTGCCACAAAACGTTGGGCAAATATGAAACCTAAAAGACAACAACAACAACAAGGGGGGATGGGGACCCGTTAGTGGAGGCGACACGCTGACGATGATATGCAAAGTGCGGCAACAGGGAAACAGATAACCAAGAGAAGGGGAGTACGAGAGAGGGGAACAGATAGGTAGTACTAGTAACAGCGGGTGCTTCGTGTCGCGGTTGTCTTGCCACAAAGACCGAAAAACGAAAAAAGGCGCACATGTGGCACAGCAACAACAACAAGCTGGCTAAAGGGTGAGGCAATGAGGCCGAGTACGGAACAAGGGGCAGATAGTAGATGGTAGACAGTAGACAGTATAGCACTTGGATATATCTTTGGTTGCACATGCGACACAGTCGCAGTCACGTGGGAAATTTTCAAGTTCAAAGCAATTTTCCAAAGAAGAGTCAACTGTAAAAACGAAAAGCGAAGAATGACAACAAGCAACAAGAGGTGTGGAGGCGGAGGAGAAGGAGGAGGGAAAGAAAGAGGAAGAGCTACAACAAAGCGTGCACTCACGTGAGGCTGATATTAATCGGCTTTGGAATCGTGCAGTGGCGCAAATACCAAAAGAGACTAACTGACTGACGAACAGACAGAGACAGACAGAGAGAGAGAGACAGACACTAAAGCAAATACTTGAAGCCAATTCTAATAGCAAGATGCACTTGGTGTGCCTTCTGCGGAAGCGACGGGCAAACAGGTTGACAACAACAACAACAAGAGCAACAACAAACAACAAGAACAAAAAGTATAATAAACAATTGCAACAGTTGAAGGCTGGCGATGGCAAGTTTGTCCAAGACTCGTGAGGTCTTAAAAAATATGAGTTAGAGATAGTTTTGGGCATACAAATTAGTATAATTGTGTCTTAAATATAGTTGTTAACCATTAGTATAACTATTTGTTTGACATTATACATATAATATAGATGATGTATACAAAGAATTTTTATAGAAATGCTAGATTTACTGACTGTGACTGCTATAGAATCTAAAAAGACTCTTGAACATACATATTTGAGAGGATTTCAATACCAAATTAGTATAATTGTGTCTAAAATATAGTTGTAAGCCATTAGTATACATATAATATATATTTTCTATACAAAGAATTTTTATAGAAATGCTAGATTCACTGACTGGTTGCTTATAGAATCTAAGAAGACTCTTGTACATACATATTTGAGAGGATTTCAGTACCAAATTAGTATAATTGTGTCTTAAATATAGTTGTTAACCATTAGTATAACTATTTGTTTGACATTATACATATAATATAGATGATGTATACAAAGAATTTTTATAGAAATGCTAGATTTACTGACTGTGACTGCTTATAGAATCTAAAAAGACTCTTGTATATGTATGTTATTCGAGAGGATTTCAATACCTAAATGTCAATATGAAATAGTCAAGAAATATGAAGGGCACTTTTAAAATACCTTCTCGTGAGTGCAAACTCACGAAACCATCTCTAGCAATACCTTCTCTTAGCAGTTATCCATCAGAGCTGGCAGCGAGCGACTCTTCACTCTCGCTACTGTTGCTCTGGTCTATTGCGTCTTGGTTGCTCTGCCCATCTAACCACTCCGCTTCTATTCCCACCTCTTCCGTGGCTGGGACCCGCCCTGCGTCGTTGTCTTGGCTACTGTTTAATGGCCACCCCAGCGGGCAGCATACCGTGTGGCATACCAACAGTTAGAATTAATTGACGTTAATAATGTACCGATATCAAGATTTATGCCAAGACTCTTCATCAGAGCCAACGCAGCTGGGTAGCTTCTGTATTCTATTCGAATCTCGATGCTATGCTATTCTATTCTATTTACTGGGCCCGTTGACTTGACGACAGGTTCTCGAGTGTTGCGAATTCTCTCTGCTTGGGCTGAGCTGTTTGCGTTGGTCCATTGCAACGGTTCTTCTTCGTGGAGTGGAGAAGGCCCCAAGCTGAAGCAGCAGCAGCAGCAGAAGCCCCATCAATTTTACAGCTGCTTCTTTGTGTCAGCATTTTGCATTTACCATTTACCATTTCCCATTTACGTGTGTAATGGCAAAGTCGACGACGATAATCGCAGTTGACAATTTGTCGTACGGTCGGGTCATAATTTAGTCGTTGTTCTTGGCTCATAAACATTTGTCAGCTTACAGGGGAGGGTGAATGAAATTTTATGACCCTCAGCTCAAGCACACATCAAATCTCTGTGACAAGTGCTATTAAAAAATCACAATTTATGGCAGATCATTAGCCTATTGGGTAAATAGATTAAGAAGCTGTGGACAGACAAATGTTGTCGAATGTTAATATGTGATGTCATATATGATATCTAGCAGACACAAAAAGAGTAAATCAGAATGATCTCTGATCAATCAATGTAAGCGACTGTTGAAATCGCTTGAAAATGGTCTGTAGAAATCACTTTAGAAAATTGCTAAAATTACAGTATTTAGTATTATTGACTAAGCGTGCGTTTTTCGAGTGGCCACTGTATTGTGTAGTCCAAGTTCTTGCGTTGTGACTTGATTTTCTTTAGGCCTGGCCCCAAAATGACCATAAGTCTGTCTGGTTCGTGACATTTCTATAGCCCAGAACTAGTCGGAAAACATTTGGCTTGTGGGCGTGCTCTCCACCTGGCTACCGTTTTAGCCACACGACAGTCACCAGTCACAGTAAGAGAAACAGCACTTGGGGGCCTAATAGAATCTCGGACTTTGTGTGGACGCTGCTGCTGGACGTGGCGAGATTGCATTTCCATGCCGGCGAGCACGTTCCAAATCGCAATAGCTCATAAAAACAAGTTTACGACTGCACAAAAAAAATGAAAAGAAAAGAAAAGAAAAACTACAGAGCACACACCTTAATGTGTCAAGATGGAAGGAAGGGGGGTAATTAAAAAGAACTTAGCACATGGTCGCGACACGAGCGATAAATGCACAAACAGAGAGAGCAGCTGGCCAAGTGGCAGGTTCCATCAACGGCAGAGTTCACAAATGTCAAGTTCAGGGTTACAGCACAAAAACCAGACAAGTACGTAATGCCCACTTCAAAGGGGGGTGGAGGAATCAGTTGAAATGCCTCGGCCAAGTTAAAGTTAAAGTCCGACTTAAAGTTAATGTGCCCAGCACACAGTAATAAAAACGACAACAATGAAACGCGTAATTAATTCGATGCACTGCATCTTAATCGACCCCCCTCTGCCGCAGCCACTGCCTCTGATAACTTGTCGCTGACAGCTGGTGAGAATCGTTTCCCCCTTTTATGAGAACTTTAAGTTGATTTAATGAGTTTTGTTTTTTCTTTCATCTGCTTCTTGTTTTACTGTTTTTGCTCGCCAAAAGCGATTCAATTTTTATGTAAACAGTTCAATGAGCCCTCGCCGAGGGGGGCGCAGGCAGATTTGAACCAATTAAAAACCAATTAGGCACATGATTTGATTACGTTTTATCACCAATGTGGCCAAGGTAACAGATCAAGTCCAATTTTTGAATGATGTTCTGTTTTTTATGAGTAGTTGTAGTTAAGGGCACATTCCAATCGGCAGCTAAGCAAGTTCATAAAATGGCAGTTAAATAAGACTTAACTCTGGCCAATTCTTATGTGTGACTTTCACAAGGGGCTTAAAGCCTTGTACGACTTGGCCAGCTGGTGTGCAGCATCGAAATTCGTTTATAATGGCCATAATATGTGAGAGGATCTCAACGATTTACCGTTTCGGACCGAGCATATAGCATATGCCCATATGGAGACGATGTAGAAACATAAGCGGCTTAACTTGAGCCCAAATGCAAAACTGCGTAATCAAAAATGCATGTAATTTGAGTTTAATGAGTGTCAAAGTTATTAAAAATCATTTGTTGGCCACTTTTGGTTAGCCATGAGGCAAAGCCGTTAAAGGCAAACTTGCCCAAAAAGCGTTTAGAGCTTTTTTGCCAACCCGTTTTTGGCAGTCATTGCAGCCTAATTACGTATACGTATGTGTCGAGTGTCGAGAGTTAAGTTTCAGTTGAGCTCAGTTGAGTTGAGTATGTGTAAACCGAAATGGCTGTTAATTACTAGCTATGTTGCTAGCTAGCTGTCACACAACTTTTGGCCAGCACTATTTTGTGGTGGTTGTTGGTCTTAGGCCTCAAAAAGATGCGATTTACATAACATAAAATAATACGAGCCGAAGTCCATCCAGCATTAAATTGACTGATTGAGGCACGCAAGCTACAGCAAAAGCAAAGCTCAAATGGCACTGAGCGAGGTCTCTTTATAAAGTTGTTTGGTGTCAAAGACAACAATGGCAACAACAGCAACGCTGATTATAAACTGACAACACCAGTGGGGGCCTATAAATAAGAAAACCAATGCTGGATTTAAACACTTGCCGATATATAAATACTCTTGTGTTTATATTCAGTCTCAACGATGAGAAATACGAATCGTATATAAACAGTTCATTAGAAGCTTTGTTATTATTATTTGTTTTAATTATATTTCTAATGCTGTATTAAGCACTTAGCGATATATAAATACTCTTGTGTTTATATTCATTGACGCTGAGATATTTGAATCATATATAAACAGTTCATTAGAAGCTTTGTTATTATTATTTGTTATATTTGATTTAATTATATTTCTAATGCTGTTCTAAGCACTTGCTTATATTCATTGAATTCGGAGTGGCATCATATAATGTTTACTTATAGTCTTAAGAATATGCGAATCATATATAAACAGTTCTTTAGAAGCTATGTAATTGCAATATTTATTTTAAATGTATTTCAAATAATTTTAAAGAATTGTTTACATGCTGCGTTTAAGCAAACATTAATCTTATAAAGAAAACTTAGAACCTTATTGCAGTATTTATTTATTATTGTATTACAGTCAAACACAAACAATCTACATATTAATTGAGCTGAAACTTACATATTTCTATTTATTAATCTGGAAAATTTATAAAAATGATTAAAATAAACAAAAACACAATCGGATCAAAAATAGTAAAAAATGCAAAAAGATTAGCCAGAATAAGGCAGCAAAAAGTTAATTACTAGCTGCCAAAACAAACTAAAATTGAGTTTACTTTTTATAAATATTAACAGCTCATGTCACATTTGTGTTATGCCCCACAAAAGAAGAAAAAGCAGTGTATGCCAATTGGCCTCACGTTAATTTGCCCGCAAGTAAAGACATTTTCAGTTATTTCTTGTTGCCGTTGCTGTTTTTCAGCTAGCGCGAAAATTTGTTAGCCATTGCTGCCAATTGGCATGCAATTTTCATGCGGCTGTGGGCGTTGTTCAACGTTGCACGTACGAGTGCTTCACTGTATGTGTGTGTGTGTGTGTTTGTAACCACCCACAGCACTGCATAGTACGCTATACAACACTGTGTTATGCTCTTTTTTAAGGGGGGGTAGCAGGGCAGAGGGCTGTTATCCATTGAGTTGCTGCTGCTGCTGCTGCTGCGTCTGCGTCTGCTGTTCACATGGCGTATGATTGATGGCCCTGCAGCCAGTCGGGTTAGGGGGAAAGCAGAGCGGTTGCAGCCAGACGCAAAATATGAAATTAGCCTGCGTTGCTGCTGCTGCTGCTGACTGCTGGGCAAATAAATTACGTTTATCGAGAAAATTGGCAGGAAAAATATTTGCACGTTAAATAGAAATTAAGTAACTCCAATAACTTGAGTTTTTATCATCACTCTAACTGTCTTCCTCTCTCTTCCTCCCTCTCTCTCTCTCTCTGTCTCTTTCCATGTGGCAGCTCCTTGATGATGTGCAACACAGTTTGAGCAGCATTGCCTTGGCAAGGGCGCGGGGTAAGTTGTGAAGAAATGCGCGTTCGTGTTTTTTTTTGCCAGCCAAGTTGAACATGAAGCTTATAATATTTTGTTTGCATTTAAATGGCTTTTGATTTCATTTATTATATGTTTTCTGCGAATGCGAGTGTGTGTGTTGTGTGTGTGTGTGATTCGTGTGTTAGCTGTCTGTCTGTCGTTTGTTTTTACCTGCGCTGCATTCAAACCGGTTGAAGCAGTCGCCGTCCCATTTGCATAGAGTTTTGTTCTTTTTTAATCGGCGTTTTAATTTATTTCCATTGATTGCAGCAACAGGCTAACATATCAGACATACTATACTACATATATATATATATATATATATATATACAGATCGGTGACTTAATGGCGCGATTTGTGTGCAGTGACGTAATTCGGCGGCTGAAATTAGCAAGAAATTTGTGTGCGTCGTCGAAAAGTCATAAAAGTCATTCAAATTGTGAAATCAAATTGCTTGTTCATTTAGTGCAATTGCAATTGCAAAGCTTGTAAATATACTTTGTAACTGAACTGGCTTACAGTTGATATCCCTCTGAGTTGTTTGATACATTTTCATGTCCGAAACTCAAACAATCCAAACAACAATTTCAATCACATGGATGCCCAAATTGTCAGTGACAGAGAGAGAAAAGTTTCTTGTTTTCATATATATATATATATTGGCATTTGCCAGGTTTATAAAGCACAGGAAGTCGTCTGTGGTTTGCAGCATTCTGTTTCAGTTGGGAGTTTGATTTTAGCCCGTAATTTGCCGTGCTTCCTGAGCTGTATTCAATTCAGCAACCATTCAGGCATTCCCAGCTAGACAAAGAGAAGAGCTCCCCATCCTCATCACAAACTGACTGACTGACAGCTGGCTGGGCACCAAAGGGTTAAGGGCATGGGCATGGGGGTCGACACATGTGTGTGTGTGTGTGTGTGTGTGTGTGTGTGTATCTGTGTGTGGCCACATGGGTCAGAGTTAATTTTCTTATTGTATTAGTCGGTGCCTCCTCCTGTGCGCTTTGCAGTTTGTTTGGCATATAATGATGCCACTTGATTGAAAATGAACGTGACTGGAAAACAAGTTTTCGGTTTCTTTTTAGTTGCTGTTTTTTTCCTTCCCCCCCGCCCTCCACCTCTTTTATATATATTTGTTGTTCTGCTGTTCGGCTGCTACTGTTGTTTCCTCTTCTCGGCTGCTGCCTTGAATAAAAATACAAAACTAGTGAAATAAATTAGCCAAGAAACTTTGACATTGCCATAAACTTGAGCGACATGTTTTGCTGCTCTGCTTCGTTGTTTACAGCACTAAATCGCAGCTAACAGAATTGCGAATTGCCAGCAAGACGCTTCGCTTTGCCAAGTCGCAAGGCGCCTGGCATAATTGTGTTTAATATCATTTAATTAAAGCATTCCACGCGCACTAGAATCCAGCCTTAAGTCATGACTGTGAAACGACCGCGGCCTGCAGCACGTTTTCTAACAGAATTATGTGCGCATTTCCGTTTCCGCTACACGCAACACTGCGCCCAGAGCCGAGCAGTGGGCAAACAAAATGGCGATTCGATTTGCAACCGCCAGCGCACAGTGGGGCATGATATACAAAAAATAGCAGTTGAAAGCTTTTAATTTCAAATATTTGAAGTTTTTAAAAATTAATAAGACTTTGTTCATGGTTTTTCCACTACTTGTATTCTACATTTAATATAAGTAGAGGAAAAACCATGAACAAATGGGTCTGGATCTTTAAAATCGGTTAAGTTTTGGCAAAGTTATCACAGTTTAAAATCTTCAAAGTGCATTTCTATATAATATTCAGATTTCCCATTTGAGCTACTATGTTCCACAGTGCCACTGTCCGACAAAAATAGCTGAGTATTTATTAAGTTGTGGATGGTTAGTGTTTGAGGGGTGGGGAAAAGGGGGGTGGGTAAAAAGTGGGCGTGTTTGCCTTATTGCAGTTGGTTTGTTGGTAATTTTGTGTTCTGCGTTGCCATAGTAAATAATTTGCAGCATCCGAGAAGACTGTTGGATGCTACCACACAACACCCCCAATCCCACCCCCTCATTCTTACCCCACAACCACCACCAGCACCACCCCACCCACTATGCGCTGCAGCTGGTGCCTCAGATTAAGCACGGAAATTAAAATGACAAAAGTAATTTGCTTTAAAGCTGTACGCAATTTAAAATCTACATGACTACGAGTAGTCGCTGTGAGTGTGTGTGAGTGCAGCACAAAACACTCATGAGTACTGAGTGACATTTAGTTGCACTGACCCACAAATCACGCTGTACCCCCTCGGGGTACAGTCACTCAAGAAACTAATTTCCATATTGCAAAAACCCATTCGATGTGGCACATTTAAAGCATCATTTTGTGTTGCTCAAGTTTTTGCCTGCACTTTGTGGGCCATTGGGTTAGACTGCAGTCTGCAGGCACTCGTGGCACTCTCTGCTCCTTGTAATCATAATCTTCATACTTTTTTGGCAGAAGTGTCACAAATACTTAAGTTCAGCTGTCTGACGAAGCACTCGAGTGCATCCCAGCTCAAGTGAGCGAAGCGTTGGGGTTGTCCAAATTTACAACCTGACTATAAGCTGCACAACTATGTTGCAAAGTCTGCACTGAAAGAGCAGCTTATGCGACGAAAGGTGTGAAAAGGAAAAGAAAACAAGTAAATGTGCTCTAGTTGGAAGTAACCGACTAGGTGATACCCTGAACCCAGTTCTAACATGCATTCATACTAAATCAGTGTATATATACAAGCAGTGCATGCAGTTTAAGCAGTTGGCTTGATTAAATCTTAAGCAACTCCTGTGCTTATTGTCTGAGCTTATTGAAGTTTTCTGGACATAACATTGGCCATCAAATGTGTGATCAAACCAAATTGCAAGATCATACCTTAAAAATGGCGTGTTTTGCACTTTTGGCGCGATCGTATCCAAAAGTGAAATATTGTGTACATGTGCATGGTATTCGATATTATAGATACCAAATTTGGTGCCTCTAGATTTTAAAACTTTCAAGTTATAGAAACACATGTCTGAAATCGAAATCTATCGATGACTTTTGAACGGAAAGAGTTATCGATAACATAGAATAAACTTGATCTGATCCAGGAACCGATAACTTATGTGCCACATAAGAGGTCTCTAGCTCTTATAGTCTCAGATAGACATATCTAGGTCGACTCGGCTGCTGATACTGATCAAGAGTATAAAAGTATATATACCTTACGCCTGTCATATACTTTCAGACATTATACCCTTTTAACCCATTTGTAATGGTATAAAAAGCTGAACTTTAATAAACTCTTAGATAGTGTGTTATGTATGCGCTCAGCTATAGAAACCTGACATACAATGGATTATGATTGCTAATTCCGGAATTCCTCTTTGGACAAAAGAGCCACCTGAAATGTTGAATGCTGTTGGGGCGTGAAGAGCAAATAACTGTCAGATAGTAGATACAGGATGGGGGCGGGGCAATTGATGTTGTGCGAAATTGTTGCTTTGACAGCGCACACACACACACACACAACACCCGCACACACACACACTAATACAATTGACAGCTGTCAGGTACATGCGAAACAATTGGGGCGAAATGACAGAGATTGGGGTTGGGGGGCTGCAAAACATAAATTTTGATTTGCCAGCATGTCAGCGCAAAGGTCAAGCATAATTTTTCAATCAAAAAGGGGTGCGCAAACAACCCCAAATGAATATTGCAAAAATTATTTGTTTTAAGTGAAAAATCACAGCACTTAGCGGGGCCAGCAAATTGCTATAATCTATTGTTGCTGTCATTGTTCTCGTTGTTGTTGTTGTTTGTGTTTTTCTGGTGTTGCCTTTCGCACCATAATTGTGATAATTGAGTTGTTGCTTTTGTGCTATTAATAAATCAGAGCAGCGCACTTTTAAATTCGTGAGCCAAGTTAGTCCAGAGAGAGAGAGAGAGATACAAATAGAGAGTGAGAGAGAGAGTGAGAGTGGGTATATATGGCTTTTATCCGCCGAAAAGCGACAGCAAAGCAAATGTCGGCTTTGGCAACTTTTCCAATTAAAAGCGATTGGCCATAAAAAAGTGCAGCGAATGTCAGCTTCCGACTAAATCCCCCCCGAAAAAGTATTCAATTCAATTAAAATAAAAATGCTGCTGAATTCTTTCGTTCTTTCGGTTTCTTCTTCACCTGATATATACAGATTAGGCCATAGATAACTTCTGCTGCCCACTATGCTGACTTGTTTTTAATTAAGTTGCGGCCCGGCCACGTGGCGTATGCGTAATGAATGCGTGCGGCGACAACTGCTGCTAATTAAAAGTTGTGTTTACCTAGGCGTCCAAAACAGAAACGTCCACTCTTATCAGTCGAAGCGGGAGTAGTATTAGCTGCCCCTTAGGCTCATTAGCCATATCAATGGCCAATGCCTTGGCCAAGTTCTTCAGCCTTATCATCTAAGAAATTGGAGTCGTCGTTGAGTATTTTCACTTGGCCTTTTACTTGTTTGTTTGATTGACAGGTGGGTGGCCAAGGTGAATGGCTTTTGTTTTCAGTCCACTTGTTTAAATTTATTTAATTTATGTATTTCGGTAAAGTGTACGCAGTTTATTGACCGTGACATATTTTCATTCAATTGACGTTTTTATTTTTTGGGTCTTGCTGAGGGCACTGAACTAAAAACAAGCTAAATAACCTCAGCTATATTATATAGGTGAGTGTGTTTTGCTTGTTTGTTTGTTTACATTTCCTACAGTTGTTCTTTAAACTCGAGTCACTTTCAAATGTGCTTTCTTTCCACTTGGCGAAGGTTCTTCAACACTACTATTTAGTAGACTGCAACTATCTTTAGGTTTTTGAACAATCGTTTTTTGGCGCACTTTAATGATTAACTAGCGAGATAATAACACTCTTAGATTGTTGTACTTGACTTTTTCCCAGAACTTTAGTTTAGGGGAGTGTACACATGAAATTGCTCATATACTCTTTATTATTTGACTCGCTCGCTTATTTGCCTTTCTTTTACTTAAGCAAAGCCATTAAGCAAATTTCTTGGCTTAGTTAACTTTTACTTGTGCACATTTCTTTCTTTCTTTCACTCTTTATACGAGCGACAATCAGTTGTTGTTCCAGTTAAAGACTATAATTTGCCACCCACTGGTTTTATCACATGTAAAACCAAACAACTACTAAATACTCAAACCGGTGACTAATAAAATGCCCCTCTACTCCATACCCTGCTTATATACCCTGGAATTCGCTTTGGCACACATTTTCCAGTCGATGTCCATAAAAAAAAATCTGCCTCCCAGTTGTCGATTTTGTTTCTCTCTCTTTGCTTTTGAGGTTAGCGTGTGAATTTAATTTGTGCATAATTGCAATTGCTGCAACTGCAACTGCAGCAGCAGCAGCAGCAACTATAAAATGTCAATATCAGAGTGTAATCAGCAGCAAAGCAGTAAAGCAACTGCAGCAAATGCTGAGTGTGTGTGTTGTTGTTGTTGTTTTTGTTATGGGTGACTTATGGGGAAGTGTTTGTGCGACTGACACAATGACAGCGACCGATTGACTGACTGACTGACTGACAGACTGTCAGATAGAGCGAATGGCAAACCGGGGAGTAGGTAAAAAGTAAACCAATTTACAAATTAAACTTGTTTTTCTGTGCTGACACAAGATGTGTAGATTAAGAGTAGAAACTACAGCTATATAAATAATGTATTATATAATTAACAAGCTAACTTCCCTCTTTCTTTCTCTTTGCTTGCAGCATGATGCACATACCAAATGGTAAGCAGTCCACTCAATGGAATAGACTCAACGATATAATGTCCAAGCAATGGCAACTGCCAGCTCAGTCAATTGACAATAATCAATATACTTAAAATACCAACGATAAAAACATTAACCAAACCGAACAATATAGCGAAAACAAAATAAAGGAAAACGAAAAGTGTGAACGAGACAGAAGAAACTTGCCTTAAGTCAAGTACACATTTCATTGCTGCCGTGCGAGAAAAGCCGCCAAAATTACGACGTATCACCCACCCACGCCCAAAGTCAAACAGAACCCGGCCAATATGGACAATACGTCCGGGCCGGGTGCGTTTGACGATGAGCCGCCCCCAGAGCCAAGAGATGGCTGGCTACTGGTGCGCATCCATGTGCCCGAACTGAATGTCTACAAGTGTCTGCAGTTCCCATCGGAGCGACTCGTCTGGGATGTCAAACAGCAGGTGCTCGCCTCGCTGCCAAAGGTGAGTGACGTCGTCCCCTCCTCTAATCTCTCTACTAACCAGCAACCAGATCAACCTGCATGTCGCATCACGCATGACAGCCAGCAAAATTGTGTGTAATTAGAGCAAGTCCCCAATCACAAACATTACATGTCTAATATAGCTCAAGTTGACATCTCTTCAAATATAGAGACTGGCTAGTAAAATGTGTGTATAGCCTGTATCAATAAACTCAAATTGTTCCCCTTCAAAGTAATCCTTTCCTCTGCAAACAAAACGAACTGAAGGTATATAGTAAACTGACCAATTCTATATATCAACTAAATGCTTACCCAGGTTTTATTATTAAGAGTTTTACCCCTTTTGGGTAGTTAGTAAAACGCGTTTATCCACTGCACAATTTATATTTCAGCAAAGATTATAAAACTAGGGGCATTCAAACCAGTCAATGCCGACAATTTGCCATTAGATCACTCAGATCAGATATAGGTGTGTTGCGGTAGCTCATCATCGTAGGAATAGCGCAGTTCGCTGAAGTAGGAGAAGATGACCATCCAGGCGTAGATCAAAACAACTGCATTGATCAATTGAGGATAGTCAAAGGATGTCTGTTCGAAGTGCAATAACACTTACGTATCGTGATGACAAAGAGAATGACGATGACCCAGACAAAGGTGTAGAATATAATTGCCAGAATGTGCACAAAGATAAAGACTGGCGCCATTGCCAGAAATGGCACAAACAAGAGCTCATTATTCTAACGAAAGACTTGCAATTAGTTATGCTTATGGTATTCCAAGGTGCTACTCACATTATGCACACCAATGCACACCATGGCCGCTGCAATGAAGCCAAAGAACGAGAAGACCATTGTTGTCTTGGGCGCAGCCGGGGGACCGAACGCGACCCGCTGATACTCATTGGGGAAGATGCACTCCATGAGGAAGGCGCTGCCCAGGCACAGATAGGCGAACCATGTCAGGAAGATGCAGCCCAGTAGCAAAGTGCCCGTGCGCAAGGAGAAGCAGAAGCAGCACTTGTTCAGGATCTTTATGAAGTACCTGCAGCGACAGGCCATTGTTGCTCTCTAAGGATCGATCACGTGCTGAAGTCAATTTTCTTAGGAAATTTTGGTGAAATATGTGTATAAATGAAAATGAAAAGCAAGTAATTTTTGGTTTTTTTTTTTGAAACTCTGCTCACAGTTGAGTTGTTGTGTTATATTTGTTTTTGTAAATGATAGCTGCAAGCTCGGAAATACAATAACATACTAGAAATGGACAACTCGATCGAAAGTAAATAATTTAGTATTGAGTTCGCCTAGGCCAAAAACCCATTGGGAAAGTAAATACATCTATATGGAATTTGTCAAAATTGAAGGACTTCGGTGTGAGCTTTTGTGATTTCCCTATATTGCGAATGGACAACCATCAGTGAGTAAAAGATGATAACTGCGAGAGCGAGCGAGTTTAAGATTAAAATAATTGAGATATGCTGTAAAGAAGAAGACACTTACTTAGAACCACTACTTGACAGCCAAGACCGATAGCTGTGGGCCTGTAAACGGCCAGATCGACAATGCACATTACCAAATATAGGATGAATATGATCAAGAACGTTATCAGCCAGACTAGGATTAGACAGCGGTTTTCCTGTGGCATGCAGAGAACACTTGTAGTCGGATATTATTGGGCTAAAGAACTTCAAGAACTTACCTTATAGGCGCCATAGATTAGCATTATTGAGGCAATGATGCCGCTGGACAAAATGATGGCCTGCACGTAGTTCCAGTGTTTGGTTTTGGCATCTGTGATGATGATGGTGCATGTGGTGCATATCAAGGATATAGATGAAGGCACATTCACTTACAAATAAAAATGCACTGCTGGCCATGAACGGCCATTTCGACCAGAAAGAAACAGGTTAATACAATGCCGATTGTTATGCAGCCAGTGCGCAGTGGAAGACAGCAGCAGCAACGCCGAAAGATCATGTTGAAAGCTTATATATATATAAACATATGTGTATATCTGTGTTTCTGAAACTGTACTAAAAAATTTTGACTGAGACTGCTAAGGTTACTAGTCTAGTGTAGCAAAAGAGCGGCTGCGGCTATCTATGTGTATATTTCAATCGTACAGCAGATCTATCAGGAATGATAAAACAACGAGCCAAACATAAAAGTAGATGACTGCAATATAAGCATTAACTATATAGCTATATATATATATATACTCGACTTACGAATGCTAATGACCATGGTCATGACCAGATAGAACGGGGCATCGTAATGTATGATCAGAACGAATGTGACGACCATAAAAACAATATGCGTGATAACGAATAGCAGCCAGGGCATTACGAAAAAATGGTATTTCCTATGGAGAAGATAGGGCTTAGTTCACTTATCGCGTTCATAACAACTTCCTTACCATAACAGCGCCAATGGCCAAAGAAATGGCGCTTATCAGCAGTAGTAAGGCGGCAATAAGCACACGAATCTTAATTTCCCGACCCAAGAATTGATTCGTCAGCTCCTCTGCGTATATATACGCATATGTATATATATATGACACACGTGCCGATAAATAGCCAAATGCTTACCTGGCAGCTGACGTGTTAGAAGGCCAGCCATAACTGCCACCGTTGAGCCGTACATTAGTATAGTTGACACGGCTATCACAAGAGTGCCATTTTTCAAGCCGAAGAAGTAGCAGCAATTGCTCAGCATCTTGAGAGCAATTTCGACACAGTTCGACAAATTTATATATACATATATATAGTATAGTAATTGAGTCTGTGTTTGCTTGAATAGAAATACAAATTAACTGAAAGTTTCATGTAAGCATATATCATATATATATGCTGCATATGGCCTAAGATATAGAAAGTCGTCTATTGCAATTGCAATCAATTAGACTTAATTCTTTATATTTCGTTGTACTTTCTTTTGGAAATTTTGATGCAGCCCGCAGCTGCCACGTGCCACACAGCTGCCACGCCCTTTAAGCACGCCCATGGCCGCTAAAAAAAAAACAGAAAAAACAAGTTGCAAGCTGCAAGCGTGCAGTTTCAATTGAAGTTCAATGCAAAGCCAATTTCCGACTGCCAAAGCAGCAAGTCGTGACGATCGAGTCGCACAGATATTGACAATTGAATGACAGTCTGTCCAAAAAAAAAGCCAGAAAACAAAGCAAAAGCCAAAAACCCGTTTGGTTTTTTAGTGGCCCAAAAAAGGGCCGAGAACTGTAGCGCTTCAGCTTCAGCTATAGCCGTTTTTTTTTTTTGCAATTAACTTGATACAATGGCCAATCGATTGTCGAACATGCTGCAATTTAATAACAATTTGTTTAACAAATTCGTTGCCAAAACATTGTCAAAGTGCCGTCGACAGTTGTCTGTCGCACCCATTTCAATATCAGCCAGCAACCGCACAAACACAAACTGAGCCAAAATGTTAGCCGAACAAACGACCTCCAGCTAATTGCATGGCCGGGCTCCTCTGTTTCAGTCAACAACAACAGCAACAGCAAATGACAGAGTAGCGGGCGGACGGGCGTATCGTTGCATTTGGGGAAAGGGGCCTTGGGGTATCAAGTGTAAATGGAATTACTACTAGTCGTATACACAATTGCAGACTTTGGTTCGAGTGGCAGTTTTTGCATGTGGGTGTCCAGCCGAAATGAGTGCCGCCAATCACAACTGAAAAGCGTGAGTGTCGTGAGTGTCGTGAGTGTCGTGAGTGTCGTGAGTGTTTCTCGTGTTGCATGAAGGGGGGCCTGAAAATTTTGGGGGAATTCTTGCATGTGAATAGTCTTCTCGTCGTGTGCTTTGAAAAATTCATTTTAATAAGCGCCCATGACGTGCAGCACGCAATATCTGTGCAATAAATAAATGACAATGGCGAATTGTTCGCCGGAACCGACCCGAACCGCACCGAACCGAACCGGCTCCAGAGAACAAGTGAGAGAACCCTTTGGGGGCGCTATGAGATGCCCTGTAGATAGTTGCCAACAGCGGTCAGCGTTTATCGGCAACTCAGCTTCGTGTCAGCTCATTAATTTGTTGTTTATCGCACCTTGTTAAAATCACATTGCCTAGCTCAGTGTGTGTGTGTGTGGAGCGAGATGTGATGAGATTGGAATTCCACAAATGTCTCAAGCTCAATTTAACGTATAATAACAGCGAATATCACTTAAAAGATAAAGTTGTCAAAATGGTTAAAACTAAATTTTGATACATACATTTTGCTTGCTTCAGTACATATTTTGTATTTTATATTGTAAGCTATACAGTTTTAATGATATAAAATGTTTTCACAGCTAACAAATAAATAAATATACTGCAGATATTTATTAAAAATTAACTTAAAGTATTTAAAATATATAAATCACATATTTCTAATACACACGACTGACCTAAATCACAGACGTGCTGCAGATAACACTCTAATTGATATAGTTTACGTATGTTCAACTACAGGAAATATAATAAAAAAATCCGAATAGCCACTTCAGAAGCCACCTATCTAATCTGTTTCTTTGCAAATAAATAAGATTACTGCAATTATTTCACATTCCATTCATTCATAAGCTTGGCATTAGCCCAGCAAATATTTCACAACAAAAACGGATTTTATATATTATTTATTTATACAAGAAATTCCCAAGTGGATGCCAAAAATAAAATCAAATGAACTTTGCGCATTCATTTGTTTTTGCAATTGCGCATATCAAAAATGTCTATGCATTTTGGTTGTTGTTGATACTCTACAGATGTTAAACTAATATTGTTGTGAAGTTTGTATAATACAGAAATGTGTTAGCTACCAGTATAAGAAGCTGAGTCCAAATAGCAAAACCATTTTTAATTAATATAAAATGTTAGTCCCATTAAAAATAACTTTTTGGGTTATTTAAAATTTAATTTTGCGTTATTGCTGATTAAACGAATTTTATATAAACTTAATTTTTTCGAATTACTTTTTTTTCTTACGTGAACTTTATTTAAATCAAAACAGATTTATTAAAATATTGTCGTAAATATTACAGAGTACTCATCTTTCGATATCCTAGACATTTTCTTAGATTTTTTTTCGACTAACCTGCCAAGCTATCAACACCAACTACCATCAACTGACAGTCAGTTAATTTTTATTTTATTTATTTTTTTGGTCAAATTCCGCGCATTTTTTTGTTCGCTCATACATTTTCATATATGTTTTGTGTACAAGTTTATCGCATTGCCTGTTGACTTATGCAAATTATTAAACGTTTTCTAATAACTCATTATGCCGCGTAAACAACGCGCCGCATGACTGTCACTTTGAGACGAGATCCGAGTTTCAAGACCCGGGACCCGAGACCTGAGACACCTGAGCACGAGGTCTTCAGACGTCAGTCAGTCAGTAATACTCATTTTCATTACACGTTCAATTTACAGGGGGAAAAGATATTCGACTACTACTACTACTACTACTAATACTACTGTTGCCTCTTTCTGGCATTGTTTTCTAACACTTAGTTTTGCCAACATATATTTTCCATAGTTGTTGTATTTCCATAGTTGCCTGTCAGTTTTCGCATCTGTCTACTGCTGCGGAGTTTCATAGCGCTTAGCTAGCTGTCAACTTTGAGCATTGTCAATATTTTCGTATTGGTAATTGATCAAATATTTTGCACCCTCCATGATTTGCATTTTTCAGTTGTTCAGTTGGCTTTTCTGTTTTGTTTTTACGGTTTTCTTGACCTGCGTCTAATGAGTTTTGTTTTTTATTTGTTTGTAATGGTCTGTTAAGGGTCTGTTGTGCAAGCTTTTACTTTCAATCAATTTACTCAATTACTTAGAATATAGTTGTCGGAATTGTTACGCTTTAGTGGTGACAAAATGTGATCAGCAGATCAGCTAAAAAGATGAGCTCAACGGCTTAATTAAGCTTATTGTTGGTCTTATTTGTATGTGCCTTACCAGTTGGATGTTGACCCATTAAAAAAGTGTTAGGAATGCAATTACGTTTGTGGATTTTCTGCTTACAACTTACTTGTGCACAATTACACGGAAAAAACGGCTAACATATAAAGAAATTTTATTTAAATTCGTTAAGCCAAAATTTAAACAGAAACTACAATACACAACTGTCAACTTAAAACAAAATTTAAAAAAATGTATTTTTAACTTAATAAAAATTAAATAACATACTGAAATTAATCTCGAAATAAAACAAAATAATAAATATTACAGAAATTAAACTTCAATATAGATAAAATCAAATATATAACAACAAATAGTCAGGCATATACCCAACACATTTCTCTCAGTGCACTCAAAAGTCAACTGCTTTGACCAGCTAGCAAGTGCACAACAGATTGCCGCAGTTGTTGTTGCTGCTGCTCGTTGCTAGTCGCTAGTTGCAAGTTGCTTGTTGCAAGTTGCAGTTTTCATTTGCATTTGCAGATGGTGTCCAATGCTGGAGTTCAACTATTTGCATTTGCATTTTAGCACCTCGACAACAGTGAGGCTGTCTCCAGACAGGTGGGGAGGAAGGGAGAAGCGGGGGGTGGCAGGTGTGGGCGGTGGGGTGTGGCATTGTGCTGATTGCGCATGCAAAGTCACAAACGCAGACGCAAGTCGCAGTTGCAAATGAAAGTGGGCACCGACATTCTGCCATTCTGTGCTGTATAACTTAATTCTGTGCGCCTCTCACAGCCACGCCCACAAGAGCTAAAAAAAAAACAGAACAAGATTGCGTTTCACCTGCCGTCGATCTCAGCTAGTTGTTGTTGCTGTTGTTGTCGTTGGGGGCTGTGTGGGTTGCCGGGTCCGAAGCGCGTATCTAATTACAAAAAAACGAGACAGACGCTGATTTCAAAGATAAATTGCCGACGACTGAAGCTGAAGCTGAAGTTGCAGTTGAAATCTGCAGTTGACGCACTGTAGCATTTTTATACCCTGAACCCATTAAAAATGGGTAAAAAGGGTATTATGGGTTTGTGCAAATGTATGTAACAGGCATAAGGAAGCATCTCCGACCATATAAAGTATATATATTATTGATCAGTATCAATAGCCGAGTCGATCTGGCCATGTCCGTCTGTCTGTCCGTCTGTCCGTCTGTCCGTCTGTCCGTGTCCGTCTGTCTGTCTGTATGAACACACAGATATCAGAGACTACAAGAGCTAGGAGACTTCATATTTGGAACATAAGTTCTCCTAATCCCGGGACAGATCAGTTTATTAAAATTTATCGATAGCTCGTCCCGTTCAAAAGTTATCGATAAATTTCGATTTTAGACCAGCGTTTTTTGGATATAACTTACAAGTTATAAGAGCTAGAGGCCCCTAATTTGACATGTATAATCTCGAATAGCATACACATGAACAAATTTTTCACTTTTTGGATACCACCCCCCAAACCCCCAAAAGTTAAAAAAGCATTTTTTGAAGGTACGACCTTGCAATTTGGTTTGGTCACACATATTATTGACAATTGTTTGCCCCAAAAATTTCAATAAGATCGGACGATAAACACAGAAGTTATTTAAGATTTAACTTTCCATTATGTGGGGCTCAGCGAAAAGCAAGCTAACTGCTTAGACCGCTTGCACTGCTTGTACTGCTTGTACTGCAGCATGTGTGTGTTTAGATTAATATGAATGATTGTAAGGACTGGGTTCAGGGTATCTCGTAGTCGGGCACTCTCGACTAGAGCACTCTTACTTGTTCTTCTTCTGCGTCTTCTTCTTCCTAGCTCTGTGCCTTTTTGCCTGATGGATGTATTTATGCGCCGACGCCAACGAAAATAAACAACACTTTATTGGCACTGGCTGACGAGTACGTCTAGCTGGGGCTCGCCTCCCAAATGGCCCTTTTGGGGAGGCGCTGCTTACACTAAGACACAAGATTACAACTTTTTCTAAGCTAATATATGAAACTTTTTTTTTAAATTCAAAAATCATTTTGATATATTGCACTAAGTATTTTATTTATAATTTTCCGAATTTTTCTCATAAGTGGTCTGAATGAGTTTTTTCTTGGTTTTTCCCAAGTCCTAGCAGCAAATGTTGAACAAACTTTATCAACCAACCAAGTTAAATTTACATTCTAAATTAAATCTTTTTATTTTATATTAAATTTTATAATTTTAAATTTAATTTTCTACTATTTTTAATTTTTATTATTTTTGTGAGTAAATAGTGTTTTGTGTTGACATTAAACAAACAAATACAAATTGAAAAATTTGCAAAATTAACATAATACTTAAGTTAAACAATACATTAGGAACTGGCGATATACTTTCGTATAAATTTATTAATAATATCTCAGGGTAATAAAAATCAAATCAATATTGTTTCCATATTGTGTGCTCTTATACATTGTTGTTTTGTGTTGGACAGTGTTATTGTTACCTGGACTTTAGTTTCCACCCCGTTGACTCTCACATGCATATATGCATATATGTGTATATATTTTTAAGGCATTTTAATTGTTTAACAACATTTACGCGAGTCTGGATGCGTGGAAGGTGTCGTTTTTAGGTCTAGAACCTTTGGCCAGCACACAATATTTATGAGAAAGCGATTTTTATGGGTCTGAGCTGAGCTGAGCAGTTGACCAAAGCAAACAAAACCCATCTGTTGCCTTTTGACTGACAGCGGCGCTTTTCCTGACTTATTTGATTTATTTTACAGTTTTTGAGTTACGTATTCGCTATTTCTATGAGTTCTTTGTTGGACTTGTGTGATATATTGGAAAAGGGGCAACTGCATGAGCTGGGCATATCAAAGATACAACTGAACTAAAGTGCAATAGAGAGATCCTTAAGAAAAAACATTGTGAGGGAAACAAAAGAAAAGTTTGGCTTGGAGGCAATAAAGACAACAAATATCTTGAAACAAAAATAAAGCTTTTTATTTTAGACTTGATTTGCTTTAATATTTTTAAAAAATTCCTTATTGATTAAATTCTTAACAAGTTGTATTCACTTTTTTTCTTAAATTACTTACTGTTACTCATTGTAAATCTGCTGAGAACAGTAGTAATTAGTTGATCTATGGGCAGATAGTGGAAATCCCGCCACAAATATACATTTACAAATAGCTGCTTATGTATTTAGGACCTCAAGCATTAAGCGCATCCTTCAACTGCTCCTGCTCCTACTCCTCAACTCGGTAGAGATCTCAAGCATTTGGGATCAGCGGCCACTCCCCTATCCGGCAGTGACAGCAACTTCCTCACATAATTCAATATGTGTGGACACAACAATCTACTAGATTGAAACAAA